>JAGTXX020000001.1:0-600000 GCA_019044685.2 Nannochloris sp. 'desiccata' | reverse complement strand
GATGGCTCACATGTCTGGTCGGGAAATGCAGCGACAGTTGCTTGCCTGGATTGATTTAAGTTGCAGTAAGCAGCAGCTTATGGCTCAAGCAAGCCTCCAAGGGTCTATTTTATCTCTCTTATTACGCTCAGAAACTTCGCGTTCTTCTTCTTCTCTATCAGATATCTCCCAACTGGAAAATATCGCTCAAGCAGTTGCTGCTAGTGGCTGTCGAGACATTAGCGAGGGTGCCCCCTACAACGTGCTACTCTGGTTGTTAGATGCTTCTGAAAATGAAGGGGTTGCAACCTTGAGGGTTACTACTGAAGAATGGAAGCGAGATCTCCAACAAGCTCTGGCTCATGAAGCGTGGTTCCAGTGGCATCAAGCCCTGTGGGGTGGTGCTGTTTCTATTCAACCAGAATTCACCTATAAATCTCCTTTACAAGCTCCAGAATGGTGGAAAAGTGTGTCTGGACCTATGCATTTACATATAAGTAGCCTTACAGCCCATGCTTTGGCTATTACTGCGTCTCCCACGGTGCCTATTTCTGACAGAGGGCTGAAGTTGTTGCAGCTGCAACTCGCAGGCAGGCATCTGCGCCGTCTTGTAAGCGATGCAGCTGGTGGTAAGGATACTGTTGCTGATGCAGAAGTCCGTTCAGCTATTCTTATAGCTGCAGCGACTCTGGAAGCGCATATACAGGACCTGCCTGCTGATGTTCTAGTAGCTGCAGCCATCGAGCGCTTGGGGCAAGACCCTCACCCAATAGCTCTGCACCGTGATGCCTCAAGTATCCTTGACGTGCTTAACAAGGCAGTATTAGAGTCATCCCATCGTTCTCTGAGGGAGGTTTGGCCTTTGGCACTCTATCCAGCGCTCCAGCTGCTCCTGACTCATCCTTCTATTCTCGCTCGAGGCACTTCAGGTAAAAATTTATGTTATGCTTTTTACTTTGTTTTCTCTCTGTTTTTGCTTTCACCGATATTTTACTCATTATTTCGAGCTCATTTTTCTTGTCTACAGGTCTGGCTGCGAGAGGTCAAGCGTGGGCTCTCCTTGGCCTCGCTCGTTTATCTCTCGTAGTTCCTCCTCCAGGCACCGACCCAGCTGCTTCTTACGACCTTTTCAGGCAACACTCTCTGCGTTTATTGACGTTACAAGTCGAACCTGAGCTTGTTGTACGTCGCCAATATGCTGCGTTACCTGGAGGTCCCTCTGAGCGTGATGCTATCTCAGCTTTGACTGAGCGTAAAATCGCAATCGAGAAGACAGCTGCTGAGCTTGAAGGCAAATCTCCTCTTCGTCCTACACCCCCCCAATACCTTTCCTTGCAAGAAGATGTCAATCGATTCATCTCTGGGATCGCATCGCTTCCTAGGATGGTAGATATGGTGGCAGGGGTCGCGCGCAACAAGGGAGCGGCAGTGCAAGAAGGTCGAGCTTGGATAGAGAATGCTGGTGCTGTAGCTGCTCGTTTATCCGCACAATATCCTCTGTATCGTGATATTCTGCAGCCTGTACAGCTGTCTATTCAAGAAGTGCGCTATGGCTTGGCTTTGGGTGTCGGAGCTTCTGAGCTGACTGCTCGAGGAGATGCCTCTTTACTTGAGGCAGCAGTTGGTCGCTTACTCGCCTACCCTAGATTGCATCAGCAAACTCGATCTTCTTCGTCTGTTGATGTTGAAGATTCCACTGTGCAGCAGATTATTGCACATGCAACCTCTCAAGCTGTTCAAGAACGTGCTGCTCTTAAAAATAGTCAAAACATCGAGGCAGCTGGAAATGCTGCTGGTGCGATGGTGAAAATTAAATTGCTCCGTTCTGCTCTGCATGAAGCTGTTGAAGATTGGCGTCGTGGTGCCACTTCTGACGCACAAAGTGCCGCTACTCGACGTTTACACACTATATTCGCTGCCTTTTTAGGTGTTTGGGAGGATATCAAAGAAGAAGAAGCTCGTCTTGCTGCTGAAGAAGCTGAAACTTTCAAAACAAAATCTCGCACTGCGTTGGTTCCCACTGAAGAAGAAGAAGCTGAAGAAGATTTCAAAAAGCAGTATCCTGATCAATTTACAGCTTTTGAAGATTTAGCAGACCCTGATGACCTGATGATGGACGATGCCAGTGAAGAATATAAGTTATTACAACAGCAACAACAAAACAGACAACAAGAACAAGGAGAAAATTCTTCTACTTCTTCAAGTTCTGCTGCTGCATTTTCTACCAAAGAGTATTTCCTTGGCGAAATTCTTGAAGAAGTCGTTTTAATCCATGCTGAAATATTTAAAAATGCTACTACAGCTCTTATTCAGTCTCGGTCCGCTGCTTTTATGCGTTCGTATGAGCTGGGAATGCAGTTGGTTGAGCTTTCTGGAGGGTGTCTCTCTTCTGACCTGGACCAGGTGACAGCTACAGGGCATCTTTATGCTGCCGCAGCTAGAGCTCGGGAACTCATGGCTCCAGGAGGTGCTAATTCTCCTTTGAAAGACGAGGAGGAAGAAGCTGATATCAACGTCCCTAGACCTGAAGAAGCTGTTTTGGTGCAAACTCCTCTGCAAAATCTTCGAGTCCGCATCAACACTTTGCTTGAAGAATGGCCGGATCACCCTGTATTAATGCAGCTGGATGCTATTGCTACTCGTATTTTCAGTATGCCAGTCAATAGTCCCTTGAAAGCTTTGCTGACGGGTTTAGAACTTTTGCTGGCTCGAGCTCAAGTGTGGGAAGAAACAGCAGCAAAACACGTTACGATCGCACCAGAGTTGAAATCTATTGCTGCACTTGCTACTCGTTGGCGTCGTCTTGAATTGACCGGATGGAGAGCTTTATTGAAAAGAACTGTTGCACGTTCCGAAGCTGGTGCGCACGTCGGTTGGTTCCATCTCTATCGCATCATGCAAAGCATGGACACCTCGGTTCAAGAAGTTTCTGTTGCTATTGAGCAATTTATTCAAGGCTCGCCTTTGGGAGAATATAAGACGAGATTGAATCTTTTGAAATCTTTCCAAGGGCAGATACTAGCTTCTTTGCTGTCTCTTTCTGTGTTAGAAAATGAAGACGAAGATTTCGTGGCAGCGAAAAAGCAGCGCAATACATTCCTTGCTGCTATTTTGAGCAACATGCATAGGTACTATTCTCAATTTATCCCTGCTGTTGAGAAAGCTGTTGCTGCTGGATTGGCACCCTCTGAAAAGGATCTTAGAGACTTTGTTAAGCTTGCTAAATGGGAAGATCGTGGGTATTACGCTATGAAGGCCTCAACTGAAAAGGCACAGCGCCATTTACACAAATTGTGCAGACGTGCTGCTGATGCATTAAAGGCACCTGCTACTGGGATTTTAGCTATAGCAGCAAAGGCGATGGGATTAGATGACCTTACAGCTCCCGAATATGTAGGAAATGGAGCTCTTTATACGAGTAAAAAGCAGCAAAAGCAACTGCCTGTGGGAGGAGCTGCTGTTGTGGCCGCGTTGGCCGACTCGACAGCCACTGCTGCTGCCTTAGCCGCTGCTGCTTCACATCCTGCCTCGCTGCTTACGGGAAGTTTTGATCTTCCTGAGGTCAGTGGAAAGTATACTATTCAGCTTCCTGAGCTTACTGTACGGTTTGAAAAAGTCGTTCGCCGTAGCTTGAGTGCTGAGCAAACTGCCTCTGCAGCTGAAGTCTCTCTTTTCACTGACGAGCTAGCTTCAGATGTCGCTGCCCGGGCTGTTGCACTCCGTAGCGACGTTTCTAAAGGAGCGAAAGCACGAAAAAAGAAAGCTCTGGTTGATTTCTTCAGAGCGTTAGCTGCTGCTGGAGTAAGCAAGCTCCGTAGTGCTGTTCCACCACGCAAGAGGGGAGTGCAAGCATGGTTTAGTCAGCCTGTTCCTGATTTGGCTTCACTTTCTAGCTACGCTATTAGTGGCAGTAGTCCTCAAGTTTTCGCTGCTCAAGCTGCTTGGTCTAAAGCTGATGCCTACTATTATTCCACTATGGCTCGGCTTCAGCGTGTATTAGAAGCTGCCAAGTACCCACATGCTGATTTGGTGCCAGCAGAGATTGCCGCAGCATGTCGTACCAGCGAGCACTTATTCTATTTAACTCAAATTGGAAGAGAAGCTTTAGGACGTGTTTCAGATCAGTATACTCGTTTGAATGGTCTGTTAACTTTAATAGAGTTTCCAGAGTGGAGTGCTGAGTTGCCGCTGCAGCAGACGTCAGTGAGCAATCGATGCCAAGAAAGACAAAATACACTTTCTTATCTAATTACGTTGATCGAAGAGACACAAGAGCTACTGAGAGCTACATCAGAGTTGGAACCTGTTATTGAGACGAGACAAGAAATAGCTGGGGCTGCTAGTTGTTTAGGTGTTGCATGTGATCGGTTGCGAGCTTGCGCGGGAGAACTGAATGCCTTGGTGGCAAAGACTTGCGTTTTACCTTCTGGGAAGCTGTTTGCAACGAACAAATTGAAAATTGGTCTTGAGAATGTCGATGCTGTATTGGATGAAGTGAGTGTGGAGTTGTCACATCAGGCACAGCATACTGGCCAGCCTGGTTGGGCAACCGTTCTGTCGGCCTTGCAAGAGGCATCGTCTAAGCAAACTTCTACTCCTGTTGTATCCGCATCTGCTGGTGGTGAATCGACTATTGAATCTTCGACTATTTTACAGCACATGGCAGATGAGGTGGAAGCTATGATTCAAGCGGAGCTTCTCTGGGCTCAAAATGCTTTGGATAACGATTCCACCAAGTCTGCTGTTGAAAATGAAGAAGAAGAGGAGGAGGAAGCAGTTCAACAACATCATTTACCTATTGCAATCGACTCTGCAAATAAACGTTTAGGTATTCATCAGCTCACCAAGCTTATTTCTCATGCAAACAACGCTCTTGGCTACCTTGCCAGTTTCGCAGACAGCAGCAACATCGGAGGCGATACTGCCTCCACCGCTGCCAATGTGGCGTCTGCTGCTGCGATGCTGTCTGCTGCAGTACCCATGCTGCGCATGCTTCGTGCTGCAATTTGGCAATCTGCTGCTCGTGCTATTGCTTTACATCGCTCTGTAGCCAAATTATCTTACATATCCACAGCGCTCTTTGCTGGGGTATTGGAGCAAGGCTTCTGCATGCCCGAGGGTGAAGAAGGACAGCCTCAAGAAGGCGATGATACAAAGATAACTGAAGGCACAGGTCTTGGAGAAGGTGATACCACTGGTGCCAAGGATATTAGCCACGAGCTTGAAGACCAAGACCAGCTTTTAGGCGCTCAGCAAAAAGACCAAGAAGAAAAGGAGCAACCTGCCGACGCGCAACAACAGGAACAAGAAGGTGAAGAAGAAGAGGAGCAACCAAAAGGTGTTGAGATGGATGAAGATTTCAATGGTGCTTTAGAAGATGTGAAACCTCAAGATATCGATGAGAACGATGATGATGGTCCTGAAGATGAGGAGGAAAACGAAGACCGTTTAGACCAACAGATGGGTGATGTTGGTGATCAAGCTGAAGATGTAGATGAAAAGCTATGGAATGGAGATGATGAAGAGGAAGACGGTGGAAAAGATAAAGAAGAAGCAGGACATGATGAAAATAATGCGATCCAAGTAGAGGATGCTTCAAAGTTAGATTATGCACAGGGGCAGGATAAAGAAGAGAAAGAATCTTCTGGGAAGGAAAAAGCAACTACTGAAGCACCAAAGCAAGACGAGGATGAAAAGAAGAAGCAAGAGACTGAACAAGGTGGTGAGCAAGAAGAGGAAGAGGAGGTTGGTGTAGAAAATGAAGAGGAAGAAGAAGACCTCGGTGAGTATCAAGATAGACCTGAAGACCGTGGCTTCGTTCAACCTGAAGCCCCTGAGCAGGAACTCGAGCTTCCTGATGAATTGAATTTAGATGGGCAAGGTGAAGAAGATGAAGAAGAAGACGATAAAAATGGAGGTGATGGAAATGAGGATAAAGAAGAAGTTATTAGAGAAGACACTGGTGCATTCCCTGAACAGCCTGAAGGTGGAGATGAAGGAGGAGAAGATGCTGAAGATCGTAAAGAACCAGGAGAAGAAGGAGCTGAACTTGATAATGAAGATAACAATGAAGACGGGTCAGCAGATCCTGTGAGTGGCCCGACTGCTCAAGCTGAGGAAGCTGCACCGGAAGGGGAGGAAGAAAATGAGGATAAAGATGGAGATAATGATCCTATGCTTCCTGCAGATGACGATGATGGTCAATCTCCTGTTCAAGAACAAGCTGAAGTTGATGCTGACAAGGGCGCTGCTGCTGCTGTCGCTGCGGCTGCGGGAACTGACAGAGGTGCTGCTGATCAGTTGAATGACGATATGCAAGTAGAGAATGAAGGAGATGCTGAAGCAATGGCTGATGGAGCTTTTGAACCACCTCAAGCTCCTGCCACTGGTACGACTGCTGGAGCAGCAGGTGGTCTCCAAGACGATGCCTCGGCTGCTCAAATGTCCGGACGTGGCGCTGAACGACAACAAGAACAGCAAAAGCAATCTGCACCTCTTTCTGATTCAAATCCTTATCGTAATTTAGGCAGTGCTTTAGAACGTTGGCGTGCTAAACTTGCTATGGCTGCAGATGCGCCTGAACCTGCTATTAATGATGCTGCTGATGCTGGATTACAACAGCAAGAGGAACAACAACAGCAAGGTGTCGGAGAAGGGCAGGAGGAGAACGATGGTGGAGAGTATCGTTTCCTTGGACAAGACGAAGCTGCTCAAGCTGGAGATACACAAGCTCTTGCTGGTGCGACACAAGAACAAGCAGGCTTGCAAGCTGGTGATGAAGAACAACAACCAGGGAACGATGCTGGTGCTATAGATGATGGGGATCTTGAAAATGGGGCTGCTGCAATGGAAGAAGAAGAAGAAGAAGAGAAAGGTTCTGAGGATATGAATATCGATTCTGGAGATGGTGCACCACCTCCGCCTGCAGTGACGCAAGGGCAAGCAAATTGGGGGGCTGGAGCTGGAGAAAAAGCTGGTTTACAGCAAAATCAAAACGGTCCTGGTGATGATGATAAAATGAAAGAGGAAGAAGAAGGGGGTGCTGGTGAAGGCTCTGAGGAAGATAAACAAGAGATTGGTGATGATCAAGTAGATGATGGTCTTGTAGACGGTTTGGTTGCTTCAAAACTTCGAGCTACACACCTTGAAGACGAAGAAGAAAAATTCCTCGAGGAGTTGCTGGAGCCTTTGTCGGGTGAAAGAGCAGAAGAGCTTCGCGCTGAGCTTGATCGCCGCTTACGTGCTGCTTCTGAAGGTGATTCTTCTTTGATGTCTTCTGAGGCTGATTTAGCACATGGTCGTGATGTTTGGGCAAAATGCGAGTCCCTTACAGCAGGTCTTGTAGGCGAGCTCGCAGAACAGCTTCGACTTATTTTGGAACCTACTCTTGCAAGCAAACTTGGCGGGGAGTATCGCACTGGTAAACGTATCAATATGAAGCGTGTCATTGGTTATATTGCCTCTCATTTTAGAAAAGATAAAATTTGGATGAGGCGCACTCGACCAGATAAGCGCACGTATCAAGTTTTAGTGGCGATTGATGATTCTCGTTCTATGGCTGAAACTGGGTGCAGTGGATTTGCAGTAGAAGCTTTAACTCTTATTTGCAGAGCCATGTCGAGGTTGGATGTTGGCGAGCTGGGGGTTGTCAGTTTTGGTGGAAGCGGTGGAGCTGAACCTTTACACAATCTAGATAAGCCATTTACAGAAGTTGACGGCGTTAGAGTAATGTCAAAGTTGCGTTTCGACCAAGATAATACTATAGGGGATCGTCCTATGGTTGATGTGATCACGTCTGTCGATCATCTACTCGGCGGAGCTGCCGCACGTGCTGCATCTAATCCAGCTGGTGGTGCTGCTTTAAATCAGCTTGTTTTAATCATTGCTGATGGTCGTTTCCATGAAAAAGAAGCGTTAAAACGTGCTGCGCGTGATGCAGCAGCGCGTCCTGGTGTTTTATATGCGTTTATTGTTTTGGATAACGCTGCAAATTCAATTTTAGATATGCAATCTGTGGCCTTTGTGGGTGGAAAGCCTATTTTTACTAAATATATGGACTCATTTCCTTTTCCGTTTTATATTGTGCTGCGAGATACTGCTGCTTTACCGAGAACTTTGGCAGATTTATTACGGCAATGGTTTGAACTGCAGCAGAGATAAAATAAATAATTAACAGTTGTATCGATAGTTTTATTTTTCATTTACTTCCCCCTTCTAGTTTGTTTCCAATTAATAAATTAATCTTAGAGCTGAATAGACAATTATATCTGTAATATACAAGAGTGTATACACCTCATTTTTTATTAAAGAATGAAAATTTTTTAAGATATTTTATGCAGCTGCAGCAATAGCTTCTTTTTCTTTCTTCGTGCCCCACCACGTGAACAACACATTCCCACCAATAACAGCAGCAAAAGATATATAAATAAGACTCTTAAACGACGCAGGGCCTATCACATATGCAGCTAAGCCCAACATTAACAACTCTGAAAATGAACACAACGCCATTTCCGCAGCCGACGCCGAGGCCACTTCTCTTTGGGAGACATTTTGCTGGAAAAGCTGTGCATTCACCATATCGAAACTCCACATACCGACACGAGACAATACTACTGCACACGAGAAAACAATTAATCCGATTGAAGCGGGGGTGGCAACGATGGCTGAGGCTCCGTCAGCAATAACTGGAGCGGACAAAAAGGCGGTATAGGCCAAAGTGGCTACACCAAGAAAGACCGCTTGAATTAATAAGGCACGTCGTCCAGCACCGAGTAATCCAAAGCGTTGGATGAGTCTTCTTCCTACCCATGTACCAGTAAAACCCATTACTGTAGAAAAGAAATGGAGAAACAACAGAAATTTAGTTAGGCCAACCATAAGGATAAATAGAAACCAAGGAGCTGGTAAAAGCACTGAATAAAGTTTAATAATTAATTAATAAATACCTGCGCAGCCTCCACGGAATATTGCCATTCCCTTCCCATCCAAACCCTTTGCAGTTAAGAATGCGGTGATTAAGCCACCAGGAGATAGCGCCACATTGAAAAATAGTAGTACAAACGTTAAGCTAGAAAATAATATTGGTTGCCTAAAGTAGGCTCTCCACCCATCAACAGCATGCATTGATTGGTTTTTAAAACGTCGTAGTAGTGATACTTTCTTACTAGCAAAAGATGATTTAGTAATATTTGCATTATGAATAGTTTCATTCTCTAAGCTGTCCCTGTCGGTGTTTTCGTTTTGAGTTGTCGTCTTCTTTTTGCCCAAGAGCCGTTTCCAAGAAATTGGCTTGAACATAGCCACTTCTGCTTCATCTCTCCCATGCACCATTGCTTCTGGAACCATCTTCGCAATTCTAAAGATACTAAGCAACTGTGCTGGTAGTAAAATTAATGCTAAAAATGTAGCACATGCGACTGAGATTGCTAACCCAGCGGTGCTATACAACCACCCAAAGGCTAAGCTACCTACCAACTCACACGATAAATCTGTTCTTCTCAGCATAGCGTTACTACTCGCTAAAGCTAATGCATTATCTTTTCCAGAGAGCTGTGTTACCCAATCCCTTTCTATGGCGAGCTCAGACAGAATAGCGGTTAATCTTTCCATCATTGATAATGCTAATAAAACAATAAACAGAGGTCCATCTACAAACTTCACTGTAGGATTAGCTGCAGCTGCTAATACAACAAGTCCTGATGCCATTATAGCTATACCTTGAAGCGCTACCATTAGACTAAGGCCATAGGGACGATACATTTTATCTAGCAGCCTCCCCGTTGCTGGTCCAAGAAGAGAACAGCCTAGTGGTGAGACAAAGCCCAATACCGCGATTGCTTGGTAGCCACCTTCTACATAAGCTAAACAAAGGGGAAGGGCGAATCGCCAGGTCCGTTCAACGAGACAAGCGCAGAGGTACATAAAATAAAGAGCATTCATTGCTTCGGGATGGATTGGGATACGGCCTTGACCTGGTTGTGAGATAGATGCTGGTAGTATTGCTAATTGTACTCTTGATACAGCAAAAGGAAATACGTGATGTTGTCTTTTTTGTGTCTTTCCCCTAGGTAGTCTGCTGGAGTTAATATTCCTCATTCTGCCGCTGTTGAGATTGGCGGTGGCATTGGATCGAGGTCTAGCGTGGGGTAGCGCATTAGCAATCGTCGTCTCTGCTTTTCTACGTAAAACTAAATATTTCTGCGTCTTCTGAACAGGCGTTGTGAATGGCTGCAGAATGTTTCCTTTTAGTGTTGATTTCTGCAGATGCGAGGCTATATTATGAGCATGTCTCCCTTTAGATACTCCAAAATGCCCTCTATTGGACTCATTATTTATCATGGATCCTTTGATATCCATTTTCGAAATGGCAGCTCTGTCACTGCAATTTCAACTCAAATTTGATCAATTTTTTTATTGTAGGTGTAACGAAAATTCTCTTCTCCAAATTATAACATTATCGCGACCTTAATACATTGCACATGTAGTCATTAATAAGAAAAATAAAGAATTCAACACAGACCGTGAGCTATTTGAAGCTTTCAAATTTGGATAGCAAGGTCAAGGTAGGGTTGGGACATTAAATTAAATTTACTTTAAATTTAGTGTTAAAATAAATTTAATCGCTAAATTAAATTGTTGTTCAAAGAATTTAGTAAATTCTTCAGCCTTAAGACTGGGCCACATGTAAGATCCTCAAATAAGATGACTGATGTTAATGACATTGCACAGAATGAGCTGCATCCTTCGGAAGGAGCAACAAATAAGCTCGCCCCTGAAGGCAACGCACTAAACTCTGATCTGGCAAAGCTTGAGAAGAAAAAATCCGATGCCTTGCTGAATGCTGCTGATCCAGCTGCTTGCTATTGGTATTACTTCACTCCCAAGATGATCAGTGGCAAACCTGGCGATAACACCAACTTTCAAAGGTAAATGCGACAATTTTGCTTGTTGCGAGCATAGATCTGTGGATGTTGAATCACATTCGGTGATTCAATTAAACATCTACACTGGAGATAAAAAATTTAGCGCAAATTTAGTGCTAAACTCGCTAAATTAAATTTAATTTAGCGCTAAAGAGCAAAAAAAACTCTTTAGTCCCATCCCTAGGTCAAGGGCCCGGCCTTGCTAAAAATTTTAACAGGCAGAACAAAGGCCCTCCCTCTCTATAATCAATCAGGATACAGCGGCCTGATGAAAAGACTCTAACAAACAACGGAATCATCCCCACTACTGCCAGCTATTTTCTATTTATCTTACAATTTATATCGTATTTTCATTTTAAATACCGAGCAAAAAGCAATTATCGTTCTACTTTGCTGCTGCAAGGATATCACTTTCATGCAACACCACATAACTTGCACCAGTTGTCGTCTGCATAGCATCTCCAGCCCACTTGAAATAAATCACCTTATCACCTTCCTTCACCTTTGGTGCTTTCCTTACACCGTCATCACCGACTCTACCAGGGCCACATCTCACAACAGTACCGCTGACAGGACGTTCTTTAGCAGAGTCTGGGAGAATGACCCCACCCATAGTAACTTCGCCTTGTTCTTGAATTTTAACTAAAATACGGTCGCCAACAGGACGCAAGTCGGGAATGTCATCGGCAGTAGCGGGAGAAATTGGCATGACGCCAATTACATCATCTTCACGAATTAAAATGTGTTCATCGCCCTGGATGATCAAATCAGTAGCTCCAATGCCGAATTTACTATAAAGGATAGTCTCGCCAGGTTTGACAGTGAATTCGTGAGTTTTAGAACCTACTTGGCCGTCACCGATAGCGACAATGTCGCCAGAAGTGGGGCGTTTTTGAGCGCTGGTGGGGAGAAGGATACCGCCAGTGGTTTTATCTTCCATTTCAGCAACCTTGGCGAGTACAAGATCGCCCTTAGGAGAGACCTGTGAATCAATTAAATTAAGTTTTAACTCAAAGTTGCATCTGGGAGCATGGAAAATCGGCAGAAATGTTGTTAAATGAGAAAAATTAGATGATCATTGCGCAAATACCTTGCTGATGTTATCAGGTAATTCTAATGCAGCAGCGCGAGTGATCATTGCCGCACGCTTGGGAGCTACAGTGTTGCCATGTCGGCTAATCTTTGGTGCAAACGTAGCACGCATAAGAGAGCTAGCAAGAGCCATTGTATCTCTATTTATATTGAGAGCCGTATAAAGTATTGACTTATACAGTTTTTGAGACAATGTGCTTTGTTCAACCACATTGTCTCTGGAAGAACAGCCAAAACTTTGTTGGAGAGAAAGGCCTTACTGGAGATTTTCAGCTTGATCTGCATGATATTTTCAACTGAATCTTGTTACAGTGCTTTGAAGGGTATCGGATACGCTTCATCTCTTGCCTAAAGCCTATATTATTTGGCAATTCTCTGCATTTGTTGATCACCAAAGGAACAGGCTTTTTCTTTTGACACCATCAACAAAACCTGCAACGGTACTAGCACCATGAAAGCAACCTTCATCGACAGCACAATGCACTCTTGCTCCCGCCCTGCCTCAATCACCATGGTCACCCGTCGACAGACTATTGTTTGTTCTGCCACTCCCGCTGCGGCCCCCACTACCCCGACTAGCAGCTACAAAGCAACCAAGCCCACCCTCTTTGATGTTCCCGTCTCCAACAATGGCGCCAGAATTCGCTGGATTCTCTACAAAAAAGGCCTGGAACAAGAATTCGATATCATTCCTCCCGCCGATATTGGTGGTCTCAAATCTGAGGCCTTCCTCCAATTAAACCCTCAAGGCAAAATGCCCTTATTAGTCCTTCCTGATGGCCTCTCTCTCCCTGAATCTCAAGTTATTGAATCCTATCTACTTGATAAATACAAGGGAGTCGGCCCCGACTTACTTCCCCAATCACCGGAACTTCGCGCAATTGCCGCTCTTGCCGCTCGCATCCATGACATTTACATTGCACCAATCCAGGGATGCATGTATAAACCCTACGAAGACGCTGCTGATAGAAGAAAGAAAATCGGCGAGATCAGTTTCCAGCTTGATGTATTAGAAAAGACTGTAATTGGCGGTCCTTTTGTTTGTGGAAAAGAAATCTCTTTTGGTGATGGTGCCTTATTACCTACGTTTGTATTCTTTACTTATATTTTACCTAGACACTTTGGATGGAACTCTGTGTTTACGAATAGACCAAAGCTTGCTGCATGGTGGGATGCTGTCAGTGCTGATCCAGAAGGTGCTCGAGTTATTAATGAAATGATTAGAGGGCTTGAAGTGTGGGAGAGTACCGACAGGTGGCAAAAGATTGGAGTAGCTGATCAGGTAGCTGATAAGAGTTTACAATGGGATTGTGGATGTTAAGATTCTTTAAAAGGTATTTAAGGAATTCTGTCCAATACTCTACCCTAAATAAAAAAAAATTAAATAAATTCACACCTCCCGCAACAGGGATAAAGGCTTCGACCATTGCCATGTAAAACAATACGTTTATCAGTGGCTGAGAGCACTAAGGCAAGTGTATTTATGTTTTGTTCTGCTAGTCCCTCGCCAACGGAATCGGGCCAGGGCTTTCTTTCCTTCCTTCCTCATGCCACTCTCGTCAAAGGAAATGCCTGTAAAAACGAGATACAGACAACCTGATGGGCCTGGCACTCTTTGCGGAATAGCTTCTTCACTTTCGAGGTTGTGGACTTTATGCTTTCACGTGAAAAGAAAACACTTATATCCAGTGAATTCCGGAAGCCAAAACTGCAGTCTGCTCTCGTCGTGTCTTTTTCCACCTCTGCGTACCTTTCTTCCATGCTAAATATTTAATCTTTAATGCTACGAATAAAATAGCTAATCTATAGCTACAGTAGTGTTTATTTCATTCATGATGTCTTCTGCAGCACGTTCTGCTCCTTCCCATCGTTGTCTAGCTTCATTTTCAACTTGCCTGATTTTTTCAAGTGCCGCCAGCAACGGGGCTTCATCTTCTTGTCGCTTTCTTCGAGCCTGTTCATACATTCTCCAGGCAGATTCTTTTTGAAAAGCACATGTTTGTAATGCTGCTATGCGAGAGACTTCTCTTGCTGCAAGCAAAACAGCGGAATGATTGCCAGGTAGCGCCTTGGCAGCAGCAGCTGCGGAGGTGGTACCTCCTCCTTGACCAGCAGCAGTATTATCGCTATTGGCGAGATGTTGTAAATATGCTCTATTAGCTGCAATACGAGCTAGCCTTGCCAGCTCTAATGCAGTAAATACCTCAGACTCTACAATACCTTGACTTGATACCGCTGCTTGTAGAGGGCCGAGTGGTAAAACAGAAATGGCTTCTATTACAGCTGCCTCAGGGACTACGACTACTGCAGCAGTAGTGGGAGTATAAATTGGATTTGTAAAATGCTGCAAGGTGTTTTGATCCCTGGTTGCAGGGCTCTCTGGCTGGGCAGCAGCAGCAGCAGAGGTGAAACCTCCACCGCCGCTACCACAATCAAATCCACCTGTAACTGCTACTGCACCTGGTCGCCACAAAGCTTGACCTCTAAAATCTTCAGACTCCTTTTCCAATCCAAATTCTCCATTCCGTGCAACATAGTGCCCTCCTGCCAACTCAAACCGAGTCAGCGGTGTCTCACAACTCGTTTCTGGAGGTCTCAACATCCAACAATTCCAGTCTGAGTCCTCGTCCTCCTGTAAAGCAGCTGCAGCTCCAAATTCTATAATCCTCCATTTGCTGCATTGATTGCACTGCACCCAATGGTCTCTATAATATTTTAAAGCGAAGGCTTTCGACCTTTCCAGCTGTTGATAAAAAGCATCGCATTTTAGAAGCTCTATATCAAATGGTACAGTAGGTTCCCCAAAAGGCTCAAACGCAGAAACAAAATCTGCAAATAGACCCCGTTTATGATGCTGTGCAACACAGAATACAGCTATTCCAAATCCAGGAGGGGATTTATTATAATCTTTGAACTGTGCGGTTGTTCTACGGAGCATGACACGAGGATAAGGGCGCAAGCGTTGAAAGTAGGCTGTGTCGGTGCTATTACGTACGACCAGAATGACCGCAGGGACAGATCCATTTTCTACCTCGTCGATAGCTCGGTTAACAAACCTCCATTGAACTTGAGCGCGATCTATATGGAACAGAGGAAAGAAAGGATAAGAGCAGGGAAATTGAGCAACAAACATTCCGGGGAGCGGCGACCACAAAGGTGGTTATAGATAAGTTTCAAATAAAAGAAGAATTTTATAGTCAAGGAAGCTTCCGTTGAGAAGATAGCATGAAGTGGTCTAAAATCCAAAATAGTACTAAAATAAAACGGTGTTATAAAAGTATATGTAAGTTCTCTGCTAGATCCCACCAACCACCGTGGCACCTACAATCAGGATTGAGTAAAATATGATATCCAGACCAACTATTCACCAACTTTAGTCCATCATCTTTTTTATCATAGAGCACTTCAGCAGGAATGTTGGGTGCTAACTTTGAATTTGTACACGGATCCAATAGATTTTTAATAAATGGACGTTGTGCATGAGGTCGTTCTAATTTAAATACCTGAAACGCAGCTGCAGCAATAAGCCAATCCGGAGTCAAACCCATGCGCTTTACTTCCTCTGCATTAATTTCACCTTCTGCACCACCAGCACTAGCATCAATACCACAAGGGTTGATCAAATTTTGGCGTGTTTCTTCTTCTACAGCTTGTATTTCAAAACAAACAGGACATTCCCATTTTTTTTCGGGCAAAAATTCTTTAGCAACGGCTGGGTATCTTAGACACAGAGAATGAAATTTTCTGTCACAAACCCCACAATGCAGTGTGCTGCACCCATCACGACATAAATAACAATTAGTATCGAGTTCTATCATCCATCGTTGCTGTAAATGTGCTTCGTAGAGAGAAGTCATCCTTGCAATTTCCGCTTCTGGAATTTCATGAGCTCCCGCCATCTCGGAGAGAGCTAATTTTACAAGGTTTAAGTTATTGTGCTGTCGACCCCATGCACGAAGCTGTTTAACAATAAGATCTTCTTCATTACTAGTAGCCTGTAAAGAAAGATTCTCCAATGTACCTGTGGTACCCAGGTGACTGCGTTGAAGTTTTTCTTCTGGTAAAAACATTGTACTATGTTGACCATAGAAGCGAACAAGCATTGTTCCAGGCTTGTACGAAAGAACCAAATCTCCAATATCACGTTGGCGGCAAAGAGAGATCGACCAAGCGACGCCAGGCCATTTTGTGTGGCCGCTTGTTTTCGCCCAAACTTGGGTGCCCGGCGGAAACCTTTCACTTATACTATTTTCTTTTAAGGCTTTTAAATATGCTTGTAGGACAGGACCATGAACAGGGATACCTTCAGGAATCTTGGCTGGGCGTTTCTTTTTGGGAGTAGCAGCAGCTGAAGTAGTTGCACCGCCGGTGAGCAATGGGCGTTTTGTTGGGAACCAAGGCTTTTTCTCTCTTTCTGGCTTTGGCTGGATGTGTGGGCGTACTTGGTCCAATGGGAGCTCAATTATGAGTTTTTTAAAGTCTGTGAGCTTGAGATGGGCGATCTGAACAGTGTTTCGGACTTCGATTTTGCTAATAATCGCATGATGTCTTCCAGTATCCATAAATTGATCTGGCAACAATTCGCCTGGTAGTAGCACTTCACGGCGCGTCAAGCCAGCCATCTTTACAATGCATGAATATTCTGAAACATCGCAAATTGATTAAAAACTAACTTTGACTTGTAAGGAAACCTTTCACTTATGGCGCTTGGGCTGTAAGAAAAGAAAGAGATAAATTTATAATATTTATTTGTTAACCCACTGCAATATTACCCTGAGGTTTTAATAGAATGCAATGCCGATGGATGCAGAAAGTACAATAGAAGAAAAAAAGTTCACGAAAAACGTGTAATTAGAAAAAGAAAGAGACAGGAAAGTTGAAATTAAAATTTTGTATGTTAAAAAAGCAGAACTGCAATACTGACGTGATACAATGAAATAAAGTAAAAGTAGTAACCGGAAGAGAGTTAATTGCGACTAAGAAAGTTTATTCAGAGAGAAAGGAAAAAGAAAATTTGTCTCTACCTGTCGAATATTCCACCGTTAAAAGTGGAAAAAGAAAATATCATTTTATTTCAAAAGAAAGGAAAAAACCCGGGGCGCTTTTGCTACACAATATTTGCCACAAACAGGACTGTCGAGGCCCAGCTAATCACAGCTAGGAACGGTAGGACTGCTATGAATGAACACCAGGCTCCACACGCATCATACATTGCGAAATAGGTCTTTTCCTTTTCAGTGAACCGAACAACCGCCTCTGCCATTGGTTCGACAATCGACTGCTGCTGCTGAGAAAAAAGGCTTCTTGCGCTCATTTCTGTGCAATAACTAAACCAAATTGAAGCAATAGCACCCAATAAAAGTTGTATAAACGTTATCAAGCATATGCAGTGCCGAATACCAGAATCCTGGCCCTGTAAATGTGGAAAAAAACGATATATATTTTTTTGATTTAAGTTTTGTTTCAAATCACATTTATCATTCAAAATTCTATCTATTGCCTCCAATCATTACCTGGAAATATCGCTGTTCCAAGCCATCCATCCCTACAACGTCTTGGAATTTCCTTGCCAGCACAGAAAATTCTTCGAAATTGCTAGTTAACAGCGGGGATTGACATAGCGCTGTATTTGCGACTGCTGAGGAAACTAACAATAATACCGTTGCTATAATGTGTTCTCCCAGTGGGAGATAGTATGCTAGTGGATTCATCCAAAATGTGTTTATTCTACTCGCGTTCATTATCGTAAGCCAGGGATGTTGTGACATGACTCGCGACGGTGTTCTGAGCGTTCCTATGCAACTATCTCTACTATGGAGAAAGGCTATGAGGACTGCTAAGAGACGCATAGCTCGGGCATATTGTCTTCTGTAGGTAATATAATGATCAGCATGTAGCGACGCCAGACAAAATGACGCGAAATAAGCTCCCTGCAAGGAAGACAAATGAAAAAGATCAATTTTCAATACTCATCTGACGGCGAAGAGTTTTGGAAATCTTTCTTGGCAGTACAGCCAACAGCAGGGCAATTAAACGCTCATTTTACCCAACTTGCCCCTATAATGAGATGTAAAAATGCCTGCGTGAAGGAGCCTTCGCGTGCTTCTAGGGACGATGTGGAACAACTTGCTAGTGCCAAAATTATGCTGACGATTTTCTCAGCACCTATTGACTTTCGCCTTTGCTGCTTTCTAAAAGCATTCTCCGTGCTATTTTCATGAAAATGACAGCACAAAAGCTTGTCTATCATTGCCTACAAATTTCTGATCAAGGTATCATCGATAAAATTTTAATTTAATCATCGTTTCTGCACCAAACCAGACTATTCTTCTGCAACCTCCAACAACAGAATACGCGAAGTTTATGTAAAATGCAGCTTATACTTTGAATTGCGATTATACCTGGACAACACTCTTCAATGAAGACGTGCGCCCCACTCAGTGACTGGATCTGAGATCTTGCTCCACTGGAGGTTCAGAAAGACCGTGCAGAGTAAGCCACGAAATCAGAAGGGTTTCTCGTAACGATTTACACGGTTTAACACAGTGTTAGGTGCACTATCATCAAATTGAATGGAGAGACACCGCATAAAAAGCTACAAATCAAAGGTAAATGCAACCAAGGAAAGGCAGCCAACATACTGGTGGCCCTCCCGCATTCCGCTTCCACACAAACTTATCACTTACTGGCAGCTCTGGATACTTGCGAACTAAGCGGTGGGTGTTGATATATTGTGAGAATTCGGATAAGCAACGCTTCCGTTTTGCTAGATGCGCTGCAGCATGGTGACTAATACCGACCGACGTCAACTTGGAAAGATCTAAACGTCGCCTGGGACGAACGTATTTCACTGCTGGCTCTAATGCTGTACTATTTAATGTATCGACTTTCTGACTCAGCAGTCTACCTGCAGCTATGTAATTCATCAAAATGTCTTCACAGTTGCTTAATCTGTCAACTACCTCCCGCCCTGCGGCAGGGAAACCAACTGGCTGCCAGTACTCTTTCATCAAAGCAACATTGTAGAACATAGAGACAGTAAGCATAATGTTATATTCTCCTCTTTTATACGCTTCTCTTTCGCCAAAATACTGGAAACTCGTATTCTTCTTTGGAGCAATTCGTCCTCTCCTCCAAGACCTCCGCTGTGGCTCCAAAAATGATTTTTCAGTCAAGTTCTCAACAACCAGCCTAGGAAAGAATCCAACAAGGCAATTTCTATTCAGTTTCCACTCTTCAAAACCATTCTCAACATCTTCGCACAGCATGAGGGTGTCATCATCTAAAGAAAGTACTGCTTCGGTACTTATAAGGGGGTCGTAATGAAATCGATTATTTAAAGAGTCTACCGCCTCAGTTCTTATTCTCACAGGAACGTCTATAGAAGGGAGATCTTCTCGATTTATAGGGTTTGCAGTATCTCCCCATACAATAACTATAGAATCAACAGAAGGGCAACGGCCATAATGACCAACGACTGTTCGTAGAGTGCGGAGGCGCCGAGGTTGCGAGAGAATGACAATGGTGTATTTTTCCAGTGAGGTGTCATTTTTGAGTGCAGATGATATATTTTCATCTAATATTGACCGGTAATATTCGTAGGCAAGAAAATATGGGACTGACGCTATGACAAATAGCAAAAAGAGAGCTGAGAAGATTGACTGACGGTGGTTAGTTAAATTCTGGGGGCGGCGCCAAAATGAGAACCAACGCTTAACTGCCTTGGACTGAGTCATGTTAATTATATTGTTCCAATGCAAATTTTGAGGGCGCAATAGGCCGTGCCGAGGGGACATTAGAGGGAGCGAGTTGCCCGATGCGATTCCGATCAAAGAATAGGCAAAACGACTAGAAAAGGGTGGCTGCGTCGTTTAAGTAGCTATATTATGTTTAACATCTACCGAAAATAAGAGATCCTAAAGAAGGGAAAGCTTTAGTGGATTTAATGGAGATATTGGTTGTTACCCGCGTTCTGGATTAATTTTTTTTTGATTGGGTGTGCGCTGATTTCTTTAATTTTGACCGCGGTGGGGTTTGGTGTCGATGCCCGATCTGTTAGGGGAATTGTAGAGGGCGTCATGGTGTATATTCTGTTTCCTGGCAGAATCCTGGTGGGACCAAGCTGATAGATGTCAACTCATATTTATTTGAAGAAGGTAAAATTGCGATTTTTTACCCCTGTATCACCACCGACCGAACCACATGATACTTTAAAGCCTGGAGCATTATTCAATTGGTTTGAACCCACTTAGACTCCTTAATGTACGGAAATCACTCACGCTATCCCAAGGTTGGCGGAGAAGAGGCCGAAGAGAAGCCTTCCAATAGGTGAAGAGCTTGATGATAGCCGTCCTTCAACGTACGTTCACCTAAACGTCGTCTCAGAGCTCATCGGTAATTTGTCTCTTAAAGACACATATTAACTATAGTCCTTCTGCTGCAGTCTTACTGGCCAGATATCATTGAGCGTTGTGGCGGCAATATTGAGCTGCTGGACCAGGGTGTGAAGGCAGCGAGGATAAAGTGGGATTGGGATGCTGCACTAGACACTGTTAAGACAGGGCCCCAGTCGACAATCAAGGATGCTTTCTGACCAAAATCAATAGCAAAGCACGATGATTCCCCGCTATGGACTGCACCTTAATGGACGTTGGTGCTTGGAGAGGATTACCACAGCGCCGCACCATGCTGTGCTCCCAGAGTGAACTAGAGGAGCAGTTGGAAAGCTCAGGTGATATAAATGGCGAAGAGATTTACCTACTCATGGTAAAATACAATTTGCTGGCATTCTCCCCTTACTCTGCTCTTCCACGTGACCTGCCTCAGGAGGTGTATGGTGAGGACGAGGAGGTGGTGCTGGTGACCTTGCCATTACCTGTTCATGTATGGGCTGCAAAGCAACTGCTGAAAAAGCATGGTCGATGAACCAAGTTGCTTTCTTTCTTCTTTGCAACTTTCATTACCTCCATTAGGATAGTGCTGGCGAAAGATCACCAGGGCCATGGCTTTAGATGAAGGCTTTCTGTGCATTTGTACTATCTGTAGAGGCTGCTGCTGCTGTTGTTGTTGTTTATTTTTTATTTGTCTTTGTTTCTGCGTATTATACTCTTGCAATTTATTCAGCTGTCTCTTGAATCCTTAGCTTTACTTTATGTGCAGAGGTACAGGGGTCAGACACAAATGATTAAACTGAATACAACGCCACGGCTGCCCAGGCTGGCCCCAGAGCTATCTGCATAGGATCAAACAGATGAAGACAAATCATTACAATTGGTTACATTATTCAATTCTAGTAGTGACTTAAGAAAGAATGATCAGGCATCTAGAATAGCATTGCTATGATTGAAGTATTGTAGTAAAATAAATAAAATGGGAGAGATCAAGAGATCAAGGAGGAGAGTGCCGGTAGCTCCAGGCGTAGGACGATGGATCATTGTCGCATTCTTTGCGAGCATGTATCTGCTAATTGATATTGGATCCGTGCTATGGCCCGAAAGAGGACGTCCTTGCTTACCAGATGACGAGGTAATTCTTCATCTTTTATTGTCTATTTTATTGTTTCTAATTTAATACGAGAATCTCACATGCCCGTCTTCTATGCTTTTAAAGGGTTCATGGAGCATTGGCACATTTCGGGGCCCTTCCCCACTGAATCTCACCCCAATTGAAAGCACTTCTCCTCGGGTTGACTGTCCCGCCGCTTCTGCCTGGCCAGCAGCAAACCCAGTCCTTACCTGCGCTTCTGTCACCGATACACCCTCAAACTTTGTAGCAGACCCTTTTATATTCGCTAAATCAGGTGTTCCAAAAGAATTAGGCCCTCCAAACCAACCTCCTCTCCACATCTTTTTCGAAACTAAATCAAACATTGTCATGAGAGGAGAAATTGGCGTTGCTGAAAGTCTCAATGGAGGTGCAACGTGGCAATATATAGGTATAGCACTCAGCGAACCATGGCATTTATCATATCCATATGTATTTTCTTGGAATAATCAAGTTTACATGATGCCAGAGGGCTCTGGATCAGGCTCTTTACGACTTTATCGAGCAGTGGATTACCCACTCCGATGGGAATTAGAAAAAGAATTAATCAACAAGCCGCTTGTAGATGCATCTCTAGTCGAATGGAAGGGTAGATGGTACTTGTTTGCGTCAGATCCGAGCAGACCAGGTCATAAAAAGAACGCAGAACTACAAATTTTTCATTCTGAAGCACCGCTCGGACCTTGGACTCAACATTATCTGAACCCTGTGATGTCTGGAGACCCGCGATCGGGCGCCCGTATGGCCGGTAGATTACTCAAACATAACGATAGATTGTACAGGTTTGGACAGGATTGTAGTGGTACCTATGGTAGAAACGTCGCTGCCTTTAGAATAGATGTTTTAAGTCCGACAGAATTTGATCAGACGAGAATAAAATTCACCTCCAGAAGGACAAAACAAGGAATTGGAGCTTGGAATGGTGTGCGGAGACATCATATAGACGCGTTACAACTAGGGGATGGGTCGTGGCTGGCTGTAATGGACGGGGATTGGCAAGAATCGAATCCTTTATCAAAACCGTTTGTCAGAAGAGCGGTAGGTGTCGGGCTGGCATGGACGGCTGGATGTGTTGTTTTAATACTTGCCCTGGCAGATAGACGGTTTGGAAGAACGCATTTGTTAGGCAGTTCAGGTAATCTACCGTTACTCAGCACTGCGAGTATAGCAGCAACAGGGGGAGCAGGCATAATGGATCCTTCGCTACGTTCTTCACCCGGATCAAAACCGTCAAGGCTTCTTTTTCACCAGAGAAGTAATAGTAATTGTAACATTGCTGGTAGAGGAGGAGGGTATAAGCTTAACAGTAGCTCTCATCATCATCGGTGCAGTGGTTTCTTTCTAAATCTCCACCGCTCTTTAAGAATTAAGACAATGGGCTGGCCACCAAGCCCTGCTTTACTATTTTCTTTAATAGCACTCCTCACTCTACTAATCGCCTTTTTAGGCATTTCCATGGGTACTTGGTATTACTTATCGCTCGTCAGAGAGACCCCTGCTGCACCTACTGCAATCGCCATCGATGGCACATTCAGTCGTTTTACAGTCGTTATTACATCTTTTTCTCTCCGTATCAACACATTACAATCTGTAGTCACTCACTACAGTCGCTGTCCTTCTATAGCACAGATTTTGGTTGTTTGGAATGGCGAACAAGTGCCTGTTGAAGGTACAATTACTGCTGCGGTACCGGTCAACTTCCGGGTAGAGAGAAATCCCAGTTTAAATAATCGCTTTAAACCGGATGGCATTGCCAATATACCTACCAGAGCTGTACTTTCTTTAGATGATGATATTATGCTACAATGTGCTGACGTGGAAAATGCATTTGCAGAGTGGAGAAGACATCCAGAGGGGCTGGTTGGATTTCATCCTCGGCTTCTTTCTGCAAATCCAGGAGGCTACTTTGATGAACAAGAGACACTTAAAGCAGGGAAATATAATGCTTTGTTTACTGGTGCTGTGTTCATGGATGCTGACAAGTGGTTTGGAGAGTATTGGAGTGTCAGTAATACGAAGGGAAGGGAAGTAGTGGATTCTAAATTTAGCTGTGAAGATCTCTTAATGAATTTTATTATTAGCAGCGTTGCTTCTTCATCTGCAGCTTCTTCACTTTCGGACAGCAATACGAGTGATGATCCTGCTACTGGGTTATTACAAGATTCTTCTGCTTTTATGCCTCCGTTACGGTATGTCCGTCCTCACCGGAGACTTGATCTCACCACCGCTGCAGGGATAGGTAGCAACCATAAAGGCGTGGGTGCTCGTGGTAGTGGCGGTAAAAAATCTCAAAAAGTGATTCGACAGGAATGTATTGATGAGATGACACAGCTGTTTGGAACATTCCCTTTGAGAGAAGTAATGATAGAACCTGCTGATGGTGAGGTTAAGGGTGCTCTCTGCTCGATGTTTGGGCTAGGGTGTATTTAAATAGTGAACTGCAAAGTTTTTGACCAGTATTTTTTATTTATTATTGACGATAGATTACTTGCTTTCTCCCCTCTTCTATTTTTTGGTACCAGAGTTCTGTTTTTGCACTGCTTAAGCTGTGAAACTGATAATTATGAAACTGATGCGCAAGTAAGAAAAAGAAAGGAAAGAAAAATCATTCAACAGAGTAAAAGGCCGTGTGGTGTGATTGTTTTTCAGGGCAACGCCAAAATTTAAATTTTTTTAAGCACTTGCGCGTCATATAGCACCTCTCCCCTTTATTCAACTGAACGACTTTATTTCCTTCATTTCTGTGTTCTCTTTTTTGCTAATGCACGTTCTATAGCCTGCACAACACGTTCCTTCTTTACAGGTGTATTAAACTTTCCCATCCCCGCCTTGGTACTGAAAATTAAAATTCCATCTACACTAATTTCAAACCATCCAGTTCTACGTTTCGTAGGCGAGCCAGAATATACAATTGGAGCATCAGGGAAACGTTCTTTACATTCCTGGACAAGCCTGTGGTATTGTTGTTCAAAGCTATGTCATTGTCCACAATAAATAACGTGGACGCTGACAACGTTAGAAGGCACTGGTGGGGGAGGACTCTCGCCCGCAGTTACAGCCTTGGAAACCAAACAACCCATCTTGTTTAGGTAAATAAAAGGACCTCAGGAATGCTGGCTTTTGTTTGGGGTGGGAAAGAGGATTTTTGCTTTGGACGTGAGAGATCACAAAAAAGTAATGCCAAATGTGTATTCCCCAAAAATTATATTTACTAGTCTAGAGTCCAAACACGCTTACTTTCTGAAGAGGTCTATTTATTACTTTTTTACACCAAATACTTTAACGGCTATAATAAGCTATCCACTCAAATTTCTCTAAGAAAGCAGTTCTACCGCTGTGGTCTTGAGCATTTCATAAGCCAAGTCAAAAACAAAAGGCTCAAGCTCCAATTCCATCGCAGAAACAGGGTACTGAATATCAAATTTCTCCAATACTTCAGGATGCACAACGCCAAATTGACCTACACGCTCCCCACGAGCATACACCACAGCATGTCTTCCTGGGAAGAAACTTTCACTATCCTCTGCTTTCCATTCATAGCCTCCTCCATACTTTTCAGCCATCTTCTGCGCTTCAGGGTCTGTATCACCTACCAAAGGAACTCTAAGAACTTCCATGACACGATTTAATAACCCATGAATGACCTCAAATCCACTTGTTTTATCACAGTTCACTGCCACCAATCGCCTTTTATTCACTGCCCCTACATCTGCTGTATCAGACAACAAAATCACATCTGAGATTTCAAACAATTTAACTGGAATAGGGGCATCTTTGTTGGCACCTAGAGTCTTTAAAGCGCCAGGTAATAAGCTATTTCTGCATACTTCAAATTCTGCTGTTGCAGGATTCCCAATACTGACTGCCCCTTCGCCATTGTCCTCTAATCTCATGTTACCGAATACCTCTTCTCTAGAACACAATGCCCATGTTAAAATCTCTGTAAATCCAGCCATAGCGCATTCTAAACGCAATAATTCGGTCATTTGATTCAGCGGCAATTCTCTACCTACCGTCACCGTTTTTGGGATACCTCTGACCAAATTATTATAGCCAT
The DNA here is from genome assembly GCA_019044685.2 of Nannochloris sp. 'desiccata'. Lineage (NCBI taxonomy): Eukaryota > Viridiplantae > Chlorophyta > Trebouxiophyceae > Chlorellales > Chlorellaceae > Nannochloris > Nannochloris sp. 'desiccata'. The sequence continues at coordinate 574,407 of JAGTXX020000001.1, read as the reverse complement.
ACGCAATAGCTACATCCTCCATAACATCACACGCATGCAGTACATCACTCCGCGTGACAGGAACCTCAACTTGTACTTCAGCGCCGTTATGTACCGGTTGTGCGTTCAATTGCATTTTGCTAAGTAATGTGGCCGCTACATCTGCCCCCAAGGCTAATCCGGTACAGCTGTTTACGTAATCCATAGACACATTCATTGTACGGGATGATAAATTTGGATACACATGTGTCTGGCCAAGAGAATCAACGACCTCTACAGGCTCTACCTGGAAAGGAACAGCACAGTATTCAGAAAACATAGCACAGACGGTATTCAAAACCACTTTAGCCTTTGTAAGGTCAGTTGCAGTGCATTCAATGAACACATCCTTGGTTTCAAGTGTAATAGCAGAACGAGCACCATTAATAATAGGTGGTAAAGAAAGGACTGTACGATTAGCGTCCAAAATTACGGGATAGACCAAAGATTTGTGAATAATCGGTACAAAACGCTTTAATTTTTGATCATTAGCCAAATAATATTCCAACAATTCCTTGGCGTTAAATTCCCGGGTTTGTTTCAAAGGGGTGAATACAATATCTTCAGGGGGCAGGGCTTCGTAGGTAAAGGGGCCTTGGATGGTGGAAAGGTCATGAGTGCCAATGGCGACCAAGGTACGTTGCCGGCAAAGATTTTGGTGAAGCTTATCTTGGAGATCAATGAAACTAGCATAGCGAATAGGGTCAAATTGGACACCACGAAGGATGGCGCAGACTACAAAGGGGCGGACAAGGGCAGTTTCTGGGCGCACCGTCATCTTTTGTCTGACCCCGTTGGTTGGCTCTGCGAGGGTGTAGTTGGGGGGAGAGCACTTACCACGGAAGATGTTGAGTGCGCGTGCGATACCTTCTAAGCAGAGCATGTCGTATCTGTTGGCAGGGATGTCAATTTTGTAGATGACTTCATCACTGGCGGCTTCAAGTTGGGCGTTATTGCTCGATTGCTGGAGCTCCTTGCGAAGCATCTCTTTTTCAGAGGTCTGCACAGATTGGAATACATCATGTTGTTAGGGATATAGATCTAGACTTAGTTAAGTTGCAAGGCAGCAAGGAAATAGAAATAACTTACCACATCGTCAAGTTCAATGCCATACTCAAAGCAAAGCTCCTCAAACTCTTCCTCAGCTGCGATGCATCGATGGATGATATCAGATACATAGAGATCAGATCAATGGAAAGAAGGGATTGGCATCATCGTTGAAGTGCTTTACTTACTGAATGTTTGTCCCAATGCTACAAATAATTTATCTCTATTAACTCCTACGACGGGCATTGTGTCTCCAGCTGTTCCTGATGAAACTGACTAGCTCACAGGCATTAGCATATGTATTTATGTAGCCTGAAGACTGCAGAAATAGACTTTAACCAGCCGCCCAACAAGCTCATCACGATGCATAGCACGCAGGAAAATTGCCTAAAAAAGCATCTGAAACTCAAATTGGAGACAATCTCTTCGTTTGATTACACTATACAGTATAATGATCAAACCCCGTAGCTGGCAAGGCACCCCTGAGCACTGACAGCAGCTACGTTTCAAGATGTTTGGATCACTTGCACCAATTTTAGTTTTCGAGGCTACTGCAACAGCTTCTTTCCAATTCGTCTGCGTCTGCCTGGTATCACTCTTCATCGCATTTTGCTGTATTCCTAGTCTCCATACTCCAGTCCGTCAACTCGTTCGTCCAACCGTTATCATATTCGTTGAGAACGGTTTAGACTGGGTGGTTTTCTTGCAACAATATAAAAGGCCTTGGTTGACAAAATTGTTTGAGCAATCAAGCCATAGTGTCAGCGTAGGATTTTATGTAGGTGTAAACTATTGGGAACAAACTAACTAGAACTTTTTTTTTATCAACAGAGTTCTTTGACCGTCATTTCTTCTCAACGCCACCTCCATCTTCTTTTTATTCCTTCTCTTCAACAGGGCTCATTTCTTCCTTGCGTCATTTGGTTAGGCTTCCCAGAACTTGGCTGGCACCTCGTCGTCCTCATGACGTTAACCCTTTACGTTGGGAACGCGATGAAGGATCTCGTCTCCGCTCCCCGGCCTCTCGGTGTAAGTTATGGCAAAGCTCGTCTCTCCTTCCTCGCCAAAGGCTCAGAAGAACAAAATATAAACGCCAAAGAATATGGTCTTCCTTCCAGTCATACAATGAACTCTCTGTGTTTGAATTTCTACGCTGTGCACTACTTACATGAGCAAAAAGTAATCGGAGATAGCATCACCGTCAATCTTTATGCTCTCGTCTCTTTGTGGGTCATCTGGATTGCTCTATCTAGGGTTTATTTAGGGTTTCATACACCTGTAGATATAGCAGCCGGGGCAGTCGCGGGTCTAACGGTCGTCACCACGTTTATTAGTCTGGAAAATATGTTTAATGCTTGGGTTATCAAGGCCCCAATAGTAGTTTTACTTACCGCTGGCGTGGCGTCTTTAATTTTGCTACGATTGCACCCTAAACCTCTTAATCCGACGCCGACGTTTGAATTTAGTACGAGCTTTATGGGTGTGATGTTTGGGGTTGTTATTGGGGTCAGCAGATTTCCTTCTTTCTTCCAACCAGCTGTATCTATTTACCAAATTTTAGATGGAAGTAAACTTACGGTGCCAGTGTGGTTTTGGATTCTTCGCCGGTTATTCGCCGGTTTTACCATCGTTTTGGCAAGTAAAGAGATCTCTCGAGCAGTGACATTTGCATTGTTACCTAGATTTTATATCATTTTTCCATTGGCGTTGCGCAAACGGTGGCAGCCGCCAGTTCACAACCAGTGCCCTAAAAATAAAATAGTCAACCCGCTGTTGATTGGATTGCCACACACCCGTCATGGGCTTCCTTGGGACGTGGACGTGACGTCACGGTTCTTTGCGTACGCGGGGATAGGGTTTGCAGTGTGTGAAATGGCTCCTAGACTCTTTGCAGCACTGGATTGGTAGAGAAAATATAGAATGAAAATAATTTACAGCGTCTTTTAGTTTTTTTAATCTTAAATTTATTTTTATTTTGATGTATACTGTGCAGATTTTAAATTATTTTATTCAGATGGAGAGACATTCTCCTGTACACTTGGTATACTTGTAGCACCGCCAACAGCAGCAACGCTAGAAGTATTGGTTGTATTTGCCGCTGCTGCTGCAGTGTTTCCTTTTTTCCGTTTAATTCCTTTCAAACTTTGTTTATCTAAATGCCACGCTTGTTTCGTTACCGTGGGGAGATACGGCCGCAACGGATCTCCAGGTTCTCCAGGGAGTAGTCTTTTCAGTGCTTTATGGATGTCCTGGCTGGTTAGAGCTTGGCTTGTGAGGGTGCAAGTTGACGGGGCTGCTGTAGATATGCCGTCACTGCCACCTTCCTCACCATCTGCAGTGCTAGGCCCTTCCCCATGGCTGATTCGTCTGGCTTCTTCTAGTATACGAGATGTGATGCCATCAAGCATGTCAGTTAATGCCTGGAAAGCAAAAAATAATGATTTAGAGAAGAGAAATAGGGCAAAGGCGGAAAGAAATAACAGACTTACTTGAACGGAACCTAGGGTAATTTCAGCATCTGGTTGCTGCTCTTGTAACGTCTGTAGAACCCATGCTCCCATTTCTGATAGATCTGCGCCTTGCAGATCCTCCCCGTTGACCAAAACTTGATCCATCTCATCGTTCTCTTGATCCACCAATTCTTCAGCTACAGGCTCAGCTGCGACAGACTCCTCCTGCTGCGCCTGAATTTCTGACCTTGGTGGGATCTTTGGCGGCTGTTCCATTGCTAATCAAATATCTTTATGCTACACAAGCTCTTAAAAATTGAAATTTGAACTGTTCATTTGCTGCTTTGCGTCAAGCAAAGCACGAGCTGGTGTGGCCAACGACTAGCATAATTAAAACCTGAGCTCTGATCAATCTATTGTCCAATAAGCTTGATTTATATGTAATTTGTAAAGCGCCTTTGGAGCCCATGCCAAAATGAACGCTATTATGAACGGTTTGGGCAAGATCGCGTCCTTGGAGGTCCGCTCTTAAGAGCAGATCATCCGAGTTATCAACATATTCAGTTAGTATAAGCTTATAAGAGTGCGAATGCAGGGCGCTATGCCGCAAACGGCTTCAGAAGAGCGGCCGTTAAAGCGCCAGAAAAGTTGCATTGATTATTGCCTTCAGGGAACCAATGACGACAGCAAGCAGGTAAATTTTTTATGACTGGTATATTGATTCTAGCCATAAGAATAAATTAGCTCAATTGAGGCTAACTTCCACTAATATTTTCCAGGATGGCTCAACTGCAATGGGCAGCCCAATGCCAGAAGACTTGCCTGCACCCGAGCCTCTCCCTAATAAAACCCCTGGTAAGTTTATCTATCACATCCTTGTATATCATACCGATTCAATGCGCATTGCCATCGCTTCACACTCTTGCCCTTTTAACCTCTAAACAACGTCTCATTCTCGCAGCTATCGGCTTGCTGCCCAATGGCCTCCCCCCTACTGGCTTCCCTCAACAGCCAGCTGATAACCTCGCCACTGCAGCTATAAACAAAAGACAAGTAGGCAGCACAATGTTGCAAAGTTTACAGCGCAGATTCCTTATGCAGCAAACATTGGAAACCCCTTCTGACCGACTCGCTCCACACGGTAAATGAGTTTAAAAACACATTTTTTCAACTTTTACTTCTATTTTGTAAACTCTTGTTTCATTGATTTTACACATTTCTGAACCAGTACACCTTTCTATGCACTCTATTTTACCATTACAGTGGAAACAAAGAGCCAAGAAGACGAAGACCTAGATGGTTTTGTACTTTTTAGCCAGCCTACCTACGAGCGTGTTCTCTCTCAAAGAGCTCCTGACGACGACACCCCGCTGAGCCAAGCTCATGTAGAAGAAGACGATGAGGACAATTTAGAACCAATAGCAGCATCAGGATTCTTAAACGCTGCACCAAGTTATGATACAGACGAGTTTAATAACTCGTTTGCAGCAGGGGCAGCAAGGATAGCAGAGCAAGCGGCGGCACTGACGGCTGGGGTGCCCTCTTCCCGTCTTAAAGCTCTAGGTGCAACAGCCACAACCACAGCTGGTGGAACAAAGGCAATGGCTGTAGATAGTAACCAAGATGAAGACTTTGGAGATGGTATTTCAAGCCAACTTAAGCCTCCAGCTCCCGCTCGTACTTCTACTGGTGGTGGCAACGGCAATGGCAATGGCAATACTATCGATAACAGTAATGCTTTATTTCTTCCCGGTTGTACTAACAACAGCAATGCACATAGTCACACCCCTGCTGTCCATTCAGTCGACCGGGTTCAACTAAACAGTGGCGGTCCGTCAGGCGTCTTCCCTATTTTCAGATCCAAAAAAGATTGCAAGACAATATATATCATCAGGCATGGAGAATCGGAATATAACAAGGCAATTGGGGCCATGGGTTCTAAATGGGAAGACCCTATGATCTATGATGCCCCGCTCACGTCGAAAGGTAAAAGACAAGCGTTGAGTTTAAGGGATCAAGTAGCGAAATGGAATTTACCTGACGATGTTGTTTGGGTGACAAGTCCGTTGAGTAGAGCGATAGAAACAATGCTATTAGCATTTCCTAACCATAATGGAGGAATAGATGGCCTTGACGGCGGTGGCGGCGTCGGTGGCGGTGATGGATATGCTGTTACTCTTTCTGGAATTATTAATAACGGCAACGACAATTTGAATAGCAATGATGAGAACGGAGGTGTGAATGACGCAATTCACACCAATAACCCATTCCGTAATGTCCACATTTTGCCTGAGGTCTCTGAACAGTTACTGACAAGTGGAGATATAGGGCACCGACCTCATGACTTGATTAAAACATTCCCACAATTACGAGATCAGCTCTCACAATTGCCTGATTGTTGGTGGTATAATCAACCTGATAAATGCAATTGTGCATACTCCGGTCAATTTAATGCTGCGGAGCCGAAACTAGAGATGCAAAAGCGTATAAAGGCGTTTAGAAAATGGATTTTAAATAGACCGGAGCAGACGTTTGTGGCAGTAGGGCATAGTATATTTTGGAAGGCGTTTGCTACAGCGTGTAAAAATGGGGTGAAGCAAGAAGGGCTGAAAAATTGCTCTTGGATGCAACTTCATGTTTAATTTTTAGATGCTCTTTGATTATGGACTAACAACCATAATTGTTAGAGGAAGAAGGAAAGATGAGGAGGCTTTCTGGTTTTCTGGGCGACTGACGACGGCAAAATTTTAACTTTTTTTCTGATTTATTTTCTCTCTCTGATTTTGTTCTAATAAAAGTTGCACGTCGCGATATATATATATTTTACTTGGTATCTTCTTTGCCCTCTCGCGATAACCCCCAATGCCGTGGTAATAATGGCACCTGCTTCTGTAAATTTTCAAGTCGAAATCCTGAGGGAAGCAAAACATTCGAGTTAGCGACGGGACCTCATCCGTGGCCTAAAATGAGATGCTAAACTCTATAGCATGCATATATATATAGAATTTTAGCGCTTTTGTTATTAAATTATCATTCTACATATATTTGCATAGCCATTTCGTGGCAGTTTACGACGCTGTGTTTGCTTTATCGATCTAGTATCGAAATCACAAACTAGCGCATCTGCCACATTTCATTTCGATCAGCAGAATTGACTATCTGAAAAGACCAATCATAATGCTATCATGTTCAATTAGCAGAGTGCACACTGTCAATCGGGCTGGAACTCCCAATGGCCTTGTGCAACATCCCATTAGCCCGCTGCTCGCCAGGAGAAAACACCACCACCACCGTCCTGGAGCTCCTCGCCGCTCCTTAACTACCACCGCTGCCATCGACACAGGCACTGCTGTGGGCGTCGGTGCTTTCTTCACTCCAGGCGCCCTCGCTGCTGCCTATGCTCTCTACCGAGGTAAAGGCAATTTTTCAGATGGGTTCAGTCACCTTCTCACTGACGTCAGCCAAGGCTATTTCCAACCCAACGTCGGTGGAGAAAACATCCCTGTCGCCGAAGGTGACTTATCCGACTTGGCAGGGGATGAACCTCTTTTTAAAGCTCTTTACAAATGGTTTATCGACAACGGGGGTGTTTTTAAACTTGTCTTTGGACCCAAAGCCTTCATCGTTATTTCAGATCCCGTTGTCGTCAAGCATTTACTCAGAGATAACGCTATGAACTACGATAAAGGCGTCTTAGCTGAGATTTTGGAACCGATCATGGGAAAGGGTCTTATCCCCGCAGATCTTGAGACCTGGAAAGTTCGTCGTAGGGCAATCGTCCCAGGTTTTCATAAAGCTTATTTGGAAGCTTCCTTGGCTATGTTTGGCCGTTGTACTGAAGAATCCATTAAAAAACTCGACTCTGCTATTAATAATGGCAATAATTCTGCTATATTAGATATGGAACAAGAGTTTTTAAGCTTGGGTTTGGATATTATCGGGATCGGTGTTTTCAACTATGATTTTGGCTCAATTACTACTCAATCGCCGGTGATTCAAGCAGTCTACGGGGTCTTAAAAGAAGCAGAACATCGTTCTACCTTTTATATTCCCTACTGGAACTTATCTTTAACGAAATATCTAGTTCCTCGGCAGGTAGCCTTTAACAAAGACCTGGCGGTGATCAATGAATGCTTGGATGGTTTGATTAATCAGGCGAAAAATACTCGTCAAGAAGACGATATTGAAGCTCTTCAAGCTCGTGATTACTCCCGTGTGAAAGATGCGTCTTTACTGCGCTTTTTTGTGGATATGAGAGACGCAGATTTAGATAATAAACAGCTGAGAGATGATTTAATGACGATGTTGATTGCCGGGCACGAAACGACCGCTGCGGTGCTGACGTGGACTTTGTACTGCCTTATGCAACATCCTGAAAAACAAGCGAAATTAGTCAAAGAAATTGACGATGTTCTAGGTGATAGAGCACCTACATTGGAGGATATGCCTTCGTTGCCTTATTTAAAAGCAACTTTAAGTGAATCTCTCCGATTGTACCCACAACCACCAATCCTGATTCGTCGCGCTTTAGCGGATGATGTCCTCCCTGCTGGGTTAAATGGTGATCCTAATGGATATCCTATTGGTAAAGGCGCTGATTTATTTATTTCTGTATGGAATCTTCACCATTCTCCTTATCTATGGAAAGATCCAGATGCCTTTAGACCCGAGCGGTTTTCAGAGAAATTTGAAAACCCAGATTTTAAAGGTTCCTGGGCTGGATATAACCCTGAAGCTCAAGGTTCTGCCATGTATCCCAATGAAATCGCTGCAGATTTCGCGTTCTTACCTTTCGGAGGTGGGTCTAGGAAGTGTGTTGGGGATCAATTTGCTTTGATGGAAGCAGTGGTGGCCATGTCAATGTTACTGAGGCGGTTTAAATTTGAGTTGGCGATGGAGAAGGTGGGTATGGCTACGGGGGCCACTATTCATACTTCAGATGGATTGAAGTGTAAGATTACGAGGAGGGAAGGCATTAAGGGAAGGGCTGCTGCCGCTCCTGCTGCCATCAATGCTTAAAGAAGGAGAGAAAATCACATTTATTGTCTAATATTTGAGTGAGTGAGAAAATTGAGATGTAAAGGCGGAAATGTTTTTACAGAGTCAATTAACTGGTAGTATTAGAGAAAGCAGAAAAGAAAAGATAACTCTCGGTCAGCGGCAGCCGACAGTAGCCGACTACTGCTATAACAGGGAAAAGAAAGAAAAGAAGCATACAGAAAGGTAATACAGCAGCACAAAAGCAAAGCGACAATACTAGGCCGAATAAACGCTAATTTAGTTGCTTTTAAGGAAAGATTCCAGGAAAGAACTCATAGTCTTTGGCTTTTCTACTTTATCAAGAGCGGGATTTTTAACATATTCAGAAATCAAATGATGTCTTTGTTTATGCTGCATAAGAATCATTTCAAGCTCTTCACGACCTTTATAGACCAGTAAATCAACTACTGTTGACTTCTCTACGTTTTCATATTTTCTAAATACCTTTGTCAAGTTGTGTCGAAGTTCAGAGACGGTCGTGAGCTCCTGGAGGTTATATTGTTTAAGAACATAGGGTAAACACCGAGCCACCTGCAAAATAGGACAATGTGAGTTAGTTGCAGTATTTAAATGAGGTTTTGCTGTAAATAGTGCATGCAATAAAACTAGGGAAATGATAAATCAAGCCAATTTGGTGATCATTGTAGACTATATACCTCTCTGTAAAAGGCTATGGCTTTTGAGGAACTAGTGCTATCCATCGCCTGCTTTGCCTGGGCTCCTAAACCCAAGACTTGTCTTGCTGCTGCCATAATTGCAAAAAAAGAATTAGAATTGAGAGAATAAACCAGAAACGAAGAGCTTTCTCGTTGCCAAATGCACCTCAAGCGATCGATCAAGTTCACTTCTCAGATTTTCAAACCAGGAATGGCTCATCTGATCATCAGGGCTTGAGCTTTATAGACGACTTTGGGCGCTGTGTTTGGTCGAGGCCCCCTTCAAGTAGCCGACCGTTCTAATTTTGGCGTGCATTATTATATTTGTTACTTTCATTTGGATCCTAGGGATCCATTTGAAACGTAATGGGAAGACGAAGCAAGACTTAATGCAAAGGTGCGCACTAATTTTTAGCCATCATCAGTTTAACGAATTTTGTTTGTTGCCTGCCAAGTGTCTGCTGCTGTTTGGCGGAGATGCCCGTTGATGGTTTGAAATATTAATCTTTGAGAACTGAACTATATGTGGACAACATAGCATTTCCCTGAGGGCAGCCTGGCATTACTTGCATGCATACAAAATCAATCAATTACGCTTCTTGCTTAATTGCCCAGACGTCAGTAATTCTCCGTGCGGCCCTCCTCGATATTTGGAGGAACACCGTCCCATTACACCCTGACAAGAGCAAACTGAAGCAATTTTGATTCTGAGTAGACCTTTTTTGGAAGGAAACTTGATTTCAAGCTCTGCTCCGACATCACACCCTACCGCCGCCTCTTCCAAACTTCTCCTTTTAATACGCTTGCAGAAAAGCCCATAAATATTCCTCTTTTTGTGGTTTTCAGGTACTTGCGCATGACTTTTCCCATACAAATGGTGAGTTCTTTGAGCTGCTTTACGTTTACTTACTTTAATCTTTTTCTTTGATATTTTACCGCCATGTTGTTGCCTTTTTGCCAAAGAGGGAATGACGATTAGCTTTCTGTTTGTTCTTTCAAACCCTGAATAACGTCTGACGAAATATATCGCTGCGTTCTTGCTGACCCTCTTTTGGCAGTATTCTGTTAAACACTTTCTTTCTTACTTTCTTTCTTTGTTTTACTCTTCTTGGGGGTTTGATTTTTCGTGGATTTTTCTGTGGATCTTTCCGAGAGAAGTATAGTTTTGGCTAGCAAATGAGGATTTTTCCAGATCAATATCTTAGGACACCTTCGGAGATATCTCGCCCGATATCTGTGAGACGAATCGATCACCAATGCTGCCAAAATTTGCTTTGCTTTTCTATGTTTAATGTGTCTGCTGCTTGTGTCAGTTTTCGTATCGTTGTTTATGTTTACTGTTTCTTTGGGAAGGGTGATGCTCGATGATGCTGAAAACTTTCGTTCTACCGAGAAGTCAAAAGACTGTGTGGATGAAAAATGTGTTTGGAGACCTGAACTGAGAGCATTTTGTCTTATTTATTTCTCCTTACTTTTTCCCCCGCCATATGCCCTCTCTTGTTGCTTTCTTCAATGGAAGAATTTACCCCTCACTTAATAACTTTAAGTTTCCTAATATTCGTTTGTTTATTACCCTTTTGCAGACAGATAACAATATCTAAATGAATGAAAGCTTTCATGCTTTGGTCAACAAATTTTCCCCATCAGGTAAGCTTTGGTCTTGGTTATTTGCTAGGGGTTGTTTTCTAGCCAGCCAGTTGAGGTAAACACATCCATACACCAATATGATATCTGAGCAACTCTTTGCTGAATCTTTACATGCACCACTATCTGATGGCTGGCTAGAATAAGATTTACTCCCAAACGTATCTGCTTCTATATTTTTTATTTGCTGCCCTGCCTTCTCTTCTTGTAATATTTGGTATTCTTTTGTTTCCGACTCTTATTTCGTGTCTTCTATTCTCTGTTCTGCAGCTACTCCGTTATATAAAGATTAATAATTGTATATTAATCTTGTATTAAAAAATTAAAGTTAAAGGTAAGGCGCAGTGCAAAGGGCCACTTCAGTATTTCTCGCTGTTTGGATATTTTCATAAAATTCCATTCAGCAAAACTCAAAATTATATACTGGGCGAAAGTCCCCGGGCGCCGAGGCAGAAAGTGCCATCCCGAAAGGGCAGGACCCCTACCAGCTGGCACTGCTTTGCAGTGCAGTAGCGGTGGGGCAGCTCGCCATAGCTACAGTTATGTTGGCCGGCAGATTTTTAATCTGTCAACACAACGGGGCTTACTCTTGTACTGACGTCCTTTCCCCCCCCTTTTTTCCCTCGCTTTCTGCGAAGGTACCTGCACTATAGAAGAGGATTTGTGATACGAAACGAGGTATATTTAATGTACAAGGTACAAATAACTATACTATTTGAATAATGGTGGGTCGCTTTGTAAAACTTTCGATTTGTTCCTGGTAAAGTTATTTTTTTAAGTTTAGCGGATTGATGAGAACGATTCACCACAGACCTGTTCTTAGGGTAAATCCATTGCTGATATACGTTTCATGCACCACTCTGACCGCTACTGAAAACATAACATCCTGTACATTAACAACATTTTTAAAAACAACCATCCATGCCGAGACTTAATTTTGTTCTTCTCTCTTTTCTTTTTTGCAGAAGCTTAGTTGCTTTTTCTAACACTGTTGTATTTTCTATTTAATGAATTCCATAGCTAACTTTATTATCTGAATGTAATAACTCTAAATTTATGAAGATATTTTTACAGTTTGAGCTCCTTCCAGCTCCCTAAATCTCAACACGAGAAAAGAGACGGCTCTATAATCATAACCGCTCTAAACACTATTTTAACACTACTTTTGTTTTAAATTTTTAATCTTTTTTAGCTTTACTCTGCGGCCTCTTCAGGAGCAGCACCAACAATCTCCTCTGCTGGCCTCTCAATCTTCTCACTCACTTCAGCAGAGTAGTCTCCGTGAACCTCCATAAGCTTATTAATGTCAAACTTGGGGGCGCGAAGGAGCTTCACCTTGCGGACAAAAGTGTTCTGAAGAGGGTAGATACCCTGGCAAGACTTCTCAATCTCCTTGCCGATAGCTTCGGGGATGAATTTGCCTACGAGTTCCTTTAAATCGCAAGAGGTGGCCTCACGGGTCATGATTTCAACCATCTTTTTACGGATTTGACGGATCTGAGAACTGCGTGCATAAGCAGTCTTCTTAACCTGTCCCTGGCGCTTCTTAGTGAAGGAAATAGCAAACATACGGAGGACGTATCCATCAGTTGTCTTGACATCAACGTGAGCCTCAATAAGAGTCTGCCATTTACGGATCATGGAGCGGAGCTTATCAGTGGTGAGATCCATTCCATAGAAGTTAGTGAGGCAGTTGCGGCCCTGGACGTCTTCGACGCGGAGCTTGATGTTGCGGTGAGCATCAGCCTCGTTGTTCTGGAGGTCAGCGAGGGAGCAGGTGAGGACGCGTCCCTTGAGGCCATCAGAGGCAATTTTGGTACCCTGAGTGCGGGTAACGAGGGTCTTGCCAACGTTACGGGTGTTGAATACACTGGGAGCTTTGATGTCATACCAGTCCTTCTTGGCGAAGGGATCAGTGCTGCAATAAAAGAAATAAAATAGTGAGTGATGAACTTTTAAAAGAAAAATTGGGTTCCACGGCATAGCTCTGTGCATCAAGATACTCATTGCGGAATGTCCAATTCAAATGTCCACTCACGCCTTCTTCTTTCCACCCTTCTTGCCCTTCGACAATCGCTTGTTCTTGCCGACCGCCATCTTGTGCTGTCTTAAAGGACCTGTAATGGCAAAATAATGTTGAAAATGGTCAGTTTACCCATTGCTTCTTGTGTTTTATAACACCCAAATTCGCCCAAATAGCCTCTGCTGAAAGCTGCACACTCCAGGGCTTCAGCCGCACAACATGATTGAAATTCGACTGCAGAGGGCCCAGCGTCTTTTTCAAGGCTCTGATAGCCAGCGATTGCCTATAAAGATTTGAAATCATTTATATGCCATCATTGCAAATTCCGATGCTGCCTATTCGCTGTCTCGAACTACATTTCTTCAAATGCAGCTCGATGATGTGGCTCTGGCTGCTTCTCTTCTCATCCCTATTCCTCAGGCTGCTGTTAATTCTTCTCACCTGCTCTAAACACGTCCTAGAGACAACGAAAAAAGGATAGAAGCAGGCTTGGCTGGTTGCATTAAGCAGCGGTGGCTTTAGAAGAACAAATTCACAGCAAATTTGATCCCGGCACCTTGCGCTTTTGTTCAAGTTATTCTGGCCTTTATGGACATTCTATGTAGGTTATAACCCTTAAATTCAACTTACATTTAAATTTTACTCATCTCCTAGGCATAGGGATCCTCCTAATCGAGCTTTTTTTGCATTTAATAGTTTTTTGGTATGGGTCTGTTGTTCGGAACATTTGTCTTTTTAGTGTTTGAGGGAGCAGGTTTTGCTGTTGTAGAGGTCACCAAAGGCAGAAAGAATAGCTTGTAAGACTCACTTCCAGTCATTGTTCTTTGAAATTGAACTAAATCTTTGTTCTTTAGTTTTCCCCGCTTCTCACAAGGCCGAGCTTCCGCTCCTTTCTAGTTTCTCACTGCTATTGCATTATCTTCTTGCAGATTGCCCCAAACATTGTGGGCAACTACTGTAGTGTGCTGCTGGCTAATGTGGGCAGTAGTCTACCTAGCTCAAGAGTACCCCCTCATCAGGCCGGTGCTTCAAGGTTGATATAAGCTCCCTTTTGGAGCTTCTTTCTTTTCCTTTTGGGACTAGGAACATTAATGAATTCAATAGGCTTTTCTTCTCTTACTGGATTATTGTATAATAAGTACCTACCATAAATACCTACTTATCTACTTGTTCACCTGCTGTGTTAAATTTTTGTATGTGCAAAACTGTTTTATTTTTGTGAACCACTGAAATTGAAAGAAAAAGTATGAATCTTACAGAGTGTATGAACAAATCGAGCAAGAAGACAGCAAAAGCAAAGTTCAATGATCATGGATACATGAATCAAAAATTAGTATTTAAAATATTATTTTAAAATTCTTTTTAAAAAAGAAAAAGGAGCCTCGTTGGCTTTTTTTCCGCTTATGCCGTCAGTTTGAGACAGCAACAGCAAGAGGAAGATGAAACGAATGATCAATTGAATTGAATGAATGAATCAATGGCAAGGAGAGAAGAAGAATGAAGGAAAATTGCTACAAATCAATCAGGAAAATAAAAAGAGAAAAATCGTCTTTTGTTACTAGTATACTATCTCGTCCTCATCTTTTTTTTCACTTCCTTCCTTCCTTTCTATTTAAGCAGCAAGGAGAGCGGCATCAGGCATCTTTTGTCTAGCCACAGCATCGATATTCTCTTGAGGAATAGTAGCATACTTGGCTATAACCTCTCTAAACTCATCTCCAGTCATGGTCTCCTTCTCCAACAAGATCTCAACAGCAGCGTCCATAGCCTCACGATTCTCAGCAACCTGAGATAATGCTGCCTCATACGCGTTAGTAGCAATTTCTTTAACGGCAGCATCAATACGGCCTTGTAAGTTCTCAGAAACGGAGTTTCTGGCCATCATGCGCATGATCATGTCCTGGCTCTGGGCGGAGGGATCTAACAAGGAAAAGGGGCCAATCTCAGAGAACCCATAGTTGATAACCATAGCACGAGCCATGCTGGTAACCTGCTGAAGATCTCCAGAAGCACCGGTGGTAACTTCAGCATCACCGAAGATCACTTCCTCTGCAGCACGGCCTCCAAGAGCACCGACGATACGAGCGAAAATTTGAGATTTAGAAATCAAACTAGGATCTTCGCCAGGTAAGAACCAAGTAAGACCCTTAGCCTGACCACGGGGAACCAAAGTAACCTTTTGAACGGGATCGTGTCCAGCGGTCAAAGTAGCGCACAAAGCGTGACCGATTTCGTGGTAGGCGACCAACATTTTACTGCGTCCATCAGTCATGGGTGTACCTTCCATACCAGCAACAATACGATCGATAGAGTCGTCGATTTCTCGCTGAGAAATAGCTTCCTTGTTACGGCGACCAGTTAAAATGGCAGCTTCGTTCATCAAGTTGGAGAGATCGGCTCCAGAAAATCCAGGAGTACGGAGGGCAATTTCCTTCAAGTCAATGTCATCACCAAGGCGCTTGTTTTTAGAGTGGACACCGAGAATTTCAAGGCGACCCTTCTGGTCGGGGACATCAACCTGCACCTGGCGATCGAAACGACCAGGACGGAGTAAAGCGTTATCCAAGATGTCTGCTCTGTTGGTAGCAGCTACAACGATAATACCAGTGTTACCCTCGAAGCCATCCATCTCAGTTAAAAGCTGATTTAAAGTTTGTTCACGCTCATCGTTACCTCCACCGACACCAGTACCACGAGAACGACCGACGGCATCGATCTCATCAATGAAAATAATGCAAGGGGCGTTTTCTTTGGCCTTTTTGAAGAGATCACGGACACGGGATGCACCGACACCGACAAACATCTCAACAAATTCAGAACCAGAGATGGAGAAGAAGGGCACACCAGCTTCACCAGCAATAGCCTTGGCCAACAAGGTCTTACCCGTACCAGGGGGTCCAACAAGAAGGCATCCTTTAGGGATTTTGGCGCCAACAGCGGTAAAACGCTCGGGCTTCTTTAAGAATTCGACAATCTCCTGGAAATCTTGTTTCGCCTCATCGACACCAGCGACATCATCGAAAGTAATTCCAGTGTTGGGTTCCATCTGGAAACGAGCTTTGCTCTTTCCAAACTGCATAGGGTTGCCAGGGCCTCCAGGGCCCATGCCACCGCCACCACGACGGGAGAGAAGGAAAAGGCCACCCACTAAAAGGAGAGGGAAGGCGAGGTTTCCGAGGAGGTTAAGGAAGACAGCACCGCCATCTTCAGTGTTGGCGTGGGCAGCGAAATCGACGTTCTTTTCACGGAATTTGCCCAAGAGTTCGGTAGAAGTACCGGGCAGCTGCACACGGACGCGCTGGACACGGTTGCCGAGTTCGGGGGAGACGGCTTCTACGATAGCAATGGTTCCGTTCTCATATAAATCGACCTTTTTGACTCGACCCATATCCAAATATTCGAGGAAACGGGAGTACGACATGCGGGAAGAAGCAACGCCAGCGGCATCCTCAGCATTAGCAGGGCGGGCGAGGGCGGTCATGGCACCAGCACCGGCAAGAATACTGAAGAAGAAAGAAGGAAAAATGGATTATTAGTTATTTAGAAATCAAATAATTGGTGAGAATTGATTGTTTTGTGGTTATAGATGATAAAAGAGTGGATTTAGTATGTAACAGGTTGCTTCACACAAACGCCACCAACACTGGAAAATTTAGTAAGTGAAAAATGAACCGTTGTAGATATAGAAAACTTACCCAGAGAGGAGATTGCGGCGGGAAGAAGTCTCGGACTGGGCATCCTGCTGTAAAAGGGGAAGCAAAATATGTGAGATTGGGTGGGTGTGGCATGGCAACCTCAATTTTCACTTGCACAGTGGATCATCAAAACTCACTTTTTGGGCCATAACAACAGTGCTGATAGGGCGAGAACGCACGAAAAGAGGTCCTGCAGGGTAATGAACAAGGGAAGGAAAAGATCAGCTTCACGAGTTGTGGGGGGAATCGAGAAGATGGAAGAATGCAGCACCAACTCACCAGTGCGCTGGAGCCTCATTCCGTTGCTAGTCTTTTGCATCTGTAATGTACCTGCCGAGGCACGTAATGTGCGCATCTGGCAGCTTTGAGCGAGTGCCATTTTTTCCTGGCTAGAGACGTAGAAGGTTGAATCAAGCTTCTATCCAGACAGAAGCAAGCTTTGTTTGAAGGATTTGTTCCTCTTGCACTTTTATAAAGTTATAATTGAAAATTATTGGCTGATGAGCAGAGATGGCTCTAGACTTCCTCTGCTGAAGCCTGCTGTGATTCAGAGGCTCTGAGCAGGCACGCTTCGGCACACCTTCAATAATGCAATCTATCCAAGATGGGCTATTATTTGTGGGCAATTAAAGCCCCGAAGCATTATAAAAGAGCGCATTTGCCCTTCAGACATATTTCGGTTGACACCGATGACTTCAATCTGATTTTTTGATCAATCAAATTATTTCAAAAATTTTATAATTTTTTGAAGCACACATAAATTTGATTTGGGCTTTTATATAGAAACTAAAGAAATTAATCAAAACGTGCTAGAAATCCTCTTTAAAGTGGGCATTACCTGATCACTTTGATCTCCACAACGGCGGGGAAGCAAAGCTATTTCTCCCTTCTCCTCAATACAATGGCCGGTGCTTCTACAGATCTACCTCCTGTAGAAGACCTCACTGGAACATGTTGGCGTGACGACTTATGGTTCCAAACCTACGGCCTTCTTTCTCACCTTTCTGCCTTAGATTATTTTGCTCAATCCCCTTTTTACGATCCCACCTCAAATAACCAAGTTGCTCGACAACGCGGCCTTAGACTAGAACAACTTCCACAAGGAGCACCAGGCATAGAATTCATCCTCCAAGATGCCCAACCTCCTCATCTCTTTGTAGTACGTAAACAATTCCGTTCATTAGCAGGGGTGCTTTCCCCTTTAGCTTTCTACTACATCCTGGACGGCACTATCTATCAAGCCCCCTCTCTTCATGCTGCCCTTTCAACTCGAATTGACCGGTGCATGTGGACAGTAAAATCTGCATTTAGTTTTTTAAGAGATGATCTAGACCCTCTAGGGGAAAGAGGGAAAGAAGCTCTCGCAGGGGAGGTGACAGCGGAAGTACACAGGCAGCATGCGGCAAAGCATGCAGCGGTGCAGCTAGCGCCGGAACAACGAGCGCGCGCTGAGCGTGCGGTGCTTGCGACGTTATTAGATCACCCGTTGCCTACTTCAGTGGCGATGCTACAGCAGCAAGGAGTGAGGAAAGGGGAAGGCGAGGAAGCTGCAACGCCCTCGCAACAAGAAGGTGGTGGTGGTGGTGGCGGCGTCATATCTTCCGAAGAAGCAAGAGGAGGACACCCTGTTGCATCTGGTGGGGCTTTCAGTCGTCTTAGCTGATTCGTCATTTCATTATACGTTAGATTCCCTTGAAAATTAGAATATTCTGATATGTTTTACAGTGCGAGATATGGTCACTTGAGAGGATAAAGAAAAAAAGAGGGGAAATTAACAGGGTCGAAGGAAGGGGGAATTAGAAAGCAAAAGGGAGGGAAAAGACGAGAGTACTATCGCTACGATCGCTAGTAGTACTATTATCTCAATGAGTCAAAAAGAAAGGGGGAATAGAGTAGTATCTCAGACATTTAGTATAAAGTACATACTAACTTTTTTTTTTGAAAAAAAAAGTAAATCGCAAAAACAAATCAAATAAAAATTATGTACATATCGATACATATATATATTCTTTTAAACCAACAATGGTCTTGACAGGCCACAAGAGTAGGTGATAAACCGTTCACCAGGATGAAGCAGAACTACAAACACTCGATCCACAGCACTGAGCCCATCTTCACCCGCCTGTGATGCATTGGAAGGTAGCAATACAGACACTAATGTGGGTTCATTTACTGCTATAGGTAACAGATCAGTGCTTTCGCCTTCATTTTGCTTGTTTTCACCGTGGTTACCGTGGTCATTGTCACTATCGATACTCTGCTGGGCTAAAGGAAGCTCTTGATATTCATGAAGGCGTCTTTCATTTTCTAAAGCCTTCACAACTAAGCTGGACTCTCCTCCAGAATCTTGAACAACAGAAGAGGCAGAAGGGAGTCTTAAAGGCGTTCTGGTAGTAGTACTACTCCGTGAGAACGCTGAAGCACCTGAAGACGATGTACTGGTACTGGAAGAGGTAGCGGTGGCGCCAGTGGCGGGAATATCAGGCAGGCCTATACTCCTTCCCTTAAAGCCATACGCACCAGTGATAAACCTTTCAACACCCCTCCTACTTCTCGCAGGGTGTGGCAACGTGCTGGCATCAAATTCAAACACCTTTTGACACGTTTGAGGTGCATCTAACCCAGCTGCTTTGAAAAAGCTATTTGCCAGAATTGGGAAGGCGGTATGTGCCGCCAAGGGGTTGGTAGTACTCGTAGTACCACTGCTCTGTGGTACAGAATTTCCAGTACCAGCATCGTTCAGTCTACTATCATTGGGGTCGAGTACAACTGCAGCAGGTGCCAAGTCCTGTAACCGTTGCAGTGCTGTTGCTGGAAGTCGTTGAGAATAGGGGTCTTGTAAAAGAGCATCAACCGTCTGATGGACAAGAGATGCAGACAGCGGAAGTGGATCACTTGCTGCTGTAGAGGAGTCTTCAATAGAAGCTGATTGCAGAAGAGATCTTCCTCCTGAGGCGCGAGAGCGTGTAATCGGGCCTAGAAGTTGATTAGTCGCGTGGTTGGAGCTAAGAAGGCCTTCAGCTGGCGGGAGGTAGCCAGCGGTGGCAGACGGTGATCCAGAAGAAGTAGTGTTGCGGCCGGTAAGAGGAGCCATGGGCCCAACAAAAAGGAAAATGGAGAACAGGGTAAGGAATGCTGCACCGGCACCGGTAACACGAGCGCGTTTTGTCCTCACTGGTCGACCAGAGGCGGTAGTGGTGGGCAAAGCGTCAGCCGCGGCAGGAGCTGCTGCCTGCTGAGGTACTACTACTGCTGGTACTGCTGCGGGAGCAGCAGGTTGTTGTTGCTGTTGTTGTTGTGCAGTTATTGGAACCATTCCAGGTCTTAGAATAACGGGTTGTTGCTTCACTGGGGCCATAGCAGGTGCTCCTACTATTCCAGTCCCAATTCCAACAGCAGCCTGTGCCGCCCCGGCCATTGTTGGTTTCATTGCTGAAGGCACATCAGGTACAGGCATCCCGGCCTTTTGACATGCTGAACCTAAATGATGCCTTAATAAACAATTTTCTGCCACAAGACGGTGTACAAGACACGTTAATTGCGTCGCTTGCCCTCTAAGCTGTGTACACGTCTGTTGCAACTCCGCCATCTGTTGTTTCTTTCTTTGCCGAGATAGATATGCATTCTCACGGTTGCGTTGCATCCTCGCAAGCTTCTTCGCTTCATCTTCTTGAACATTATTTGAAGGGTTGGAGGCGGCTGCACCGCCGCTGCTTTCAGCTCCGGTTGTTGGCGCTGTGGCGATTGTTCCCGTGGTTGCAATGGGAAGCCCTCTACCGCCTCGACCTTCATTGATATTCCCGCTTTCAGAAGTAGATGGGGATACTTTATTCAAGGCAGCACCACCACCAGGAAGAAAGTCTGCTAACTCATCGTCACTGCCAAACATATCTGCTAAACTCAAAGGGCCAGCAGCAGCAGCTCCACCGTTGGGAACAGCTGTTCCGTCATTAAACAGATCTAAGCCAGGGAAGGCATCTGAAGCTGAATCTAAGGTTAATAAGCTATCAGGACCAAGGCGAGGGATGTCTATAAAATCATCGTGAAGGAATGAAGCCTCCAACTGCAAAAGAAGTGGGAAAGATTAAAGTTATTAGCGGGGTGCGAAGAATTATTTCAAACAACCCCGGCAGTGGTTCGTGCCATTTGACAAGGGTGATTTAAGCAAGTCAGAAATACGTACTTTAAGATCATCTAGTAAAAAATCTGCCGTCTCTTCTTCTGAAACGGCACTAGCTTTTCTCTTATTGTCGATTCTAGCTGATTCCATGTTGAATTTGGATCTGTTACTGAAATAAAAGCTCAACAGCTAGCCAAGGAAATCTCTACTCTTATGCTGAATATATACGATCGGATAGGACCCCAGATGGGCGTCCTGCTCTCTACAAAAAAGAGAAGAGTAGAAGATTAAAAAGGGGCAATTTCACAGCCAAAGTCTGTCAGGACTCGCTGTTCTCTCTCTGTTGTAATGAATAAAAAACTTGTATTTTGAAGTAGCGTTTATGCTGACTTTTGTTCAGTGCACGCGCTAAATGAAGCTGCAGTCGTGGGAGTGATGCACTTGAAGATATCAAGAATAACTTATTGTTTTTCTTCGAGCTCCTTATTGACCATATGTCGACCAAATGAGCTCAGTTCTTTACATTATATGCACTGAGGAGTGCGACCTACTGCAATGCTGGCAAATTAGTTGATATTTTTTGAAATTTTATGTGCATTTTGATCGATCACTTAAATAATTTATTCTGCATATTAAACCCACCAAAATGGCAGCCCGCCGTCTCCAACAACTTAAGCATATATGGAGGCGAGGTGTGCACTCTGCCTCAATGGATGTACCAGGCTCCGCTGCTGCTACATTGCCTCATGGATTCGTTTTCGACATTGACGGTGTTCTTTTGCGAGGCAAAGAAGTCCTCCCACAAGCTCTCCGCGCAATGTCCAAACTCTACACCCCCGATAAATCTTCTCCTAGGATGCCTCTTGCGTTTCTAACCAACGGTGGCGGCATGACGGAACGTAGAAAAGCTCATCAACTAGAACAGCTTTTGGGCGTTAATATCCACGCTGATCAAGTAATCCTTTCTCACACACCATACCGCTCTTTAGCTGCCAAGTACACCAATACACCCGTCTTGATTATAGGAAGAAATCATAGCATCGTTGAAGTAGCTAAAAGCTATGGCTTTAATAAAACAATTTCTTCTCAACAGATTGCAAGGTCAGACCCCACAGCGTTTCCGTTTTG
Source organism: Nannochloris sp. 'desiccata' (assembly GCA_019044685.2). NCBI lineage: Eukaryota > Viridiplantae > Chlorophyta > Trebouxiophyceae > Chlorellales > Chlorellaceae > Nannochloris > Nannochloris sp. 'desiccata'. The sequence goes on along the minus strand of JAGTXX020000001.1, from coordinate 552,586 downwards.
GGCGCAAAAAGAAGATTGGGTTGCTGGTCCTTCTGCTGACCGTTACGTCCCCAAACTTCGCATGGGGATTGAAGACAATCCAATAAAAGCGATTTTTGTCATGACAGATCCATCAGATTGGTATATAGACCTCCAATTGATTACCGATATCTTAATCGGCGGCGGTGTTCTTGGTCGGCGGATGGAACATGTCCCCGCAAACACACCTCCTATTGAGATTTTCTTTAGTAACCCGGATCTCTTATGGGCAAACCAACATCCTGCTCCTCGATTTGGGCAAGGTGCATTTAAAGCTTGCGTGGAAACGCTGTATGAAAAAGTTACGGGAACACCATTAACGGAAAATATCCGAACTTTTGGAAAACCGAACCCTGAGCCGTACAGACTCGTAGAAGCGAGTTTACTCAAACAAGCCAAAAAAATGGATCTTTTACCGCGAAACTTTAGCTTTTCTACGTCTTCAAAGCCTCCATTTTCAGCTATTTATGCTGTAGGCGACAATAGGTATGTATGTCTAAACTGCCATCTTAAGAACGTTTTACATCATTTAATAAGACTAATTTGTCAGTTTTGGTGTTGCAGTGCTGCTGATATTCGGGGTGCCAATTCGGCGGGAAGTCCCTGGGTGAGTATGTTGGTTAAAACTGGAGTATTCCCAAAAGAATTAGATAACTGTCCAATAGATCCAGCAGTGTTTGTAGTGGATGATGTTGAAAAGGCAGTTGATGCAGCAATGCATCATACACGAAGCATGAAATGGCATAGCATGAGATAAGGAGAAAAATCCATTATATATACAAGTGCTATGCAGCTGGGTAAGCGGCACCTCCTCTCTACTTCTAGACAACAATTTAAGCTCTATTATCTACTTTTCTAAAGACTAGAGACCAGCAGCGGCTGTCTCCAAAAAAGTAGAGCACAATTTTGGCCAGTTTCTCTTACCTTGGACGACATAATCTTCCTGAAGTCATGGCCTCGGACTCACCTCCTGCCTCGTTTTCTGTTGGAACTCAGGTTTATTGCATTGCTTTACAGAGTGAAGATATTTCTGGCAGTTGCTTTAACAACAACGGCAGCCTTGGACTTGCCAGAAATATCTTGACATTGTAACGCAATGCAATAAACCTGAGTTCCAACAGAAAACGAGGCAGGAGGTGAGTCCGAGGCCATGACTTCTGGAAGATTATGTCGTCCAAGGTAAGAGAAACTGGCCAAAATTGTGCTCTACTTTTTTGGAGACAGCCGCTGCTGGTCTCTAGTCTTTAGAAGAGTATATATATATAATAACGTGTTGCAATACTACAAGTAGCGCGTTAGTATTTTTCCCAAGCCTTCTGGTTGAGAGTGACAGCTGGTCATTTTTTGTATCCTTTATTCTGTCTTTCTTTCCCTCTGAAAACGATACTGTATGTTACAAGCTGAGTACATGTATTTACTTACTTATTTGATTAGTTAAGCCATAAACTTTAGGCAACGAGTCTCAGAGTGAACAGTATGACACCGTATTGAACAAAATTTTGTGCCACAGCGGGTACACGTATAATTTGAAAACACACCGCAAACAGAGCACAATTTCCTTGCAGATCTCGTTTTTGGTGGCCCTGCAGCCGCAGTAAGGTAGCTAGGTTCGCCGTCTGGGAGTCTATCAAGTCCTGATTCTTCTAACCAGTCTTTAAAGCCTTTTGGGCCTCGGGAAGTGCCGGAGATCATGCCTCGAGTTTTTCTCATGCCGCCATCGACACGAGATTTTTTACGTTTTTTTGCTTTAGAGCCTATAGTCTCTTCTTCTTCTGTAAAATTTGAGGAAGGTGATTAGGAAAGGAAGCTTAGATAAGGGAAAACATAAATTTAGGAGGAAGAAGTAGCAAAAAATGAATGATGGACGGCAAAACTTCTTCTTACCTCCTTCAGAATCTTCTCTAAGGACGAATTCTTCATCGTCTGAGCCTGCTGCGAATGTATCCTGGACTGCTACATCATTTTCTAGAGCTTCTAGCCTTGCAGCCATTGCCTGGTAAGAGGAAAAGAGGAGTTAGAGCCGGGACGGTGGTCGGGGAATAACTGAATTAGGTTTCTCTTAAAAAGCCGGGAAATGAAGAGCAGAATACTGCGCACCTGCTTCCTTTCCGACTCATCTACCACAGCCATACGCTGGGAAACTTTTCTTGTGCGTAGAGTCCTCCTATCCATGGTGCTAGTTTTTAAAAAGTCAAATGGGTTCGAGTTCTTGTAGGTGAGCCGTGGCCTATGTTTCTGTAGTTGACTTTCTCAGCAGCTTATACATATTCCATTTATGACTTTTTAATCAGTAAAACCAGCTAGGTAATGTCTTTCAAACTCTTCAACTTTTTTGCAAAAAAGAATGATCTTAGTTTTCCCTTTATTTACTTGATTGATCGAAAATCAGAACATTAAATTAAATTCTAGATTTCAGGTCGAGTTCAAGAAAGCAGCGCACGGCGCTTAGCTGTCAAAACCTTTGTTTCATCACAAATTTTAAACATTTATTTTAGATCCACAGCGCCTGCAACCGGCGCTGTGAGTAGGCGTGCTCCACTATGGACGAAATGCGTGCGATGTTGGATCAGCTCATGGGCAGCGATCGCAACCTTTCCAATCAAGAAAAGGAAAAAGTGAAGTAAGTTTAATAATTCCCGCTCACATGTCCCATCTTTCTTTCGCCACTCTTCCTATACTTGATGCATCCAAATACCTTACCTAACCCCCCCCCGTAAAATTTTCTCTGCAGACCTAAGAAGCGTAAATTTACCGATTCAGACGTCTGTAAATACTTTCTCTGTGGTTTTTGCCCCTATGAGGAATTCCGACGCACAAAAAATGATCTTGGCGAGTGTCCTTCTGTCCACGACGAGGCCTGTAAAATCGAGTGGGAGTCCTTAGATGAGAAAGATAAAGAATATTACGGCTATGAACGTGATTTATTACGCAAATTAGAGCGGCTGTTGTCAGATTTAAGAAGAAGGATAGACTCAAACACTCGCCGCCTGGAAGCAACGCAAAAACCGTCTTACGATGATATCGACACGATAGAGAACATCAATAGACAAATTAATGATCTTCTAGGGAAAGCAGGCGATTTAGGTGAACAAGGCGATATCGACGCAGCGGAAGTGGTTATGAAAGAAGCTGATTTGCTCAAAGAAAAGAAGGTTTTTATAGGAAAAAAATTCGAAGCCAAGGCGGGAAATAATATTGCCCGGGGATTGGTTCAATCAGTCTGTCCTATCTCTGGGTTGATAATTAATGATGAAGAAACGAGGTTAAGAGATCATCATGCTGGAAGGAATTATAACGCATGGAAGAAATTGCATGAAATGCATGCTATGCTCCGTGATTTGATGTCAAAACGCAGCGGTGGTGGCGGTGGGAGAAGAAGTCGTGGAGATTCACCCTCTGGTAGAAGAGGCGGTGGTGGGAGTGATTATGAAGATAGACGAGGGAGGGATAGGAGAAAATCTCGCAGGGACAGGGATAGATCACGTAGCAGGTCGAGAAGTAGAGATACACGGAGAAGGAGAAGTCGGAGTCGTAGCAAAAGTCGTAGCAGAAGTCGGAGTCGGGATAGGTATAGAGATCGAAAGTCTAGTTATCGTAGTGGTGGCCGTAGTAAAGATGTCGAGGATAAAGAGAAGTATACTGCTGCTGCTACTGGTGGTGGTGGTGGTCTGAGTACGAGCGGGAAGAAAGACCAAGGTGAAAAGAAAGAAGAGGAAAGGCACCGCTCCCCCGAAGAAGGCGAGGTGCAGTAAGATGATGATAGTAAGCCGTCTTTATTGCAATTTTATTTTCAATACTATATTACTATGTAATGGCAATAGACAGACGTTACTTTACTCTTTCAGAGAAGAATTGGCTACCAGAGTTGGGGTGGTGCTCACTGCTCATAACCTCTTCAAGGCGCCAAAGCAGGTGGGAGAGTTGCCCAGCTACTGCCAGAACTAAACCGAAAGATATCTTCGAAACTGAACTGTTTTCTAAACCTAGGGAATAAAAATTGGTTTCGAGGACACATGCCCTACGGACATTTTCTCATATTGCAGCAATGAAAAAACATCTGTACAATTTCTATAAGAACACTGTTGAGAATTTACTTCCCCCTCTATCCCATTCGCAGTTTAAAGAAAAAGGGGTGAGTAAATACTGCTTTTGACAAGTGAAGATAGGGTGCCGAGGGCGTTTCTTGTTTGTTGGCTAGGTTGCGTTGTGATCTCGTTGGGGATTCGAATCTCTTTCTGCAGGTGCTCACTCCGGAGGAATTTGTCCTTGCTGGCGATTATTTGGTGCAGACTTGTCCTACATGGTCTTGGTATGTGACCTAGACATGCATGCAGTTGTCGTTTCTAGGTTGAAACTTTGACAGAATTTTGCAAAAGGTTGATCCTCGGCCTCACACAAACTTACCTTTTAGAAAATTGATTTAATTGCAGGGAAGGTGGGGATGCAAGTAAGCGCCGGAATTTCCTCCCCCCTGGGAAACAGTACTTAATCACAAGGAATGGTAAGAAACTAGTAAAGAAGCACTTAGTCTGTGACACTTTTTTTATACGTCCCCGGTTTTTTACTGCTATTTCTTTCGCAGTTCCTTGCCTTCAAAGAGCGTCTGCTTATCTCAACTACGCTGAATACGCGAGCCCTAGCGCTACTGGTGAAGATGTAGAGGGAGGAGACTGGATTGCTACCACTTCTGCTGCCGATGTCGAAGAAGAACTCGACTCCTTTGAGGAGCTGCCCAGTATCCAGCATACCTCTGGAGTAGTGAGTGGTGATGGTAGTGGTGGTGGTACTAGGACTGGTGGTGGTCTTGCTAGTAATCAGTATACCATTCCTGATATCGACGACGACGATGAAGAAAGACAAGCTAAACTCCGCCAAACCGCTCAGAGCGGTGGCGATGTTGGTGAAAAAGTAGGAGGTATTATAAAGCCAGAAGAGGAAGAAAGGATTCCTGATATCAGCGATTTGGATTTAAATGCAAATCAAGATGAAGACGACGATGCAGTGGCTCCTTTGCAACCAGCAACCACCACCACTACCGCCACCGCTGCTGCCCCGTCTGGCGTTCTTGCCTGTCGTACGTACGACTTACTCATCTCATACGACAACTATTACCACGTGCCTCGATTTTGGTTGATCGGATATAGCGAAAACCGCACCCCGTTAACTCAAAATGAAGTCTTGGAAGACGTGATGAGTGATTACTTTTCTCACAAAGAAAGAAAGACGGTGTCGGTTGAACCACACCCTCATCGTAGTTTAGGGGGCAAAGTGGTGTCTATTCATCCTTGTAGGCATGCTGAGACGATGCACCGGTTGGCGGCAAGGATCTCTGGGTATGGTGACAGTAAAGAAGCGGTGACTGGAGGGGAAGGACAAGAAAAAGAGGAGGGAAACAACTTGGATAGCAGGGGGGATGTCGGTAGCAGTTCTGCTTCAATTAAAACTGTTAATGAGTTTAAGATTGAGCATTATATGGTGTTGTTCTTGAAGTTTATTTCTTCAGTAGTGCCTACGATCGAATATGATTATACCATGCCAGCTGGAATGTGATTATGATGAGGCAGCAGCGGGTTGGAACGTATCCTTTTAAGAACTAGGCAATTAAACAGAAAGTTAGGAGGGCCTCTACAGGTATTTCTCCTGTTTGTACACTAGTAGTAAGCACATTATAATTAACCCTCTATGTAAATATACTAGCTTTGTAATAAAGGGAAGAAGTAAAATACCACTTGACTACGATAAACTATCAGACTCCTTGTAAAATCAAATCTCCAGTTCTTGCAATTCACGCCAGGCTGATTCAGGCACAGCAGCCAACGCAGCATGCGCAGGACTTATTATACCAAGTATACGCTGCCACGCTTCTGCTTGTACTTCAGAAGGATTTAATTTAGTAGGCTTACCCTCATTCCCAAGACCTCCACTAAGAGCCTCAAAGACGTCTGCAGCGACTGAAGGATTTAATTGGATCATAGTCCAAGATCCTCGTAATACCTCCTGTTGTAACTGATTTGGAGCCCATTGAGAACTTCCTAGATAGAATCGAAGCTGCTCAGGTGATATTGCGCCCCCCCCAGACTCATTGACACCACCCTGCTGCTCTTCAGCGCTGTAGTCCTGATCTTGCGGAGCTAATGCTGCTGCTGCTTGAGGAAGTGTTGCATCCGTCCCAAACATAACTACTCTATCATTCCCACTACTAACATCTCCAAGGATGGCCTTTCCACCTAATGCGCTGCCACGGGTGTGCAAAACAGAGACCCCGGGTAGCGGCCCGCCTAGATAAACTTGAGACCTAGGTGACATGGCCATTAATTCTTTAGGGGTGATTGTAGCAGATGGCCGTTGTTGTTGTTGCGGGAGCAGTGATTGTGTTGTAATAAGGGCGCTTGATGACTCTGTATAAGGATTATCAATAGTGATTGTGCTTTTGTCCTTGTTGTCACCACTGCCACCCCCCCCTGCGCACCCTCCACTAGCAATGCTGTGCCTTCTTCCTCCTGCTGAGAATGTGGCTCTACCACCATGTATTCTAAGCACTGAAGATAATTGCTCAGCTAATTGTTCTTCATCCGGGGGAGGTAGAGCAAACGGCAAAATTAAGCCTCCTTTATTCTCTCCTTCTTCTGTACCTCCCTCTCCCCGTTGTCGTTGAGCTGAAGCGACTACCCGCTTATGTGCCGTTCCCAGTGCATCCAACATCGACATTAATGCCTCCTTTTGTGGCCCATCTCCTAACTGATCAATAGCAGCCATCGCTTCTTTGGAAAGTACGGACATATCTGAAATATCTTTATTCCCATTACCGGGAATGTGACCCTCAGAGACTCCACCACGAGTTCGATGATCCCATCCTTCGGTCAAAGCATGCGCAGCAGCAGCGATTAATTTCATTGTTTCTTCATCATCAGTTTCAAAAACAAGCTCAACACCTTCTTCAGAAGCGTCAACATTAGAAACACCACCTAGCGAGGAGGAGGAGGAGGAGGAGGAGAAGGAGGAGGAAAAAGAAGGAGGGCCATTGTTGGGAAAGAGACTTAACGCTTCGAATAACCGCTCTCGCCGCTGTTCCTCCTCTTCATCTTCCTCTTCATCTTCTAAACCCTCTACTAGACTACCATTATCTTCTTCATCACTCGTTATACCATTTTCTTTCTCATCAAGATAGTTTTCTAGGTCTTGTAATCGCAGTTGTGCAGGACCCTCGGCATCCTCGTCACTAAAATCAGAACTGAAATATTCTATATCTTCATCTTCTATTAATTCCATCTCACTGCTGCTGTCATAGTCACTGCTCCCTTCGGTCACGTCGTTAAGCACAATTGCATTCCTTAGAGGGAAACTCGCTCCTCTTAACCTTGGAGCAGTACTCGTACTATCCGTACTGCTTTCATTTCTTTTGTTCCTGCCGCTAAACACATATCTCTCTTCTTTCACACCACCACCAGCTCCACTAGCGCTAGCGCTAACCCTACTCAAACTACCACTAAAAGCACTGTTACTATCACCACCACCCCCACCCCCACCACTACTGCTGCTACTACTTAGATCAAGACCTAAATTACCAGCACCAGCTTTCCGCCCCTGAGCTATCAAATCTAAAACGTCCCCGCCCCAAGGCTTATTCAAACAAAGACCGAGAGTTGTAGTAGCAGGTGCATGATCACCAAGGAGTACCACTGTACGGGAAAACCAATCTGGTAGACATGGGTGAGCTATAAGAAGCGCACCAGGTCGTGGTTGGGAAATCTCCAAAAGATCATTTCCAGATTTTGTCTTTTTGTTTAAGAAAGAAGACTCTACTATTGTATTAGTTTCTAGCATGCCACTATTTTTAGCGATATTTAGAAGAGCACTTAAATATCGAAGACCTTGAAATCCTCCATCTATTGTGGGCTCAGACATCGTAGGAAATCTAAAAGATATTTTTACAGCCTCGACAACTGACTGTGGGGCGAGCGGTGAGGGCCAAAAAAAACATCGTTGATCTCCGAGAAAAGCAGCGACTGCTGTGTCGAGAGGTTCAGGTAAAGGAGGGCCAAGACCTCTGCAGATAAGGGCTTTAGTCGCTGGGCGTTCATCGAAAGTTCTGGCTCTGTAAAAAGAGAGGCGGCGGTGATCAGGCAATAATGCAGACACGTTTTTGACAAAATTACAATTTTCGAGCAGAGATTCCAACAATGTGCTTAGTTTATCTTACGCTTTTAAAAGTGTTCTGTACAGAACTTTGCCCGCTTTGTCCAATGAACCTTTCGTCATATCTAATCTTCTCTAACCAAATTCACATCAAATTTTGGGGCACGCATTGCAACACGATTTTCAAATCCATATTTTATAATCTATTCTCCACTTTTACATAAAAAATTAACAAATGAAATATACGAATTAAGATAATCGATGAAGCTCATTAAACTTCAACTAAAAGCTTGCCCCGCAGGCTGCCATCTCACCGGCGTAACTTCTTACATGTAATTTTTTTCAATCAACATACTCGGCAGCACTGGCATACTCGCCATTTTCTTCAAAATACTCCACCAACCTCTTCAAAAACGGATCATTCTTAACTGTATCGCTATCACAAACTATGACACACTGGCGGCGTGCACGGGTAACAGCCACGTTCATCCTTCTATTGTCAGCTAAGAAACCCACCTCTCCACTAGTATTTGACCTTACCATTGAGATGACAATAGCTTCCTTTTCACGGCCCTGGAATCCGTCTACTGTAGATATCTCAACTGCCTGAGGACTTTCACCACCATTACCACTCTGCGGTAATCTCAATTTTTCAGAACGGAGTTCTCGTAAAGCACCTACCTGTGCAGCGTACGGTGTAATAACTCCAATTTCTGAGGGATTCATCCCCGAATCAAGCAATCTTTGGACATGAGCTATAGCTACTTCAGCTTCGTCCCTATTTAATTTACTCTCTCCTCCGTCTTCGAGTGCCTCTTCCATCTCGCACCCTGCTGTATCTATCAATAAAAGCACCGGTAATACGTTATCATTAGTATAATCATTATTATTCTCTGCATCCTTATTAGATTCCTTTTCTGCTATTTTACCACCACCTCTGCCAGCCGACGTCGTTCCCATTGCCAATGGCAGAAATATCAGATCGTGCAAGGTATGTCCAGCAACTGAATTATGTGCTGTAACCTTCCCATCGTACATCTCTTCAGATGACCAGTTCATAATAGACACATTCATTCGGTACTGTACAGTCAGCATTACGGCAGCAGTACCACCCCAAAGGCTATGTGCCCGTTCAAATAAAGTTAAAGAAAGGCCCTTTTTAGCGGCTTCTTCGGAAGTTACTGTAGGTGGGAGTTGAAGATGGTCTCCAGCAAGGATGGCACGACGGCCACGGAGAAGAGCTGCCCAGCAGGCTGGTTCCAACGCTTGTGCAGCCTCGTCTATTACAACTACATCAAATGGAGGCACTTTTTCTAATTGCCGACTTCCGACACCAGTCAAAGTAGCACAAATAACCGAGGCATTATTCAAAACAGCGGTGATCGCCTTTTGTTGCCGTTGCCGTTCTTCTTTTGCCAGTTTTCTCAATTCTTTTCTAATAGACGTCCTCTCTGCCCTATCACGTCGACCTAGCTTTAATATCCGGGCATTTAAGTCTTTAATTTCTTTACGACAGTCTTTAGCTAGTGCAGAATCGTCGCTGCGAAGAACTTTTGCTTCGAGACTGGAATCTAGAACAGCGGGAAGAAGCCGAGCGGGGTGACCGACCCTCACTATGTTGATTCCTTTACTACAAGCATTCCCCGCTTTCCCGCCGCCGCCAACACCTTTAGGGTTACTACTACCATGACCACTGCCAGAACGATTACTGCTGCTAGTACTCGTAGTAAGTTTCTGTGCAGCAAGTCTCTCTACTAGATTATCAACAGCGATATTTGAAGCGGCACATGCCAGTACCCTGCTCCCTCTAGCAACCTCTTGCATGATAATTTCTACCACTGTGGTGGTCTTACCCGTACCTGGAGGGCCTTGTATAAGTGCAATATCTACTGCAGATAAGGTTAAATCCACTGCAGCTTTTTGGGACTCGTCTAAATTTGAATTAAATGGCATCCACTTTTCTTTCTTATTTACAGCCGCTGCTGCATCTGCCTCACTTTCCAGGGTCTTGCCCCGATTAATACCAGCCCTGCTAAATTGTGGTTCTCTACCATGAAATAACACGTCAACTAGTGGAGTAGCAGGCCCTTGGCCATCATTACCCACGCTATGCAAACATTTCAACGCCATTTTTAATCTATCGTAGGTGACCTCGTTAGCCAGTTTCTCTATCTTTAATGGGACGTCAAGCCCTTCGTCTGGGTAATCATCGACTGCTACAGTAATGGAAGTTTCTCGTACTCTGTACACGACCCCCTGAGCTAAAACTCCAGCAGCATTACTACCACCATCAGCATTGCCGGCACCAGAGCCACTGTCTCCCGCTCCCCCTCCTTTGGCTGCCCGTATTCTGACTATATCATGCGGAGAGAACTTATGCGGAGGTAGAGTTTCTTCTCCAGAGCTACCTAGTTTATTACGCACAAGGGTAAGTAGCGTTCTGCCTAATAAGCCACCTTCAGCACCTTCGAGTCGCAAATTAAGCAACGCCCTTCCTTTTGCTTGTGCCTGTTCGGGTGTGGCTGAAGAGAGAGATTCTTCTGCTGCAGCCACTTCTGCACGACGCTCTAATTCAACCAGAGCTTCCATTGAAGAGATAAATTGGGATAAATCAGTGCGTTTGCTAGGGGTAATTATTCCACCAATTCTTGGAGCAGCAGAAGATCCTGCCTGGTCTTTGTTACTAAATTTACCATTCCTGCCTATAGATGACTGGCTTTTCTCAGCAAAGATAGGTGTAGCGTCAATTTTGAGATGCTTTTCAAGCAAACAGATTAATATAGCATCAGCTAGAGGGGCGGTGCAGTTAGTAGTAGTACGGTTACCACAGCCACCACCGTCTTTGCCTAAATCTATGACACTGGACTCATCTTTGGACGTTCCAAGGGTCAGATTGCGGTCGTCTCCTTCTCCTGTACTGACGTGAGGAAGGCCATACTGCTCCCCCACGGCATGGAGGATAGCACGCTGGCGGGCAGTGAGCGTTGAAGGAAATATGAGCTGCACCTGGGGAGGAACTTCTCCTTGGGGATTCGTTGGGATCTCAGTGATTTTTAAAGGGTGTGATTTTTGGCTTGATTTTTCTGCCTTGGCAGCCTCCCTTTTGGCTTTTGCAGCTGATGGCATGTCAAAATTCTCGATCACTTTTTTTTGAAAAATACTACAGAATGTGTTTAGGGCAGTATTATTGTCACTATCATAGTATCTAGTAACTATCTAATAATATTATCAATATAAATTTGGAGAGAATGAGTGGCCGAAGCATTATCTGCGCAGCTGTTGAACAAGCTAAGCGATTAAAAGCCAACCTTTTCTGACTCTGAAGCCATTACACTACTTAATAAATCCCAATAATTGCGATGCCTTACTCCATGTCGCTATCGTCTTGTTTAATGCCCAGATTAGCGGTGCCATCTCGAAATTCTCTGAGATCAACATCTGAGAAGCCACAGCGCATTATCAGACATAAACCTATTTGCTGCATTGTTTCTGAATCGCGAATAAGTCTCAAACCATGGCATCTTAAACTTAGTGAATCAACTGCTAAATTTGGCCTTTCTCTGACCGCTTCATTCCTTTTAATCACCGCCCCGCCAGCTCTCGGCAAAGAAGAAGTTTTTGGAATTCCTAGAATTATAGATGGCGATACAATAGTTGTCAACGGTACCCGCATCCGTCTTTTTGGTATCGACGCCCCAGAAAGCAAACAAAGCTGTACCTCAGCTGGAAAAGCCTACGAATGTGGCACGGCCTCCAAAAATGCTCTAGAAGAAAAAATCGGCACCGCCCCTGTTCGCTGTGCTGTAAAAAGGAAGGACATGTATGGTAGAAGCGTTGCTATTTGTAGATTAGAGGAAGGGCTTGATTTGAATGCGTGGTTAGTAAAAGAAGGCTGGGCCGTTGCCTACTCTAGGTACAGTCAAGCGTATGTGCCACTAGAAGTTCAAGCCCAGGAAGAAAGAAAAGGCATCTGGTCTGGGAAATTTGAAAATCCTGAGAAATGGAGAAAAGAACATAATGCTAGGACTGGTGCTAGTAAAGCAATACCTGAAGTAGTTGTACCCGTCACTACAGCCGTGGGGATGGTGGAAGAAGGAGAGAAGGCTGCTGTGGCGGGAAGTGCAGGAGGAGTCGCATATTCTTCTACCCCAACTGCACTGCTACCTAATGCTAATACTAATTGTTTAATTAAGGGCAACGTTACTGCCAAAGGCGCTAAGATCTATCATGTACCTGGAGGTCGTTTTTATGACTCGACAAAAATAGATACCAAGGCGGGTGAAAAGTTCTTCTGTAGTGAAGAAGAAGCAGTTGCAGCTGGGTGGAGGGCATCGAAAGGTTGAAGATGGGGTTTACTTGGTTAGTAGTAAATGAAACGAATGAGGGTGGTACAGGTAAAGAGGCATCGTTAACATCATATCTTCAGCCAACGGTTGAGACCATGGCGAGCTGTGCACCTCGGAATACAATTCTTATTTAATTGCCCTCTCAATGTTAGTATATAATTAATGATAAATTTAAGAATAATAATAGAATACAGATCGACGTAGAACTCTAGTTTTTATTTCAAAAATGCAAAGAATATCGCGATCGATAATTGAACGTTGTAGGTTGGCATCCCGAAGCCTACAACACCTAGGAGACACGTTATCACCACTCCAGAATATTTTAATAGTCGATGATTTGCTACAAAGAGCTGCGCTACAATCCTGGAATGAGAGAAAACTCGTTCACATGACATCTCTCATCCTCGTCCCCCGCCGCTCGATTACAACAGCAGCACCAGCCTCTTTCTCTTCTGCAGCGGAACCTATGGTAAAATCAGTCCAACCTTTTCGAGATTGCTGGAGTTGTGGAGCTTCTCTAGCTGTTGAAACCCCAGACACTAGCGCGGACAGCAGCAGCAGTTGTCACACATACTTCTGCCCTCAATGCGGAAAAATCCAACCGCTCTCCCAGGACTCTGATTACTTTGCCCTCTTGCAATACCCAGCGCCCACGTTTATAATCTCCCCCAAAGATCTAGAATCCCGTTACAAAAATTTACAAGTAAAACTCCACCCAGATAGATTCGCTGTTATGTCCCCAGAAGAACAAGAACATTCGGCAGATCAAGCAGCGGCAGTGAACCAAGCTTATGATGTTTTAAGGCAGCCTCTTCGCCGAGCTCAATATATATTGACTTTAGCCGGCCTAGGGGCCTGTGAAACCTTGACTAGTACGGATCCTGAGTTACTAGAAGCAGCAATGGAAGCGCGAGAGGAGGTGGATGCTGCAGAGACACATGAAGAGCTGAAGAAAATTTTAAAGAAAGTTGAGGCGCAAGAGTGGGAGAAGATCGAAGAGTTGGCTGAGGCGTTTTCAAAGGGAGATTTACATAAAGCAGGGGAAGGGACAGTCTTTCTACGGTACTTGATGAGAATTAAAGAAGCTATCATAGAAAAGATGTAGATTAGTAGAAATGTAAAAATTAGAAAAATAAAAACTGTTTGTTGGGTTGAGAACGATGATAAAGCGGAAGTACCCCTCTCTCGGTGCTCTTTTAAGCGCACCCTTGCCGCATTAAACACTACTCTGTCGACAGATGTGCACAAAATTAAATAATTGCAATTATGTTTTCCGTGGCGTGATCAAAACCTGTGAGCTCGGGCCCAAGAATATGAAATTAAATCTCGTCAACTTGACAGTCAAAAAAGTTCAACATGGCTCGGGAAGGAAGGAAGTGAGCCTTTTTTTTTTGTCGAAATAATCTCCAAACCAACTCATTTATATTTTTTTTGGTTGTCCGAAGGTTATAAGATCACGAAATTCTTGTTTTGAAGGCGTTTTTTCTTTTTTTCTTGTGTCGGTAGTCCCTGGCGGTAGCTGGGCGGTAGTTTGTGAGTTTGAGACCAAAAGCTTTTAGATTCATTTGTATCTCGCTACTTGATTGAAAATTTATTAAAAATGTTGAATACATGCAGATACCCTCCAATCGTCAAATCATGGAGGCTACATCGCTGGGTGCGCTCTTTATCATCTACTAAATCAAGTGATCAATCTAGTAAAAATGTAGACATTCTTCAGGACCTCCTTTCCAATAGACAATGGATGCTACCTAATCCAGGTGCAGAATTGACTGCAATTCACACCCCAGAAGGCGCCAATTTTAGAATTCTAAGAGACGATCTGACACATCCCTTCATTGGAGGCAACAAACAGCGCAAGCTTGATGCCCTCTTTCCACAACTTATAGCCCAAGGAGTTGAAGATGTCATCACATGTGGCGGTACACAAAGCGCTCATCTACTCGCCGTAGCTGCCCTTGCTGCAGAGAATGGTATTCGAGCTCATTTGCTTATTCGAGGCGAGCCGCCAGCTGTCTCAACAGGCAACCACCTCTCTGCTACCATGTTTGCTCACTCTGTAGTCTACATTAAACGTTCAGAATACGCGAATAGGTCAACAATGCTATCTAATTATGCTGAATCCCTAAGAAAAGAGATGAAAACATCTTTAAAATCTGACGGAAAAGAAAAGAAAGTAGCAATAATTCCTGAAGGTGGATCGGAAGCTGCCGCTCTGTTGGGGATGATACGCCTCGTCAATTGGCTAAACACGAGCGGTACTGTACAACCTGGTAATAGATGTGCTCTTATTATTGATAGTGGGACAGGTACCAGTGCTATAGGTCTCGCTTTAGGCGCTGCATTACAAGGCTTACCTTGGCATGTAACCGGTGTCTACCTGGCTGCACCTCTAGAGTATTATAAACAACAAACAGAACAATTAATCCACTCTTTCTGCAGCAAAGAGAACATACCCAATGTATGCACTGTTATTCAAGCTGTAGAGGAGCGATTATCGTGGATTCCCAGAGAAAAATCAAGAAAATTTGGGAACATTTTGCCAAAAGAGACCAGAAAGTGCCGGGAGATTGCCTCTCGATATGGAGTACTCGTTGATCCTATCTGGACCCTAGCTGCATGGGAAGCAGCTGTTACAACAGCCAATAGTAGTGAAGATAGCGATGATGTGATTATGGTGCATACGGGAGGGGTGATGGGGAGCTTATGTGGAGTAGCACAGCGGTGGCCAGAAGAATTTTATTAGATGCTTGATTTTTTAAATATATTTTCTACTTATCTTGCACCCATTTAAGCTTTCTCAGGTATGGAGACATATTTCACATGGTCTTCTAGTACACATATTACCTCGGGGTTGACAATACACAACTAACAAATTCATAATATTACATCCTTGCTGCTGTATTGCTCTCAGTAAGGGCGCCAGAGGCCGGAGACCCTTGAGGCAACAAGTAGCCAAACGATCTATTCTTCTTACCAGCACCTCCTAACGCTACAGTTTTAATGTGTCCGTTTTTCTTCATCTGTTGTAGCATCTGTTTCATAAATCTTTTGCTTTTTAGGCCTTGCTCTTCTGCTAAAGACCACATTTCAGCAGAGCTAAGGGGCTTCTCAGCGGTGGTTAACAGGCGGTGGAGTGTGCCTTTCACTCCTTCTACACTCGTTGTAAGCTCTGCATTGAAGTTGAAAAGATAGAGTTAGATAAATAGTATAATGGTTGGATGGTGGGCTTGCTTTTCAGGATCAATTTGATCGATAAGATAGTTTTGTTGGTACTCATTTTGTGTCTCACCTTCTGCGGCGGTTTCGCTAAAAGTTCTCATGTAGGTGAGGCGAGATGAAGAAGTGAAAGTACCTCTCAACGAGGAGATAGATCGAAATAATGATTGCATTGTGATTTGACCTTTCTGTCGATTCAGAAACTAGGGGCCTTTATCAGCAATAATGGAGAAATCAATATCGAAAAGATTTGAAAGTAATTAAAGTTTTCTGAATGATAAGTCGGCTTGTTCAGGGCTGATATATGAATCTGAATTTTAAAATGGTGCAGGGATATATAAAAATTAGATAATGATCAAAGGTCTCGCTATGTCTGATATGTCTCTAAAATTCGTTCTTCGCAGCAGCACTGCAGGCCGCCTTAACGCAGAGTTTTTAAGAACTCATGCATGATGCATTTTGAACTTACATTCTAGATTGAACAGTACTCATCATAGAGACCCTCTTGCCTGTTACTTGTCTGCTGCCCAGACACATTTTCTGCTAAAAATCGCTTCGTCGAATCTGCAGAATTTATCTTGTTCTGAAGGAAGGTTAGAAATATAATACAATGCAGCACGACGAGGTAAGCCCATTAAATGTGAAACTCACGCTGGAAGTCTGAAGTTGGCATATGCATGTCTATAATTTTGGAAATTGACATTTCGTCTCTTGTTCTCTTGTTGAAGGTTATCTGGCAAATTGTTGGCCATCAACATTGCAGTTTTAGGGCCAAGACACAGACCCAAAATTTCTGCAAGAATGAATACAACGTCACAGGTCAGTTTTTGCAAAGACATTTTTTCCCGACGCCCCGCCCCTCCCTGGGCTCTCTTTAATTTCATTCATTAACTTGGGATTTTTAATCCAAATCCCTTGCAAACTCTCTCAACAATACTTTCTCTCGTATTCCATCTTACTACAGGTTTATGCAACCGTAGTTCATGTCCTCTAGCCAACGGCAGGTACGCCACCATCCGTGAGGACAATGGCCGCTGCTACCTCTACATCAAAACAGTCGAACGAGCTCACACCCCTAAGAAAATGTGGCAAAGAATTCGTTTAAAAGGCCAATACACCGCTGCATTAGCACAAATAGACGAGCATTTAGCATACTGGCCTAAATTTCTAGTCCATAAGAACAAACAACGGCTCACCAAGATTACCCAATATTTAATTCGAATGCGCAAATTACAACTTAAAGTCCGAACTTCCTTAGTCACGGTCCCTGCTCGCAAAGAGAAAATGGAAAAACGTCGTGAACGAAAAGCAGAAACAGCTGCTCAACTTGATAAAGCCATTGAAAAAGAACTTTTAGAGAGATTAAAATCTGGCACCTATGGCGACATTTACAATTTCCCAACGCTGCAGTACAAGAAAGTACTTTCGACAGAAACTGTGGCTGAAGATGGCGTCGAAATGGATGCTACGTTAGATGATGAGGTTGATATAGATGAAGATTATGAAGAATATGTAGAGGATGATTATCTTGATGAAGAAGAAGACGAAGATGAAGAAGAGATAGAGTGGTTGGATGAGGATCAAGTTGACTTTGACCAGGAAGAAAGTGATTTAGAAGATTATACGGATGAAGATAGCGAAGAAGATGGCGAGGAAGAAAGTGGAGAAGAAGAGGGGGTTGGAGGTGGACCGAGTAAGCCACGTCCTGCTCCCAAGACTGCTGGTGGAGATGACGAAGAGGATGTGGGTGCAGGTGCCGGTGCCGGGCGTATTGGTGGTAGTAGGACAGAGAGAAGCGGTGGGAAAGCAGGGGGAGCTGCTGTGGGTCCTGCTGCTGCTGCTGGTGGAGCCAAACGACGACGGTCTGGCAGGAATATTGAGATTGAGTATGAGATGGAGAGAGAAGATGTTCGTGCAACAACAAGAGGCAGACGATAAAATTGAAAACGTTTCAAATTTTCGCATTGATAGCATCTTTCTTTCTTTAATCACCCCAGTTTTATCCAAGGCCAACGTACGCATTTAGTATTGTCATTTACACGTTTGATTTCCCTTCGGGTGAATGCTTAAATAATTGTGAAGTGTGTAGTACTCAAATAGTAAAGCTAAGCTTCAGAGAGTGATGTGGCGGCTGCTTGTTGGAGACATCCGCTGCTGGTCTCTAGTCTTTAGAAAGGTAGAGAATAGAGCTTAGATTGTTGTCGAGAAGTAGAGAGGAGGTGCAGCTTACCCAGCTGCATAGCACTTTCTTTTCTGGGCCTTCCATCTCCCCCCCCCCCCCCCCCCCCCCCCCACACACACACACCCACCCACCCACCCACCCACACCCACCCACACCGCCACTAGGCTTGCCGCAGTGAAAAATCGTTGGTTTGTTACATTATTGTAATCACATTACATGCAACATCTGGAAAAGAGTAAAGAAAAAGTACGGACTTATCAAAAAGGGGGGATACCACTTCAATAAAATTAAAAAGAGATTTCATTTTTGATATTTATTTTCTACCAATATTCAATTTATTTTTTTACTGGACAACCGGGAAGACCCTATCGGACGGAACTTGTGAATTATTCATCAACTGGGTTGCATGCAACAACCCCGCAGCAGCACACCCACCAACAAGCGGTGCAAAAAAGGGGATCCAGCTATAATAAAACTCGGATTTTCCTTTGCCGGGAATTGGGAGCAAAGCGTGGGCAACTCGTGGCGCAAAATCCCTTGCAGGGTTTGCAGCGATACCTGTAGGCCCTCCGAGACCTAAAATACAGAGGAAAACAAAGAATCCAATCCAAATACCTTCTTCAGAGCGGTACAACAAGCGTTCAGGACCGTAGAGCAAGTCCCTTCGAGCATATATCATTAACGCACCATAGATTAACGCGGTGGTGCACATAAATTCACAAAGAAAGTTAAATAGAGGGGAATAAATGGCAGGACGAGTGCAGAAAATAGAGAGTTTCACATTCTGGTCAGCTACAACTGCAGCTTCGTACAATTTGTCCAAGTGTTGCTGACGTTGTTCTATTATTGGATTGAATGCAGAGGGCTGATGGGTGTCGTGGCCGTGGGCGCCATTAGATGCGTCTGTTCCAATTTTAATCTGCTGTCTCTGTTGTTGACCAGCAGAGTTGGGAGATACATTTACTTTCACTGCCCTTGGGGCGCTAGCAAGGTCCCCTGCTGAGCTATTCCAACTCACAGTGGTATTGCTCGCAGCACCATCACCAGCGCCAGCGTCAGGGTCAGGGTTATTTTGATGAACAGCAGAGGTACGCATACTGGCGCTCGACGACTTCCTCATCGACGATCGATACAAATCAGGTCCTACTAACATGGCTTCAAAATCCTTAATATCAATATCTTTCAATCGTCTGTGGACGTCACATACTTGAACCGAGTGGCGGCGGAGCCGATTTGCTGTCCTTTCTTTCCCGTCTTTAACTTCATCTGGCCCCAAAGCGACTTCAACTAACGTAGCATGCTTATCCACAGGCTCATGTAAATTATAACTATCTTTAAGATAGTATTTAATATCTTCAAAGGCATGGGTAATGTCTCCTAGACCCCGGCGACGGGCAGCGACGTCTTCTGCTCTGACATTATAAGAAGCAATTCCCAAGGCTGTTTGCGAAACTGCATCACCTTTTAGGAGTAAACTATCCGCATCGGCGGAGTAGGGGGTGGGCACAGTCTTGAAGTGGGGTAAAAAGTGGAGCCAAACGAGCACAGACCCCACAAAAGCGCCGAGGAATTCTCCGCCAACAGCAGCGATAAATTCTGTTCCGTTCGTTTTGCCCAGAATAAGGAGTGCAAGGCAGACAGCGGGGTTCATGTGTGCACTGATGTAACCTAGAATCATCACGCCGACTCCAAAGGCAAATCCAAACCCCAGTGCTACGAAGCCCCAGCCCTAAGAAAAAAGAGAGAAAGATGAGAATAGCCGGCGAACATGGGTAATCAAGAGAGAAACAATTTAGGTTTTTGTCACTTGGCTCTCAAACAGAATGTAGAAAAACTTACCATGGCTCTTCCTTTTGTTCCAGCTAAAACTTCGTTGGCGATTATGGATTCTCCGAGGTAAATTGCAAAGAGGGTACTAATGAACTCTGAGGCGAAAATTGCCGCGTAGCTATACGCCATGTTTACTATATTTTCTTCCAGAATACAATAAATGAAATCATATTGGGTTTTGTTAAGTCGATGCTCTCTTTTTGCCCTGCAACGTCGCTGAAAACTTTTCTTGAAGGTCGAGCGAGATTCTCTCCATTGCATACAAATAATTCAAATTTGCCATGAAGCTTACCCAAATTAGATATTACTATTGCTTCTATTGGGTTTGAAACCTTCGAAATGAATAGGTAACGTAGGATGGATAAGCTCGCGTTGTTGGGGTCATCTTGGACGAAAATTGCATCTCCCTATAGAGAGCATTTCGTTCCTAGGTTTTTACCTTGGATCAAAGACACGTGCAATGCATTGATTGATCAGAAGCCTGATCTCAAGGGAGTCATCTTTGTTCCTGGTTGCGGGACAGGTAAACCATTTTTTTAGATCACATTTTCATTTGATCGCCACGGATCAGTTGCAACAAATTCTTATAGTCTATATCAATAATACCGCTCCTCCCTCCAGGCGATGAAATTGTTATGCTCGCCGAAAAGCTCCCTGAAGCTTCATTTCTAGGCCTTGATCTCTCGGAAGGAATGATAGAGGTGGCACGAGAGGTTGCTGCCGTTGCCGGCATCAGGTACAGGAAATAAAAATTTGAAAATGGATATTATACCATTATTTTATCCACCTAAATCTTTACCAAACGTGCCCATAATTTGCTATCTACTACTTGATTATATCAAAATTGCAGTGACAAGGTAGAATTTAAAGTAGGCGATGCTTCTACCGTCCCAACACAAGAATTATCTCCACCCTTCACTCCACCTTTCTCCGCCATTTTTAGTTGTTTCGCTTTACAACAACTACCCAACCCTAGAGAAGCTTTAGCCGCGTGGACAAAAGCATTGGCACCAGGAGGTATTCTGGTAGCGTGCTTCTGGCCACCTGGAATGGAAAAGGAAGGACCTTGGAGACAATTGATCGATACTTTTCCTCCTCAGAAAAAAACGACGGTAAGTTGAAAAGTATATAACTGATTTAATTTGATTTCAATAATTAATATTTATCAGTAGAAAACGATTCTCTTTGTTCCTTATGTTCATTATACATTAACCCTTGATGATTCAAGTCTAATGTACACAATTGATTAACAGTTAATCAAGCTCTTACTCTCGTTTCCCTTCAAAAAACTTCAGGAAGATTGGGGGAGTGGTGTTTTAGAAGACGTCCTCCGCCTTTGCAGCACAGAAGTTATCCTGGATACCAGCATAACTCACGAGATGTCCTGGCCTAGTGTAGAAGATTTCTGGGAAAGGATGACACGAGATGGTCCTTGGTACTCTCGTCGTGTCCAATTGGGCGATGCGTACATGGCAGAAGCGAAGAAAAGATTCATGTCTTTAGGAAAGTACGATGAAAGAAATTCTGAAGAGATGGCGATGCCACTGAAACATAGCCCTGTAGCACGGTTGATAGTCCTACGGCGTCAAATAACACCATGTCTGTAAACAAAACAAAACGAAACAAAACAACCCCAACAGGGGTGACTTGAGGGGTCCTGAGAAGCCAGGCTTTAGTGTCGCCACGAAAGTAACCTTCAGGCCACCCCTATGTAAAGAGATTAACCTATGCCAGTAGAGATTGCGAGAGGAGTACGGAGTTTCTTCCGAAGGGAGTTTCAAATGTATGTAATTCTTGAGTTGTAATAGTAGACGCACAGAAAAATTGAAAGGAAAGTGCCAAGTGGCGGGGTCAAACAGAGGCGGCATGTGTTTCTTTGATTATTTATAAAATGACTGGCCTCGGCATGCCTCGTTGCAGTTCTAAAATGAATCAAGGTTATGCTGGCAGCGTGGAGGCGATTATCTTCACTTAACAAGGCTGCAACAGTTCTTCTTGCGGCCTCTGCTGGGAGCCTTGTCATTTCTCGATTGATCGCATCTCCAAAGCACCCAGTAGGGTTTAGCACGAAAATGTCGTGGCAATCTCATGGTGAGTTATACGAAACTTTCAGAAGCTGTCGAGCAGTCCTATTTTGAGATGAAATTATATGCTATGTATGAAACTATAATTTTTCAAAGCTTATTCCCGTCAATTGAGAAGGGAAAGACCCTTTATAATTAATTATTACTTTAGTTTCCAGGTAGCACTAATGCAGAGATGGTGGATAACCTCATGGTCTACAACATCTTGAAAACACCCGCCATTGCCACCGCAATGAAAGCCACCGATCGAGCCCACTTTGTCGCTGACCCAGATGTCGCCTACATCGATGCGCCTACTCCTATTGGATACAATGCAACCTGCAGTGCCCCACACATGCATAGCTACGCATTAGAATTGCTTAAAGATCATCTAAAACCAGGGGCAAAAATTCTAGATGTAGGCAGTGGTAGTGGATATTTGTCTGTAGTGTTTGCTCGACTAATTTCTGGTGGTGGTAGTGGTGATGGTGATGGTGGCGGTGGCGGTGGTAGTGGTGTTACGAAGGGTCACCCTCCAAATGGTCGTGTAATAGGTATAGATCATATTCCAGAGCTTGTAGAAACTTCAATTTCCAACGTAAAGAAAGATTCAAGCGCGAAAAAGCTTCTAAAAAGTGGGATTTTGAAGCTAGTTACCGGCGACGGGTGGGAAGGGATGCCAAGTGAAGCTCCATTTGATGCTATTCACGTTGGTGCAGCAGCTGCGAATATTCCCACTGCGTTGGTAGATCAGTTGAAGAATGGGGGTAGGATGGTTATTCCTGTAGGGCCTGAGGGAATGGAGCAGAAACTGGCAGTACTTGATAAGAACGCAGATGGGTCGGTGGTTAGAAAAGACATCATGGGAGTAGTTTATGTGAGTTTATTTGCTTTATTTTTTGATTTTTAGCAGGTAATTTGTGTAGAAAGGATATTGTTGGTTGACTAAGATTAACTAAACACCAATTCTCTTTTAAAAACGCAGGTTCCATTAACGAGTCGTGAGCGACAATTGGGGGCGGCGGCGGGGCGGTATTAAATTAGTTTTTCCGTTATTCTTTTCCTCTCTTTTAAATATACGCATAGCCGTCAGGCTAAATGAGCTTCAAATGCATGTTTGCTGCCTGATTGCCGTGTACAAGCAGCGCCGCTTTGTAGAATTTATTGTTTGAGGTTGTTGGTCTTTGGCCTTTCTTCTTTGCTTCAGCCTTCAGCTTGCTGCTGGAACAATTAGCCAGGCACGTGCAGGATTGTGTGCGAGGGTCTAATATAAGAGCCATCGCCGCTCGTTAAACCTATGAAAACAATCTCCTTGTAACAATTTTTGATAGTAGTTGCAGACTACGGCTCTTTATTGGGCATTCATCTTGTAAATTTTTGCTACGATGAGCTGTGTGGGACGTGTGGCAATAGCACCAATGGCTGCGTGCACACCTTATAATGCGCATAACACTTCTAGGCGGCTAACAGCTGCATCAATAAGAGCCAGTGGCCTTGCTTCTAGCTCTTCTACCTTCGCAGCCCACTTAGCTCCCATCTTCGTTCACAGATGACTAGCAGCTCACAGCCCACAGGTGCGTTTTGGGAGTTAATTTTGGCACATTGCTCTTACACTGTAAAATTAATGGCCCCGATCACGCTTAGAGGGCCTCTTGGCAGTTGGAGACATTAAGTTCGATTTATACCACTCCATATTTTTTATCTATTTGCTCACCACATAATGTTCAATTTGTGCTATTGCAGCTAGAAAAGGATTGGTGGTCCTTGCTGGAAACAATGCAGCTAATGGGCCCTTCACTCCTATTGTGATTGTTGTCAGAAACGCCATGGGTGTCAAGGCATTCAATCAGTTGAGAGGCAAAGGTATTTCGTTACATTCTCAGGTGATCAAGGACTTTTGCAAGCAGATTGGAGCAGATAACAAGCAGATTCAAGGCCTTATTCGTCTTGCGAAGAAGAATGGAGAGAAACTTGGCTTCCTTTCATAGAGAGCATCTGTGCCGCAGAAACTCCGAGCGGGCACAAAAATTTAATCTTATTTTTCTAGTTAATTTAGTTGAAGTGGCTACTCTTTTTTAGCGCGGATTGAGCGATAATATGTATTTGCTTTCCGTATAGCCCTTCCACGACAACATGATTTACTTATATTCTTTCCGGCGCTTGCTTTTGTTTTTCCTTTCAATGAGCGGCTGCTGCTTCATTTGTTTTCTAGCACCAATTTCTCTTCTTCCCTATTTTGCATCCAGATCTTTCTTATCAAAACTGACATCTGAGGGAATCGCTTAACGTACACGTTGCATTTAATTTCAAAGTAAATAGTACAGTACCCCCCTCTTTTCTAATCATTAATAATGATTTGAATAAACTTCTCAAGAAAAAAGAAAAGAAATTTCCTAACCTTTCCTTCTTGTAAATCAATACTCAAATTACATTATTAACTATTTCGAAGGCTTCACTTCACCTAGAGCATCATGTAGAAACTTCAGTGCTGCATCTTTATGTCCCACAGAACTACCTCCAGTTGATTTTTTATTCTTTTTTGAAGACCCTCCGGCTGCTTTTTCTTCCACCGCTCCTTGATCTTGTCCTCTCTTTTGCTCTTTCTTCTTGCTATTACCCTCTTTTCCTATCTTTTTCAGCTCATCCTTTTGTTGCACACTCAAATCGGGTACTGCAGCTGCAATAAATCGCGACATGGCTGCAACATCGACCTCCAAAGTTCGATTTGATTTTTTTAATTCAACCTCAGCCGCCAATTTTTCAACTTTCTTATTATATTGTTTCAGCCTTCCTTCTTCTTTCATGAAGGAATGATCCTCCGGGTCTACTCCTTTGGTTTTAAGGTAGAGTTTGAAAAGAGATGCTGCGGCTTGGGAGAGTGTATTGTACATTTGGGCGCGCTGGAGAGGGTCCAACTGCAAAAGGAAGATGTGAGGAAATACGGACGGGGAAAATTTAATTGGAGAGGAAAAAAATGGAAAATTCAGATTTTAGCTCTATAACAAAGCTAAAATGTTCGAGGGAGCTCAATAAGATTACGTAGTGGTATTTGTATTTATGACAATTTAGAGGAAATGTCTCTATACCTGAGCTTCAAGCTGGTTGGGAGTTTTATTCAGGAACGGCGCCAATGCCGTCTCCAGGGTACTCAACCTTCCCTGCAAAAAGACAAGGACAGGCTGATTAGTCCACGTGATAGACATCATCATTTCTGAAGCATGTCGTTTCCAGCATATGCCTCTCAGCTGAAGGAGAGGGAGATGTTCTCACCTGCATCTCCTCAAGTTGGGATTTTACATCTTCAGGAAGGGAATTCATTCTGCCCTCCTATATAGGCGACCGATCGAGTTTATTTCTTATCTATGTCGATTTAAATATGGGAATGCATGCATATATGCTGACTTTAAGCTGTTTTCAGCGCTCAGGCATCTCACGTGACAAATTTGCGTCAACTTCATTTTCGCAAGTTCCCTAAGTCTTGGATACAATCTTTGATTACTTAAACTTTCATTATACACAGAAGTCGACGATTGGATAGCACATTGTTCTTTAGAAGCTGTTTAACAAGGAAAATTTCAAGATCAAATCTTTACTTTGAAATTAATGAGCCCTGCAATACCTGAGGCAAGTTTATGTTTTGCTTCTTTGGATTATAAAATTTCTATTATTTTTCGCGTGCATTAAGCTCATTAAGTGCTTGATTTCGCCATTCGGACGTGTTTTGAACAATGCCATTTCGTTAAAGAATCATAATCCGAATGTCCCAGCCCCAATTGAAGCACATTGTATCCTGATATACTTATTAAATCCTGTTCTAATATATCCATTCAAGGAATCTCTTTTTCCTTTCTACAGGATGCTACTCCACCCCCTGCTCCTTGCCCCGTCGCCCCGACCGAGCTGAGCGCTGAGGAAGTCGTCGCTCAGCGCACAGGAGATGTCCTCCTTCGCTATACTATCCTTAAATCTGACCATTTTCCTGGCTGCCAAAATACACGCCTTACTCCTCTACTAGATGGAGCTCCCAACTTCCGTCAAGTTTCCGGCTTACCGGTCTACGGTGTTGCCATCCCTACCGTCAGCGGGCTCCGTACAGTTTTAGATCTCTTAGGTGCAGCAAAAAGCCGTCGTAAAGTCCTTTGGTTCAATCTCAGAGAAGAGCCGGTACTCTATATCAATGGCCGTCCCTTTGTCGTCCGAGAAGCCGACAAGCCGTTTGCCAATTTAGAGTACACTGGCATTGATAGAGACCGTGTTGAAGATATGGAAGCACGATTAAAAGCTGATGTGTTAAATGAAGCAAGTATATATAACGGAGCTGTGATGGTAGCGCACGAAGACGATAGCTTCCAAGTTATAGAGGACTGGGAAGCTGTCACTGAGGTAGACGTTCAAACTCCTGCTGAAGTCTATTCTGAGCTTATAAAAGAGGGTTACGATGTAGATTTTTTACGTGTACCTATTACAGATGAAAAAGCGCCAAAAGGAGACGATTTTGAGAGTTTAATTTCGAGATGTTGGTCACCACCCGAAGGAGCGGCACTGATGTTTAATTGCCAAATGGGAAGAGGACGTACCACTACTGGTATGACGATAGGCTGTTTATTGCATTTGAGAAAGATTCAAGGGGTATTGGCACCCCCTCCTAGTGAGCCTAGACCGGATTTGCCACCGTGGTTTGTAGGAGCACCTGAACACCATCAGATGCCAATGAGCCCATTAGCTAGAACGAAAGCAGCCATTAATAATGATAATGAAATCATTGCTCCTGCTGCTACTGTTGATAATCAAGGGATGAAACAAACAGAAAATGATGAGTTCAAGCACGGCGGCTATACTGTCATTCGCAGCTTACTTCGTGCCTTGGAAAATGGCAGAGCGGCAAAATGCTCCTTAGATCTCGTTCTGGACGCGTGTGCCGCCATGCAAAATCTACGTGAAGCTATAGCCAGCTACCGTACTCGCTTATTCTACGAATCAAATGAAATTCGAAGACAATCTTTGCTTCAAGTCTGCCTTGAGTATTTAGAGAGATATTACGTTCTTGTAGAATTTGCTGCATATCTAGATGACCCAGGATTTGACCCGGGCAGACCCTCTAGTCATATTACTTTTGCAGCATGGAGGGAGGCACGACCAGAGTTGAAAGGGATCTTGCAACGGCTTATTAGATCAAATCCGTTAGCCGCATTAGCTTTAGATAGGTCCTCAATTAGTGGCCGGGGTGGTGGCGGGGTCGGTGATCAAATCGCTGCTGGTAGCATTGCCCCTTCTATTTCTGTTGTTAATTTAAGTGAAGACTCGGCTGATGAAGAGCTAGAGCATCAAGAGGATCAAAAAGAACAGGTGCTTGCTCATCGTAATGGCTCGGTCCTCGGTCCACATACAATATTAAAACAAGATCATTTTCCGGGGTGTCAATCTTCCCGCTTGCCGGCATTCGTTCCCGGCGCTCCAAATTTTCGTGGAGTTCCCGGAGATACTATCCGAGTGTACGGAGGGGCGATCGCTACCGAAGAAGGTGTACGACGGGTCTTAGAAGAGGTTGGAGCAGGGCCAGATGTCCCTGCGGACGCGCCCAAAAGACTTTCTGCCGTTTGGCACATGATGCGGGAAGAGCCTGTCATCTACATTTCCGGTCAGCCCTATGTTTTACGGGAAGAAAGTCGCCCTTTCAAAAATTTACTCGAGTATAGGGGGATTGATGCGGAACGGTTGGATCAAATGGAACAACGGTTGAAGAATGATGTCGTTGAGGAAGCTGTCAAAGAAGGTGGGAGGATTTTAGTCACCTTGGAAACTTCCGCTCCAGCACCTCCCGGTGCTGCTGCTGTCTCTCTGCCACCAGTTATAGAAGAAGGCATCCCTGCTGTTGGAATTGGTGGCACTATCGGACACAGCTTACGACAAGAATACGTCCCGGTTCCTACCGCTGACGCAATCGTTACCCCAGCACAAATCTTTCAAACTTTGCAAAAAGAAGGGTATCGAGTCACTTTCTTACGAGTGCCGCTCACCGATGGCACCTGCCCTAAACCGGTCGATTTTGATTCTTTCTACTCTGCAGCTGCTGCATCTGGTCCTTCTGATGCTCTTATATACAGCTGTCAATTAGGCGGTGGTCGTACTACTACAGGCATGGCGATAGGGACCCTATTACGAATGCATTTGAACGGAGCGGTGTTACCAGAGGCCAGCGATTTGGAACGAATGGAGACTTTTAACCGTTTAGATGAAGATGTTGGGGGCCAGTCACCACGAGGTGGATCTGATGATGAAGACGATGATGAAAATTATCTTGATAGGGGACCTAGTTTCTTGGATTCAGAAGTAGCTGAAGCTGCAATTAACGCTGTGGCTGCCGGCGGTAGTGCCGGTGATAAAACATTGGCGGCAGCGGCGTCGGCGGTGCCGCAGCCTTCTACTGTTAGTGGTGGTGGCCGTGATGGTGGTAAGAGTGTCACTTTTAATCTAGATTCTTCTGCAACAACAAAAGAAGACAGCGTCAAGGGTGCTGTTGAGGCAACATCGCCACAGCTTCATCTTGATGCTATCAAAGCTGAAAGAGCAGCTGCTACTGCTGTTGCTTCTGCTGACACGATGGACCCCGAAACAAAAAATCTTCAAGAAGGTGAATATGTAGGAATGCGAAGATTTACACGTACCTTGGAGAGAGGCACAGAAGCTAAAGCAGAAGTTGATGCAGTCGTTGATGCCTGTGGCACGTTGATAAATCTCCGTACCTCTATTATGCGTTACCGTAAACCTAAGAATATAGGCAAGTTTTTCAGACCTGAGATTCAAGCTCGCCACAGCGCCTTCCAGCGTGGTTCCGCGTATTTAGAGAGATATTGCATGTTGGTTGCGTTTTCGGTCTATTTACATCAATGTAGAATGCGTGGTAGAAGTATGACGTTTACTGAGTGGTTGACTGCACGACCGGATATCGTAGCAGCTAGAGAAGCGTTGCATCAAAACCCTGCAGGAGCACTAGCTCCCGTACCTGCAGTACCCCAGCTTACCCCCGCTGTTACTGGCGGTCCCGCTGGTATTGGTAATAGTAATGGTATTAGTAGTGCTCCTACCCCTGTCCCGTATACTTCAGGTCGGGATGTTCCTGTAGAAGAGGTTCGTTACGTATTAATGCGTAGAAAGGGCAGTACTGTCGGTCGTAGGTCTATTTTGAAAAGTTTCACCATGGCATCGAGACCTGGTCCGACCCAGGGTAAAACTCTTCCTGTATCTATCAAAAAAAGCAGGGGGACTATCGATGGCGACTCAGCAGCAGGAGCTGTATTTGCACCTAGAGCAACAACTACAGGCCAGCATAAACACGTAGAGGGCGTGACCGACTCTCGAACAGCACAAGGTCTTCCAGTCCACACTGTTGGCGCCGCAACGGTAAAAGGTCTTCGAAAATTATTGGAGTCTCTCGGGGCCAAACCAGGAGGTCCTACCCACGTCGTTATCACTGATTTACGTGAGGAACTGGTACTGTATATTAATGGTATTGCGTATTTGAGGCGTGAGTTGGAGATGCCGGCAGCGGCGTTACACCATGCTGGGATTCAAGCAGCCAAGTTGGAAGATTTAGAAAGAAGGCTACGTGCTGATATATTGGCAGAAGCTGCGAGTTGGGGTGGAAAGATATTGTTACATAGAGAGGTGGAAAGTTTCAAAAGAAGCTCTACAATGAAGAAAAACAAACCATCTGTTCCT
Source organism: Nannochloris sp. 'desiccata' (assembly GCA_019044685.2). NCBI lineage: Eukaryota > Viridiplantae > Chlorophyta > Trebouxiophyceae > Chlorellales > Chlorellaceae > Nannochloris > Nannochloris sp. 'desiccata'. The sequence goes on along the minus strand of JAGTXX020000001.1, from coordinate 523,073 downwards.
CATGCTTCATCTCATCATGGCGGTATACCTACCCCTCGACCTCACTCTAGTGGTGCTGGTGCTGGCACGACAGCAGCTGCTAAATTAAACTTCTCAGATGCTGCTATTTCTAACTCTGCTGCTGCTGCTGCTGAAAGATCCAAGATTACAATTACCACCGCTGCTGCAGAAGAGAATGAAGCTGAAGAAGATATCACTCGTACCACTGAGTACCAAGCAACCACAGAAGTCACCGCCTTTTGGGAAACAGCAGGGGAATCTGGTGATATAGACAGCGGCATGTGCACCCCTGCCGAGGTGTTTATCGGCCTCGCTGCAGAGGGGTATCAAATAAATTACAGGCGAGTCCCGCTTTCCAGAGAACGCACCCCCCAAGCTGTTGATTTAAATCATCTGCATCAGCAAATGACCAACCACCCCGGGGACAAAGAGACTGCGTTTTTGTTTGTGTCACGTACTGCGACGGGAAGTAGTGCCCGTTTTGCTGCAGCGTTTGCGTGTCTAGTCCAAAAGGCCAAGGAGATGGATGCTACAGGCACGGCTATTTTATATGGATCGAGTCCTCCTCCAAATACTATTACTAATTTGATATCCTCTCGGAGTGGTGGTGGCAGCAGCAGCGGTGGTGCATTTGGGAGTTTACTTAATATAAACTACTCTTCAGGCGCTGAGAGCCCTATAGATGGCGGCCCCGGTGCTGGTGATGGTAGCAATTCTAATCCTTCTTTAGCAGCGGCAGGAGCAGTCGATGGAGTATCACCGCTTGCAAAGCGGCAACGAGGATCTAATCCAAGCTTACTACTCCGAAACGATTCTGACTTGTCCGATCTCGTTCGTTCCGCTCAAGCAGGTGAGTATCGTGGCGTGATGAACTTGTGTAGGGTCTTACCCGGTGGAACTGAAGCCAAAGCTGCTGTCGATGAGTCAATCGATGCTTGTGAGCATATCGGGAATTTGCGAGATGATATTTTAAAATGCAAAAAAGCGGCAGAAAATGAAGATGATGAGATGATCCAACACGATCCAAGTGCTGCTGCAGCTGCTAGAAGATTGGGTTTCCATTATTTGCAACGGTACTTTTTGCTAATTGCATTTGGAGTGTTTTTAGATAGTGCGGGTGTAGGAGGGCCGGCACCTGTGGCGTTTAGTGAGTGGGTGGCGCAAAGGAAGGAGATTACGTATCTTTTGTCGACTTTAGAGCTGGAATAGTGCAGCTTAATTTTGCAATTTTGAACTGATAACTATGTATAGATACTGTATTCCTACATTTGCATTACTGGTGTTTCTTTTTTGCACATATATTTTCCAGAGAGTGGTGGCGAGAAAACAACTTTTTTGGATAGGTACTTATTTTTTTGTCCTTCTTTTATGTTTCGTCGTTTAGTTATTGTGTTCTTTGTAGAGTCAACGTTTGGACACTGTGTTTATTTTGTAAATTTTATTAGCGAGATAGATTTGAAAGATTGCAGCGGCAGCGGAGGTCTTTATGCTACATCGAACTAATTGTATATAAAGGTGCTTATTTGCTATTACAAGGCTGTAGATTCAATGTAACATTACTTGGTAGTAGTAGATATAAAGAAATAACGGAGAAATAAGCCCAAATGGCGGTTTTAGTCCAGGGCCGATTAACTGACGCAGGAGCCCTTCAGAAAAGCCCTGAGGAGGCGGCACTCATTTTTGCGACGGCATGCTTTGCTGTCTTTCTTGGAAGCACAATTATAAGCTATTCGACAAGGAGAACAGGTACATATTTTCATTTATATATTTCAAAGACGTTATACGACTCAACAGTAACGATCCTATGCCTCCAAGGCACATACAGTTCGTTACGATGCAATTTGTTTTTTTTATTAAATCTGACAAAAAAGCCGCTTAAATAGCTGTTGGCGCTACCATGCCAAGAGCCATGAAAGAAGGTGACGATCCTCACCTCGTGGCTCCTGAAGCAGAGCGTAGTGACTTCTGGGAGGAACGTCAACGTGAATCGCTCCCCAACGTACCTGTGGAAAAAGTCGGAAAAGAGACCCTCCCTTGGGGCGTGAGACTCAAAGCTGCCAAGGTGCGTTCATTTTAAATCTCTTAGAACCTGCTAATCATCTTTCTTATGACTCAAATGTCACTATGTTTTTCAAAAAAACCCATTTGATTTATGCAATCCTCTATATTTTTGCAGACAACGGCTTCTACACCTCGATGCCTTGGATTAGCTGGCATTATCATACTTGCAATCAGCGCAGGTATCATTGTCACAGGCATTGCTTTGCCTAATCGGCCTCAAAGCTCTTCCCCGGCGTCTTCAACCAACGCCCCCAGCGTTGTTGATCGAGACGGGGATGGGGTCCCCTTGGATGCTCTACAACCCCCAGACCCGGGAAGCTTAAGCGAATGCACTGTCAAATTAGAAAACTGGGAGAGCTACGCCGCAAATGCTGCGCAAGCTGAAATTAAAGCTTATGGTGTCGAAATAGCCAAAGCCACCCCAGACGCTATTATTTCATCTCTACAATCTCTACCTCAATTACTGCTTAAGATCAAATTTTTAGTTTTGTATAGTCCATCTCACCCTTGGAGCCGTAGTTTCCAAGATTCTGCTGCTTTACAAACCTCTCTATTGAATGCTGCCTTCTCAGGAATGAAGTTAGGCTTTCAGTTGGAAGGTGTCGTAGGGATCCCTGCTACTGACAAGCAAGTCCAAGATTGTGGCAACCCTGAAGAAGAAAATGATGTTAGTAGCTCCATTCAAGAAGATGGTGATGATAAAGGAATAATTAGAAGCGGTAGTTTTGTTTCTCAAGTTTTGCTATCGGTTGATACCTCGAGCTTAATTAATGTGATTGTGTGTGATCCTGCTGGTATCAATGGTGCTACAAGCATCCTTGGTGGCAAAATAGATATTACAAATAAAAGTAGCGATGAGAGTATTGGTAGTACTGATGATGATGATCACCACCCTGAAGATGATCCTAGTTTAGTACACAGTCAGGATGTATTGGATAGATCCATAGTACTCCGTCGTGGAGCCCTTTGGCAATCCCGCACTTCTCTTGTTCATCAATTAGGCCACTATCTAGGCCTACCACACCCATTTCCAGACACTAAAACCTGCAAATATGATGCAGATACTATTGTAGATACTCCTCCGCAGTATCAGAGCAGTACAAGTTGCGATACAAATCAACCGATACCACTATGCGATGAAAATTATGAACTTTCTTTAGAGGTGGAAAGATACCCTATGTACGGATTCATGGAAACTAGTACAGGTAATGGTATAGCGGGTAGCAGCATAGATAGCCATAGTGATGGTACTAGAATTGGTGATGCTATTGGTGGTGATTGCCGGAAGCATTTTTCGCCAGGACAGGTATTAAGAGCACGTGCTATGCTACGTATGCTGCGTCCAGAATTACATAAAGCTGCTTCTGCAGCATCAAAAAGTGAAAATAAGAAGGTAATGAAGCGCGTACCATGGAGTGGTTATGGTGAAAGCAGCAGCAGTGGTGTTGTTGCATTTCAATCTGGCTTACCGTCAGCGGCGGTGGTGGCTCGGCAACTTGCTTTGTGGAAAGTTTCTGCTACTACTACTGCTGCTGTTACTGCAAGCACACTCGCATTAGATCCACAAAGACAACAACATCAAAACAATATCAGCATGCTATTTCCTAATAACGAGGAAGCTGCGAGTAGAATAACAAGTGCCCTGGATCAAGCACGCCAAGCGGCAGGAGAAGGTGGTTCAACTTCCTTGGAAGAATGCACCTGTCTAGGTCCTGATGAAGCTGGAAACTCCTTTTGGACTGGTAAATTAGATGCCGTGTATAGTGTAGATGCTGTGAGGATAGTGCAGCCTTGGGAAAGTGTGGCTAATACTACTTTCTTAAATAATATCTTACGCTCAATTCAAATTCAAACATCAACATCAACATCAACACCGTCCTCGTCTTCTTCTTCTGAGCGGCAGGTGTCTCCCTCTCCTCCTAGCCCTAGCTCTGAATCCGAACTACTCCCCAGCAGCCGCAGCGTCCTGCCACGCTCACCGTCTCCTACTGGGCCTGCTAGTCAAAATCTTTCAGTAGCGGTACCTACTGTGGAAGTACGGGTGGGGGAGAGTCCCAATTTTTATAAAAACAAAGTTTGTGGGACAGTGGAATTGGCGGGGGATAAGCTCGTTCAGCACATAGCCTGTCGCGGTTCCTCATCTGCTTCTCCTTTGGAGGACGTTGGAGGTGAAAGCGGCGGAGGTAGTGGGTCTCTTAGTGGACAGTTTATTACTGTGAGGTGGACCAATTCACAGAAAATAAGACCCTTACACATGCCGATATTGTTTGGCATGTCGTCCATACCGCCAGCAGCAGCAGCGGTGGCAGCAGCGGCGGCAGCAGCGGCGATGCCACCGCCATGTCTGTGTGACGTAGCAGCGCTTTCGTATTCTTCTTTGCCTATTCGTCCCGCTGTTGCTGCGGCTGGGCAGGTACCTGGAGCCCTTTTAAACACTCCTAGTTCTAGTTCTAGTGCTGCTGCTGCTGCTGCTGCTGGAGAGGGCAAGCAGCCAAGGTTTTCTTCTCTGACGTCTTGCAGTATGATGACTTTTAATTCTTCTTCTTCTTCTGCTGCTGGTGGTGGTGGTGGTGGTGGAAAGGAAGCTTACTTGTCCATGCCTCTCACTGACACTACTTCAATTACAACAGATCCTGTTCTAATCAATGGCGTTCGGTTCTCTGTTCCTAACAGATGCACTGGCTTGACTATTGCAAAACCAAAGACGACAGCAGCGCATTCTTTTTCTTCTTCTTCTCAGGACATAGTCCCTTTATTATGGCAGCCTCCAGCATGGAACACGACATCTCTTAAATGTGGTTATAGCAGTGCTGCTGCTGCTGGTGCTGGTGGTCTTTCCAACAGCAAAAATGTCACTTTAGATATTTATGTTTTCCCCGCTGGCAGTGACGATGAAAAAATACATGATAGAAAGAAAGACTATTTATGTGCAGCTCGTGTAGAGGTACCACCAGGACAAGTGGTTGATATTGAATGTGATCAGACACTTGAAGGACACGTCATCACTTTCTTTTTATTATCATCACCATCAGGTTCATCTCCTTTGGCAGATTTATTTTCTAGAAATAGTACGACGATTGATGATGACGGGGATACCGTACCGCTGCTTGAGTTGTGTGGAGTGCAACCCATAGGTGGTATCACTCTCATTAACTCTGATATAATCGCAGCAGAGCAACAAACGACGGTTCCAGAGAGCTTGATGCCGTTATTTTCTCTCGCTGTTGATGGGAGGGTAGAGACATGTCTTGTAGATACAAGGACCGTGACAATACCAACTTCGAGTGCTGGAAGTGCCGGTAATGTTGGTGATAGTGGTAACAACGCTGGTAACAATGCGGCTCCTGGTACGAGTTTTCCGGCAGATGAGGAGCAGGTGTTGGTATCCCCAACTATTTCTCCCACCACTCCCACCGCTCTTTGGAAAACTGGGTTTATTGGGAATTATCTCATCTTTGGAGTGGAAATAACTACTAAACTAGATGGTATTGCTCCTGAGAATACTAGCGGGGGTGGTGCTCGTGGTGATACTGGTGCGATAGAGGATACAGGAGGGATTCAACTTACTTTGTTTGACGCTGCGGGTAATGAAATTGTTGTCAAGCAGCTCCTTTCTTTTTTTCCTTCTCCTAGATCCACCACGACCAGTGGGGAAGGAGATGCTACCCAGGTTATTTCTGTTGCTATTACACCCCCAGTCTATGCGAAATCAGTTCAAATAACAGGGTTTACATCACTTTGTGAAGTTAGTTTTACTGCTGCATCAAGGACACCGATAGAAAATTGATTTTTAATTTTACTTTGATTATTAACTTTTTTTTATATTCCCATGATCTGACTTGAATGATTACTTTTCTTATGACCTTTTTTTATCGAAATGAATACTTGGATTTGAATAAGAATCTCTTTTCAACCTCTTATTTTACATTCTGACTGTCACATGTACTTTTCTTCACCTTCTCGGTTGACCATTCTTTTAAACAAGGGAAATTTCAAAGCCAGGGGAGCAGAAAGGAACATAGGAAACAGTCAGACAGGACTAGAAATGCTACCAGTGATGAAGGAAATCTCTCTCTGTTATGGAATGATTTGTAGAAAGGAAAAAGACTGAAAAAAAAGGCGCTACAACAAAAAGGACAAAAAAGAAAAAACGGAAAAATTATTATCTCAAAGATCAAGGAGAGAAAGAAATGTAGAAATTTTGATATTTTTCTCTCTGTATTTCCAGTTAAAAGACAAACAGACAGGTAGATACGTATGTATAAGATGGAATATTATAAGGAAAGGGAAGGACAGGAAAGGCGGGAGCGACTAAACAGCGCTGGTTAAACACAGTGCTCTGTTGAGACCACTGCCGATTTTCCCCAAAAAAGAATCAAATAAAGCGGAAAAAGGGGAAGTGTCTCTAATTCCAAAGCGCAATTATACTACACCTTCAAAATAGAGACACGGAATTTGAAAGGGAAAGACACTGTCAAGCTATATTATAATAATAAAAATTAAAAAATTAAAACCATTATCAGAATTATTCTTATCGTCAATTTGGAACTACTTTGTAAAATCAAGCTGCTGAAGGGCCACTATCAGGTTCAAGGGTAGCGATAAGTCCACTGTTTCTCAAACCTTCACAGATAGTTTCAGCCTGCTCCTGGGCACAGACAGTAACGATGGCAAGGCCATTAGCGTGTGCCTCCTGCATGACGTTCAACGCCTGTTCTACAGACAGGCCTGCTACTTTGAGCAAGGCTTGCACGACATATTCTCTTTTATTGACGTTATCGTTGTGGAGGAGGACTCGGTAGCTAGGGGGTTTCTTCTTGCGGGTCTCTCGTCTGGATTTAAGAACAATAAGGCGGGCGGGGAGGTTAGATTTTTTGACGTTGAGTTACATGAGGAAACATCTGGTTTTCCAAGAGGATATTTCTGTAAAGTTGGGAGGAACTTTTTGCTTACCTTTTCGTGATGTCAGGCGAAATAGTAGGCCTATCAATAACGTTTCCCCCAGGACTACTACTTCCTCGAGCATGGACCACAACGAGAGATCGGGGGGTTCTTACGATCATAGACGCCACTGAACTGCATTTCACCTGCAACATTATGAGCAATAGAATTAATATAGCCTCGTCGAGGGGCGTTGAATACTGCAGATGTGGGCTTCCGAGACCCGAACTTACTTTTACCCCACAATTTAATCGGCAGGCAGAGGTGACCACACTCCCCACCATTGCGAAGATTTATGCTTAACTTGCAGTAATACCAGTGAACATCAAATTTTGAAATGCACGCCACTTTGCTAGTCAACTCGACTATATTCTCCAACTTTTGCGTTCACGCACTAGAAAATTTCTGGCTGGCTCGATTTTGTCTTGATTTTCGATTTGGCCCCCCTGTTCCAGGACCTCTCTAGAATTCCAAAGGTAAACCTTCTATCAATCATATTATGCAATTACAGCAAGTTCGAAATCAGAGGAACCAGGCAGGAAGGGCGCATTCACAGGTCAAAAATATAACCGGAAAATTTGAAAAATAAAAATTAACACACCGACCCTGTTTGCTACTCTGCTCCACCTTAAAATCAAATTTACTTTCCTATAGAGAGCAACACATCACCACTGTAGATATTTGACATTAAAGACTCTACTTCTGTTAATTACTATCCTCTTTTCAAACTATTCTAGATCAAGCCTGCGCCTTTGCTGCTTCCTTTGCCGCCTTCTTGCCCTTTTTCTTCTTTAAAGAAGTCGACAAAAGAGCCTTAATTTCCTCATTATCTACAGATTTATCGCTCTGTAAGGTCTGAAGTGGCGCGGAAGTGATACGATCGCTTCCATTAGGCATCAATAAGAAAGTTCCTTTGACCTGAGCAACAAGATCATCGGCCTTCTCGTAGGTCACTGGGTATGATTGCAAAAGTCCATGAGCAAGGCAATCCGCCAAGCCCAAACGAGTCTTTCCAGCACCACCGTCCTCAAGACCACGAAGAGAGAACAGCATAGTAGGGTATTTCTTGTTGATCTCAGCAAATAACTCACGAGCTGCTTTGATTTTTAATGAATATTGCATGTCTAATGCACGCTTGAAGACCGTCGTTTCGCGGTCTTCGTTAACACGGGGTTTACCTTCTCCGGTGGACATGATGATGTCAATAGCATAGACTTCACCTTCTTCGAATTCAGCGTCATCGATTTTCTGTTCAGGGTTAGGTCTGTTCAAGATCACTTTTCCTCCATCGATAATGAAACGACCCATTTGGTGAGACATCACTCCTTCAACAAGATTGCAGCCATAAGCTTCGGCAATTTCATTAAGAACAGGGGCAACTTCAGAGATTTTCTTTCCAGGGCGGATAAGACGGGCAGCAGCCTCGTAACAAGTAGCAGCAGCTTGCATGACGTCAGCTGCTTTGCCGGTAACGGGGGCGGCAGGGTCAGTTTGAACGAGGATAGTCTGAGCGGCTTGGGCGCAATGGCCATCAATTTGGCAGCCTAAATCGATTTTGACGAGATCGCCTTCTTTGATCTCTTGAGTGTTGTCAGACAGCGGGGAGAAGTGGCCTACACAGTTGTTGACGGAGATGCAGGTGGGCACAGCAATACCCTTCTCAATATCCTTGCCTTTGAATTCCTTGGCGACGGCACTGCAATGGTAGAATATTTTGGAGGGAAGACAAGGTTAGAAAAGCAGGTTAATTATGGAATAATATGCAAATTAAATTAGAATGGCTAGATTGTCACGTACTCGACCATGTAGGAGTCGCCCTTTTCGCAAAGGTCGACGATCTTAGCACCAGGCTTGCATGCCTCCATCACAGCAGCTAACGCATCTATAGAACGAAACAGGTTGGGGGTAAGCCGCTGTTCATCACCAAAATTCAGAAGATGAACAAGCAATAAAATACCGTCTTTTTAACAATAATTGAGACTCACTGTTGACAATCTTAGCAGCGGCTTTATATTTCGTCACCACGTCAGGGTTGGTGAGACCCTCCTCCTGCACATACATCAAAAAGCGATGGGCCATCAATCAATCGCAATTTCTCCATCACCGGCGGCAACCGCGAGAAAGAACAACCCTTACCGGCTCGTAATCAGAATCAGACATGATGTTGTTATGGCGAGATAAATCTTGATTATAATTTGCTGCCTCATGTGCCGACAGCCGCTTCTTCTAAGATTAGTTTTAAACAGCACCGTGGTCCAAGGAGGCCTGACATCGCACGTATTCAAACGTCAGCCAAGAGTATTTACACCTTCTTTTATTTTGTATTTAAAGCAAATCATTATCACCGCTGAAGGAGTCAACTACCTAGTCTTTTTCACTTAGATCACTTTTCATTTTTGCTCATTAAAAATATACCAAGCTGCATCCTAGGAGACAATGTCACTGTGGACTTTACTACAGGTATATCTATGCCATATCTAGCCCGATAAGAGCTCCTCAGCCCTTTCCGTTTCTTTCTATCATTCTCATTCTCCTCTCCCCGTCATCGCTGCCGTTACTCTACTGTTCCCCTTCTCTCCTTGTAGGCTGCGTTGATGCTCTTCAATGCCGCAGCTATTCTTAATGAACAGAGGTTTTTAGAAAAATGTACACTTGTCTAGCCCTCATTGCTGCCTATGATAGTGACTGCTTTTTAATTTCACCGCCCTTCCTTCTCACACTGTCTCTTTCCTTTTTCCTCTCTTCTTCTCTTTCTTTTGTGCAACAGATGGCTGGGGCTTCTCACAACTAGGATCTAGACCAACGGGTGAAGGCCCTGGAGCGCTAAAGCACCAAATTATTGGAACATTACATGCAGCAACCTACATGCGAGGTAGGATAAGAATGTTAAACTTCTTTTTTTCTGGAAAAACTTTGAACCGCTCTGTCATCTAGACCCTGATAACATATGCTCCTCTTTAATCCTTTTTTTGTCAATTTGCAGTTCCTCTTATAGGATTCAATATTGTAGTTATCTTCTTAAAAGTAGTTATTGGATAAATTATACGCACATCAATCAATAATAAAATTAAAGTGTACTTGAACTGGTCTCTTGCTTTCTTCCAGCTGACCTGTACTTTTCGACTTTGTTGATACACACTATTGTAGTTTAAGTTTTTACAGTACCAATGCGCAATCCAATTTATATAACAGGGGGTGCTTTCTGGGTCATCCCAAATAAAAAAAAATCGAAAGAAAGCAAGAGCAAAGATAGAAAGAAAGAAAAGCCTAGCTATAAAGACGTGTTGTATGAAAAAATTTGATTTTCTCTAAGATTTCCTCTCCAAATTTGTGTGCTTATAAAACTTACGCTTTGGCAGGTGCCTTGTTCGCATTGCAAATCTTCACGAATGAAGATCCCTTAAGAGAAGCACCACCAACAAGGAAACCATCAACATCAAGCTCAGTAGCCAACTCCTCGCAATTAGCGTCATTGACCGATCCTCCGTAAAGAATGCGAAGTTTAGCAGCAACGTCAGCACCAACGTTATCAACAATCCATTTACGTACATATGCGTGTACTTCCTGTGCCTGTGCTGGGGTAGCAACAACACCGGTGCCGATAGCCCAAACTGGCTCGTAGGCAACAACCACCTTGGTCCAATCGGTGACAACGGCTGCAATGGCTGAGAGTTGTGCGTTCAAAATATTGAACATTTCACCACTTTCACGCTCCTGTAATGTCTCACCAATGCAGGCAATGACATTAAGACCTTGATTGAGGGCGTACTCGACTTTAATGCCCACAATTTCGTTGGATTCTGCACAAAGAGCACGACGTTCTGAATGACCGAGAATGACCCAATCAATACCAATGTCTTTGAGCATTTCAGCAGAGATTTCTCCAGTGAAGGCGCCACCTTTTCCAGTCCAGCAATCCTGAGCCGATACTTTATAAGGGACACTGAGGTTGTGCTTAACGTAGTCCAAATGAATGAAAGTAGGGGCGACAACAACGTCGACGTGAGAAGGGATGCTGCCTGCAGGATATTAAATGAGAAAATAGAGAAAGAGAAGGTCAATTTAAGAAATATAAAAGTGCTTATAGTGAGGTCTTTATTAAGATAAGAGAATAAAGAAAAAAGCGAGGATTCTGATATATTAAAAAGCTGTTTACCTGCATTGAGATCTTTGACAAGCTCTGCCACTGAATCAGCTGTGCCATTGCATTTCCAATTGCCTGCATAATCCAAGAGGATTAGATGTTAGAATGGAATTGCAAAAGTCTTGGGAAAAGGTGTTCGACGGCACAAAAGTCTGTGCTAAAAATCGTGCATTTTGTATCACTCACCCCCAACGAAAAATCGGCCATGACCCGACATAGCAGTCACTCTGCGGGTAGCCCTTGTGCTAGGGACGTTTTTAAACGCCGTGAATTTACTATGAAGAGCGGGTTGAAGATTCATGTTTACTGGGTTGGCTGCAGCTATTAAGATTTGACGATGATATCTAGTTGCTTCTCCTCGTTATCATCAATTGGGCCAAGATGAGAATGATCGTTTATCAGATGGAATAAAGACAACCAGATGGAGCCATCAAAGAGATCATAACTGCTGTTCAAGGCCAGGATAGAGCGTCCCACCACCCTCCCTCTTTCTTCAATTGAATCAGACAACTGCTCATCGAGGCCTGCTCTCAACTCAAAAAAGGGGTCCCTCTGCCCAGGTAATGTACTAATACTAAACTATTACAAGTTTTATCCTGTACTCAAGTCAACAATGCACCAAAACAGTCAAAAGTTAAGAAGCTTTTAGCATTTCTAGTTACAAATTAAGGTATTCCCGCCCAACCGCTGTCGTTATTACTCCAAATTGGCGGCGGCAGTTGTCAGAGGCCCTCCTTCCCTCGTCGCCCAATCTTTCAACTTTGCAGGACATTTATGATGCTCATCAATGCCCATACGAAGCTCTAAAGCCGTTATCTGCACACACATTGGTGCAAAGTGATTTCCAGAAACAACCCTGGCATCGGCTTTCCCCGTCGATGGAGACAGCAGCCCCATTTCAGCGAGCTTAAAGAAGGCTTTACACGCCGCCCCTTTAGTATAGTTATCCACATGATCCCCAGAAGTAGAATATGTGTAAAATTCCTTGAAAGCCATTTCGAAGTTGATAGGGTTCCCATCCACTCTGCGGGTGGCGCGGTGAGCTCCAACTAATACTGCCAGTTCCAAGACAGATAATCCAGCTATATAGGCCTCCATACCTCGATCTGAAGCTTTAGCTAAGTTGGCACATGCAGAAGCTATACCCTCCTGAGTTATCAGTCCCTTAGGGTGGATACTTGATGCAGCAATTGTAGCCTGAGCTACATTTCTCAAGTCGTGTAAGCTCGTTCGGTAGGTAACAAACTCACTTAGCGCTTTCGTAGCAGCTTTATGAGAGACTGCGGCTTTAACAGCAGTGTTATGTGCTTGGATGTGGTTTTTATGAGGAAAGGATTCAGGCAAACTCAGCATTTTACGCAGAATTTCTATGGAACCTTCTTTTGGAAGCTCTTCAACTCCACCTCCGCCAGGCGACACTGCTGCTGCCACCGCCGAGCCAGGCGATGCAGCTCCAGCAGCAGCAGGTTCGATAGTTTGTGCCCCACTTGGAGGATGAATCATAATCGAGCGGTGACTTAACCTAGATTTCACTCTCTTTTCCAATAAATCGAGACAATCATGTCGTACAGTAGTGCCCAAAACCACTGCTTGAACGCCTGAAGTTTGCAAGGCATCCAACAAACAATACAATAGCGTTTGTTTCGCTCTCCGTGCAAATAAATCAAAGTCATCAAGTAGAAAGACTGCTACTTTATGCGCACGTGCTAATCCATCCAGTACACTCCGCAAGAATTCAATATTGTCACCTAGGGAGGCTGTCTGGGAAAATTGTAGTTGAAATGTTCCGCAAAGCTGCCTGGCTATTTCTTTAAAGGCAGTACGTTCGTCAGCATGTGCCCAGCCTACTAGACGAACGATACCTACAAGAGGATCTGCAGAGTCGGTGTTCCATTGGGTTGTAATAGCAGTCAAAGCTCGTTCCACGGCCAATGTTTTACCGGCGCCACGGCCGCCCAGAACCAACAAAGAATTATTTTGACCGTTGCTAATAGTCCCTTCAATGTTTGAAACGATTGTTTCGACAGAGTTCTCGAGGGAGTCACGTAAGAGAGCGGAAGAAGCTTCTTTGCCACGTGGATTTGAGAGAGCAGCCATGATCCAGTCACGTGCTGCGCATGCTGGGTCCACGTCAGCATACTGGTCGTACTCAATATCAATATTTTCATCTTCACCATCATTGTCATCAACAGCTGGAGCTGCATCCGTAGCTGTAAGGGCAGAAGGAGGCATTGCCGAGAGGTCCACAGCAGCTCCAGCTTCAGCTATTTGATTTTTATTAGTATTAGTCGTGGGTACAGGCAGTTCTGCTAGAGACGTGTTCTCTACAGAAGGTGTAATTACGACAGGTATGATGATTTTCTTTTTCTTTTTAGTTGTTGCGGGAATAGCAGCAGCGGGAGAGGGTGCGTCGCCTCGTGAGCGTTTACTGCGACGGATAGCTGCTATCTCAGCAGCAACTGTTGCTCCAGCTCCTTTTGTAACCTTGTCCTCCGTTGCTGGTTTTACTTGTTTAGAAGAAGGACCAGCAGCGTTAGGGTTAGCTTCAATCTCAACTTCCTCGCCCTCTTTTTCTTCGACAGCTTTTGCACCACCGTCACCGGATCTCTCGGGTTTCCGCTTTTTAGTGATACCAGTAGTTTTCTTATTAACAGGCTTTTCAGCCAAGATTTTAGCCTGCTCAAGCTCCCTTTTCTTTTTCTCTACAGAGCGGATGATCTCTTCTTCAACAAAATCTTCTGCGAGAGGAGATTGAGGGGCAGGGGGGGTTAAACTGCCGACTGCGGCTGCTTTATCCGCCGCCTCTTTAATTGCTAACAATCGCTGATCGCGTCTATCCTTCTTTTCTAAAGGTGTATTTCGAACCGCAACAGAAGAAGACGGTAAGGAAGAAATAATACGAGCAGCAGCGCGAGGTTTAGGACCTCTCTTGGCTTTCTTTTTGAGGACTTCCTGTCCGGCTGGAGCGGCACCAGCACTGGCAGCCTCTGCTTTTGCAGTTTTCTGAATCCTACGCTGAGACCGCTTAGGACCTGATTCCAATGTAGTATGCTCTCTAGTAGTCAGCAAAGATGTGCGCTTCTTAGGCTTTTTAGCTGCAGCCAGAGGCATCGGGGCATCACCTTGCAATTTCTTAGGCGCATCCGGGCTTTTATCAGCCGAAGGTTCTGCGCTACAAACTTCTACGCCTTCACCTTCATGATACCCATCTAAGTCAAGCGTGGTTTTGGTGCGACCCTGTGGAATAGAAAACGGATAGTCAGCCTTTGATCTTGCTGGGGAGGAAATTTCAAAATCAATTGAAAATACTGGAGGTATCTTGATACTTACATACTCAGGATCCGTTAACTCAATATTAAAGCTTGCATCTGGACCGTCAGCATCCATTTTTATTGATTGCTTTAAGAAGCAAGCTGTTCGGATCAAGAAATTTTCAAAATATCTAGCTTCTGCAGTGTAATTGTATCCACGCAAGCAAGCGCTCAACAATATTTTAAAGTTGCAAAAAGTGACTAGACAATTTAATGCTGCAGTTTTTTCTGTCTTTTCTTTAAAAGGAAGTTTGAAATTCAAAATTACAGCACCAGTCTCCAACTCAGCACTTCAAAGCAGGCAAGAGGTCACGTCGTAACGCCTTATTTCCGAGCAAAATGCTCTTTGGAGGACTATAATGATGTTGCAACATCCTTGCGACACCGGGTTCTAAGAAAGAATGCGCAGAATCGCAACGGTTACCTAGGAAGTCGCTATTCAATTTAATCTCTAATTAAAACTAATTAAAGCGAGTATACATGACGAGCCACCCAAGTCTCTTAATTACCACTAAAATATTCTAGCAGCGCAATGCAACCCAACGAGGAGGAAGCCTCAAATCCTAGTCACAATAGTAAATTCCAGGATGCTGCCGATGTCGTCAAAGACATTGCCAGTCGTGGTGTTTTCACCAACGCAGGAAACGCCTTTGATGCTGGTGTCGCCGCAACCAAAGTTGTAGGAGATGCTGTCACAGGGGTAGCTCAGAACGCAGCAGGCGCAGCACGACCCTATGTCGTCAATCAATACACTGAAGCGGCGGCAAAACCTTTCGTCTATGTCACTGAGCCTGTTATCCAGCAATACAACAATCTCCTCTCTCCTATTGTTTCTGGAGAAGGCGATGGCTTCGGGGCTCAAAATACCTCAGGAAAAGAAGAAGTTATCCTTAGAATTGAGATTTCGGCGTCTTCTGAAGTAAAAGCAATGAGAACCTGCTCTTATATTATAAATGTCTTCTCCTTTCTCGCTACGTTTGCGCTTATAGGTATGAAATTCGAGGCTGATGCTAATGCAGAGTTGAAAGAATCCAACGACTACTTTCTTTCGTCAGTAATTATCACTTCTGTTTTTCTAGCTGTGTTGCTCATTGTCGCCGGTGTTTTTATTCGCCGTATAGTCAACGCCTGGAGAACGGGATTACTGTGGTCTAAGCGGCGTATGTATATTGCTAGTTCTGTGTTTCTGGTTTTGATCCTTCAGATTAGTAATCTCAGTGCTATGCTTGCTTCAGCGATCTATGCTTTGACAAAGACATGTCGTTGGCAATCACTTGCGGTGTACTCTCTTGGCTTTGTTCAGTGGACTCTATGGAATGGCACGCTGTTGCTATTGATAGTTTTTGCTCATAATGCCTCGTTTTGGAGGGGTAAAACTAAAAGCTCCATAGAAGAAAAAGAAGAGAAAAAAAGGAGGGCATCCAACAAAAAAACCCTAAATAATTTTATAACTGACGATAAGGGAGACAACGGCGGTACTGCTTCCATTGGCATAGATGTACCAGTAGAAGCAGAGATACAGCAACAACCTCTTACTGCTCTCGTAATGGACGCGCCTGTACGCATCCACCTCCCAAAGTTACTTCTCTGGGGGGCTTTACAAGCCACTCTCATAATTATGCTTCTTAAATTTACGGTCAAGGGATATGGCGATAGTTGCCTTGGTGATGGTCCTCTTATATGTGGGCCTTCTACTGACGCTGCAAAGATTGGCCTTATCGTCCATATTTGTATTATTTGGGCCTATTTTCTAACGTATTGCTATTTTGCATGGCAGACCGATAAAGATCTCAGGTCAAGACCTTACACCGAGATGAGGCTCGCTCGTATGGTATTCGGCATTCAGCATGAGCAAGTATTACCTGTATTTTTCACCTTTACTGTGTCTACAACGTTGTTGTTAGCTATCCAAACTCAAAATTGCTGGACTTTTGTGCAAACCTGGATGGGGGTGGTCCCTTTGCAAGCCATGGGAACAGCGATGGCAGGCTCTTTATGTTTTTATTTTATGCCTAAGAAACCTGGATCTGCAGAGGAGATATTGCAAGCGTGGCTACAGGAGTTTGCCTGGTCAGAAAAGCAAGTTCCTGAAGCTATTAGAAGAAGAAATGCAAAATTAGCGGGAAGTAAGACGCTGAGGAAGAAACCCATGTTTTGTATTGAAACAGCGATTAAAATGCTGCATTACTCGAAATTAGTGTATAAAGTGAGTGAAGAAGAGCTTGAAGAGGTAGCAGGTGGATATGGTGGCACTGGTAACAGTGGTGTTAGTACTCTTGCTGGTGGAAAGAGCATTAATAAGCAACTATCGGGAGTGGAAGGAGAGACCAAGGACGGCGATCAAAAGAAGCAACCAGAGAAAATGGACAACGTCATAGCAGATCTTGAGGTTGGAGAGATTGGTAGAGATCCTTTACTCTGTACTGTACCCTTTGCAAAATCTTTCTACGGTCTTACCAAGGCAGAACTCTTCTTCGAGGGAGTTTCTGACACGAAGGGAATTATCCTTTGGGGAAATAATACCATTGTAGTGGCTTTTAAAGGCACTTCAAGTTTTGAGAACGCATTAACTGACATCAATTTTTTAAAAGTTTACCATCCACCTACACGTACGGCTCCTATGAGTTCCTTTTGGGGCTTTAAGCTGATCCCAACGCCTGTCCGGGTCCATAAAGGATTTCTGGACGCTTGGACAAAGAATGGATTTGATCAGCGGGTGCTTGCGAGAATAAATCAATTAATCAACGAAGAATTCAGTTATCAAGACCCAGAAAGCAACACTGATAGTAACAGTGGCTCGGCTGTTTCAATTTATGTTACCGGGCACTCTCTTGGTGGAGCGCTGGCTACCCTCGCTGCCCATGCCATTAAATCCGCTCATCCTAGTGTTAATATGAGTGTGTATACCTTTGGTTCCCCTCGTGTAGGCAATAAATCGTTTGCTTATGAGTATAATTCCTTGATTAATAATCATTTCGGTTTGATTAGTGGGCAAGATCCAGTGGCTCGGCAACCAAAAGGGTGGTATAAAAGGGTGGGCGATAGAGTATTATTGGATATTTTAGGTAACATTATTGTACGACCAACGTATTTGGAGATGCATTTAATTAATCGACTAGGTAAGTGGCTCAAAAAATGTTGAAGTTCTAGGTTGTTTTTTTTGGATTATTCTGCTACACCCTGCTGCCGTTCCCCTTAAAAATGATTCTTAAAAATTTACTTTTAATTTGAAATACATTTGTATTTCATGCAGCTCCAAAAGTGGCGGATCATATGATTGCGACGTATAGGTTATCTTTGATGCGTAGTATCAAGATGCAGGTCAGCCGCTGGAAAGGTGAGGAGGGGGAAGAAGCCAGAGAACTGGCACGGGGTGTAGATTTAAATAAAGCACTTTTAGGGGTGCATTTAAGCGAAAAGGAGCTTGAAAATCCTGATTTAGTGCCCGTGACGTTGGAGCAAGTGCAGAAGATGGAGCAAGTGCAGAAGAGGATGGAATTTCGCAAAACCATTCCACAGAAATAGCGAGCGAAGCAGCAAAAGGCTCTCTGGGCAGCTTGGCAGCGTTGGGATTGCCGCTCTGGAATAAATTAAATGTTTGACAAGTTTTTGGTTATTTTACTTTTTGTACTCTAATGTATGAACGTAGTATTTGATTATTTCAAATGGTAAGAAATGTAGAGCATTATTTTGCAATCTTCGCAATAATGATCCGTTAAAAAATTTATAGTGATCAAACGTATTGATGAGCCACCAAAGCCAGCATCAAAGCCCAAGTGCTCTAGCACAAGAGCTTGCTCACGTAGAAACCCAGCTGCGACAATTAGAATCTCAAATTGAGAATCTTTTACACCGCCAACAAACATTACAAGAATCCAGAGACCGTCTCCAACGTCTCGTAGCTGCAGACGCTCGAGCTCCTCGTGTCGCTGACTGGGCTGCAGCATCTTTCCCCTGGGATATGCAAGTTCAAAATCTACTACGTAGCGTCTTTAGACTCTCTTCCTGGCGTCCTTTACAACGAGAGATAATCAACGCCACATTGCAAGGACGGGATGCTCTTGCTCTCCTTCCCGCTGGAGGAGGCAAATCCCTCTGCTATCAACTCCCTGCCCTTGTTGACCCACAAGGCAATGTTACAGTTGTAGTTTCTCCTTTACTAGCTTTAATTGTTGACCAGGTAGCTCATTTACACAAACTCAATATTCCCGTCAGTGCCTTGACTTCTTTGTCTTCGAAAGAAGAGCTCAACCACGTACTTAAATCACTCGATCAAGCTGATACAACACCAAGACTTCTCTACTGTACACCAGAACGTATCGCCTCTTCGAAACGTTTTATATCAAAGCTGGAAAAATTATATAAATCTGGTCGTCTATCGAGATTTGCAATTGATGAAAGCCATTGTGCGAGTTCTTGGGGTAACGATTTCAGGCCAGATTATAGAAAACTCGGCATTCTACGTCAACAATTTCCCAATGTCCCTATATTAGCACTTACAGCGACTGCCACAGCGTCTGTTTGTGAAGATGTCACCACCATTCTTCAAATCGATGGTGCAGAAATATTCCGAAACTCTATCGATCGTCCCAACTTATTCTACGAGGTCAAACCCAAACCTCCTACAGCTGTTGAACTATTAGATGATATCGCATCCTGGATCAAATGGAACTTTCCATCAGGAGAATCTGGCATCGTGTACTGCCTGACTAGAAAAGATGCAGAAAGTACTGCCGAAGAGCTGAGTCAGCGTGGCATAGCATGCGCAGCATATCATGCCGATTTAGACCCTTCTCGAAGAATGTCTTGTCACACCAGTTGGTCAGACGGGAGTTTACAAGTGATTGTGGCTACAGTAGCATTCGGCATGGGCGTCAGTAAAGCCGACGTCAGGTTTGTAGTACACCATACTATGTCAAAATCCACAGAAAATTACTACCAAGAAAGTGGACGTGCTGGCCGTGATGGTTTACCTGCGCATTGTCGCCTTTATTATCGATTTTCTGATTATTTACGACAAGCAGCGGTCGTTTCAATGGAGACAAATTGGGAGCAGCATTTAAAAAGTATGTTACGGTACTGTGCTGCTGACGCTGCTGCTGCTGCTGCGAAGGGGGCAAATTATCATGGTAGAGGTAGAAGTGGGGATAGTATTTTGGGGGGTTGTAGGCGTGGTGTATTGTGTAGACATTTTGCAGAAGCACCAGCACCGTGTCCTGCCATGTGTGACTACTGTTTTCGTGTTTCTGATAGCACTCAAGGTGGTGGTGGTGTCGGTAGTTCGAGGGTTTTTAATAGCGATCTATTACCAAAAGTGGACATGAGCGAGGCGTGTAAAACTGCAATTGAGGTACTAAAAACATGGCCTGCTACCGATAAAAGAGCGACATTGACTCAATTAATCGAGAAATGGATTAAAACTCATAGTAGTGGCAATAAGATTCGTGACGGTGATTGCGTCTTTGGCGGTGATGTTGTCGCTGCTTCCCAGAAGAGTAAGAAATTGAACAAGGATAATTTAAGCAAAGACGAGTGTGAACGGATGGTAGAAGGTATGGTTTTACATGATATATTACGACTTGACTTTGGCTTCACTGCGTACGGGACAAATGTGTACTTGAAAATCGGGCCTGGGGCGACGGCGGTGCTCGAAGGGCGACGGAAAGTTGAAATTGCGGAAGTAGCTGTCGCTGGTAGTAGTAGTGGTGGTGGTAATGGTGGTGGTGGTAATATAGATGTAGCTGTCAAGCCTGGTACAGATAATACAGATAAAGCTGATAATGCTGCTGTGCGTGGTGGTAATAAAATTCTAAATGGCTGCGGGAAAAGGAGTCAGCTGGCAGAGGCAGAGGCCTCGGCGGCGGAACAGAGAAACAAGAAAATCAGGCAGCAACAAGGAGAGGAAGAGCCTGAAGTAGTGAATCTTATGGATGATACTGATAATGATGACGATTTTGTATAATAAATAGAACAGATCTTGTAATTTTAATCTTATAAGAAACAATTCAACTGATAAAGGGAATTCAAAAAAAAAAAAACGGTAAATGTTTTTAAACTTTATAAAGAGGACTCTCAGTTTTTTTCCTTCTTTTAGTTAAGCTCAACGAATCTCGCAACGGTATCAAGCCCAGCTGCATCCAATTCCCTTGCAACATCTTTTCTAATTCCATCCCAACTGACTTCCCCAGCAGCTGCTTTGTTTAATAAATGCATCATCTCATCCATTCTTTTCTGTTTATCGCTTTTTGGATTTGTTCTAAATTTACCCTGTAACGCCCCCCCATTCGCCATTTCATCCTGTTCTTCAAGCGCAGCACGCGTAGCATCAGCTCCTTGTGCGATTTGATCCATGCCAGCAGCTGTTTTCATCACTTCATAGCCATTTTTCAAACTCCACCATGGAGTCCTTAAGGCTATTCTTGCCATATCCCTACTTTCTTCTGGTCTTCCATGCTCAGCTAACAGCCCACACGCGAATTCGTATGGACGACCCCAATCAGGGAAATTTCCTTGCCTCATATACCACTCTGCAGTGATTAAACCAGACATAGTATCACCTTTTTTTAAATGAGCGAGGGCGAGGGTTTCACAAATAGCAGGAGATAAGCATGCTTTACGAGCGAGATACGCTTCTAAAGTAGGTAATCCACTCCGTTTGACTGCGCCAGGTTCGTATACAGCCGCTCCAGCTTCCCCAGCAGCAGCAGCAACAACACTAGTGGTACTAGAGCTGCTGTTTTGTAAAAAGTCTTCCTCGGCCAAAGCTCGGTGTAAATACTCTGCAGAGGATCGAGCAAGGAGCTCCATGGTGCCATCTCCTCGACTCATACGGACGATGGGTAATTCCATGCCTTTATGACCTTCAGGCCAGCGTAATAAACAGGTCAACGGGCCTCCATTTGATGCTTCTGTTAAAGGGACAAGGAAAGGATGAAGGCCTGAGCGGTCTGAGGGGGCAACAGCAGTTTGGCCTTGAGCTTGTAAAACAGAGATCAAAGGGTTGATTTCTGGGGTTCCTGATACAAAGGCAACTTCAGTGATGTAGCGTTCGTGTTCTGTGATAGCCTTGCATCGTTGCAAAAAGGAGATGCTGCGGCGAGGGGCGGCGGTGAAAGATGATGATGATTTAGTAGATGGCAACGCCTTATTGAAAGGCTGAGCCACAGGGGTATTCATCAGCATTTTGTGGAAGAATATTATGATCGGAAAAGGTCAATACGTAGTGTCTAACCAGGATGAATTTAAAAAATGTTTTGATTGATCGTTGGCGGCCCTTATCAACTAGCTATGATGTGAAGCCTCAGGATTGATTGGTGGGTCTGTGTTGAAGAGGTAAATGGATTTAAAAATGGACATTTAGGAAAATTGATGAAGCCAAAAGCATTTTAATGTGGCTACAGCATCAGCATTGCACAACAACTGAATTGTTTCGGCCTCCCTTTGAATTAATTTCTACAAAATTCTACATCGAATTACTTATTCTCAAGATTATATTAGCCAAACCATTACCCACTACTATGGGGTTCTGTAATTCATGAACCAAATTTAGATCACATCTTTAAGAGATCTCAAAATGCAAGGAGACCCTCTTTCCCAAAGCATCCCACCTTCTACTTCCCCTTCTGCGTCACTTAGTCCACACATAAACAGAAAATCTGCATTCCACCAAGCTCTCTCCAGCGAGCTTATCAATCTCCGTGATTTAAAATCTCTTGTTTCCGGGAGCGGGTTCCCCGATGCTGACCCATCTATTAGAGCTCAAGTGTGGCAGCTATTTCTGGGCTACCTCCCTTTAGAACGATCCCAATGGGGCCGAAGCATAAGGAAGAAAGAAGCAGAATACATACAATTTTGTAGAGAGCTTGTAATAGATCCGCAAACGCTAGGCCGACCTCCGGCGGAGCTCGAAGAAGCAGCTGCTGCCGCTCTACGAAGCAGCGTCTCTGATGGTGCTACATTTTCTACTTCCCTTTCTTTAGAGCGGACGACTGTCTCCCATGATGACCATCCACTGAGCACTTCAGATTCTTCTCGGTGGCGCGCTTTCTTTGCCGATGCCGAAATAAAAGAGCAAATTGAAAGGGATGTCGATAGAACCCACCCAGACCTCCATTTTTTCAGTGGCCAAACGACAGCAGTGCACGGTCACCGTGCTGCAATGCGACGTGCGTTATTTATTTTTGCGAAACTTAATCCGGGATTACAGTATGTGCAAGGGATGAATGAGCTGTTTGCAGTGCTGTATCATACCTTTGCTGTTGGTGGTCATGACGGTTGCAGCGGTGGCAGCAATGACAATGGGAAAAATAAAAATTTGGAAAATTTGAATCAGCCGTCTTCTGCAGAATGTGCTGCATTCTTCTGTTTCATCGACCTCTTGGGCGAGTTCCGAGACAATTTCTGCCAACAGCTCGACAATAGCATCATCGGAATTAAGGGCACCCTCGGCAAACTTTCTTCCTTTTTAAAATCTTTTGATCTGTCGCTATGGACTCATTTGGAACAGAAAAATGGCGTTATTCCACAATTTTATGCATTTCGATGGATTACGACGTTACTCACGCAAGAATTTAACTTCCCTGACGTAATTAGGCTGTGGGATGCTCTGGTACTGGACGACTCTGACTCAAACGCAACAGGGGGGGGCCGGTCAGAGTGTCTCCTTCGGATCTGTCTCGCCATGGTCCTGCTGGTACGGGATGAATTACTACAGGGAGATTTCGCATCGAATTTAAAACTATTGCAGCATTATCCACAGAGTATTGACGTGGCTGTGATATTGAAAACGGCAGAGGAATTGAAAAACTATAAAACAATCATCGTCCTCGATGAATAAAATCGAGATATCGATAAAGATAGTTTCTTTTTCGGTGTGATTTTTTAATTTTATCCACCATTCTTAGTCTTGTAAGTGCACTATCAAATAGTTTTACACATGTTATACTCTACAAATACTACTATTAAACTCATATACAAAGTATCTAGAGCATCTTTTAGGTGCACTAACTCTCTTCTCTCGTATCGCTACACAGCAAAAAAAATGTTTTTTTAAACGTCATATTCAATGAATTTACTTGAAATCATCATCGCTGCTGTCGCAAACAATAGCCATCCTCTTGGTAGCTGCAGTAGGGTTACTAGAACGGCGCTTTGTATCAGCATTTGGCAGGTTCTTTTTGCTATCTTCAGGGGCAATCGCTGTGGTTTGAGCCAGAGATGTAGGACTGGGGCGCTTGGTACCAGCGATCTTTCCAGTAGAGAAAGCACGAGATTTTTCTATTTCCACTCTTTCTTTTTTATCTTTCACCACTGCAGAAGGTTTTGCAGGAACAGTGACGCTTCTAAGAGGGGCATTAAAAGGAGGAGAGGTCTTTCTTCCTGCTGGAGGAGGAAGACTGGATTTTCTTTTCACCACCACAGTTTTCTCCACCTTGTTGCCTTCTTGCTGATTTTCTTTCTGAACCGCAACAGGGGAAGGAGCAGCGGCGACCCTATTACCGACAACAGCAGGGGAGGGGCCATTGTTAGTATTATTCTTACGGGCACCGAGCAATGGCATGGTGATGGCAGGTCGAGCTACTGCAGCCATATGCCTTTGCAGTCCACCACCTACACCACCATGTATCCCACCAGTAGTCTTTGCTTTTCCCTGTCCTAGAGGTACCAGAGGGGCATCGGGAGGTACATCTCTTCCATCCACTTGGCAGCTAAAAACAAACGTCACATCACTACCACCAGTAAGTTGCATTAAGTCATCAGGGACAGTTGTAGGATCCGAATGATGGCCCCAGGCAGCGAGATCTTCTTCTTTAGGATTGCCGTTTTGTTTTTTTAAAATACCACCGGTTTCGGCAAGGGTTTTGCTGAGAAGGGCTTTGATGTCGCCAGCGGTGGGAAGAGCAGCCTCTGGAGATTCTTCATCATCTTCTTCTTCTTCTATTTCTACTATCTCCTCCTCTACTTCTTGTGCTCCTTCTTCTTCCTCATCGCTATCTAATACAACTACATCTTCTATTTCTTCATCTTCACTATCCTGAAATTCCTCTTCGATTTTCTTTTTAGCTGCCGCTTTCTTGGCCTTTTTCGCAGCAGCAATTGCCTTTTTAGTTAGCGGCTTATCAGGTTTCTTCTTCTTAGGTAAGCCCTTTGTTGCCACCATATGATCGTACGTGGTAGAAAGCGTATCAGGATCGTACGAAAACAGATCCCGTAACTCTTCTAGACTCATCACTGCTGAGTTGGCGCCTCCGGTACTGCCACTCGTTTTAGTGTCCACGACTGCTTGAAGTCCCTCTTTGCTCAGCTGGCGTTGATAGACTTTCTCTTCAATGGTTCCAGTAGTCATGAATCGGTAGACGTACACACGACGACGTTGGCCATCTCTCCAGACTCGAGCAGCGGCTTGTTTATCGTCAGCAGGGTTCCACGACATATCAAAAAGAATGAGTCTATTGCCTCCAATGAGATTCAAGCCACACCCACCTGCTTTTGAAGACAGTAAGAAAACGTATTGGTCATCCATAGGGTCGTTGAAACGCTTAACAAGCTTCTGGCGTTTAGAAATAGAGGTGGAGCCGTCCAGACGGAGAACAGGGTAGCCACGTTCTCGGCAGAGATTTGTGAAAAGGTCTAAAGTTTGAGTGTAATTAGAGACGATAACTACACGATCTTTGGTCTGTTCACGTAATAAAGCAAGCATACGAGCTACTACTGCGAATTTACCAGACATGGCTTCCCAGCCGTGAGGTAAATGACCACTACCGCTGCCGCCGCCAGTAAAGCCACCGCCACCACCACGGCCGCTACGACTGCCAGTATCAAATAGACCAGGTGGGAAGAGTTTACCGCAATCTTCAAAACCTTCGACGCCACCTTCAGAAGTGGTAGCACGGGAACTTTTAGTGAGGGAAGAGTGCACCATATCGTAGATGAGCTTGGGGTGGTTGAGCAACTTTCGCAAAGAAGTAATCGCAGATAAGGCACGAGCAGATTTTTGGGTAGCAAACAAGTTTTGGACAGAACGAGACTGTACAAAATGACAGTACAGATCATACTGTAACGGTGTCATTCTACAGCAGACGACTTCGACGACTTTAGGAGGCAAGTGCGCTGATAAAAGCGAGTTTGTTCTTCGTAAAATAAATTCATTTACGATTTCAGAAAGCTGCGAAGATCGTTCAGCACCGAGGGTTGCTTCTGCGTCACTGGCATCAGGTTCACGACCAGCTAAAATGGGGGACTCGTAGTGGCGTCTAAACTGCGAGGGGGTACCGAGGACACCAGGATTAGCAAAATTGACCATGGCATAAAATTCCTGAAGTTGGTTCTGCATTGGAGTTCCAGATAAAAGCACTCTTCTACGGCATGCAAGCGAGTCTAACGCCTTATTGGTTAACGTTTGATCATTTTTCAAGCGATGGGCTTCATCGCAGATAAGCAAATCACAAGAATCTGGAGCTTGGAAGCGTTCAGCATGGAGTCGGAAGGTCTCATAAGAGACGATGAGAAGCTGTGCTGGGTTGCGAGGGGAAAGGAACTGATTGATAGTCAAGATGACATCTTCACGTGAAGATTCACATAAAGGCATGGTACGTACACGTCCATTCAACCATTTACTACACTCTGAATCCCAGTTGGAAACAAGAGAGGTAGGACAGCAAATAATGATCCGGCGGGCGAGGGGGGTGCCACCGAGAGCTTCATGGCCATTGTTGAGTAACGTCCAGAGTAAAGTGATACCTTGTAATGTCTTGCCAAGACCCATATCATCTGCTAGGATGCATCCATTGCCTTCATAGCTACGTAAACCGCAAACGCATTCAAACATGAATTGGACGCCTTCCCGTTGATGTGGACGTAGAAAGCGAGTGAGCATATTATCTACACGGACAGGGTTTCCTTCTCCTTCTGTGCTAGGAGGAGGTGCCCAGAGGACTAAAGGTTCTATGCCAGGAGGCAGCTCTACTGGAGCAGCAGCAGCTTCTGCAGCCGGGTCATCAGACGATTGTGGGATGAATTTGACAGGGGCTTGGAAAGGTTTCCCTGAAGCTCCCCAAGGGACGAATTGCTTGCGAGCTACGAGGGCACGACGAAGAGCTTCTGACCGGGCAGGAGCGTTGGGGTGAGGGGATTTGAAAGGCTTGCGGAGGACAGCTGCAGCATCTTGAACGGTCAAGAGCTTGGGGAGGAGAGGTTTGCGGTGAATATCCAAGCTACCGTCAAGCATGGCCTTGATGTTCTTCTCGCGGCGGTCAGCTTGCTGCTGCCTAGAAGGCTGGCAGTCTTCTTCCCCTTCTTCGTTGATTTCCTCGTTCTCTTCTTCATTGTTTTCAAAAACCTGAATTTCATTTTGTTGAATTTCGTCCTCAACGTCTTCCTCCTCTTGCATCATGAGCTTGACTTTTGGTGCTGCTTTTACTGCCTCTTTCACTGGCTCTTGATCATCTTCGCTGGCTTCATCTTCGCTACTAGAACCGCTGTAAGCCTCATCGGACTCTTCTTCTTCACTGCAGTCGGGCTCGGTGAGCTGGAGCTCCAAATCGCTTCCTTCACTTTCTGTATCACTCATTTTATAAATTTCGAATTTTATTTTTTAATTTGGTTGCAACTGTTTTCAATTTTTATGATCTGCTTCATCTGTGCTGCTTCGCACGCTGCCCGGTGCTATTCACCGGCAGTGCCTTGTCAAGGACCTCGAGGCCACAGATGACATCAAAATGCCCAAAAGAGCTAAAGAGTTGCATACTGAGCAATTCTAGGAAGAAATGGGCGAGCTACTGGCCTAGAATCAGAAAAAGGTGCCTTCTTGCGGCCACCGCTTAAGCCACCGCCCTCAACGCCTCACCACGCCATCTGCTGGTGCAAATCCTTAACTTTTGCTTTGATTTCTCTAGAAATCCAAGTTAGCCTTCCACGTCATTCCGGGAGGTCTAGAAAGGGCCCTCATGAATGCATTTCAAATGAAACTTTATACGTCTCGCCTAAAAGCACCCTTCCGTAAACAAGCAGCTCGCTGTCCTTGAAAACGCCTTTGTTTCAGTGGTCCTTCACCAAACAACAATTTATTAACACTTTGATATTATTACAAATTCAAGGAGCGTAAAATATGGCTTCTTTCTGCAAATAGGCTCGCAAGGATATTAAAACCCTGGGCTTTTCATCAAGCATTTAGCCGCTTGTTTTGTCATGAAACAGCAATAGCAGTGGGATTATGGCGCTTGGGAATAGGTTTATCATAGTGGTCTCTGGTCTATGCCTCCCGTCTGTTCTGTGTTTCCAGGTAATCAATTTTTAAAATGTGATCAATCTTGACGGTCATGCTTGTCCTCAACCAAACCTTTCAACCAGAGTTTCCTGCTTCAATCTATTGATCTTTTATTTAAACTCATTTCTGCAGCCCATATCTCCTCAACGTGGTGGTAGCAATAACACTAGTAACGGTTCAAGTAACTCCGACGCTGGTGACCCTTCTTCATCTAGCTCCTCAAACACCGGAGCTATCGTCGGCGGTGTGGTTGGTGGGATTGCTGCTCTAGTATTATTAGGGTTATTAGTATTTTACCTGCGCCGTAAACGCTCAAGTAAAAAGCAAGCAAACATAATTAGCACTGGAAGTGACTTCAGTGGCGTTGATGGATCAAGCAAAAGCACTGTTAGGAGACAACCCGCTTCTGCAGTTCTCTCTAGCCTACCTTCTTCCGCAAAGAAGGGATTTGACGGCAGTGTTTCTGATGGCAGGGCTGGTGGCCTAGACCAGAACAGTACCGTAACCTCCAGGCTAGATGGTGCTGAGCGTGGTGTTGTGACCACCAGTGGTAACGACGGTACTACGACCTCAGGAGATCGAACAGGCACAAGTGAATCTGCCGATTACGGAGAATGGCTTAAAACTGCTCGTTGGGAAGGAATTAATCTTATCAACGACATCTCTTCAGATTCACTTGCTGAGCGCCTAAAAAGCACGCCTGGTTTGGCCCCTTTACATCTAAATCCAGGTGACCTGTCTATCGATACAGATGAAAATGGAGAGTATGTCTTACTAGGCCGTGGTTCCGCTGGTTCTGTTTTCCGGGGAACGCTTCGCGGTGTCCAACCAGTCGCTGGGAAGATTCTACTCTATCCTGGAGTTGAGGCGGAAAAAGCCTTCTTAAAAGAAGCAGCTATTTTACAACACGTTAGTAGAGATAGAAATATCGTACAACTGTACGGTATCGGTGCAGTGAAGGATAAAATGGTGCTGGTGATGGAATTAATGGAAGGTGGGGACTTGAGAAATGCATTAGATAATGATAAAGACGGAGTTTTGCAATGGCAACGTGTCGGAAAAGGCATTGCTCTTGACCTAGCACGTGGGTTAACTGCCTTACATTCGTGCAAGGTCATCCACCGTGATTTGAAATCTAAGAACGTTCTGTTATCTAGTTTTAGCTCTGGAAATAATAGCAACAATATCACGGCAAAATTAGGGGATGTCGGTGTTGCTGCAAATCTCACTCACTCGTATTTATCAAACAGCAATAAAATAGTTGGAACCTTGGCCTGGAGCGCTCCAGAACTGTTACTTGGACGTCGCTGTGATGAGAAGGTTGATGTGTATAGTCTAGGAGTGGTTTTATGGGAGCTGGCTACAGGGAAAATGCCGAGAAGAGGTCAAATTGATACTCCGGAAATTGCAGAGCGGTGTCCACAAGAGCTAGCTGATTTAATTGTGCACTGTACTCAAGAAGAGCCTCGTGCAAGACCTTCTGCCAAGGAAGTGTATGAACGGATCCTTAAGATATAGGAGAGTTCGTAGTTATTTTACTATAAACTCTCAAGCAGATGAAGTTTGGAAATAAGATTCGGCGGTGCCTGCTGCAATCAATGACTAAAATTTTCCCTTTTTTTGTTTTTATCAGAATTATAAATAAGTATCTAAAGAGTTAATCAGATGAGTGTACGTATTATTGTAGACTAAATAAAATCAATAATTATATTGTCATGAATTATTTTAAATTTAAATTTATCACGAGGTTCGTTACGTTTAAATTGACTTAGCACTAGTGACTGTTTCTTACCTGAGCTGTTGCTCTTCAGGCCACTCAAGTGACGCTAAAAGAAAGCCACACCATTGTGCATTGGTAATACCTAAACTATAACCACATTTGCATCCCAGTTGCTAGCTCGTACTATCTATGCCAAAACATTTTCGATCGAGCATAAAACAAAATCGTTAACGGTATTTAACACCTAAGGAGCTATATATATATATATATATATATATATATATATTCGGTAAAGCTAGAGGTCATAGAGATGTTACATAGCACTTCAAAGTCAATATAGAGAAGAATGATGTGCTAATCAACTGCCAGAGACAGGATAATTCCTCCTCATTGACGTTAGTGTCATTCACAATACGAGATGCAAATAATTATTTTAAAGATGGTTCAAGCCGGCAGAAATGGACGTCCAGCTCTTTCTAGATTTTAACTGATAAAATATATATCATATCACAGAGAGGTACGAAAACACAAGGGGATAGATAAGGTTCTTGGGAGCGTAGAACCTATGTACAGGAAATGGAAATCAAAAAGGGGAAAAGGGGATGAATATATAAAATATATAAAATAACCCGGGAGTTGCGCAAGCCGAGCAAAAATAATTACCGGGTATTAATTAAAGATCACCAGAGGGGGGAATACAGAAGGAAAGGGAGAGAGGAGGTGCTCTGCTCTATCATAAAATTAAGAGCAAAGACCTATGTACAATAAATAGGGGTTTCAATAGGTGGTGGGAGGTTGGGAAATATAAAAGAGCCGAAATTGCCAAGACAAATGAAATAAAATAAATTTTGTATTCTACGTTACTACCATCTAGACCATCAAACCTTCCCTATCCCA
Organism: Nannochloris sp. 'desiccata'; assembly: GCA_019044685.2. Taxonomy (NCBI): domain Eukaryota; kingdom Viridiplantae; phylum Chlorophyta; class Trebouxiophyceae; order Chlorellales; family Chlorellaceae; genus Nannochloris; species Nannochloris sp. 'desiccata'. The sequence goes on along the minus strand of JAGTXX020000001.1, from coordinate 492,735 downwards.
AACTCCTTGTGATTCTTTAGGGAAGGTTTGATGGTCTAGATGATAGTAACGTAGAAAATCAGACAGAATGTCGTTGCATTCGTACTGGTCGCCTCAAACGTTTGAGTTGACAAGCGTCTTGTAAGGAGACAAGAGCTCGTCGTCAGGCCCATAAAGCCCTGGGTACAACTCAGAGAGGGGAGTTGATACCAGTTCTTTCAAGGACATGTCGAAAAAAACTCTTGCCCGCGGCGTTGGTGGAGGGGGGAGGGGTCATGCCGTTGTTGGCGAGCTTCAGCATGACGGCGGCAACGTCAAAGGTCGAGGTACGGATCGGGGGAGGTCTCTTGTTCCCACCAATTTTAGCAGTGCTGGTATTAGATGCATTCGAGGGGGTGATGCACGGGGACAGAGAAGATACCAAGCTGCCAGCAGGGCTGCATGCAGGGGTAGGAGCGCCCTTGATCGGCCCGACCGAGATGGCAGAAGAAAGCGGAGATTTAACAGCGCTAGCGGTACCGACCAAGGTAGGAATTGCCGACGCATTGAAGACGGATGCCGCAGGAGAATCCACCTCAGCTTCAGGGACGATGATTTTCATCCTGAATTTGGCAGCAGCAGCTCGTGAAAGCCTCATAGTATGACCTTTGTTGCCCCAAGCAACAGTGATTTTATCGTCTTCAGGAACGGGAGCGGTGGCGATTTTGCCAGAGTTGACGACTGCCTCCTGCTGTCTAGCAGACTCAGCGGCGGTGTCTACTTCAGAGACGACTACATGCATGCCGAGCTTAGCAGCAGCAGTTGCAGATAAGCGCATTGTATGCCCACTATTTCCCCAGGCGTAGTTTGCCTTGCCATCATCAACTTTGTCAGCGTGTGACAAATCAGTCTGAGCAGCTGCATCGGAGGTGGGGGGGGTCATCATCAGAGCTTTCTTCACGGCGGACTTGCTGAGAGCAGCAGCAGGGGAAGCATTGTTGCGGTCGGTGTTGTCGTCTTTTAAGGTAGCAGCAGCTTTTGTAGGTGAAGCTTTTGCCGCAGGAAGTTGAGCGAAGATTTTGTCAAGCTCATCACGCACGTCGTTCATTGTAATCTCACGGTGAGAAATACCACTCCCAGGGACACCAACAGACAGAACCTCGAAGCGAGGAGAAGTCGACGCGGGGGCGCTAAAAGGACGAATAAGCATCGTGCCAGTTGCTGGGTGGGGAGTGCAGGCCTGGTGCTGTTGGTTGCCAGGAAAGGCTCTAATGACAAAGTCTTCAGAGGAAGCGGCGTTGCCGGTGACTTGCATGCCAGTAGCAAGGGGGGAAAGGTCCACAGGAGCAGTGGAGATGGGAAGCGGGTAAGGCAAGTTTAATGCAGCTGCAGCAGCAGCGGGAGATCCAGCGGCGGGGGGTTGAGGGGTGCCGGGTACGGGGTTGATATCGTTAATGAGAGTATTGGCAGCGTTCTTGCGTCTCCAGAAGCGCCAGTGAGGGGTAAAATGCGTAGCTAAAGCCACGGGAATATTGCCATCATTGGCTCGACGGTTGGAACCGAAAAGCCTCTTGGCGACAGTTTTGACACCAGGAAGGTTGCCCAATTTTGTCTGCAAAGGTATAGGAGAGAGGCAAAGGAGAAAAGAAAGCAATTCGTTAGCTGAGCGATACAAGATCTAAAGAAATGATCTTAAGAAATTGACAGAGTACCGTAACGGTGTTAGGACGAAAATGCATTAATTTTTACCTTGGATGCACTTGCATCGGGTATAGACTTCATACTAGATTTTTTAGTAAAGGATTTAGAACCTGCAGAGGAGAAGAGAGGTAGCGAGGTTAGTGTGTAATCATATTGCATTTCACCAACGAACTTCAACCTCGCAATCTGACCAAGCAGTATGGCACAAAATGCACACGGAATATAGTATACGGACTTACTTTCCGAAACCATCAGGGCGGTTTCAGGACATTTGAGGGCTGCAACCTCCTCGCCATCGGCAACAGCATTTTGCGATCGAACGCAAGAACCTCTAAGCAGAGGCGCAGGATTCAGGCGCTTAAATGCCTTGGAGAACTTCATCTCGAGTAAACTAAACTAATTATAGTTAGTTATATAATGGGGCCGAGACAGGCTTGGGCAGAGAGATTTATACTGACGAACCGAATTTAGGAATCTTTTGACCCCGAACTGAATTTCCAATGCTTGCCATCAATTTTTCCTTACAGGAAATTGTTCTGCCGAAAAAGTACACATGAAATCAAGTCAAACGTCATGAAACCAACAGCGTCAATGAATCAAAAGGCCAAACGCAATTAGGAGCTGCTCTTAAAAATCAACAATGAAATCCAACTAAGGCGGCACCGGTACCGTACATGTACATCTTTAATTAATTTCATTCTTATATACCGGTATATTAATTTACTAATAACAACCAAAGCAAGCAATCATCTGGCCCAGACACGACCACAAATTACTACCTAGTTGTCCATTCAAATCCTTCAATCAAGTCTCTTCTAGTCTTCATGATTGTGCTCAACTTTTTCTGCTGCATGCACTTTCTTCCCGCCAAAAATTGCAAGCCGCATCATATTCAAAAACCAATAATAATTGAGAGAATTCATCATTATCATAGCTACATAGTACGCGTATATTGTTGCTGCAGACATACCACCTGTCCGGGGGTTCACCAGCTCCTTTTGAGTTGCTACAAAGAACTCTTTTGACAGCACTGCAGCAGCGGGGAAAAAAAATTTAAAAAATTGCGGAAAGAAAAGAAGGTTAATTTCAGCATTCATTGAAGAGCTTTAGAATACTAAAAACCACCACTCATATATCAATCAAAGTCTGCAGTAAAGTATAAATCTGGAAGAGACAGTATCTCTAGTAATTCGTCTCCAGTAAGTACTTACGTGGTCCATAAACAACGCGGCAGCAGAAAAAGGCAAAAATAAAAGAGTAGTTTGCCAACGGCATCAAGTACTTGGACTCAGCCAGCCCTGCCTTCAACAACACCCACCGGAAATACAAAAACGGTGTTGACGCTTCCCATAGTAAGAACCCTGCGCCGATATGATGCAGTTGTCCAGTCACAATTGCAGTACAAAAGGCAAAGCAGCACACCACAGCATGGATTGAAAATGCAATACCGTTTTCATTGAATCTGGTAATACACAGGATGACGTCGTACAGGAAATAGCCTGCTGCGAGAATCATGCAATTGTATGATTCATTGGAGCTTGCATAGACTGGATCTGAAGCGAGTTTCTGGTCGAAGAGGACTTTTAACGCTCGAGGAAACTAACAAGCAAAAAAAAGACGGGGGTCAGAATTTTTTCAATAGTTGTTCTTTATGTTTCGACTTCTCACGATTTGTAAGGCCCACTTTATTAGAGCACAAAAAACAGTTTATACGAGTGAAAATATCCAAACAAACAACTTACCATCATAAAGAGAAAGAAGCTTCCTACTATTCTAGCTGCAACTTGGCCACACAGTTTTTTCCCAGCAGGGCTCTCGGCCGGATCGGGGGACTTGAAAAGTTTAATTATTACATGCTTGAGAGGTCCCCAAGCAATGAAATAATCCAACGTTAATAGAATTAAAGCTGCAAGATGACAAGAAAGGAGTCAAGGAGACATTGAATGAGAAAAAGGGTTAGAAAAATATTTGTGCTTGTCAAGCAAGATCTTGGGCTCGGTGCCGAGCAGGAGGAATAGTAGCAGGCAAAACACGTACCAAATCCAAGGGTTCTTTCCAGAGGCCCAGCATATTCTGGGTTCAATACAACGCTATTTACAAAGAGTGGCATAGTGAGAAACCTTCAACGAGGATTTGTTCGACTTCTAGTTGAAGATCACTTAATTTTGCTTAGAATGTTTTGTTCTGTAAAATATGCTTTATCTCAGCAAGACCAAAGTTTCGGACTCTTTAATACTGATATCTAGAAGAGTTTAAGATGTGCAGAACAGTTTGCAAGAGCGAGCTTATAAGCAGTTCTGTGCCAAAGCCAGCAAGAAGCCAGGAGAAGAAGTTGCAATAAGAAAGTAATTTTAAATTTAAAATGAAAGTTGGAGCCTAATCAAGGTACAAATCTATAAAATTTGTCTCTGAAGTGTCGATCACTATTTACCAAAGGCAAAGCGAGCCAGGTGCCAGCGAAGAACTGTACCTTGTGCTTGTTTTATTTTGAAAATCAACAAACTTCAAATCTACCCTGAAACCTTGCAAAATGTCTACAAAGAAGCCTAATCCCTACCACATAGACTTCCTTAAGGTTAGTTTTGGATCTTGGGAGAGCGACGGGGCCGAGGCCAAGGCCAAGATCGAACAAGATCGGCAAAACCTTGATCACTCTGGCGGGTACAATGCTTATGGATTCATGAACGCAACCATCACCGATGTACTGTCAGCCCACGAAGTTCGCTTACTCTTTGGTCAGAGCAAGCTGCGCTATGAGACAAGTATTAGTCACCCTCGTGGCAACCGTGGTCGCATCGAAATTGATTTTTCTCAAGTATCCGGCATTCATTTTAATTTTGAAAAATCTTCTTCTGAACCCAAGGCTGGCTACAAAGTGACCATCCAGCTGTCTTCCCCTGCTTTGACTTATGTCGGCAACCAGGGGATGAATCGTTTCAAGAAAACGAATGCTGTCTACGAGGCTCAGCAGACTGATTTCTCCTGTGACGGAGCAGTCAAGAAAGCTCGTACTCATTCCTTTACTGTTGATAATCTCAACCGCTTGAAGACAATGAAGCAAAGGATGGAACAACATGGTTTCGCTGCTGCTATTGCTGCGGGTCTTGATGAATCTCTCTTAACTGCCTCTTTTACGGAAGAAGAAGTCGAAGCCTCTTTTGAAAAAACTCGTGGAGGAAAAAAAGCTGCTGGCGCCCCTAAAAACAATTCTTCTAAGAAGCGTCCTGCGCCAGGCAGCAATGGAAACACTGAAAACATCGGCAACAACCACAACAGCGACACTGAAGATGCCGGTGATGATGGGGAAGCTTCCGCTGCGGTGGGGGCTCCTAAACCCCGTGCTCCTCCCCAACCTAAAAGATCCAACCCCAAAGCAGTGCCTGGCTTACTTGACTCTATGCCAGAGGATCCCGGTCCTTGGCTTCAAACCTGTGTCGAACGCTGGAATTTAATCGCCCCTTTTGATCCTACCGTTCCTGATGAGATATGGGAATCGTATTATCGAGAAAGGGCTGCCCTTGATTGGTTTATTAAAGAAGCCAAGGGTCTTCAAATAATTTGGGACGATGAAATGGCCTTGGGGAAGAAAGAAGCGAAATCTACTCCTGCATGGACTGAGGACTTCCCTAAGCCTCCTATGTACGCGTATTGTGATGGCTCTTGCTATGTGCCCTACGATACCCCCCAAAACCACATTCATGCCATTGGAAAAGCTCTGAAGAAAGTTGTCGAGGGCTGCCCTCAACTCACTGACGATGCTGAAAACATCGGTGACAAGCTCGCCTCAAGTATTTATGTGCTAAATGGCTCAACCAACTGGGATGATGACTCCTGTCGTACGTTCAATTGCCAAATTCGCCTCTACAGCCCTTATGGACTTGCAACGGCGGTAGACTTAAAAATGAAATGGCACTATCGTGCGCGCATGACCTTTGCAGAGCACTTCAGCACCGTCAACTTTGCTGTTCGTGCAGCTGAAGACATCAATCATTTAGAGCCTCAAAAGAGCGCTGCAGATGACAAGTCTAACAGGCTGTTTTTTATGGATAGAGCAAATTCTGGGTATCTCAAAAGAACCTTGGCACCCCTAAATAAACTGCGTGCGGCAGAAGAAGCTCTTTTTGGACGTAAAAACTTGATTTCTGAACGCAAGATGTTTAATATTCTCATGCATGCTGCGACTAGCGTCGATTGTAGATGCGTAACTGACGATTTAAAGAAGAATATGGCTCCTTTTAGTCGCCGTAAATGGAAAAAATTCGTTGGTGAGACTGGCTGTACTAGTGAAGATGACTACGATTCTGAGAATGAAGAAAAGAAGAAGAATACGAAGGGCAAGAGGGCGAAGCTGAGGGAGGTGTTTGGTGCTTTCCCTGTGGGCTCTCCCTTGGGAGGCTACGGTGGTGATGATAGCGATGAAGAGGAAGAGCGTGAAGAGTGCACTATTATGTAATTGATTGATCGATTCTAAGTGTTATTATAGTAATGATGAGAAGTAAATGCGCTGTTAGCAATGATGATGATGTACTAAGTTTGTAAGTGAAGTTGTACAGCCAGTCACTGAGTTGGGCAGTTTGAAGGCTTCAACCACGTCAGCACAAAAGAGCTGCGCAAATAATCGCTAAAATGTCTGCCATGGAGCCTTTATTGGCAAATTAAAACTGAAAAGTTCTTTAATGCAACCAGATACATATAAAAAGTAGTAGCAATATACACCCTGTGATAAACATTTTTGGGTATTTCTCAAGTGATCGAGAGATTCAACATCTCTTTTCGAATTTACTAGAAACCGTGCTAAAAGTCGTCAATTTTAAAATAATATGAAGCGTAAGAGTAAGAATGATGATGTTGCACAAAGTGCATCCACCCGACGGCCCCGCAAACCTCGTCCTAAGCGACTTCCAGGCCTCAAGATGTCCTTGCCGGCCCGTGCTCAAGGACATTGGTTAAAACGCTCAGTAGAACGCTGGAACCTGATCGCTCCCTTTGACCCTAATGTCACTGAAAGAGAATGGGAGAAATACTACAAGGAGAGAGCTGCTTTGGATTGGTATACTTTGGTCATTGGACTCTCCAAAAAAAGGTGGCGAGGTGCGTCCCAGTATCCACCTTGGACTGAAGACTTTCCTAGACCCAAGATGTCTAACATTTTTGAGATTACCTTTGGGACTGTAAAACACGGTAATATCTTGAGTAAAATTGAAATGAACTCAATGCGAAAAGCTATCAAATCTGTCGTTGATGATTGTCCGGAATTACTCCACCGTGGCCTCAAGAAGGGAGAAGATCTTGGTGAAAAAATGGCTTCAGGTCTTTACTTTCTCAAGGCAAAATCGGAAGCAACATTGGATGAGGTAAATGTTGTCGAATTGGATTTCGTTGTCAGTACTCGTCTGTATTCCCCTTTTGGTTTAGGAACGTCGATCGACTTTGAGCTTTGCTGGGAAAAAGAAATTGATCCAAACGCTGCGCGTCGTGCCTCTTCACAAATGGCTATTCGTTCTGCCTCCTCCTGTCGTCCTAAAAAGCCTACTGTTTCTGCTGTTGGAAGAAGTTGGGTCCCTAAAAAATACCAAAGACTAGTTTTTATAGTGGTCGAGCGCAAATTACCAACCCATCATTTCCCTTTCCTTTTGTTATGCCCTCTGAAAAACTTCGCTTGGCAGAAGAAGCTCTATTTGGATATGAAAATTTGTTTTCTGAACCTCAAATATTGTCTCTGATGACTCATTCAACAGCGAGGCTCCCGCCTAAGAGAATATTCGATCGTCTGAAGTGGGAAGGTGAAGAAATCAAGGAGCCTCGAGGTACACTGATTTTACGTTGAACGCTCCGCCCAAAAAGGCAACATTTTATGCGTTTTTAGTTGATTAATTAAATTAGTTTGCTTGTTTCTTTTTTCTCTTTAAAATGGTAGCATGATTAACAATCTGGTTGTTAGAGGTATGTTTACAGCCTAAAAGATAAAAATTTAAAAAAACTCAATCACTCGCTAACCTCGCCGATTCTGTCCTACATTCTATAGTACCTAGCCCCTTAAACCCTACTACAGGCAGCTTTTCACGACGTTGAAACTCTTCTACTGCAGCTTCCATACCCACGGCAGGACACCAGTATATCCTATTTGATGCTAAAGTTGCTTTGTCTACTGCTGCCGAGCATGATCCACCACCCGCCGCCGCCCCTCCTTCCGTGAAAGATAAACTTAAAGAACTAGCAGGCGGGTCGTCGACTAACACTAATCCATCTTTCGCAAGCGCAGTCAACGCATCACTCATTCTTTCTTCTCCCCATTTCAAATTCGCAGCTATCTCCCTACGTGTGAAAAATCCACCAAGCTTGTGGGCTAAATCAATCAAGGCATTGCCGTCTGTGGACAACTCTGCTGGGACACTCCGCACAAATGGACGGGTACCTATCGTCACAATACCTAAACCACCACCTAGAATGGACAGTTTCTCTATAGCACGAACGATATCCTCTTCAGAAATCGGGTCAGCAGTAGATCCACGTCTTCTTTGCACATGCCGCAGCACTGTCGAGAGTTCAGTAAGGCCGCCATCAAAAGCTTTTCTCGCTTTACACACGTCTAAAACTGTGACAGCAAGGGCGTAATAGAAATCTCCTAGACCGAGTTTATTTGCCCAAGTACCTCCTTTGTTTGATACCAACGGGTCTACCCCGATATTTGCACACATGGCATGGAAGTGCTGACGAAAAGCAGGGTCTTTTCGAATGTCGTCACGATGTGCAGCTGCGAATTGTTCTAAACTGCTTTTGAATGTGGCAAGTTGGGTGCGCATGGTAGCAAGTTTTTTAGCTTGGGTTTCTTCGCCTAAGATGCGGAGCTGTTCGTTGGTTTTGGCAGCAACGGTGATGCCGTGTAGACCAGGCGCCCGTCTCATTTTCTACTTTTTTTTTGGTTTGAGAAAAGTTTAGATGCTGGATTTTTCTTTAGCTATTTTGGGAAACCATGAGATAGATATGGAAGGACGACTCGAGCTTGACACTAAACAAGTAGGTACACTAAATTAGTGATCGTTTTAATGCACTCAAGATCACTTTCAGAAAAGCTTGCAATCAGGGATGGTAAGGTGCTCTTCTATAGGTAACTTCGATTTTTCTAAGTAAAATTTCATGTTGAAAGCTTTGTATTCTCTACCTTTTCTATTGCTATTCATGTTTCATTCCTTCCACCTCTGCTTCCTCTAACGGGGGCCTTATCTTTCCTATGTTGCTAAATTGGTTCATAAAAATAACTTTCACGATGTCGAAGGCATCATTAAGACTAAATGTGCTGGCGCTCCACTTGAATGCTCCAGTATTCTCTTCAGATGCACAACACGATGTCAGCACTCGATCTAGCTTGATCTCTCAACAGGTAATTCACTAATTCCAAGCCTGTATACCCTCATAAACTGAAATAAGCGGATCTATACATTACATCAATGCACCTCGTCTATGCAGGAATGTGTAGCTGTGTCCACATTGAAGTTTGCTCGTCCAGCAGCACCGGCTGATGTCGTGTTTGCTCGACCTGTGTCTGAGGTCAGTTTAATTCTTACCAAAACAAACATAAACTTACTTTTCTTGCATTACTTAGCTAGTCGTGCGTATAATAGTACTTTCACATATTGCAGGCTCCTTCCTCAACCGAAATCGAAGCTTTAGGCGCAGCCAACACCACCCTCAACTCCCAGCGCACTGCCTCCGCCTCGGCCCAAAGCCTTCCATCTACCTCCCATTTTTCGTCTGCACAAAAATTATCCCCACCCTTATTTGCTCGACCTGAAATAAGTGGTGATGCATTGGCACCTTACAACCAACAAAAAGAGAGTATTACCCTTCTTGCGCTCTCTTCCGGCAGCAAACAACAACAAGAACAACAACAATCTTCCAATTCTCCCGAGACTGTCGTTGCTGCCTCTGGGCACTGGGCTCCTCAAGCTTCCGTCGTAGAGAACGAATTTGGCTACGTTTTACAAGCTGTGGTACCTGGAGTCAACCCTAAAGAAGTGCGTGCTGAGCTGTTGCCTGGAGGTCGCCTTGTAATTTCAGGTATCCGCCACCACAACAGAAACACCTACAGCAGCAGCAGCAGCGGCAGTGGTGATGGTGCACAGCCAGCTCTGTTATCAACCCTGCCTGAAGTCTTTGGCAAGCCTGGTTGGAACAGGATGGTGTATAATGGGAATGTATTAGAGTCTGGCAGGTTCAGGCTTGTTTGGAAGCTGCCTGGAGATGCAAATCAAGAAAGCATCAGAGCAGATTTCAAGGCGAGTGGTAAAAGAATATAAAAAATTTGTATTTTCTCTCATCAGTTTTGTTTCTGTTTCTACATATACTAATTTTTGAGGAATTTGGTTGCAGGATGGGTGTTTGCTGGTTAGCGTGACGAAGGAAAGTGTATTCTCACTGTTCTGAAGTGACCAAAAGATGGCAGCATTGGTGGCAATGTCGGCGACAGTAGTTTTGGTGAAAATTCTAAGACACTGCATCGTTGTATTTGGGAATCTCTTTAGCTATTTTCTGTAGCAAAATGCACATTTACAGGCGTGCTTTATACGCCCCTCTTTGTTATCACCTCTTTGCTTTGCCTCTCAGAGGGCCCGGCCGGCCCGTTTTTTTGGTTTTTAGGGTTTTATTAGGGTTTCAACCTTTGCTTTCTTTTTCGCAGCCGTCCTGTGTAAATCTACATTTGTGTCAATTTCTGTCAATTTAGGCCCTTTTCGGACTCCATTCGGAGACCTTTTCTTTGTATATTGTAGAGCTTGACAGCTATGTCCTCCTAGAACCGCGCCTAGCCCAAGAAGGAAACATCCAAAGGCAGGTGTGCTGAACAATGTTCGCTGGAGGAAGGCCTGAAGGTCTTGGGGGCTCCGAATGGTATGTTTAACAATAGTGATAATATTTGAATATAAGTTTGAAGGGTTCTGCATTACAAATGGTGTCGATGAATTCACTTTTATCTCCTTGTCTTTTGTCTGCAGGCAAGATATCAATCAAAATGTTTCAACTTTACTTGACGAGCTTGACATCCCAAGAGCAATATCTGCCCCACCGCATCTGGACGATCGCTGGGCAACACAACTGGTAAGCATTCAATTTCAATTGTTCAGCAAATGTCCCATTTTACAATTCCCTTTTATATAGTGTTTCTGGGACCTTAAGAGCGAGTTTATTGATCAATTAGTGCTTTACCCACTCCGTGCTATAGCTAACGCCGGCATATGTATTCTTTTCCCTACTTTATATCAGGGTCAAGGCGGAGACCATGCTGGCAACGTCAAAAGTGCCTCCGGCCTAGCAGACATCCGATTAGACGAAGACTACAACCGCTTCTATCAGACACAGCTTGCGAGTGGGAAGAAACTTCCACCACCTTTAGATGGCCGCACCTTGTACAATGAACTACCCAATTACGGACAAGGCGCAACTTCAGCTGAGGAGCTCGCCCAACAGATATTACGGCAGCATGGAGCTTCTCCAGCCCCAGGAATGGATGGATCTGGAGCAGCAGGTGTCCCACCAAGTGTATTACAAGCTCTTACTCAACTTTCTATAGCAGGCAGAACCTCTTCTCCAGCCCCGACTATGGAGGCAGCTGCCCTGCAAAATCTGCAACAACAACTGGCAAACCAAAATGCTGCAGGAGGTGGTCCCTCTCCTTCCCCACCACCACATGCGCAATCACCTCAACTTTCCGCTGCTGCTGCTGCTAATGCCGCTGTCGCTGCAGCATTGCAAGCTCAGATGGCTGCATCCTCCGGTATGCAGCACGGAGGAGGTATGCCCCCAGCTCCCGGTGTCTCTATGGAATATCAAGCAGCCTATCAAGCAGCGTATCATGCTGCATTACAACAGCAAGCAGCACAGCAGCTCCTTTCAGCAGGCCATCACCAACAAATGCAACATCTTCCGCCTCAGTTGGCACACATGCTGGCTGCAGGAGGTATGGCACCACAAGGTCATATGAATGGAATGCTTGCTGCAGCGCAAATGGCAGCAATGAACCCTGGTTTCCTTCAAGGAAACTCTGCTGCGGCAGCAGCAGCAGCGGCGGCCGCCGCTGCTGCCATGGCCGGTGGTGGTATGCATCGTGGCCGTGGTGGCAGTGATATGCATCTGGACCATATGGATCGCCGTGGTAACCATCACCGTGGTGGTAATAATAACCACCATGATCGTAGAGATCGTCGTGATCGTGATGGCCGGGGTCACCGCCATCAAGATGAGCGACATGACCGTGATCGCAACATGAGAGGTGGGGGTCCAGGTGGTGGTATGAGAGCACCACCCAGTTCTGGTCTTCTAGGGCCCGGAGGTTCTGACGAAGACGATCCTTCTTTTGCTTACAAATACTCTACTTTAGAGGAAATTGAAGGCAAAGTAGTGGAAGTTGCACAAGATCAAAACGGCTGTCGTTTCTTACAGAAAAAATTCGATGAAGGTGGTCCTGCTGCTATCTCTCAAGTGTTTGGCGAAATATTGGACAATATGGTTTCTCTTATGACTGACCCCTTTGGAAATTACCTTATTCAAAAGCTATTGGACCGCTGTAGTGAGGAGCAGCGTCTGCAAGTTCTCAAAGCGGTGGCGCCCAACGGCGATCTGGTCAATGTAGCTCTGAATACTCATGGCACCCGAGCAGTTCAAAAGCTAATCGAAACATTGACTTCTCGGGAACAAACTCAGCTTGTTATCGATGCTCTCACACCAGGAGTTGTCAATTTAATCAGGGACTTAAACGGGAATCATGTGGTTCAACGGTGTTTACAACGTTTGAGCCCGGAAGAGGCTCAGTTTATCTACGATGCCGCCTGTGAGCATTGCCTTGATATCGCCACCCATAGACATGGGTGCTGTGTATTACAACGCTGCATCGACTACTCTACAAACCCTCAAAAGATTACTCTAGTCGAACACATCTCTAAACACTCTCTGGCAATGGCTCAAGACCCTTTTGGAAATTACGTTATTCAGTACGTATTGGAACTAGGACACCCCGAAACGTCTACAATTGTGATGAGGGAATTAAAAGGGCATTATTCTGAGCTTGCTATCCAGAAATTCAGTTCTAATGTCGTTGAAAAGTGTCTTAAATTGGGTGGAGCGGGTTTGAATGAAGTCCGCGAACAGGTGGTGGACGAATTGATGAATAGCCCGCAGCTCGGCCGTTTATTGCAAGATCCATATGCAAATTACGTTATGCAGAGTGCGTTGACTGTGACTTCAGGGGCACGGCATGCTGCGTTCGTAGAGGCGATTAGACCTCACTTGCCTGTGCTCAGAGGGACCCCACACGGAAAACGTATTTTAGCCAAGATTGCTGTTAAGGTTTAAGAGTAATTGGGTCTAGGTACTCGCTACGATTGATAGGATATGCGGAAATTAGAATACAATTCGTAGGGCACAAGATATATATTTACTAAACACTATTTTAGGAGCTGTTAATATCTAATTTTTCACCTTTCCCCTTCTTTATCAGGAAAAGAATTTGTGCTGCCCTGGGCTTGTACGTTTGTGCTTCTTTCCAGATAGCATTCTGTTTAAATTTAAGTTTTTCTTCTGAAGATTTTCTTTCTCAGTAGAAACATATACCCTCTTTGTGCTGTGCTTGTGCCTCTCATTTTTTTTGGGTCAGCAGCAGCAGCAATCATCGTTTACTTTTTTCCTCAAACTTGAGGTGGCTGCTGCTGTTGCTGCTTTTGTTTATTTGTGTACCTCTCCCGCGCTCTTGTGGTTGTGTCTCCTTCTCTCTCTTTCTCTCTATACTTACCTACCAAACAACTTAAAACAAGCTATAAAATCAATTAATTTCTGCTTTGATTTTCCCTATGAACCATTCTTGTCATTATACTTTTTGTTTGTATCTTTCACCCTTGCAGCTGCCGTACATAGTAAAGAAAGGATCTCAAGAACCCTGCTTTTCTTTTTGGCCTGTGTGTAAAACTATATCAATTGAAAGATTACATTACAAACCCACGCAGCTTGCTGCGTCAATCTTCAGTAAGTTGCTTCTCTCCTGGAGGAGCTCATTCTGTGAGATAAACGAAAACTAAATCGATTGAAACATCTACCTATTTATCTATCTTCTAGAGAGGAGACACGCTGACTTACTCAGAGTACATCTATACTTTAAATTGTTACAGCAGTGAATTATCCTAAATCTAAGTTATTTTCGACGGTGAACGCCAAAAATGTTTTTATTATTTATTCTTCATCAGACTGCTCAGCTTCCTGATCAGCGATGTTGAAGTAGCGCAGCTCGTAAACTGACCTATCCTTGTTAGAGGCAATCACACGGAGCCAATCACGGACATTGTGCTTCTTAAGGAACTTCTTTGTTAAATACTTCAGGTAACGCTTGCTCATGGGCACCTCGCTGGTGACGGTAATCTTGGTCTTATCGCGGGCAACCTTGACGTTGTCACCGAGAACACCAGTCTTTCCCTCGACCTTGATCTTATCAGTCAAGAACTTCTCAAAAGCAGCAATTTCCATGATGCTGTCCTCTACAGGCTTAGAGCAGTCGATAGTGAAGGTTTGAGCCTTCTTGCCCTTCTTGGGCGCTGCTGATGCCTTGCGGCCGATCTGAACCATTTTATATGCTCCTGCAATATTTAAATTAAAGTGGTGAGTCTTCTATGGCTTACTATTTTACTTCAAATCATCAGTAGCCCAATGGTGCCGCCATCTGCTGTCCAAGGACAAGCTCTTCCGGATGCATGGCTGATAATAACAATATAGAATTAAAGCATAAAGCTGTTCAAGCTGAAAGATCATCGCTGCCTTGCTGTTGGTCTCATTTAAAATCCCATTTCAATTCCATCGCTTGGTTTCACACAAAGTCTTGCTATTCCCTGTTTGCTGGCAGTCCCTTGAAAACATACCTTCCTTACGCAGCTACGTGAAAAGAGGATGGTTCAGGCTCTCAGACAGGCTTTAACTAGCAGCCTTGGCCATTGGCCGCTCTTGAGACAACCTTCTCGACCCCGGTTATTTGTCCAAGTCGAAACAATAAGCTCAATTGAATTACCTTTCTCGAAAATTCTAGCTCGTTGATCTACACTTAATACTTCAACGTATTACCCATTTCAGTACGATGTTAATAAACCTCACTCGATACCTCTTTTCTTGAATTATTATAATTCAACAACCACCAGATTGCACAGGCGTTGCCTTTCTTAAGCATGTTAGAATTCTAAATGCCGCAAGGCTTTTGATTATCAACAGTCAATTTCTCGCTCTACATTGCTAAGCCAGCTTGCTGTCTCTTATTCCCGACTCAGCTCGGGAATAATGAAGAATTAGTCAGCCTGGCACTCACCATGGTTGCCCACAAGTTGCTAGACGCAGCAAGGGCGGTATCACTAATGGCTACAAGTCGACGTTCAGATCTAGAACATGGATCGAAGGCATTTTTCCCAGATAGGCCATTATTTGGCACTCCTACCCGCCGCCATGCCGCCAAAGCCTTTTCCCGCACTTTGTCCTCTCCCCAGACAATTTTAATAGGTGCCTTCTTCCTGTGCATGTATACCATATTATGTAGTCACAGAATGACAGGTCCAAACGGTTTAGACGCTTTATTGCCACGTAGCAGGTCAGCATTTGGCCTAGAAAATCCCTCACTAGCAGGAGGGCCGCCTTCAACTTTAGTTATATACGATTACCAGGGTCTAGATGAAGAAGATTTAGATAATTTGAGATTTTTCCTTGCATTAGGCGTCACTTCAGATGACGGCAATCGCTACGTCATCATTGCACAGGAAAAATTGCTACAAGAGGAAGATGATCAAGACGAAGATGGTGCCTTGGAAGATGAAGCCTTAGGACTCCCCGATGAGATTCCATTACCCCCATTAGAAGGTCTCCCGTCAAATATAGAAATAGTAGCACGCCCAAATGAACCGTGTAGATCTTCTTGGGGTGTCTTAGGCTGGCTTCTATATGCAGATGTCCTTGATTTGTCGGTTTTTCAAAATTTTATTTTAGTGGACTCTTCAGTACGTGGTCCTTTCCTACCAGCGCATTGGCCACCGATAGTTCATTGGTCTACTGCTTTATTATCACGATTGCAAGGCACAGTGCATATGGTAGGGGCAACCATCTCAACAGATCCTACTCACCCCGGCCCAGGTGCCCCAGTTGCTGCGTTGACACGAGTCCAGCCTCGTGTCCGTTCAGGCCTTGTTGCATTCGATCGTGTAGCGCTACAAGCTATTCAAACGGACCCTGATGCGTTAAAGTGTAGAGCTGATGTAGAGGATGCTGCTTGGTTTAATGAAGCTGGAACGAGTGCAGCCGTACTGCATAGTGGATTAAATCTAGATTGTTTGATGTTGAGGTATCAGAACAAAGATTGGTTGGATAAATCAAGCTGGGGATGGAAAGAGAGGTAAGAGATATGAAATTTGATATACTTGTGTGTTTATTAATTTACATTGACTTTGTGTGCCGACCAACACGTCTTTTTTGTCTCTCTCTATCCATCCTTCTTTGCTTGCCTATATTTTTTAATCATTCCTTATTCATATTTTCTACAGTAATTCTGATGTGGATAGCGGTCCTTTCCAGGTCATGTTTGTCCCTCTCCGTTCTAAAACACTCGCTTCCAGCCGTGCTGCCTTTGCTGCTCACCAGTACTCTATGTGGGCAATTAAAACCTTGTGCGCAGGAGCTAGTAGCGGAGAAAGCGACGCCCATGCAAAGCCCACAAAAAAAGCACCCACCGTGAAAAAAATCACTGCAACAGATACAGCGACTGCTCGAATGCAGCTCGACGCTGCGGCAGCACAGGCGGCAGCAATGGCTATCCGGCAGCAAAGAGAAAAAGCAGCAGCAGCGGAACTAGACGCACTCCTTAATAATGATCATACTCGTAATAATATTATTAACCAACAGCAGCAGCAGGCGAATGATGTAGATACTGATGTAGCTGGCGGTCTTCACGCTCTCGATGGCTTTGAGGACGGCGGCATCGGTGATGAAGGGTACGTTGCTACTGATATTTTAGGCGATTTCACCGATGATTTTGAAGGTATGAGTACAGGAGAGAATGATATTCTAAAAGGTGGGGAATCAGAAGGTGGTCTACCTATTATTACTACCCGTGAAAATGGTCAAATGTTACCAGAGAATAATAATATACATGTGAAACATAGTATCGATATTTTAAGCGATGATGACTATATTGGTGGTGGTGATGTGGATGCCATTGGCGGTGCTCTACTAGAAGCATCTGAAGATGATTATCATTACAGAGCGCAGCAATTGGAAGAGAATCCGTTTGGAGATGGAGATGAAGATGATGTAGAAGGTGGACTTGAAGCAGCTGCTGCCCATGCTGCTGGTGTCGCGTAACGAAGGAAGAGTTACTTTCTTCTCTCTCTAAAATTTTGTGTTCTTCGTGTTTCTTAAATATGTCTTTTTTTATTTATCTTTACCTTATACACAGACTATATACTGTAACGCTTCTTCTTTATAACAATCCAAAGAAAAAGGAAAAAAAAATCCCTGTTTTTTTCCTTTTTTTCTTTATTAAAGTTCCAACAACGCCTTGACCCCGGCCTCTGGGTCCCCCTGCTTCACTAAACTCTCTCCAACCAAAATAGCACCACATCCAGCAGCTTGTACTCTGGCAACATCAGCAGGAGTGAATATTCCACTCTCTCCAGCCATTAAAATATTTCCATCTTTAACTTTTTGTCCCTGGGCGGACGACATGATCATCTCGGTATTCGCCAAATCTATTTCAAAATTTTGAAGGTTGCGGTTGTTTATTCCCAGCATACAGCCTTCTAAAGTAGGCAATGTAAGAATTCTGTCGAGCTCTTTGATAGTGTGCACTTCAATCAAACACTGTAAATTAATGGCTCTAGCTACTTTAATAAGATATTCCATATCAGAATTTGGCAGGACTGCGGCGATGAGTAGGATGGCGTCAGCGCCACTCGCACGTGCTTTATACACTTGATACGCTTCTACAATAAACTCTTTGCACAGAAGAGGGCAATGCACGCCTGCCGCACGGATAAGCTGTAAGTTTTCAAACCCTCCTTGGAAGAATTTTTTGTCGGTCAGCACCGAGAGACAGGCAGCCCCACCTGCTTCGTAGGCTTTTGCAATCTTTACAGGGTCGAAATTGGGTTGAATGACGCCTTTACTAGGTGAAGCTTTTTTTACTTCAGCGATGAGACCTGGTTTCCCAGTGGTTTGGCTTGCAGAGCGGATGGCACCGATGAAATCCCGGGCAGCAGGAGCGATTTTTGCTTGGCCCATGAGCATTGGAAGACCAACTCTGTTGCGCCATTGCTCAATTTCTACAGCTTTGTGCCAGACAATTTCTTCAAGGATGTTGTTGGGTTTGTTGTCGTCGGTCATAGGGACCTTGAAGTCTACTGGGCCACAGGCTTGGTTTTCAATTCCGTGAGGAGGGCGGCGGCGGATGACGACTTCCTGCGATTAGTAATTGAGGGAAACGTTTATATTAAAAGAAACGAAAATGAGTGATGTAGGTGTGGATGGATTCCGAGTAACGTGTGGTATAGGTTGCAAGACTCATAGGCACGGTTGCTGACTGGTGAGGTTGGAAAACCCATTTTAATTTGGCATCTTTTTGGACATGGCAAATAAGAACGTTCCAAAACCTATAGAACGGTCGTACCTCGGTTGCATCTGATGCTGCTGCTGCGCTAATTTTCATACTGTGTCTTCTACTGGTACCAATGTGCTTAACAATTGCTGGACGCTGAGCACCAATAGATGAAAGGGTTGGCATGGAAGTTTTTAAAGTGGTGAGACGCATCGTGCTGGGTATCGCTTATCACAGTATTAAAATGGGTTTCTTGAGTAGTAATTGATATGCTTGAACCTACTTAATGCTGTATCTTATCAGCTAGGAATTCCTGCCAGAGGTGGAACGAAAGAAAACTCCAAAGTTCAAAATTGCATCCCAAGTCCAGCGTGTCGCTATCTAAAACATTTTGAACATTTCCACAAGTATATCTACATCTATAGTCCCTAGCGGAAGAGCCACGCGAACGGCTTAGGGCCGTGTGATCAGAATCTTCCATTAAATTTCGACTTGTCTTACTCCCTGCTCTCTTCTCTGCATCTTGTAACCTCAATCAAGGGAATCATACATTCTTGATCTCGCTGTCATGGCCGATCAAGACATTATCAGACTATCTGTGCGCAGTCTCGACAGGGGACAACTTTCCTATGAGCTTGCTCCAAATGTACGCTTTGTTCAACTTTCATCTTCCTTATCTGCTTTGCTCCTGTATTTAAATAGATACTCCTCTACTCAAACACTCAGTAATTCTCACTATCACAACGCTTCCTTCCGTTATGCAGACAACCGTGGCTGGCTTAAAAGAGAAAGTAGCAGCCGACACCGACTACCCCTCGAGCCGAATCCGCCTTCTCCACCGAGGCAGAGAACTCACCGAAGATACCCAAACCCTTGCTCAGCTGAACCTACCAGAAAACGTCGTATTCCACTGCGCTATTAGAGCTGCGCCTACCGACCGGCAACGACGAGCTCCTGCTGCTGGTGGAGCCACTGGCGGCGGTAGTGGTGGTCCTCAAGGGCCTTTTGTCACTAGAGCAGGACAACCTGGTAACGATGGTCCTGGTATTAACATCACACCAGATAATTTCATGCAATTTCTGCAAGGGGGAGGTCCAGGCGGCCTTGGGGGTATCTTTGGCTCTGTTGCAATGGGCCCCGGTGGCGGTGTTAGTGTAGGAGGACCATCTGCTGATCAACTCAACAGCATTCAAGAAGCAATTTCCCGAATGTTTGGCGGCGGTGGTGCAGGTCCAGGTGACGGTGGTAATCAAGGACAAAGATCTAGGAATAATCGAAGTGATTCCTCAGCGTCTGGTTACAACTCAACCCCACACGCTGGGTTTGGCGCAATGCCCTTTATGTACCCTTTCGGTCCTTCTGGTCAACCTATTCCTGGGCTTTCTTCCGAAACTGTCGCTCGTGGTGGTGACCCGATTTTAAACTCCAACGGAGAGTACACACAAAGGTCAGTTTTCGGGGGATTAGATGACATGTTGCTCCGTCTTCAAAATGGCAATATGGCAAGAGACAGCGGCCCTGCTTTATTTCTCGCTACCCGTGATAGTATCACTCCTGGAAATAGTACAAATGCATGGGCACAAGCTGCTCACACTTTTTTACATTCCTGTCGTACAATTTTATCCAATACAAGCTTGAATAGAGAAACCCTTGCGGCGGTGAATCGAATTTTTAGCGGTGCTGGATTACAGCCTTTGGCTCTTGGAGTACGAAGTTTCCCTATAAACGCAGACGATGATGATGATGATGATGATAGATTGCCGGATTTGATTTATTCAGATGACAGTATCGGGTGCGAAAGTAATGATTGGCAATACAGTAGTGACGACGATGAGGAAGAAAGTGAAAGTGATGACGAGGCAGATGCGTATTATATGCACAGACAAGCGATGCGCGCAATGTATGGCTCAGACTACACCTCAAATGAAGAAGAGGATGAAGAAGAAGACGAGGATGAAGACGAAGACGAGGATGACGATTGGGAGACTGATGAAGAATCAGCAGCCTCAGAAAGTGAGCAACCGTCCCTGGATCAAAATGAAATTCGATACGAGCAACAAGTAGCTGCGGCCGCTGTAGCGGCTGCGATAAGGGAAGGTCGGATTGCAGAAGCTACAGATGCTGCTATTGAAGCAGTGCGTGCTGCTGCTGCCTTGTCTGCTGCTACAGACGCTGGTGTTGGCAGTATGGGTAGGGTTACCGAGAGCACAGAGGGTACTCACAGTAGCAGCAGCAGTGGCGATTCTAGTCCTCCTCCTCTGGTAAGCGACCCTGATGAGGAAGAACCACAGCCAAGAGCACCACCACTTGCTTCAAGAGCTGCTCGTCGTGGTAGTGGACGTGCTCAACAACCTCGACAACAGCAGCAGCAACCGCCTCCGAGAGGGAGAGATTCTACCGCTAGAGCTCGACTTAACAACGATAGCGATGATTCCATGCCAGGCTTACTTAGTGAGGATGATTCTGACTCTGATGCCAGCAGCAATAGAAGAAACGTCAGGCAAAGAACTAGGGCACCTGCACCTGCTGCTCAGAGAACGAGCGCTCGTCGCAACAGAGGTGGTCGTACCAGTAATAGGACAGATCCTGCTTGGTTTAGAGCTATTCCTGACGATGATTTGATCCTGGTTGCTGCTGTAACTACTGGTGAGCTTGCACGGCGATTTATGAGTGTTCTGGGGCAAGAAAATAATCCAGTTCAAGTGAATGCTATGATTATGCGGCTCGCTACGAGGTTGAGATGTCTCTCTTCTTTGGAAGGTATAGGTCGAATGGAATTAGCGGTAAGCACACCAATAACACTATTTTTATTGTTTCTATATCTGCTGGTATACTATCTATTATTAGTAGGGAGATATAATACAAAGATATAGGAAACACCTTCATCAAATTAAATTAAATTAAATGAATTGGAAAGTTTTAATTTTTTTATGTCTAAAATCCCGTTTTTTTCTTTTTTTTTTCCTTCCCGATCTTCCTTTGCAGCGTCAAATCTCTCTTGTTGGGGGTCACGTCAGTCGCATAGCAGCAACAGCAGCCGAGATGGGTCGTACCATGGAATACCTCCATTCCGCCTTTGCAAGCAACAACTTGTACTTTTTACAAATGATCCCAGGGTATATTGGTTTTGAAAATGACCGGGCGGTCAGTAATATGTCGATAATGCGGACAGGACCAAATCCGACGGAAGTAGTAGGTGGAGGATATATCCCTGGTAATGCATTCCCGAATATGCATGCTGTGGGTGTCAGAATTTTGCCAGTCAATGTCGGGGCAGTTAGTGGTACAGCCGGTGCGGGTGGTGCTAATAATAATAGTACCACTGCTGGTGGTGGTGGTGGTACTAATAATGCAAATGCTACTGCCGGCGGTCAGTCTCCAAACACAGGTCCTGGTGGGAGATTTGTGTTTACAAGCGTTAGTGGACAAGCACCTGCTGCTGGTGGCGCTGCCCCCCCTACCACAGGCGCCCCTGTTGCAGGGCAAACACCTGCCCGCGCCTCTTCGCTGTCTGCTTTAAGTGCCGTTGCTCGTCATTTCGTCAACTCTACTGTCCAAGATATCCCTTCCCTTACCAGCGAGATTGCAGCTGCAGTGACTGGCACCTTGTCTCAAAGCATTCCTGAAGTCGTAGCTCAAAACACCACCGGCGCTGCTGCTTCTATGATTGCAGCTCGTACAGCAGGAGTTGTTGACGGGGTTCTAAGAAGGCATTTCTCCCAGATTGTTGATGCTCCTGAAGTTCAACAGCATTCTCAGCAGCTAAGAGAATTACTAGGAGTAGATATTGCTGATATATTACGTAATATAAACACCTTGAGTCAGACCGGTCAGACTGGTCGGCACCAAAGCGAAGAGGAACAGTCTGCAGCTGATCTTTCTGCTGCAGACTTCCCTCCGATTGTCCCAGCCACAGAAGCGCCTCCTGCTGCGGGAGCAGCGGCAGCGGCAGCACCTCCTGCTGAGGGGAGTCTCGATGTCGCAGGGGAAGTACGTCGTGCTTGGACAAGACGTTCTGATACCCTTGCTGCCGTTGATGCTGCCCCTGCTTTAGAAAAAGATGGGACAAGGCCTGAAGCTGCAGCTGAAGAAAGTGAGAAGCAACAAGAAGCATCAATACCTGCAAGCCAGGAGGCAACACGACGTCCTAGTGGTCCTTCCTTGCCTCCTCGCCGTACTGCTCCTGGAGGTCCATCCCTCCCTGCTCGCAGGTCTCGTCCAATACCTGCTACTCCTACCCCCGCATCGGCTGCTCCTACAGCTACAGGTATTCCTGCTGCAGCCTTCACCCGGGTTCCGGCAGCAGCTGCTGCTGCTCCCAGTGGCCTTCCTGCTGGGTTAGGCGATCTTTTAGGCGGCGCTGGCGGTGCTGGAGGTCTTGGAGGTATGCTTCAAAATATGATGTCGAGCCCTGCTCTTGGAGAATTGGCTCGCAATCCTTCAATGCAGCAAGCAGCAAGCCAGTTATTCGGCGGTGGCGGCGGTGGTGGTGGAGCCAATGGCGCTGGCGGTGGTCTAAATATTGGTGCATTGATGAATTCTGCTGGTCCTATGCTGAGTCAACTTATGGGAGGCGGAATGGCTGCACCTGCAGCTCCCTCTTCTTCTACTACTTCAGCTTCTCAAACTGCAGTGGGTGGCGGCGGGGCAAGACGCACTCCTGCTCCTGCTCCTGTTTCCGCTGCTGCTTCTATTGGTGGTGATTTGGATGTTACGCTTGCGTCAGCATTGACTGCTGATGAAGCTACACGCTGGAAAACAATTTTACAAGCTGATGACGAGGCAGCTCAAAAAGCCGCCTCTGCAGCCGGAGCACAGCAAGAAAGAGGAGATCAGGAAATTATGGGCTTTAGTGATGCGTATTTAGCTGCTATGCCTCCTCGTGCTGCAAGCGGATTGTTGCAGGGGCTCTTGGGTGGGCAGGATTGAATCATATAAGGCGACGATAAAACTTTATATTTTTGAGGTCAACGTTGAGCCCGGGGCAAAGTGTTTTGTCTTTCTTTCGCCTTTTCTTGGTATACGATAAGGTAATTTTATTTAGTTGAAATTATTGTGCAAGCTTCTTGTTACAGCATTATTCTGTACATTTTGAGATTTAAATATGATATCATACCTTCTTCAAAGAAGTAATTGAAAGCCAGGGCATAGCATAATGGTAAGCACAGCACAGCACAGCACAGCACAGCACAGCACAGCACAGCACAGCACAGCACAGCACAGCACAGCACAGCACAGCACAGCACAGCACAGCACAGCACAGCGCGGTCTGACCGCAAGAAATAAAAATGGCCGCCGACCTTCTTCTATCCGCAATATAATTTCTTATTCTTCTTCTTCTTTTCATATTTTTGAGGCTTAAAGGCGTCTATTACGACACCGAGCTGGATCACCAGAGGCATTCATAGAATTTCTCAGTCTGTCACGATCATTTTGAATTCGATCAAGACAAGATGTCATCAACTTTTTTCGCGTTCTTCTTATTGATCGCACTTACTCGTGCACAGGGAGATTGGAAAACTGGGTAAGTGATCCATTTTAATGCCTGTTGCGTCGAAGCAAGCTTGAGCAAGTCAGACTCGCCTAGTGAAAACAACTTGTCTCTCGGATGGGCCAAATAAATTTCAACTTTTTTGCTTAAATAAATAAATCAACTAATTCTTGTCTCTCTTCCCCCCTTTTCTACTTTATCTCCTACAGTCGCGCTTCGTTTTACGGATTAGATGGATGGAGCATCCACAGAGGCAGCTGTGGCCTGGGATACCAGTGGCCTGACCTCTACCCTGGTTTTGACACCGTGGCAATTGCTGATGCTTCTCCCGACTTTGGCGGCTCATGTGGAAAATGTTTTGAGGTCAAGTGCAGAAATGCCGACTTCACTGACGGCTATGGTTCTACTATTTCACGTTCTTCTGCTTGCATCGACCCTGAAAAGACAGTCGTTGTTAGGACTGTCGATGCCTGCCCCTGTGTGTACCCCGGCAATCAATATTCTAATAAACGTTGGTGCTGTGGGGACCAAGGGAGTGGCTCTGCTCACATGGACTTGTCAATCTGGGCCTTTGAAAAGCTCGCTGATAAAAATCTCGGTGTAGTTGGTATCTCTTACCGCCAGGTAGCCTGCGACTTCCAACCCTCAAATCCCGCCGCCGCTCTCTCCAACCCCTCTCCCGCTGAGCCCCCTTACGAGGGAGCTAAACGCCCCGATCAAAAGATTTTTGTTCAGCGTTTTGATGATTTGGGTAAATCTCAAGCAGCTGTTTCTACTATCACTGACGCGAGTCAAGCTGATGGAAAACCCATCGTAAGCGTCGACAAGCTCTATCAAGATGGCACATACAACCCTCTTGACGGTTCAAGTTCCGGCTCTTCTTCTTCCTCTACCTCTTCTTCAACTGATAATGGATGCACTGATACCGCCCCTACAGATGGAACTACTTGCCAGCAACAAAAGGACGGTGGTAACTGTAACCAAAATTGGATTATTTCTGGAAATTACTGCCGAGCCACTTGTGGCCGCTGCACCGCTTCTTCTTCCGACTCCAGTGATAGCAGCTGCGGGGATAAACAGCCCAGCAGTGGTGGAGATTGCAACTTCCAAAAGGGGCAAGGCAAGTGTGAAGAAGAATGGTTGAAGAGCGGTGGGTTCTGCAAGAAGACGTGCGGCGCTTGCTCCGACAACAGTACTCCCACCGTCAGCAGCTTTGACGGTAGCTGCGAGGATAAACAGCCCAGCAGTGGTGGAGATTGCAATAAACAAAAGGAGCAAGGCAATTGTGAGGAGGAATGGTTGAAGAGCGGTGGGTACTGCAAGAAGACATGCGGCGCTTGCTCATAAGCCACAGAGTATCCCCCTTCTATTATATTTTCTATTTGAGTGAGGATGTTTTCCTTAACGATTCTTTCTCGGCAATAAAGAAGAGAAAAGAAGGAAAACATTTTATTCTGTTGTTCCTTCTTTTTCCTTGTATATAGTTCACCGAGGTCTCTTGTTTTACAATTTTTCAACCCCCCTCTCGTCTTTTTCTGCGTTCTTTTGTACCTGTACTGCATTTCCTGCATTCTACCCCCTTGCTATTCTTAAGCATTTCGGTTTATTTCTCAACTTGGAAATAAACTATCTACCTTTCAGTGTTGATATTTTTTCCCAGCGTTCTTTCTATTCTTCCGCCATCACCCCCCCCCCCCCCCCCCCCCCCCCCCCCCCCCCCCTCTCTGCCCCGCCCCGCCTCTTATGGCTCTCTCTGGTAGAGTCAATTTCCCCTTCATTTACCCATAGTCATCCCCCCTTTATCCCCTAATAAGAGAAAAACTACCAATTGTAGCCTTTTCTATACTATTTTTCTTTGTGCCAGTCTCTTCCTGCGTAGATTAATAATTTTATTTTCGCTCTCTTCCCGCTTGAAGTTTTATGAAACATTGGAAATTGGTATGTCTTGCCCTCCCTTTTATTATTCTCCTTTCTTTCATTATATGCTTGCATTGATGCCCTTTACTCTGTAACAACTCAATAATTCAATTCATCAGTCGGTCAGGTTACGAATAATGCGGGGTGTTAAATTTGCCTCAATTTCAAGCTGTTTTCACATTCCGCTGCCGCTGCTTCTAGTCTGGCTACAGAGGTATCCAACGCGTAAGGTATTATTGCTTGCTGCTTGTTTGCTACTTCTAGTAGGAGTGTCTGAGATTCCTTCAGAACAGAAAAGAGAGACATTGCGGTTAAGAGAAGGAAAAATGGCAAGGCTGCAGAGCGGGGATGATGGTGTCTCACATAAGCTTCTTACCTCTATAGCTTCTACGAATTTGGATGAAAATTCCTGTGCCTGACTTGCGTTTCCCGATTCTATGTTTGTCAGCACAGCTGCAGTGTGATCCATGGCCTCCAACAGCCTCTGAAAATTGCAAATTATTTGGATCAGATTATTTTGATTATTATCGAAATTTAAGATTTTGCAGGACAGCATACCTCCTGAGCCCTTTCTAGTCTTGCGATGTCTTCAGCCATTTTATGGAATTGAATAATATGAACCCTAAACTCCTCAAAAGCTTTTGGCAAAAGCTGTATCAAAGTCTGTCTTTCAAAAAGTTTTTACTACAAAAGATTCAGAAAAATTAATTACAAGCATGTCGATAAATTGCATTATTGCCCTAGAATAAACATGGATGGAAGCGATCTCGCAGTACGGTAGCAGTGACGAGGAGCAGGATGTTGATCACTTGCATCGCTCATCCCAAACTCAACAGCTAAACGCCCCCACCTCAGATCCAACTAGTAATACTACTACTCAAGGTCGAATCAGACGCTTTCCACACGTTCCAGGCAACTTTGCTGTCCATGTTTTTATAAAAGTCCCAACAATCAAGCCCTGTCGGCCGCCTCTGGAGAATTTACTACAGCAAGTTAAGCAGATGTTCCCTGACTTTTCCCAAGTAGAGTCTCTAGATAGTGTTAGGATACCACCGTTAGGAAAGGGTGGAGCGCCATTACTAGCCCAGCCAAGCTACCATGTGAGTCTATCAAGAACGCTTCCTATCCGTCTGCCGCTCGCGGAACCGCTCCTCAGCTCATTAAGAAATAATCTACATCAAGTTAAACGATTTTCACTACGTATCCACCCAGTCCTAGAAGTTTTCTTGAATGATGATAAGACACGTACGTTTTTAGCGCTAAAAGTATCTGCAAAGCCAGTCCTCGCTGTCCAACTTTTGTTATCTCGCAAGATGGTTGGGACAGGGGAGGCGGCTTTGGAAGATATTGATCCTTTATTGCAAGCTATTGATGCTGTGTCTGATGCATTTGAGATGGAAGAACTGCAGAGATTTTATAGTTCTCCTAAACCGCATATCTCTCTAGGATGGCTTCTAGGAGACCAGTCGGCAGCACTCTCGGCTGCTTTTGTCGGCAGTGGTGTTTCACCTTCAAGGGGCGAAGAAAGAAAGAGCAATATAATATCTGAAGCTTTGAGACCATTAGCAGAAATGCAGTGGGAAGTAGAGCCTGAAGTAATATGGTGTAAAATAGGGCAAGTGAACCACTCTATATGGAAGAAAGATCGGTGATAGCGAGTCAGAGATGGCCAGCGGAAAACGTTACCTAGTGAAAAACAACAATTTCTATCAGCCTTAATTATTTGATTAATTTCTTCGTTTATGAAACTTTGAAGCTCTTTGTACTTGGTTTAATTACATTTTCTATACTCTCTAAGATCATTAAACACAGCAAAAAATAAATTTAGTGCAAAAAGAAGTACTGAAATATGCCACGTCATGCAAAAGTAACCAAGACAGACGCTGCGTTGTACTGGCGCCCACCACCACCACACCACCCCTCGAGTAACAACAACAGAGAAATAGTAAATTTTGAAAGTCTTCATTTTCAACTAAACTTTTACTTGTTACTCTTCCCTCCACCACCACCACCTTTCCCGTACTTTTTCTTTCCTAAGCTAAAGGGAATATACCTATATTTAATCATATGTTGTATCTGCCTTTTCATCGTAACGGAAAATAAAATAAACCAATACAGCAACAAAATAGGCCAGAAAACCGGCACATCAAACGCAGAGAAGAACGTTGCAATAAATCCTACAGTAATAGAACGGATGCTTGCATACCAAAACTTAAATTCTGGTAGCCGGCGTACAAATGGTCTAAATTCCTCATCGGACTTTGATGGCAGCGTCGGTTCGTCATCTTGTTGAAGTTCTACATGAAGCGGGGTCAGGAATCCTAGTAAAAGGTTTAAATTATAGATACCTAGAGCGTATGTTACGATGTAGAAGCCTTCGAGAAAGTAGACTCGAAGGAGATAGATAAAGAAGATGGTCGTCCAAGCAAACCATCTCTCTGGGATGTGCGGTGTTGATTTGTCTAATAAGGCCTGTAATAAAATAGATATGAGTGTACCTTAAGTTAGATTACTGGTTGTAGAGTGGCGGAGAGCGTAAACGGTGCTGAAGACGAGTAATAAACATTGTGAACAGCAAAGAGCGGTGAGTTTACCTGAAACTGCCTTTGAAATGGTTCGAGGGGATTACGAGGTTGGGCCCCGTTTCCCTGGGCATTTCCTGGCATCATTTTGATTTATAAATAGCTCAGGTTGAGTGAATAACTATAGCGCTGTTCGCGTAATGCGCTTTTCATTCAAGCAGTTTGATGTTTTTTAAGATTGATCTTTGAATCTTAGGCCTGACTATTTCCTCTGCTGTTGGCTGCCACTCAGTCGTTGCTGATTCAAAAGGTATTTATGATAAACGACTAGGCTATTCCTCACCAGTAAAAGTGATGCTTGCCCTATAAGCGTTAGAAAGAAACAGCTACTTGTTAGCCTCAAGATGAACTTTCTCGAGAATTGAAGAACACTTAAATCTATTTTTGTATGCATAATACTCTCTTTTTGTCGATAATCAGCCCAAACTGCATAGTTCCCTAGCAGCCATAAGAATCTCTTGATTAAAGTATTTTGCATTGTATATTTCCCTCCAAAATTCAGCACAATGGCTTCTTTTTCGCATGCATTAAATCTGAACTTATTTAAATCATACTCAAAGTCAAGCTCTAGCTCACAGCGTCAGCAGAGGTAATTTTTTTGTTCCGTCATGTCTCACGTTGAATACTTTTTTTTTTTTTCTGGATACAAGTTTACCAATTCCTCTTTTACTCCCTTTACAGGTATAGCTTTCGGCATGAAGTAACGACCGCGATTCGTTACAATCGTGCAATCGCCCCAAATGTAGCGAATCTTCGACCCAAAGCAAGTTCAGGAGATGGCTCTGCCGCCACCACCACTGCTCTGGTCGATTCTCAGTCTACTATCCAACAAATGATTGCAACGAATCGAGTTTTAAAGAGCCATATCTCTAAGATGGCAGTAGTTGATCTGAGAAATGAGTGTACTTTAGCAGGCTTGCCTGCTGACGGCCTTAAAGCGGACCTAGTAGACCGCTTGCTGCGCTGGGCGACGGACAAAGCCATAGCACAGCATCCTCTTCATACTGCAAGCAGTAGCAATGGCGCTTCTTCAGGAAGTGACGCTGAAGATGCAGCTCCAGCCAGGAGAGTAGGAAGACCTCTGAAGTCAACTTCAGTCGCAGCAGCGGCGGCGGCGGCAGCAGCAGAGGCAGAGGCAAGATTCCCACCAGGAAATGAAGAAGAAAAATATTCCACTTCAAAAACGCTGTTGGCAACCAGCAATGGAAATAAGACGTTTTCCTCTTCTTCTTCTTCTTCTTTCTCGGCTACTACTACTAGTACCACCACAACCTATGCGTCCGCTCCAGGCTCTGGAACGGAACTTTCCGAATCTCTTACACACAATTCTGAAGTTAAAGTGCAATGGCTTGGCACCTCCAGTGGCGCACCGACCAGCAGACGCAATGTGTCGTGCATCGCTCTCCGCCACCTTGATCGTATCTTCCTAGTGGACTGTGGCGAAGGCACACGCAACCAACTCCGCGCTGCGGGTCTTAATACTGCCTTAATCTCACATATATTTATTACGCATTTACATGGAGACCACTGCTTCGGCATTCCTGGAACCCTGGCAGCAATTGCTGCTGCTCGTGTTGGCACCCCATTGGCCTCAGAACCAATCCAGATCTACGGTCCACCTGAGCTGCACAGACTCATGTTGGCATCATTCAAAGCGGCGGGCTTACATTTATCGACTCCTGTTATTGTGAAAACCTGGATTTTTGATCCTGCCAAGGAGATGGCACCTGCTGCAGTCGACCCTGCAGGGCAGTTGCTTTTAGGGACACAGTCTCCCGACCAAGCTGGTGTGGTTCCAGCAGAAACTGCACGTACCTGGCAATCTGTGTACGACAGTGGTACGGATCAGGTTGTACGCCAGGGTCTTACATGGACTACAAAGCTGCCTGATGGGTGGACGGTCACTGCAGCACAGTTGCAGCATAGGATGCCGTGTTGGGGCTATGTCTTTGAAGAACCGGCAGCTGTGGTGGAACCTTCCAAGAATACAAGTGCAATGGGAAATGCAGTACCCAGAAGACGTAGTGCTACTCAAGATAGCGAAGGTGAGGAGGAAAGTAGCGGCAGTGAAGAAGCGGAAGAAAGAGGGAATGCTCCCAGTGCTCCTAGTAATTTCAATACCAATGAAGGGCGGTGGATCCGACCTGGTAGAAAGATGGTCCTGTTAGGGGATACATGCGATTCTTCAGCAATACTCGACCTTGCACGTGGGTGCGACATCTTATCCCACGAAGCTACCTTCCAAAAGGGGATGGAAGAGAAGGCCGCAATTGCAACACACTCTACCTCTGAACAAGCAGGCGCCTTTGCGAAAAAGGTCAGAGCGAAAAACTTAGTTTTAACTCACTTTTCTGGGAGGTATGAACAGTCGGATAAGTACCAAAAGGTGTGGGTCGAAGCGAAACAAAAGGGGAAAAGCATGAAGGAGATGCATGTGTCAAATGTGGTACCATTAGCCGAGGAAGCTCGAGCGGCAGCAGGCGGGGCTAGAGTCTTTTTAGCAAATGATTTCTATGCCTTTAGAGTGTCCATGCCAAACCCCGTTCCTGAACACTTGTATTTAGATATGAAGAAACGGCAGCAGCAGAACTTGTTAAGAAGCTTGGATTATGCTCAAAGGCAGTCTCCTTATGGTTCTAATGGCAGCAGCGGTGGTGGTGGTGGTGGTGGTGGTGGCGGGTATGGGAACGGTGGAGAAAGGGAGAGAGATTCTTATGATAGGTATAATAACAGTGGTGGTGGTAATAATGGTGACTATAATAGAAGAGAGAGTAATTATAATAGTGGTATTGGAGGTGGAATGAGAAGAGACTATACTCAGCGTGGTCAGTTTCAAAAAGAAGG
Organism: Nannochloris sp. 'desiccata'; assembly: GCA_019044685.2. Classification (NCBI taxonomy): domain Eukaryota; kingdom Viridiplantae; phylum Chlorophyta; class Trebouxiophyceae; order Chlorellales; family Chlorellaceae; genus Nannochloris; species Nannochloris sp. 'desiccata'. Next base: position 461,645 of record JAGTXX020000001.1, on the reverse strand, counting down.
ATCTGGTGGTGGTGGTGGTGGTGGTGGTGGTAGAGGACGGGGGCAACGGGGTAATTATGGCGGAGGGCAAAGAAGAGGAGTAGGTGGTGGTGGACGTGAGGGGTACTAATGTTGTACGAGTGTACTGACCGTTTAAAAAAGCGAGTGATTCTTCTGCAGCGTTGAAGAACAAATATTCTCCCTAAACATTATTATTTCGAAAATGATAAAACATCATAATATCCGGGCATTTTTATATTAGTATGTGAAAAATTTATGCTACACGACATAAAGTATCAATATCAAAAAGTGAAAGCCCTTTTAATTGTTGCCACTCTTCGCATGCAGCGATTAAATTAATTAAACGTCGCGAGTCCACTTCAAAATGAGGGCGCATTTCCCTTCATATACCACCAGATATATCTCTAATAGATATTTAATAAGATGCTCAGCAATATCACTACCAAAAGCCCCTCAAGATCTCAAACTTGTCACTGACATCAAATTATCATCAACCAGCGTCGCTGTAAACAACCGTAGCGTTTCAATTGTCGTGGCAGACGTCGATGCTGTCATGCAGATGTATATAGACGCAGGACAAGGAGATAGAGATCCATATTGGACGTGTATATGGCCATCTTCAATCGCTATGGCGCAAGAGTTACTTCAAAACCCAGACCTCGTAGCGGGGAAAAAAGTCGCAGACTTGGGGTGTGGTTTAGGCCTTGGTGGCGTGGCTGCTGCATTAGCAGGCGCATCAGAAGTTGTATTTTTAGATAGAGAACCTTTAGCTCTACAATGCAGTCTTCTTAATTCTTTATTGGGAGCTCTACCGACTGAACTAGACGCCGAAACACTTGCTGCTGCTAAAGCTTTAGTTGCCAACGGACAAGCGCCAGCGCATCTCTTGCAAGGCTTATCTGATGGTAGAAATAATAAAAGTACTGTAGATACACTTGAAGCCACGAGTACTTGCCGTGTACGAGCGGAGGTGTTTGACTGGAGTCAACCACTTTCTTCTTTACTTCATTATTTTGACGTTGTTCTTGCCTGTGACGTACTTTACGAAGCCTTTTCAGTGGAGCCGGTCGCCAAGATCGCCCCCCGGTTGCTCAAATTAAGCGGCGGCACTAGTGGGGCTAAACATGATGGTAATAACGAGAACGATGAGAGTCCTGGAGTGATTTTGCTAGCAGATCCTCCATTACGTGCGAAACAAAATAGATATAGATTCTTAGAGCTGCTCAGAAAGGACGGTTTTTTTTGCTGCGACCACTGTAGATGGTAATGAACTTGGGCAGAGGGCAGCAAGGGTGTGGGAGGAAGCTGAAAAGGCGTATAAACACGTGCCTATTGAATTTATGATACTACAAAAGGACGTATAAAGTCGTTGATATAATAACTTTTTACATTAGTCTTTTGTTATTTCGCTGTGGACAGCGGCAATATATTTTTTTTTTTGAAATTCGACTTTTCCTAGAGCTGTTTGATTATTCTCAGAGTTTAGTAATAACAGCAAGAAAATCGAAAGTGGTCTCATTTGGGGGGAGAAATAGTCAAGAAGGTCAATAAGATTTGGATAAAAAAGAGCGAGGGTATGTCATATAAAGGGGTAGGGAATGTACAAGAAAGAAAAGAAAACAACAAGCGGCTGCAAAAATCTTTGAATCTAGCGGTACTGGCAGAGGCATAAGCTCCCCTCTGCCTGCCAGCTAGAACGAAACCTTAACGAGCTTGCAGCCTACGAAGATTTTGCAGTACTCCCTCTTCTGTCACGTTCTGCACAACACGAAAATCAAGGCAGGAAATAAAAGTCAGAAGAGGATCAAATTTTAATCAAGCCGCTGGGCTGGGTGTTAAGGCTGAAGTCTGTGGGTAAGCTTACCGATTGGTTCCAGTGCCGGGAAACAGCGCTAGTCAACTCTTCTTTTGAGCTTTGAGGATGGATTCCTTGGAGTTCATAGACCTTTGTATATTTCCTAAGAGCTTGTACCTGAAAGTAAAACAAGAAGATGAAATCGCTACAATTGAAAAAATTCAAGATTTAAAGAGTACAAATTCGGGCGTCTTTTTTCCTGCTGCGCATTAAGTAGGTTGTAAATAAAACCTTCGCAAGGATTCTGCTGCATATACGAGTTTAAAATCAAGTATAAGCCGCCGTGCCTTACCTTTAGTTTAGTGAGGTCTACTCTTGCCGTAGGGTCGGCGTCTCCATTAACATATGGCTGCACAGCAAGAAACATGTTCCATGAGCATCTATGATGTCATTTAAGTGAGAATAATCAAGAAAAATGCACAAACAAACTTTCTGCCAAAGTCCAATCGTGGGCATTACCTGCTCCTCAAAAACGTAACCGTTGGTCTCCACCTTCATATCAGCATATCGATGCTGGGCTGCAGCTTGTCTAGTCGGCCGGTTTCGCCCTTTGAGGGCTACCGCTGTTTGGCTTGACATTGTTGCAGCTATTCAGAAAGTTGACCCCGTTTAAAGCTCGAATGAGGACAATGATGCACCTCTATACTATTAAAAACTACGTTTTAAAGTTCAAGGGAGTAAGAATTACCTGCCGTCTCGCAAGATCAAACGAATAGAAGCTGCTCAAATTTCATTGGATGAGCGCAGCACGACCGCCAAAGCACGACATGCCTCTGTCTAGATTTTATGATGCCTTTAATAATGACAATGTGCTACACATAACGCAAGTAAAACATATATTAAACATCACACTGAGCCGAGCACTAGCCAACAATGCCGCCGAGAAGAAGAGCACCGAAAAACAAGGCAGCATCGGCTACTAGTAGAGTGCATAAAATAAATAGCAAAGAGCAATGGGATGCTATGCTAAAGAAAGCTGGTAGTAAAAGATTAGTGGTCGTGCAGTTTTATCAAACGCACGTATGGACATGCAAGCAAATGCGACCATATTTTGTAAAATCTTCTACGCATCCAAAGTTCCGCAAAGCAATTTTCGCAGAAGTAGACGTAGATGAGCAAGAAGTAGGTAGATGTATATCTAAAATATGCATTCATTACCCCTTTTCGGAAATATAAGCAATTTTGAAACCTTTCATCTAAGAACATCTAATATTTCTAATCACCGGTCCCCCACACTTAACAACTTCTCTCTTTACAGGACCTAGCTCGCATCGCAGGCATCAATCGTATTCCCACCTACAACTGCTATTGGGAAGGTGCAATAGTCGATAGCTACGAGGGTGGAAACGTAGACCAAGTTAATGATTTAATTGTTCGCAATCTCAAAGAATACGATACAAGCGGAGGCCCTCTAGCAACAGCTCTAAAAATCATCGCTGCAGCAGCATTATTAGCAGGAGGCACCCTCGTTGCAAAGCATTTTGCAGCAGATCAATCTGATACGGTCATTGTAGACCCTAGCACGCAGATATTAGAGCTTAAAAAGAGAATTATGGCCGCACAAGGAAGGCTGAGAAACATGGAAAGGGCAAATCGAGGCAAGCAAGCAAGAGCTCAAAGAAAGTTAATTGAACAGCTTAATGTCCAAGTAAGAGCACTAGAGAAAGCATCTGGTAAGACCTCGGGTGGTAGTGAAGCTCCTACAGGCGCAGCAGCAGGGGGAAGAAAGGAAGGTCAGTCCGGTACGGCTGGAGCTACAGTGGCGGGTGGCAGTGCCGGTGGTGGAGGAGGAACAGGTGCTTCTCACAGAGGGAGAGGAGGTCATGGCTTGGATCTTGACGATTTAGCACGTTTACGTAGAAGGAAGTTGCGTGGGGATGTGTTGTATAGCGATGAAGAGGACATTCTGGTCAGTCTAGACACTCCTTTGGCGGAATAATAAAAGTTAGTTGATCAATTCCAACTGCTCTTTCTTTTATTTGGTCGGTATTTCTCTTATAACAGTGCATTGAAACGACTCTTTTACACAATGTCAACTTGAAAAATTAATTAATTTGAATGTATATGGAACTATGAAATTATGTATTTAGCTTTAAAAAATCTATTGAAGAAAGCAATTAGTACAACTGGTAAGTTTTTTTTTCCCGCATCCTAAAATGTGTTGATTCTTATCCATTGCTGAGCCAATCACTCACAGCTCCCACTCCTAATGACGTCTTTAACAGTGACAGATGCATCTCTTCAGAGTCAGCCCCACTGCTTTCAGAAGAAATAGACAATTGCCCAGGAGAGGCAGCAGCAGTGGCGGGTCGAGAGGTAATGGTGCCTTCACAAATTTCACTGCAGGCTGAAAGGAAATCGTCCTCGTCATCATCCTCGTCTTCTACTTGGTGGTTTTCATAATGGCAGTGTAACTGGGATGCAATAGAGCGAGAGACATTATAGTTACTTGATGACAACTCTGGCTCCAACAAGCATTGCTGCCCTCCTGCCGCCACCTCCACAGCACTAGCAAATTGAAACACCTCTGGCTCGAGAGCAGCAAGATCGAACGCAGCAGAAAGGCTACGGGAAGATTTACAGCTCGATGCAGCTCCAGACCTTGTATTCCTATCATTACTGCTACTATATGCGTTTCTATCCACGTTGGAGCGGTCTAAAGGGGTTGCAGGGCGGAAAGTTTGTGCTAACCACCTGAGAGTCTTTGCCATGCTCCCCACAAAAGCTTGAAGATATCCATTGTTTTGGGACATCTTATCCTGAACTTCTTCGTCTTCTCCTATGGTGCTGCATGTATCTTCTAGAGGATCGGCGTGGGATCCTTGGCTTTCTTCGGTGTCAGAAGGGACGTAGCAAGATGGGAGCGAGCCTTCATCGTCAACGCAATCTTCAAACTCTAAAAACTGGTCTAGAAGCTCGTCGACATCGCTGCCTCTGTCTGCACCTATTAGCCAACTACGTTCCTCATCTGCAGTTGCCATCTGCGCTTTCAAGCTAGAGTCTAGCAGCAAGTCCAAGTTCTCAATTGGATTGTTTGCAGTTGCTGGAGTACACGATTCGCTCGAAAGTTCAGTGGTATCTAGATGTACATGGAAAGAACTAAGCATATATGATGATGCAGATGCTTTTGGTTTAGGAATTCTGCTTTGAGGTGGCATTCTAAGCCGTGAAAGATGACCATCGTTTGAATTAAATTGAGAGGTCATAGCTCTCTCGGGACTTTATCCCCCAACGGCGCTATTTAAATTCACTCTTTATGTAATTGAAAATGTATGTTATCTAAGGGTTAGATCTAAAGTGCTCTAATTAAAACTGCAGTTTGGTCAGTTGAAACAACTTCCTAAACAGCACAAGCCAGCGTCTTTCTTTCTTTAAACTGATTTCTCTATATTTTGGCAAGTATCTGAGCACGGGAGGCGTTACATATGAGCGATGAGAATGGATTAAGATTATAAAGAAACATCTCCACCTGATATATTAGATTTAGTTAATAATATATATTTCCTAGCCCACATTGTTGAGCGAATGCCTGTCCACTGCCGAGAAAATTAACTTGATGTTTTTCTCAGAGCGACCAAGCCAAAAAGTAATTATAAACCTTGTTTGCTTCTTCTTATTTTCTCAAGATAAATAAGAAGAAAACAAAAGAAGATCTTCATGCTCTACCAAAAGGAGATAGAAGCAAGGCGATACAAAGAAACAAAGAAAGTACAATTGACATCAAAAAAATTCTCGTCAAAACAGCACTGTTCTTTGTTTGGTAATGCACATTGCTGGCTCTGCAGTTCCCTTCTTTCTCCCAGACGTTCTTCTATAGCTATAGAAGAAGAGGGGAATAGAAGGAGCAGTCGCGATCAATATACAGCAGCAACGTAAGTACAGTAAACGGGGGGAAGAAAGAAAAAGAAAAAAAAGGGAAACCGAGGAAAAGCAAAGAAACGATGTCTTGCATCTGCTGCTGTTTATTTCAAAGAAAAGTTCCAGCAAGCATGCCAACGGGAAACAAGGAGAAGAACGCTTTAATAAGGGTCATTGTTAACTCATTTTGCGTTATCAAAACAAAGAATGTTTTAAAGAAGAGATAAAAGATGAAAAAAATAAAGAGAAGCTGCGGCGGTTTTCCGCAGAAAAAGGCCAAAAGAAAAGAAGAACAAAGTTGGATTTAGATGGTACTTTGTGTGGTGACAAATGCCAAGGTTTCAGCTCTTAATACTCGCTGTGCACCTTGCCTGTCAATAGGGGCAAATCTTTCTTTATTTCTCCTTGTCCAAGAAGAAAAAATATAAAATATAAAAAGAAAGATTCTCAACGGCCACACACCAACTTTGTTTTTTTCCTCCCTCTTCTTATTAGCCAAATGAAACTTAGAGCGAGTGATATTAGTAGTACCTACACTATTCAATATTTGATAGTTGTAAACTTGTATAGCTTCTATGCCTAACAGCTGCAGCAAGCTGCACCGCCGTCAAAGAAAGCCAGCCACACCAAGATTTAAAATAAAATAAAAATATGGCGGGTGGCGGCAACCGGGTGGGTGGGCAAAAGAAGAGAAAACTGAAACAGGTACCGAGTATAAGAACGTAGTACTCATTTGTTGAAGAACCCGTAAAAGGCGAGTAGATAACGTGTAGAGGTAGGGGAAAAAAAGGGTCGTAAAACATGTCATATAAGATGAAAATGTCATCGAGTGTGCAGGGTGTAGTATCGGTGGCAGGCTGTGATGTTATTATTATTTTGTTTTTCTCCATAAATAAACTCATCCAACCAAGTAGAAGACGATCAGCATTCTCCTACAGGGTAGAAAGAGGAAAATATAGCAAGAGAAACTATTATTATCACAGCATCAGCCCTTGAGCCATGCGATCAGCTGCCTCGTGCATCAATAATAAACTGGTAGTTGGGATAGGCAAGTCGTCGGGCATAGGGCTATTAGTAAACGCAGGTCCAGCAAATTTCGCAGGGAGTGACGAGGCAGTATCATAGAAATTCTGCTCTTGGCGTTTGCGTGGAGGTGATTGACGGCCAGAGGTGGCAGGAGCAGAGGGACTAGACGAGGCAGGAATGGCGCCGCCACCGGGGAGAGCAAGGCCAGGGAGATGCTTTGAGCTAGGATCCCTGTGGTGCTTTCGACTTTCGTGCTGCGCAGTATCATTTGCTTGCTTTGCAGCGGTCTTGTTATTTTTGCCTCCCTTGCGAGGAGGTGGCTTTGGAATAGCTGAAGCCATTCCAGCGTCGTCTACATTTGCAGCAGTTTTGACATTGGGTCTACGTTGTTGGTGCTGTTTATTGCTTGTATACTGAGTGTCATGCTGATGCTGCTGGTGCTGATTGCTGCCCTTCTTCTTACTGCCCTGAAGGGGCTGAAGAGCTGCAGGTTCAACATGAGTATCAAAAAAGGGCACCAAATGGCGCTCCTTCAGCACAACGTCGTCAATCTGTTTGGTTTGACTAGCGACAACTAGGTCGTTAAGGTGTGAATCTTGGTCACCCTTGAATGAGGAGGTGTGACGCTGCAAGGAAAAGGAGAGCGAAAAGGGCAAAGATTTAAGGCCTTGTCGAGGATATCAGGGGCGTAACACAGCACAGAGCTGGCAGAGAACCCAGTGAATAGACGAAACTGTCTATAGGTTTCATATATATGGAGCTAAGTTACTTGTAGAACTCAGTTACTTACCGGCATAGCGAAATTAGAGAGTCCAGAAGGTTGAGCTACCAAAGTGGCCATGAAGAGAGCGTAAAAGCGGTTAAAACGTGGATATCAACCTTTCAGTATTCGTTATCGGGCCCGTTGAAGAATAGGCCGCGCGAAAATGAGGGTAGTTTGGAAATCTGAGAAGAGAAATTCTCGAAGACGAGGTGGTAGTGAACGAGTATGGGTTGTGAATACCGGCCCTCAAGGAGTGGGGATATGCTTACTACAAACTATATTATTTATAACATTCTGTCGGGACAAGGCTCGCGGTAGAGTTTTCATGCGGGTGAACTTTCTCTCGAGACCCTGGTGACACTTGGCAAGCTCGTTCCATGCTCCACAATCTCACATTACGCATATTGCATACTTGGGTAGCATTGTATAATTACCTTTGTAAGCAATAAGCGCGCAATCAACCAAAGTCTGCAAACTTGCTCCGATTACTTCATTGTTTTCTCTACTTGATTTTGAACCTTATAATCTGGAGTTTTATTTGTGCATTGAGCTTTTAATTTCTTAGCGTAGACATGATGCTTTTGAGCACTAGGTAGGATGAAACCCCATAGGCTATGTGATCAGCCTACTTACTGAGCTACTTTAATTTTTCTCCGACCTGCCCCGCCAGGTGATCCTCGACTTCCGTGTGCTCTACAAACTTACTCCAGCTCTGATTTGTGCATTTTTTTGCAGTATTTTGGATTGAGTAGAAGGAATATAAATGCGGCGAGGAGCTGCGTGGAGGCAGCTGCTGGGGCAGCTCACAGCAAAAGGCAGCAGTAGTGCTGCCAAAAGTATCGCTGCAACTGCCGTCAGTGCCGCTGCTACTGCTCCTAGCCCTTGTTTTCCTCCCACCGTTGCGTTCCTCCTTCAAAGAACTGCCAGAAATCCAAGCTACAAATTGTCTTCCCCAGCCCTTGCATATCGCTGTTTTTCTTCCTCACGTCCCTCTACTTCCGCTGGTATGTTTTCGGCAACAACATCACACTCCAAAGCAGCAGTAAAAAGCTGGAAGGAGGTACAACACCGCCTCAAACGTCATTTCGAAGTCATTAGACCCTCATATGAATGGAATCTGGGTACAGGATACAACGCACGGGTTGCTATAGTCAATGCGTTATTCACTACACAGCCTAGCACCCACTGGGCTCGTTTAGTTTCCATCCTTGTGGCAGAGGCGGTGACACGTGGCGACCCTTTATCTTGGTGTTACTACGTCCCTGTGACGGCCAAAGAAGAAGCGCATTTAGCAGAAATTGAGCGACTCGATGCAGCAGCGGTAGCATTAGCAAATAAAGGGCTATTTCGCACTTTTTTAAATTATATCTCGTCATGGCTACGGCTAATGTACCTGATGTTTCTTTTCACCCCCACGGTTATCTCGGCTCCGATCGCTCTTCGTAAGCAAAATCAACTACGAAAGGATTGGCTACAATTGTTGCGACGTACGTTAGAACGCGCTGGCCCTGCCTTTATTAAATGGGGCCAGTGGGCGGCCACTCGAGCTGACCTGTTCCCCCCGGACTTTTGCAAAGAGCTCGAATTATTGCACACCCAAGCTCCTGCTCATGACTTTCCTTACACAGAAGCCGCGATCAAATCTTCTTTTGGATTTGACGTACAGGATTTATTCAGTGATTTTGAAACGTTGCCCGTAGCCAGTGGGAGTATAGGTCAAATTCATCGAGGTGTGCTTTCAGGCGCCGGCGCCCGATTGACCAATATGAATGAAGGTTCTGTAGTCGCTGTTAAAGTAAGACATCCTGGCGTGAGTGAATCGATAGAACGTGATTTTGCGCTCATGATGGCGACAGCACGTGTTGCTGAAGTGATCCCTGCGTTAAAGACTCTGAGACTTGAAGAAAGTTTAAAACAATTTGCCGCCCCGCTACGAGAGCAGGTTGATCTCGGTAGAGAAGGATTCTACTTGCACGCTTTCAACTACAATTTTAGAAAAGAAAGGAATGTATCATTCCCTGTACCTCTCTATCCCTTAGTCGCCCCTGCTGTACTAGTAGAAACGTTTGAAGAAGGCAAACATATTAGCTCTTATGTGACTAAAGGCGCCGGAGCGCCCTATAATTCAGAGTTGGCCCAGGTTGGAGCGAGAACAATGCTTCATATGATGGTTGTAGATAACTTAGTACATTCGGACTTACACCCAGGGAATATTTTAGTACGACTAGAGCCCAAAGGAGGTGCTTTGGGGGCTGCGGTGGTGAATAAACTTCATTCATGGGCTGATAAAGCTGGCGTAGGTGCTTCGTTTTTATCTTCCGTGTTTCGTGGGGCAGGAGCAGAAATTGCTGATGCGCCTAATGGTAATTCCACCAGTAGTACGAGCAGAGATGAGAGTGTCGAAGATCTGAAAGCAGCGATAGATTCAGTCTTTTTAAGACCTTCCATCATCTTACTCGATGCTGGCATGGCAACCAGACTCTCACCTGACGATCAGATTAACATGGTAGGCCTGTTTGATGCATTTTCCCGGTTGGACGCCAGAGCGGTGGCAAATTGGACATTACGATTCGCTGGAGAGGAACAAACCTGTCTAGACCCTGAAGCGTTCCGTAAAGATCTACAAACTCATTTTAACGAGTTGAAAGCAGCAGACGCCTTTTCCAAAGGCGATACAACGAGTGGCGCCGAGGCATTGGCTGCGGTTTTAGAGAAAGTACGATTACACCAGGTGAATATGCCTGGTCATATTTGTGCAACTGTAGTGACGACACTTGTATTAGAGGGGTGGTCCCATCAATTAGATCCTGCCCATAGTACACTCTCTGAAGTCAAACGGATCATCGCAATGAAGAAAGGAGAAACAAAATTAAAGAAAGCTGCCATGTGGATACAGGGTGCTGCTGTAGATAGGCAAATTTTAGAACATGTGCCCCAATTTGCACTGGAAGAAGAAGCAGGAGGAAAACATAATAAGAGGAGATACTCATACTTTTAAATATTGAACATGAAGTATTGTTAAATATTTTCTCCCTTTCTACCTCCTTGCACTGAGAGTAGTGCCAATATAGTTTGGATCGAGATGCCAACGAAGTGTTTTTTCTTTCTCTCAGTATTAGTCAATGTAACTGATTCTTTTCTACGCAGTGGAATACACACTGCTGACGTATTAACTTTACTCTTATTAGTTGAATATGTTGTTCATTTTCTGTTGCTCTTTACAAACTGCTTTTCATCTCACGCTTGAAAAAAAATATGAGTTTTTACCGACCAAAATTTGGTTATCTTTTTTTTTCCCTTGTACAGTGCTCCTACAGAATGTAAATTCCAGTTGTCAAACAGTCAGTTAAATAAAGGAAAATTTCAAAAATCTCTATTAAAATATGATTATTATCAGGTAAGCTTTTTCAAAACACAAAACAGAAGCAACCAACCGCCATTAAAAAAAAAAGTAAAACCGCAATTGAAAGGTTGGAGAAAGAGAGAAATACATACCACTGTCCAATACTACCGGTACTATAACGGAGCATTGTAAGGGTTGTTTTCAAGAAGGAGTTACACTCAATCGATGTGATTCTACATCCTCATTTGCCAGCCCACTACTAATAACACCAGTGCCCTCACCATTGTCAACACCGCCTCTGCTAATAAGGCCAAAACCAGCTGCTGCATTATCAAGTTCCTGCTGCAAATCGACCATAGAAGGCGCTGCTGATGGAGGTCTTGCCTTTCTAACTAATTCCAGCACCCCACTCGCTACGTTATATACCTGATGGCCAACGTTAAAACCCAACCAGCCAGTTTTAGCCGCCACCCGCGCCAATGGAGGCCCCCTTCCAACTTCAGCAGAAGAACAACAATGCAGAAATCGGTCAGTAGCAGCTTCCCAAGTTAATCTCTTCCGTTCGTCAGGAGTCAATGGTGCAGGATCTTCGGTCAACGCTTTCTTAACGGCATTAGAAAACTCTTCAGGGGTGCTGTAAATAAGACAATTAACAAACCCGGAGAAAAAATCGTTGCAAGGGTGTTGAGGGACAATAACCCACTTCCCCATCGCCATAGCTTCTGCAGTGGTGGTAGCTACCACATCAGAAGTACTAGGATTCACAAATGCACGGTAAACAGCCATATCAGGGGACAAATGATCTTTTGCGCCTAAAAATCTCAACGGCAAACCGCGCAAAGAAGCTTCAGTTTTAATCGCTTCCAGCTGTTCCCCTTTACCGTACACATCGACTATTTGGTGTTGGTGGGATAGGGTCTTATGTTCGGAAAAACGGTCGAGTAATTCAGCGAAACCTTTCGCCCAGAGAGCTTTACCCAAGAAATAAATGCCCTTTGTGAAAACCGGCCGAGCCTCCACATCAAGGTGTGTTCTCGCCTCTCCTACTTGTAAAAACGTATGTGACACTCCATGTACAAAACACGTCTCCTGTCTCGGTAAATTTTGTACTGCATCACTCAATTTCACAACTTTATGGGTATGTTGTCGGCATAAAAACTTATTCAATCGCTTTAATGCACCAGCTGCAGCTTCCCCGGCCTCTCGTTTTGCATAATCCACGTAGTTAGTATGCATTATACCGACTACAGGGACGTATCTTGGGAACGCGCGTGTCCATCTTTTACCAGTATGATACCAGGTTAAATGCTCAGGCTCTTCAAGTACGATTAAATCTACTGGTTGCGGTAAGAGCGGCTGAATATCGACTTCCGGCATGATAGAGCCCAGCCCTGGATCGTATCTACCTGGGTAAAACACTAAATGGAAGCTATGATGCGTTTGCTGATGTTGAGTATCCAAGCATGCAGCGTCTGAAGGTAATGAAAAGGGGATCCGTCGTTGGACGGCGTCAATAACCGCGACTGCTTGCTCCTCCGGGGAGTTGAAAACAACGCCTGGTGCAAAAAGTCGCGGCTGGTCTTCCACCGCCACCCACGGAATGACCAACGTTACGGCATGGCCCGATTTCCACAGGTATGCGGCACGTAAGGCCGGGTTGACAGCTGTTCCTGTGAGCCAAGGAAGAGAGGCCGTGGTGACTATTGCTATTCGAGGATATACTGATATAAATTCGAGTGGGTGAGATTCGATAGCGTCAGCTGCTGCCACCCGCCGGGCAATTTCTTCAATAGTTAATTCCTCTTCATCATCTTCATCTTCACCGCCTATTTCCCCAGCTCTAGGAGTGGTGTTGGTAGTGGTAGCTCCTCGTGGAGTTGTGGTGGTGCTTGTACGGCCACCACGATGGGAAAGTTGTCCACCACCATCAAGGAGAAGCAACCCGGCAGCGTGAATGTCACTCTCATTATCAAAACCTGCATCTTCTTCTTCCTCGTCTTCCGAAGTATCTAAATCCTTTTCCAATTGATCTAAAGCAAAGGCAATTGATTTTGCACTGCGGGGTATCCGATCTCTTGATAGAGGTAGTAAGGTTCCTTCCGTTTGGGTAGCAGCAGCAGTGGCGGCGGCGGCGGCGGCGGCGGCGGCGGCGGCGGCGTCATCTGGAGGGGGGACAACATTTTCAAAGCTGCTATGAAGTTTTGGTTCTACTACGCTAGATAGTGCGCCATCTTCGATGCCGTTATTTGTTTTGGAATCCATGCTGGGAGAGGAAAGAGTGTATCTAATACTAGACTGGTTAAAAGGTGCTTTAATTATCGGAACTATTTAATGATTCGGAATGTTTATTTTGCTTTTCGTGGTAAGCATCCGACGATCTGGCATCACTCCTTCAGCCACTTGTTTCGGGGCTGTTTTCACGTTATATAAATTCCTTATCGATTGCTGAACACCGACTTTTGCCTCCCTCTATCCTCGTGCTTTGCTCGGGGCATCTGTGCGATGGATGCAGGGCGGCCGACCCGTTCGTCAACATCCTAAATCAGAGCCTGAGCCGCTGGATTCGCCCTTTTAAGAGCACCTTCGTGTTGAGAAGTTGCTATCTATTGGATCAGAGCTTGGTCAGTAGAGAAAGGGTAAGCTTGGGATGACTGCTACAATTCAACTTGAAGCTGTTTGGGGCAGGGCGGGCTGAATAGGCTGTTTCTGCGCTCTCTATTGCTTTTGATGTGTTGGAAGACTTCTGAGAATGGCCCTCAGACCCTTGGCAGCCTTAACCTTAAAGGTTTTGCTCTGGGTTAGATTTTAATTCTCAATAACCTTCATTTAGCTGCTAGAGAGGCGGTTTCAAAGTGCCTGGGCTTTTGGATGTATTCATATAACAGTGGTCTAAAATATCACACCGCGGCTCGGGCGACTTAATCACTCATTGCAGCCCTTTGAAGGGCAAGATCATTGATGGAGGAGGGCAGGGCATTCCTGGTGGTATATTCTTTCATATGGAGTTCGACTTTACTCAGCCCTTCTTTAAATGCCTTCTTCTTCTCATTTCTTTCCCCACATTTTCCTCTTCCCCCTTGTTACAGAAATTGAATCAAAACAAGATGCTCTCTTCTCGTCTCTACCAGGAGGCTGGCCTCTCCGGTCTTATGCGTGCTAGCATGACCACTGCTACCGCCGCTCCCTCCGCAGCTGCCGCTCCCCTTATCCCTGCCGCCAAGGAGGGTAAAGGCGCCACTGCTTTCCTCGTCGATCTTGCTGCTGGAGGTACTGCCGGTGCCCTTTCCAAGACCGTCGTTGCCCCCATCGAGCGTGTCAAGCTCCTCCTCCAAACCCAGGACTCTAACCCTAAGATCAAGTCTGGTGAAATTCCTCGCTACACTGGTATCGGAAATTGCTTCGTTCGCGTCACTCGTGAGCAAGGTATGGCTTCTTTCTGGCGTGGTAACTTGGCCAACGTCATTCGTTATTTCCCCACCCAGGCATTCAACTTTGCCTTCAAGGATACTATCAAGGCCCTTTTCCCCAAATACCACCCTACCCAGGATTTCTGGCCCTTCTTCTTGACCAACTTGGCTTCTGGCGGTCTTGCCGGTGCTGGTTCTCTTCTTATTGTCTACCCCTTGGATTTTGCCCGTACTCGTCTTGCTGCTGATGTCGGTTCCGGTAAAGCTCGTGAATTTAACGGTCTTGTGGACTGCTTAACCAGGACTATGGCTCGTGGTGGACCCATGGCTATGTACCAAGGATTTGGTGTCTCCGTCCAAGGTATTGTTGTCTACCGCGGTGCCTACTTCGGTCTCTATGATACTGGCAAAGGGGTCTTGTTCAAGGACGAGAAGAACGCTTCCTTCCTTGGCAAGTGGGCAGTTGCTCAGGCCGTTACCGCTATGGCTGGTGTGCTTTCTTATCCTTTCGATACTGTCCGTCGTAGGTTGATGATGCAGGCTGGTGGTGAGAAGCAGTACAACGGTACTATCGATTGCTGGAAGAAGATTGCTTCTCAGGAGGGTACAGGCGCTTTCTTCAAGGGTGCGTTGTCCAACGTGTTGCGTGGTGCTGGTGGTGCTTTCGTTCTTGTCTTGTATGATGAGATTAAGAAGTTGTTGGATGCTTCTCGCGCCGCTGCTTAAATTTTATTTGCTTTTTGAACCCGATACGTCTGTCTATCTGTCCGACTTCATCAATCAAACAAAAGAAAGAAAATCAGCGGTCGAAGATATTCTTTGCCTGAAGGTAGAGATGTTTATTTTTTTGATCCATTATATTTGTTATCTATCCCGCCTGAATTGTGGTGGTGGTAGTGCACATGTAATGGTCTGCTGGTTGCTTTAATTTCCTTCTCTTCTGTCTTCTTTATAAAAACAAAAACGAAATGTAATCACAACGTCTTAAAATTTGTAATTCTCGTTAAAAGTTGTCATCAGTTGAAAGAAAAGTAAAATAAAATGACCGATTTTCTATCACAACTACTGCTATTTTAAGGACAATTATGCAGAGCCCATTGATGGTGGCTGTGGCGGTCTCCGCAGTGTATTTGGTGATGGGCCAGAAGGGCCACCAAGACTCTCAACACCCCCACCGATGCTATTGCTCCCACTGCCGCTGTGAGCATGCCCAGCAGCGACCTCAGGCAACCCTCCTCTCGACGCTGCCCAGCTTTTCAACCGAACTGCCATATCTGTAGGTAATTTTTGCCACACTTGTGCAGGTATTCTTTGCAATAAAGTAACGAGGAGCTCCTGCATACCACCAGGCCCGCTTGCTAGAGCAACTACACCGATTAAAATCATATTCCAGCTTGTTAACCTGACAAAAATCGATATAAACGACCCTGGCATAGTCTCCCCAAGTCCTAATAACCCTACAACAACTCCGGTCACCATAGAGGTCACTGCAACGCAGGTACAAACGACCACTGTTGCGCCAGACTGCAAGCCTTGAGTTTGTAAGATGAAGCCGGTTGCTGAGAGGGCGACGCTTGCTGCAAGGCCGAAAGGGACCCATGTCCATCTTCGTGCAGACATGAGGAATCCAGTTCGACAACATGCTGCGGAGAGACCAAAGCAGCCACCAGCTTGGAGGCCATATAATGCAGCAAGTGCCTTGTCACCGCCGCTCCCGCCCCCGCCTCGACTGCTGCGGCTTTTATTATGTCTGTGCCTCTGTCGGAGCTTTTTTAAGCTCGCCACACCGAAACCAACCAGTATTAGTACAAACAGCATACGCAATGCAGCAGGACGGGAGGGTGCATCATCTGCTGCTGCGCCTGCTGTGCTGCTAGAAGAGCTTGAGGCGCCTAAACCTAAAGTGCCAAGCCCGGCAAGGCCTACTGCAGCCCATTCCCAGTCTGCAAGCTTCTCTTTTAAAAAGAAATGGGTGTAGACAGCTAGTCCTACGAGTCCTACGCCTGAGACTGGCTGAATAATAGAGACAGGGGCTAGTGCAAAGGCAAAGATTTGAATGACGCCACCTGCTAAATCTGAAATCAAACCAGTGACCCAGGTTTTATCCAAAACATATTGCCGTAAAATCTTTTCTTCAAGACTAAATTTAGGGAGATTTCTCGTGGCTTCCTTTTGAAGTGCTTTGCCTATTGAGCTCGCTGTAGATGCAACCACTGTGATGAGAATGGCAGTCCATAGAAAGTCCGAGGAGGTCATCCTGACGCACTGAGCTATTTGCTTGTATACGGTAAGTCTTCAAGATAGCAGAAATGGTATTTTTCTCCGTTGAACTTGGTTTAAAAATCTTACAAATAAGAAAACAACAATTTTCCTCCCCAACTGATTTTTTTGTTTTGGGGGGGGGGGGGGGGGGGGGGGGGCTCTCTCTCTTCTCTCTCTACTTCTATAGAAAGAACAGTCTACGAACTAAAGGTCCTCTCTATACAAGCCCTGGCCATACCCACCAGAAATACGCCCATCCCCACGGTGCAAACTTCAATGGCGCCATCAATATTGTCCCTACGAACACCGGGGATAACCACCACGTGTCCCACACCGCCCAAGAGTAGTACCAAGGGAGAATGAAGCAACAGAGAAAGCTAACTGGGGTGAAAGCCTGGAAGATCAACGTAAGAGCTAACGCTGCACATAACAAATGATAAAAGAATACAACGTTAGGACATCTGGATTAAAAAAAAAAAAAAAGACACACACACATAGTCTTTCCCGCTCGAAATTGTTCATGTTTAGATTTTTTTTTTCTCTCTTACCAAGGGTATATGGAGGGAAAGCAGCTAACAGCGCCAGTTCTTTCTTGTTTCGCTTAGACCATGTCCATTTACTCTTTGTTTCTTCAGCTAAAAATTGATTGTACGCCTCGCTGACTGCTTCCCACTGCTGCTGCAGTTTTGATAGAAATTCAAACAGCGGTTGCAGCGCCGCACGGACAGCTGCAATCGCTGCTAAAAGAATTGAAATTGGAGGAGAGGTTGCTAATTCTTTCTTCTTTTCCTCTACTGCAAATTTAAATGCTCGAATACGCTGCTGTAAACTCATTTCGCGACGAGGTTCTGCTGCTGCTGCGACCACAAGATTACTATTCCGCTGCTGTTGAGCGCCTGCAAAGATTAGTTGTTTGTTTAATAGTAAGGACCGAACGGATGTGAATCATACGGAGTAGAAATGACAAAATAAGGGTAAGCAATTAGCAAATACTCACGTAGGCTAGTTGCGGCTCCTCTAGAAGAAGAGGCCAAGAGGGTACTGGCGGTCGACAAAGCCGGCCTGATGAGATGTCTCGTTGCTGGGAGGAATTCTGTGCATCTCCCACTAGTGCTAGGAGCACAGGATACTGAAGAACTATTTAATGATATAATACGCATAGTATTGGGTCAAACTAAGAAGAATAAAACCTTAAGAGATGAAAATGATGAGGAAATTAGATATTCAATAGCGTGCAATGCGCTATCCTGGGTGCGTGTCTATGCTTTGAAAAGTCAGTTGATGTCTTTAGGTATATAATATATGCCACGGTAACATGAAAAAGTGCCCTTATATCCTTTTTATTTTCTTCCCTGAAACTTCGGCAGCCCCCTATATCCTCTGGAAAAAGGCACATTGTGCTCACAATTTGTAAAGTTCATTCGCGTTCAAGCTAAATTATCAAATCACGACGCTGCAACTGCGAGCTTCAAGTCTGAATATAGTAATTCTTTGATTTTCCGAACAGCCAAGGACAGCATGCAGGCGTCTTTGCAGCTTCAATGCCGCGTTGGATCCCAGAGGTAAGTATACTCATAGAGATCAAGACGTTGTCTGGCTAATTGTGCCGTTGATGGCTCTTTCTCCCACGTTCAGCATAAAAATCCAAAATTGATTCATGTTCTTGAAACTCCTTTTTCTGCAGGCCTCAAGCTTCTGGGCTTCGAACCTCTCTCAGGCCCACTAAAGTCTTCATGGCTCGCTCTGCAGGTACGAATTGTGGCCAACGTTAATGCATTGTGCTCGTATCTTCTGATCTCCATGTTGGTGGCTCACCTTGCATCCCTGCGGCTTCCTTCCTTCTCACCCCTTCTTCTTTACCTCTTTCTACAGTCCGTGGATTAAGACTTCCAGCCCGCCACAGTGTCGCCGTCAAGGCTCAGATGTTTGATGGATTTGAGAATTTGATTAGCAAAGCTGCTCACAGGTAATGTCTATCTTCTTCCTCGCATCACCGCTCCAGCTTGAAAAACGCACCTGTGTTATTTAAAAACCATTTTTTTTGTTAAACATTATTCTAATAATATTATTAATTCTTATTTACAGTGCTGCTGACCCTTCTGCCTTTGATCACATCGCTGCTGCCCTTACCACCTCTCTCTTCCTTGCCGACATTGACCCCTCTGCCGCCACTGATGCGGTCGACGCTGCAGCCGACGCCGCCTCCAAGAAGGGTGGCTTTTTTAGCTTCTTCACCGACTCATTCGAGTCTTTTATCAAGTTGATTGATGATGGCTTAGCCAAAGCAGGTGTCCCTTATTCATACGGTTTTGCAATTATTCTCATTACAATCGCTGTCAAGCTGGCAACGTACCCTCTTTCCAAGAAACAGGTAGAAAGTACCCTCAGCATGCAAGCTCTTCAGCCTCGTATTAAGGATCTTCAAGCGAAGTTCGCAAATGACCCTGAAAGGCTTCAGGTGGAGACTGCAAAGATGTATCAAACAGCAGGCGTCAATCCCTTGGCAGGATGCTTACCTACCTTGGCTACTATCCCTGTGTTTATTGGATTATACCGTGCATTATCTAATGTTGCAGATGAAGGTTTGCTTACTGAAGGCTTCTTTTGGATCCCTTCTCTTGCTGGTCCTACAAAACTTAATGGTGGGCTTGGCTGGTTGTCTCTCACAGACGGCGGTGCTCCCCCTTTGGGATGGCACGATACCATCTCCTATCTTATTTTGCCTGTGTTGTTGGTTGTTTCTCAATTCTTTTCACAGAAAATCATCTCCCCTCAACAACAGTCCACTGATCCAGCACAACAACAAACACAAAATATTCTAAAATTTATTCCTTTGATGATCGGTTGGTTCTCTCTTAATGTCCCCTCTGGACTTACTTTATACTGGTTTACAAACAATATTATCACTACCGCACAGCAGGTGTACCTTAGAAAGAAGTTCCAGCCGGCGGAGTTTCCCACCGGTGGTGGTGGCGGTACCATTGTGAAGCCCAAAGCGCCTGAGATGCCTCGAGGCCCTACTGGAAAGGATTTGAATGCGAGAAGATCTAATAAAAGCTCAGCTGTAATTGATGTAGAAGCTGAAACTGTGTCTGATTCCAATTTCCCTGCTGCTCCCTTTGGCGGTGCTTCTTCCTCGTCATCGGCTCCTTCCTCCTCTTCTCTCTCTTCTGGTCAGTCTCAGGGAGAGAAGTTTAGGGCAATCAAAGCTCGTGAAGCTGCCCGTAAAGCAGCAGAACAAGCTGGTGTAGCACCTTCTGCTTCTTCTGATGGCAATGGTGCTGGGGCGGCGGCGTCTACGGCGTCGGCTCCTGTTGCGACTGCTGTGGATGACAAGGCCTCTAAGCCTCAGGTGCCCTCTGCTGCTCCTGCGAAAGATGGTGGATTTGCAAAGAGTAACGGAGCAAGGGGGAAGAGCAGTGGCGGTGCTAAAAAAGGAAGCAAGAAAAAGTAAAGACTGGCGGTAGTTGTGCGCCGCCTTTACGCTTTCTTCCCCGTTGCTTTTTTCAAAGAGCAATATTCATTTCTCCAAGTAGATTGATTGATTAAGTGATTGATTGATCATTAATTCATTTATATACATACACAACTATAACATTTCTATTATGAAAGCTTCAAATTTTCCCTCTATAGTCACACATAACCCTAAAAGCATTTTGTTTTTTATTCCATTCATTTGTGCTTGTTGCCGCTTTTTACCTTTTTTTGTAAAGAGACACGAAAAGAACCATTCGAGCTCTTGGGAGGTCTTGGCGCCGCCATAGGTTTACAAACATAATCAGAAAAGCTCAGGTTATCAAAAGAGTCGCCTTTCAGCGAGGAAAAAACAAGAAATTCAAGTTAATTTAGGGGTTCAACAAAAGCAGAAATCTCGGCGCCAAGGACCCGTGCCACTTTAAATTCAACTTGATTTCCTAAATAGATCAGCACTGTGCCGGCCAAAATATTTACTTTTGAGATGTATATGCCGGCGACGTAATGCCAGTATTGCATAATCGAATGCCTTTCCTCCGAATTCAGCCTCCCAAATCAAGGCAGGCCAATACTTTGCTACCCCTGCTTGAAGCGCAGCCAGCTGTTGGGGGCTAATTGAACGCAAAATCGAAGGCAGCCTAGGGATATCTTCATTGTTTAATCGGATAGAAAACTCTTCATATGGTAAAATATCCTCGTAAGGTTGGTAGACATGCTCTTGTATAATCACAGGAACGCATCCAGTGGACATTATGGACACAATCCGTATTCCCCATCCGTGACCATACGGGGCAAGGCAAAATTGTGTCCTACGTAGAGTCTCCTCATAGTCGGGAATGCTACCTTCAACCACTCTAAAGTCTGTATCGTTCCATTTGGGTATATATTCTGCTATTATATGGCGGGTGCGACCACTATACTCGAAGTCGTTTGGTCGAAATCCTCCAGCGAAAAAGAAGAGCTCTTTGCGATCTGGTAAAGGCCTTTCTATGGAATTTATTCGCTCTACATACGTCTCTCTGGCAACCCGGCCGCCATTTGGGAGAAATGGAGGCACATTAACATCTCTAAGAGGATGGTAGCAGCCCCAGTCTTTATTAGGCACGTTTAGAACCATGGAATAGTTTTTCCCCTCGGCTGTGTGGTCAAAATAACCGAAATGTGTCAATTTAATCAACGATTTCGCTTCTGGAGACTCCAAAAGACAGCTTGAACGATCACCTGGAGTCCAGACTATATGGTCACGGCCATCTGTGCGATTCCAGTAAGGGAATTCCTCTCGCACATAATCGACTACACGCGTTACATGCAGATTTGGGTTGCCCAAATTAGACGTGTATGCATACGTGAGAGCTGGGAGAAAAAAGAGGTGAGCTTCCGATGGATCTTCAGTTCTGACATTGCTCTTTATCAAAGAGTCAAGAAACTGTACTTGGAAGCAAAAGAAAAGAAAGAAATTCAGATACTGATTTGAAAGGTGTTGGGCCAGCAAAATTTTCCATCTCTTTTAGAAATAGCAAGGGAAAAAAAAATCCTTACGTATTGATAAGCAATGTAGATAGGATCATGCCCTTGCCACCCTGAAGGACCTTGCTGGTACGCCACATAAGCTGGAAGATCATACCTGCAATGAAAAGTAAGAAAAATGTGAAATATTTATTTATTTTTGCTTTCCCGTTGGCACAGCTGAGCACTGTTTAATTTCTAATAAATAGAATTTTAAAAAAAGTTTCAAGCCGATATCCTCACATATAGATTTTAAAATTAGTGGGATTGGCGAGGGATACATTTTGAGGTGGATATGCTCTGCTGCGGGCACAGCCAACTCCCCAATATGGTACGTCACAGTGACAAAATGAGTCTTTACATTTTCCACGTCCTGTAGGAAAGGAGGAAGCATGAAGAACAACAAAAGAGTTAGTTTGGCAAGATATAGATACTAGGGTATAGAGTTTAATAAATACACCAGCAAAGCAGCATACGTACCACTGCATTCATTAGTACAGACATTGCGTTCCTCTTCACAAGCACCACCCTGCAAAAATGATGAATTAGTACCGGTCACAGCATTTAATCTATAATGGCTAAATTATACAAGAAATAGAAGAATTTTTAGTTTTTCATTAAGAGATAGTGAGATGGTACTTCACGTACGCCAAACCCATGATAGCATCTACATTCTGGTAAGGCATCCAGGTTCTCTGCCCATTGCATGCAGGCGCCTCTGCTATTGCACTGTCCTGGACATTCGTCGAGAGGAAGGCTCCGTCGATTGTCTCTTATTGTAGCCTCAGGATAGGTGATGTTTATTCTAAAAAAAGGGAAATATCCACGGTAGTAAGAGACGTCGGTTTCATTCTCATACGGGACGCCAATTTTCGTTTGGCTTTTTTGTCGACTTGGTGAAACCGGGGATTGTTCTTTTTGATTTCCAAAAGAATAGCATGCTCGATGAGGACCGAGATCAAGAGGAGCATCGCAGTTTGTTGAATTACCACAAAGATATTCGTGGCACTGAAGGAGGCATTCACACGATTGAAGGCTCCGACTATCACAGTACGCTGGACCAGAGGGAGAAAGACGGCAAGCTGTCAATTGATCTTGGTGACAAGATGCGCCGGTTCTTCCAAATGGGCATTCGCACTTTCCAGTCTCTTGATTGCAATTCCCGAATTTGCTGCATCCCTTATGGCAAGACAGAGGCTGGCCAGAAACAAAAAAATCGCCGCCGCCGCCGCCGCAAGTTAAAAAGAGGGCAAGACTTATGGCCACAAAATATTCGAAGCGCATTTCTAAGTTTGCGTTTGAAAAATATTACGTCGAATTATAAATATGATGATTGACTTGAATAAAGGCTATATTTCAAGCATCCTCTTGGGCATTGCTTGTAAAATGAGGAATTATTCAGTTTTCCATGTCTGTCGCGTTGGATAAAAATCAATCAGTAGCTCTCTGCAGTAGCAACAAGAGATAGCTTAACGTAGATAAACTTTGGCATTAATCAATCACTCCGGCAAGTCTTCCAAATGGCAGTCAATGCAATGACTAGCACCCTTTCTGTCGCCTCCAACTCATTAATGGAAGGCCCAACTATCTTTATGGAAGGCCCAATTGAGCCTGTGCTTGTCCAAGCATGCTTTTCGGTGGTTTAAACAAGCAAATTTGCGCCCTGCCATTTGGAAAGTAATGCCATTACTCATGATGAGGATCATGCATTGGGTGACCTCTTTTTCTACAACTTTGATCCGTAATAAGTAATATTTTTGTTTTTATTACACCACATTTGATACTCTCACCATACCTTAATCCACGATTTCGGCATTATAAAAGCGAGCATTTTGAATCTTGAATCATTCAGATCACAACATCTTTCGCAAAACATCTCAACCTCGCAAGCCCCATGGACTGGATCAAGTTTAAAATCAAGTCTCTAGCCATCCAAAAGGCTGGCAATAATCTCGGGAAAAAAACTGCTGCTGATTTTCTTTCCCAAATGCAGGTCTCTTATGACCCAACCGCTCACCAGATTCTTCGAACGCTATCTTATATTGTGTCAGGAGCTGCAGATTTTGGAGAAGTGCTTGTAGCTACTACCAAATTTGCTGATAACATCCCTTTTGATGAGTTAATCGTCCGTTGGTATGACGTTTGGCACGAGTTGGCACAAAAAACAGAAAAAACTGCTGAGGAAAGCGCCGCTCATGGTCACCTCTGCAGTGCAGCTTCCGCTTATTTAAGAGCTTGTGAATATCATAGACAATCAGGTTTCTTTCTTAGAGAGAATCTAGACGATCCACGTGGATTAGAGGCTATGAAAGGCGTTCAAAAGTGCTTTCGAGACCATATTTCTAAAGCTGGGCTGGACATTCAACCAATAGAAATTCCTTTTGAGGAGGAAAACGGCCGTGGTAAAAAGTTTTTATTCGGTTATTTTGCTCGAGGCGCTGGAGCCACCTCCCCTGAAGAGGTCCGCACCACAATCATCTTCCCAGGAGGGTATGATGGCTGTGCAGAAGAAAGCTGGAGTTCTGGAGGGGCACAGGCAGTCGCCAGAGGGTACAACGTTATCTTGCTTGACGGCCCGGGACAAGGGGCGACGCTTTTTTTCAATAGAATGTATATGCGAGCTGATTATGATAAAGTGTTGGACGCTTCCATAGCATGGCTTGCTAGAAACAAAGCCAAAGAAACGAGTATCAACCATTTGGCTGTGTTAGGAAGGAGTTTTGGAGGTTTTCTAGGCGCCCAAATGGCCGCAAAAACTCAAATTCCGTTGCTAGCAGTAGCGTTGGACCCTTTGCAAGTCGATTTTGCAGGCGCAGAGAAGCGTTTTCCCTTCCCTCCTGGAGCTCTCAAGCTCTTCAAAGACAAAAAATTCGATGAAATGGATAAAATTTGGCTTCCCGCGCTGAAAGAAATGCCTTTAGTGCGATTTCAAATCATGTCTCGAGCAGCTGTCCACGGCTTTTCTGCCTCCCCCTCGCTCTGGCTTCATTCAATTATGAACGAATTTAGCTGTGTAGATGATTTAGAAAACATTTCCTGCCCTGTATGGACTGCGATGGGAGAGAATGAGAAGATTTCTATGCCTGGGGTCGAGGAAAACTGTGCTAAAATAAAAGATTTAACTATTCATCGATTTAGTCAAGCGGCGGATGGAGCCTTGGGGCATTGTCAAGCGGGTGCTTCTGCGAGGTTTTTTGAAGCGATGTATAATTGGATGGAAGAGAAAGCGCCAGCACGGGTTTAGAGAAAGAGGAACCCCAGGGTATATAGGGTTAATTAATTAAATTAGACTTTATCCTTTGTTTATTGAAATAGTACGAGGAGCGCTTACCTCCAAGGCAATAGTAGATACACAGTTAGTAATCAAGTTAAAGTAAAGAAAATAGCGGTATGACTAATTGTACAGCATGCGAGCACACGAAATTAATGGAAAACAAAAGAGAAATACTAATCAAATTAAACATGCTTAAATATTAATTCCACCGTCTTTTTTCCCCTGGCCACCTTAAAAAATTTAAAGTCTACGCCACCACATTCGAGTTACCAGGTGCAAACGGATTCGCATCATCTCTTCCGATGCCAGCAAATACCGTATTCACATGCGCATGGCACAGTTCATCCGCTCTAATAGCTAGGAGCAAGTCCCTCATACTAGCGTTTTCTGGCAACCGCCAGTACCTCCTCGAAATCAACGGCACTTTGATATTCTGCCATTCTGGCAATTTTCCAGAATCTATGTCATTGATACAATGGGTATACGTCTTGACGGCTTCCTCTTCAAGATAGGAAACAAATGAATGGCAATGGCGGGGAGAAATAGCATAAAATAATGTATACAAGGTCATGAAAATGCCTTGTGTGCCGATCACCGCAGTTCTAAAGAAACCTCCAGGTTTGTACATCTCCATAAAGGTGAGGAGATGCATACGTTCGTTTTCAGCTTCTTCTAATAAGGTGTGAATCCAGCCTTTGTCTCGGTTCATTGTGCGGAGAGAGCGAAGATGGCGCATCATGCCGCCAACCATGCCGGGAACCCCCGCTACAGTTTCTGTAGATATATAGAAAGAGAAAATAAGCATTTACGTGTTAATAGTCGCAATATTAAAGTATTTAACTGGTAAGCAAGTAAATTTAATAGGAAACAATTAAGGTGACATCGGCTGGCAATATGGGAAAAAAGCACGTACCAAGGAAAAGGAATCTAGTCAGCCATTTGGTAGAGTTCATATTGGGTCCATAGCCAGTAACCAAATCAAAGCTTCTACGTAAGATTTGAACGCCATAGTACCCAGTATAATCAGCAAAAGTTTTTGGTTGTCGATGTTGCGGGCGTATATTCTCAAGATATTCTTTCGAAGGGTAGTGTGGTTGAACCGGGCCAAACTCAAGGCATTTGTCACCTACACCATTGTTCTGTTGGATATCTGATTGGATGCCTGGGTGGGCAGCAACGCCAGGGGCGACTTCGTCTTCAGGAGGGCAAAGGGCTGGTTGGGCAGCAAAGGAGCGATGGTGCATGGGAACCTGCAAAAGTTGAACAGTGTGTGGCTGAGGGTGAGATTACGTAATCATAACAGCGTGAACAGTTTTAATGCTCTATCAAAAAGCATTTACGTTGGGGTTAAGCTGACTTAAAGCTACAAGAGATGCGGCTGTATGTGGTTTGGGTAGTTGCCATCTGAAGACGATTTGACGAATTACCTTGGTATCTGGAGAAACGGAGGCATGCATGCCTCCAAATGCGCGTTCCTGAAATATGTGCGAGCTAAGAGAGGCAATTCCGCGTCCGGAACTTTTGTTAAGGGTGAACAGAGCTTCCAAGCCATGTGAAGATTTTGAGCTCAATGCAAGCAATTTGGCTGCCTTTGTGCTTGCAGACTTCAGCATCTTGTTTATAATCGTGCCAAGAATTTATTAATTTTATTCGGGTAAAAACAACTGCGAAGTAAATCCTACCATCCCTACTATAAATTCAAAAATCTGTCCAACTTTGATATTTGAAAAAAATATTTGGAGACCCGAGATTGGTCTCGAAGTTTTTCATATTTTGATTCTAGAGGTATTAATTGCACCAATTACAGTATCAGGATTTCATTCCCAGTCTAGTGAATCAGCACCCATTTGCCCAACGCAATAAATAAGCTGCTGAATTAGAATTTGAATCTGGAAATGGATTCGCCACTTCGACACCCTCCAGGGCTATTGCATGCCCTTCAATCACGTCAACTATCGCATAGAAATAACACCGTAAGTCCAAATTTTCCGGTGCATCCTCCCTATGTAACATTTCTCCTTTTTAATAAATTGCATTGTGATCTCATAGTGGAAGTGAGAATTCTCCTTTTCCCTCTTCCCAGGAGCGAGCCTTATGCTGGAACGAATCTACCGTTAGTAGAATTTTCCCTGACGACCCTCTCACTGGCCATTCAGGCTGCGTGAACCGCTTAGTTTGGAACGAGGCAGGCGACATCTTAGCCTCCGCGGGAGATGACACAGACGTTCGTCTGTGGCCTGCTTTCCCCTCTTTTCACGACTCTCAATCCCTCGTTATTCCAACAGGGCATCATGCGAACATATTTGGGCTGCAGTTTATACCACAGAGTGGCTCTTCTAAGCTAGCAACAGGGGCTATGGATCATTCAGTCCAGCTGCACACCATCGATGCCACCCCCTTTTCTAATTCTAGAAACCTGGGGCCGTCTTCTCAAAGACCTACACAACTTGGTGATAGAGCACACTGGTTTCCTGGAAGAGAAGCAACCCCTCCTCGCCAAGGCCAACGCAATATTACTACAGAGAACGGCAGAGAGGACGCCAACGCCAACGGCGAAGGTGATGACGGCAGCAGAGATAATTCACTCATTGCTGATGTGCAAACAACCCAATTCAACTGCCACCGAGGTAGAATCAAAGAAATCCAAGTTCATCCAGAGGAGGCTTTCCTTTTTTGGTCTGTCTCTGAGGATGGTACTGTAAGGCAATACGATTTGAGAGTACCGTCATATCAGCAAAATAGATTTGAATGTGGAAATGTACTGCTAGCAGTACAAAAGAGAAAACGAGGAGATCTCAAGAGGTCTTCTCGACGATCTTCGTTTGAACAACAACAACAACAACAACACCACCAAAACTTGAACAATGTTGCCGCTGCCTCCTCCGTTGCAATGGCGACTGGTGACCCAGTGGTGTATCGTTCCTTCTCCAGAACGCAACAAGATCAATTCACAGCAACAACCAACCTCGCAGAATTAAAATCTTTATCTGTAAACCCTCTACGGCCTATGCAGCTCGCTGTAGCAGCTTCTGATAAGTATATTAGAATTTATGACCGGCGGCGGCTTTCTCTTGGCACTTTTGAGAATGCTGCGATGGCTGCAAGTAGCTCTAATAGCTCCCTTCCAGCTGGATTAGTAACTGAACTCATGCCGCCACATATATCTGCAGGCCCTGCAAACCTAGGTGGCGGCGGCGGCGGAGACCAAACGGAAGATAGTCACCCGACTTACATCACTTTTTCCAATAGTGGGACTAAGTTGCTAGCTAACTATCATGGAAATCATGCCTTTATGTGGAGTACACCGAATTTATTTGCTGGAGCAACTATAGAAACACGTGATGCTGCTAATCCTGCAAATGTAAGCTTTGGCGGTGGCGCTTCTCTTTCTCCAGCAGGGTGGAATTTTAATAAACAACGATTGCCACCACAAGTACGGAAGCAAAGGCCCCGTACGAATGGAGTAAATTCTTCTTCTTCTTCCTCAAAATCAGGGATTGGACCATACAATCTCCCTGAAGCAGCAGAAATGCATCGATTAACTGCTAATCTCGCTCTCTATGATAGAGAATACATGAAGGCTCTCTACGAGTTCAATGCCGCTCTAAAAATTGTTCCTCGGTCACCTGTCCTGTTAACAGGCAGAGCGTTAGTATTCCTCTCACGTGCTTGGATTGGTGATCAGGTAGAAGCGTTGCGTGATGCAGAAGATGCTGTGTACTACGATTACGAGAATGTAGTAGCGCAATTAAGAAGAGCACAGGCACTTTTTGATTGCGGGCTGGTCGAGTCGACATCCGTTGCTATACGTCTGTGCCGCTTCATCTGCTACCAAGGTAGTGATAGTAAGAGCGACGGTGATAGGGACGAGTTGAATTGTGAGTATGAGGAAGAGCTTTGCGCTTTAGAAAAGAAATTGAAAGAAAAAATGAGGACGATGCGGCAAGAAAAAGCTGAAAGCCTGCGGGAGAAGGAGGCGGCTAGAGAGGCAAGAAGACGTCGTGGTTTGAATTTACATAGGAGAAGTTCTCGTCCTAGTGGTGAATATAATCGGAGGAGGAGTAGCAGTAGTGATAATAATAACACAGCAGCGGCAGCAGCTGCTGCTGCGGAGGAGGGGCCATCGGCGCCGGCACAAACTTCGGTGGAAGTAGATGAAGAACAGCAGAGTATATATTGCTCAGATGAAGATGAAGGAGATATAGAAGAGACGGATAAGATAGAGTATGGATCTAATTTTTTGGATCGATTAGATACAGCTTTTTCTGAAAGTTTAGAAAAAGACTATCAAAACATATTGAAACAAAATAAGTATTGGAAAAATTCTGGACCCGCTTCCTCCTGTTTTTCTCCTCCGTCTTCATCATTTTCTCCGTCTTCATGGCTTTGGGGTGCGCTTCCAAGTTCTTCATCCTACCTCCAACGCTTTGTTGGCCACTGCAACCTCCAAACGGACATTAAAGAAGCAGTTTTTCTCGGCCAGGACGACTCTTTTGTTGCCGCTGGGAGCGATGACGGTCGCATCTATTTGTACGACGCGTCGAGTGGAGTCTGCCTCCGTACTCTCCTAGGTGACAACGATATAGTCAACTGTATCCGCCCTCATCCTCATTTACCTATCATCGCGACCAGCGGAATTGATGCCACCATAAAGCTATGGTCACCGTCTTCTGTGGCCTTGGCGCCAAATGAAATAGAAAGCTGCTGTGCTGTGAATCAAACAAACTTGACTGAAGGGGTCCGTCGTATCCGGGGTTTGAATGAAAGGTTGTTTGAGATATTGACACAGCAACCTGGATTGTTTGGGCAGTTGAATAGAAGGGTTCGAGTGGATTTGGGACATGGGGAAGGAATTCTTGGCGGGAATGCTGAAGAGGATGAAGATGAAGAAGGAGAAGGTGGCGAGGAGCAACCACCAGTGCAATGTAGAGTTGTTTAAAGATTGTATCTATAAGGCAGAGGATATCTCTATGTCTATCGAATGTGTTGCACTAATTGCTTATTTTGTATTTTAGATTTTACTGCGTGGCAATGTCGGTTGTAAAGAAAATTTAATGCATAGAATTTTGTACTCAGATCGATAGAGCAGTGATAATCATCCAGTGCACTTGATATTTTATTCAATTATATTCATTCTTTATTCAGTAGTAGCCATTTATCCATGAACTCTTCAACTTCACGATGCATCGTGGGAGTAAACTCATGCCCTACACCTGCTTCAACAAACAATCTTAACCGTGCTTCGGTCTCCTCTTCAGATCCCACTCCAGCTGACTCCATTAATGCTTTCTTATAAGCTTTTCTCGCATTTTCCATTACTATTTCCACGCCTTTCAAGGGCGCTTTCTCGTCTATTTCCCCAGTTAAAACAAGACATGGTCTCGGGGCAATTAATCCCAGTGAAATTGGAGCATCATAGCCATTTTCAGGAGAGTCACTAAGCAAACTCGGCATTATTTTTTCCCACACTGCTGCTACCACGTCTCTATCTACCTGCCCTGCTCCTTCTGCCCCCCTCAAATCTTTCGCCGCTTGGGTAAACACATGCGGAATCGATCGTACTCTTGCATGAAAACAATCATTTTCTACCGCGTAACGGAAATTCTGAACTCCGCACATTGGGGCTACAGCAGCGACACGATCGTCCGCGGCAGCAAGTAGCCAAGTTACCATACCCCCTAGACTTTCCCCAGTCGCTCCAAATCGCTGCGGGTCAACGTCATCACGACTGGCCAAATAATCGAGTAGCCTTTGTAAATCCCATATTACATCCAGAAGAAAAGGACGTTCTATGCTATTTTTATTTGGCTTTTTATTGTCACCATTACCACCAACGCTGCCGCCATTTGCGGCCACTGACATCGTTGCTGTTGCCTTCAACCACGACTGAACTATAGCTTGTTGATACGGCAAATTCGGATCGACCCTGGCACCATGATATCTAGTGTCTATCGCTGCGGTAAGGTAACCACGCTCTGCGTATTGAGCTTGTCGCAGCGCTTGAGAATTTTTATCCGAGCCAGTGCAGTGAATGAAGATGACTACCGGCAGTCGGTTAGACAGAGAGCTTTGTTGTTTTTTAACTAAGCGGAGAGGAACCCAGCATTGGGAAGGTAAAGATGCAGGGTTCTCTGGATCTTCAGCAAAGTATTCTAGCTCTTCAACGTGTAAAGCAGATAAACAAGAAGGGAGTGGAGCGGGAGTGGGTGCAGATCGGACAGGTGGCAGTGATCCAAGGAGATGGTCTCTTCCTCGTCTGACAGCTTCTTGGAGGGCAATAGCGCTTGGTGCTTGTGAAGACGGTGTCACTAATGGGGTTTCTAGGGGCATTGATCGTAGTCTTGTTGAAGTTGTAGGTAAAAGTTTATCGCGAGATGTTTGATTGAGATCACCAAGATGAAAATATCTATCAGCTTTTAACGATGAGGAAACCCTAAGAGATTTCCATAGGGACAGCATTATTTTGAAAATATCTTTTCACGCGTTCTTAACGGGGTTAAGCTTTTGGTCTGGAAATTATCGTTTAATTAGCCCCAAATACAATTTGATATTTCTACTTCACATGCTCTCATCCCCAGGAACTATACACTTCTTTTCTTAGTAGCCAGTAGCATAAAGGTGACTTGCACCGACGCAGGGCCTCGCCAGCGTTTGCTTGAAATCGCTAACCCTGAGCCTTTCTGCCACCGCCTTTCGGTTTCGCCATGAGCCGGCACGAGAAGTCAGGGGTTGATAATTTCCGCTTCTGATAACATAAACAAAAATGCGCAATTCAGCTCTCAGTACTGCGGGAAGACCTTGCGCTGAGTGTTTAGCGCATCTAGGCTGTTTCTTTCTGCTATTTTTTCTTCATTTTGCCCCTGGGCTTTTCGAGGCGGCAGGCACAAGTGACGAAAGGTAGGAGAGATCGTTAAGCTGACAGTGCGAAACACGCCTTTGCAATCATTTGTGCATTTCATGTCTTTCTTTGCATTGTGTTTGCGCTGCTTTTCTAATATCTTCTGTATCACACAGTGTATGTGGGTCATCTTAATATCGAGGACGCCGTAGGACGAGGCCTCTTCAAGAGAATGGGGCCAGATTACTAGGTAAGAAGGCAGTATCGGCCACTGCGTCTCTATTTTATAAATCCTAGACATTATTTTAGTTCTCCTAAACAGGGAATAGTGCAAAGTGGCATATTTTAGTTCGAAATTTACTGTTTGAATCGTTGATACGCACCCAGCTCAGCTGCGCTAGTGAACCCAACGGACCCAGTTGATTCGTCTAATCAGAACTTGTAATTGGAAACTATAGAACAGTAGACGCGCAGGGCACTTCTTGTTTTCCGAAGATTCGAACGCATTTTAATTTAGCATTCAATTCAAAGCGGACTTTTATACCCAGTTCAGCCGTTTCTCCGAGTTTACAAGTAATCTAGGCTCTTAAGGAACACGCTACCTACTGCCATGCTTGCCTCCCTGGAAACTACTGCCGTTGCCAGCACTAGCGGCCGCTGTTGCTCCTATCCCGCCTCCCAGCCTATAAGCAGAATGCCCCTTGCTCGTCGCTTCGTTGCCCTTCCCAATCACAATGCAGCGAAGAGATA
Organism: Nannochloris sp. 'desiccata'; assembly: GCA_019044685.2. Lineage (NCBI taxonomy): Eukaryota > Viridiplantae > Chlorophyta > Trebouxiophyceae > Chlorellales > Chlorellaceae > Nannochloris > Nannochloris sp. 'desiccata'. Next base: position 429,289 of record JAGTXX020000001.1, on the reverse strand, counting down.
TTTTAAAGTAAAGGCAGTTGAAGACGACTCCAAATCGTCTCTCTTAACTACCACCAACAGTTCTGCAATCCCCTTAGTTCAAGACACATCCCCTTCCCCTCTGAAAGCTGCAAGCAAGGTGGATCCTTACCGCGCAGCAGGCCAACGCCTCGAACGTCTCCTCGCTGGAGCAGGCGACGGCGAAGAAGAACTCCTTAACAACCTTTTAATGGAAGAAAGCGTTGACAGAAAAGTTTTTATTGCCGCTCTGGCTGGTGTCGGTATCTCCACAGTTGCCTGCATTGCATGCTGGGCTTGCGGCCTCGACCCAGTCGGTGGAGCATCTTTATCTGTAGGCAGTTTACGTGCTGCAGCTGTAGGAGGTGCTGCTGCGTTGCCTCTTGTAGCTATCAAAGGCTTTTTATGGTCGGACAAAGCTCACTCGATGCTCCCGTTTTTGGAAGACGTGCAGCAACAACAAATTAATGAATTTCAACCTATCTTGTACCAATTAAACCCCGCACAAACCCTGCTTGTTATGGGGTCTGAAGTCATCCCAGGCTTATTAATTCTCCTTCCTGCTGCGACGGGTGGCTGTCGTAAACTCCTAGAGATGTATTTTGATTTCGCGGGTATAGAAACAACCGCCTCCGCTGTACACAACCCTTTTGCAGCTGCCGCTTCAGTTTCTATCGCTGCATTACTCGTGGCAGGGTCAAAATTAGTAGACTTGACACCCAGCGAAGAAGAATACGATACAGTAAAAGATGCTTTAACCAACGCAGATCGCTTTTATTCGCTCGTAGGTCAAGGGCGGGATTCTAATGCAGCTGATGCTAAGTCAAACGCTGCTGCGTTCCGTGCTGTTGCTGTAACCTGGCTGGCACGTCGTCAAGTCGCAGCACGCTTTGCTGCGCTGTTGGCCACGTTGGAAGTGTTATTTTTGGGGACACTATGGCATGGCACCGGGGACTTTACAGCTCCGTTGGTTGCTGGGTTGGCAAGTGCGGCTGTGGACTTTGCAGGTATAAAAAGGAGTATGTTGTCTCCTCCGCAGTCTCCTACTCAAGGACCTTCTACTTTCTAATTTTGATTCGATCAATCAAGTCGGAAGCTGAAACTCTTTGGTATTTTGAAAAAGCTATTTTTGAATAAATTTTAGAACTTTCTCTTTATTATTTTTATCCTTTGCAATTTTTACATTTATAAGCATATTTACTGTAAATAAATATCTAGTAAAGCACCTAATATGACTGCCTAAGATATCCCCATTGGTTCAAACCCTTTTGTCAAAGCTGCAGTCATCGCATCTGTCTCTTCCTGGACCGCAGCCGCCAGCATCACGGAACAAAAGTCGTCAGATGGCCGTAATCCCAAGGCTTTATGGTAATTTTCAATCGCCGCTGATAAATTCCCTTTTAAATGGTAAGTATAGGCAAGCGCTGAGTATGTGCCAGCTTGTGAAGGGCACGCACCGAGAGCTTTATTCAACATTTCAATAGCCGCGTCAAACTTTCTTAATTTTCTATAAGCATGGGCTAAATTGACAACTGTCGGTTCCCACATGCCAGGATACTCTTGAGGAATTTGCATCAACGCTTTATGCAGCCATTGCACTGAATCAGTGTATTGACCTTGCCTTAACGCAAGAGATCCAAGTTCATGTGCTACTGCAGCGTCGACGGGACACCGTCGGTAGGCTCTTAAAAGCATCTGTTCAGCTAAAGCCAAGTTATTCATACGGATATACTCTAAACCCATGCCTAGTAAAGGGATATGTAATCCAGGGAAGAGTCTAGACGCTGTACGGAAGGCAGCCATCGCTTGATCTGTCTCATCTTGTGCTGCAAAGGCTTGGGCAAAGCCAATCCACGCCGGAGCAAAATATCTATCCAGGCTAGTTGCTTTGGCGAAATAATGCCGTGAAGAGGCGTATTGAGCGGTGCAGAAGTAATAACACCCTGCAGCATACCAGGACGCAGCTCTCTGTGGCTGGGCTTTGATTAATGTATGTCCTAGAGAGAATAATTCGTGTTTCTTACCAAGAGACACAGCAGCGGTGAGGTGAGACGGCAGGACTGCTTCTGCAAAAGGGTCTTTTTCTAATACTGCGGCCGTAATTTCAAAGGCGTCGTTGAATCGACCCCGGCGGATGAGAAGCTCGGCATGAGATGCAGCGACATCTGCATTCCCTCCAAGGCCCCAGGTAATAGAATGCTGCTGCTGTTGTTGCGGCTGTTGCTGAGGAGGGCGCTGATGACTAATGCCAGTAGCTGCGCTCCCTCCGCTACCATCGCCGCCACCCCTTTGAGCTATTCCACTCGTTGGTGTGACTGTGCCCCCTGTCCCCATCATCATTGCCGTACCACCTTCACTCCCCTCAGAAATAGGCGAAATACCGCCAGTGGTAGTACCATAGCCGCCTCCTGCTCGGCGGGTAGCTGCCCTCGTTGACATCGCTGGTGCAGTATGTTGTTGTGGATGTGGAGGTGGGGTAATACCGGACATGGAGACATCTTGTCCTCCAGTGGATGGAGTATCACTCATATTCGCAGAGCTGTCATTCGTAGCAGCACCAGCAGCAGCTCCATTAGAACCAGCAGGAGCACCTCCTAAACTGCTGCCGCCACCTCCAAGAGCGGCAACAGCATCAAGGCCAATTTCCACTCCGGCGGCATCATATTGCTTGCACTTGCTGCGGTATAACAGCCCCAACCAGCGCTGTTCACTAGGTAAGCGGCCAGAGATCTCAGCTACAATGGCGGCTTCTTCTTCTATTGATAATTTATGCTTCTCTACGAGGGCTTGGAACGCTTCATAATTAAAAGGATCTCGAACTAATGCTGCTTTATACCATTGTACAGCTCGTGGGAAGTTCTCCTGAGCGTCGTAGACTTGTGCACGAAGAAAACACATTGCGGAGAGGTAGTCTAGAGTGGTTCCGAGCAACGAAGGTGGGGTGGGAAAGGCAAGAAGAGCTTCAGGCCCTTCCATATCAATGCCGCCCAGCATCTCTAAGCACTCGTCCCACTCTTTAATCTCAGCTAGACACCTGTATATATGTTTCGTTAATGGATATGGATATAAATTTCAGTCAGGATGGAGTGGCTATAAGATGTGTTGAAAGGTGGGGTGAATACAAATTGGCGGTGACAAAACAAGTGATCTTACCGTGCAGAGAGGTAGCGGAATCGAATGTCTTTGTCAATGAGTTCGGAGGTACGTAAAAGATATAAACATCTTCGGTATTGATGGGATACAAAGAAGGCGTTGGCAAGGTTGTAGACCTCTACAGGGCCGTAACTAGTAAACATTGCAAGTTTGTCTGCAAAAAAGATTGCTGCATCATACATATGTTTTGCTAGGCAATCGTGGACAAGACTCCTTAAATTATGGAGTGCATTGGGGTCTATTAGGGTTGTCATGGCGCCTCAATGGAATTTATATTCCGACTTAAATATTATTAAAAGTGATCAACTTGAAATCAATTACTTAATGCGATCATCAGAGCGATTAAGAGTCTTTTTGCTATTTAGAGAATGTAACCCAAATGGTTATTTGGTTTTTGTTCATAACGCTGAGAATTAACGCATTTAAATCTGGAAGAATTATGCCATGCCCAACTGCCACTTCTGAGTCAGGCGGCGCAGCAGCAGCTATGTTTATGGAGGCTGGGAAAGTTTCCTAGCTAACTTTTACTTCCTTAAAAAACATTATTACAATCAAAAGAACACACACAAATCATAAACAGTTAAAAAAGAAAGGGCAAAAGTTCATACAATAATATCAAAAAAATCTATGTTTTCAAAAAAAGGAGCCACGGCCACTGTCAAAAAACATCTACATCAATCTTAGACTTGAAAAAAATATTCTCCGAATCCCAGCCCAGATAATTAACCAGTATTACGCTGCATAGGGAGAAATAGAAAGAAAAGGTTAGAAACAGTTCAACTAATTTAAACAACAAAAAAGCCCCTGCCGTCTATGAAAAAGATTTCCAACGCTCGCACAAAAAAGCTATAACTACTCACCATTCCTGCAGCAATGCCATTGATAGTAATCAACAACGCATCTCTCAAACTCTGATTCGTATCATCCAGTCGCAATCTCCTCAAAATTTCCACTTGCATCACATTCAAGGGGTCTACATGAGGGTTCCGCATGGCAATCAAATGCCGTAAAGTTGTATTATTTTCGCCTAAACGAGCATGCCCAGTAATAGACAGCACCGCTCTGACCGTATCAATATACCTCCGACGTAAGTCATCACCAAGCGCTTGTTCAGAAGGATCAGTGACTAAATGCTGGTCGTACAGAGAAGCAATACGCATGTCGGCCTTAGTAAGCACCATTTCAATGAGGTCAACCACACTTTGGAAGAAAGGCCAGTGTTCGTACATATCCTTGAGTACATTACGTTTACCATCGTTAACTACAGCGGCAATACCATCAGCGACACCCAGCCAAGAGGGCAAGACCATACGAGTTTGTGTCCATGCAAAAATCCATGGAATCGCACGAAGTGTCGTGACGTCCCCTCCAGCTTTTCTTCTCGCCGGACGACTGCCAATATTTAAATTAGCTAATTCTTCTTGAGGAGTCGCATGCTGGAAATAACGAATAAACAACGGATCCTCAAATACCACTGCACGGTAGGCTGCGCAAGAAAATTTCGAGATAGAATCCATAACTTGACGCCAGCTTTCATCTTTTGGCGGCTTTGGGGGATCCAAGGTTGCGAGGAGTACAGCATTGTTATAAATTTCAAGCTGGCGGCGGGCTACAGCAGGGACACCAAATTTAGCTTGCACCATTTCACCTTGTTCAGTGATACGAATACTACCTTGAACAGAGCCAGGAGGCTGAGACTGGATAGCTAAAAGCATCGGTCCTCCACCTCGTCCGATCGTCCCGCCACGACCATGGAATAAAGTCAGCTTCACACCAGCTTCCTTGCAGACTTTAACTAAATCTTCTTGACATGCGTATAAGGCCCATGCAGCTGCAAGTCTCCCTGCATCTTTACCAGAATCAGAGTAACCAAGCATGACTTCTTGGTGATTGTCATGCACATCCTGGACATGTTGGCGGTACCAAGGCAAATTCATTAATCTCGTCATCACGCCACCTGCTGCATCCAAATCAGTAAGTGTTTCAAAGAGTGGGACCACACGTAAGGGTAACGTCTTCTTATGCTCAGCAGTGCCAGGTGCAGGAGAGGCAGAGGGGTTTTTCGCATGAACCCCCGCATCGACCAGACTCATCATTTTTGCTTCTCTTTGAAGGAGCTCCACTGCAAGCACATCTGAAGCTCTGGTAGCCATGGAAATCACATAGGCACCTAAACATTGTCTTCCTAATTGCGCTGCAAGTTTTAAAGTATCAAGGACTTCCTTGGCGTCTTCAGAAAATGGCATTGCAGGGGGGATCAAAGGCCGACGGCCTTCCAATTCCGCCACCAGCCACTCAAGCCTCTTTTCTTCATCCCATTCGTTGTACGATCCAAGACCCAGGTGCTCAGTTACTTCATTAAGCGTATCAGAGTGTCTGGTGCTCTCCTGGCGGAGGTCCATTTTCATCAACGCCAAACCAAAGGAGTGTACCCGGCGGAGCAGATCTAAAAGACGGCCATCAGCAATAACACCACCACCACATTCCCATAAAGACCAATAACACGCCATCAAAGGTACTAAGAAATCTTCTTCATTTTCATACCATTCAGCGTTTTCGTCAGGCACGATTCCAGCGAGCAAATCCTCCATTCTACGACGGGTGTTGACAAGCTTGGCTCGAACTTCACCTAAAACTATACGATAAGGGGCAGCTCCAGCAGCACGAGGGTGAATTAAATTGTCAATAGACGATTTATGGTACCGCGCAGCTTGATTTCCACGTTGTTTTAACCTTTCAGGGTCTAAAACAGACCCTTTTGTATCGACCCTTTTGATCCCCGTTGGAACACCAGCTGTCGCTTTCGTGAGACTGCCTCCTTGAGCATTAAAAGCTCTTGCAGCACGAGGAGAGCCAGGGTTATACATCCCACCAGCACCACCTCCACCTCCTCCACCGCCGTTGGTTTGCATTAACGCAGCAGCAGCGGCTATGCCGCTGTGGGTGCTGCTATCTGAAGCAAAAGATGCAAACGGCGTGTTTCTGGGAGACAGAACAGTAGGAGAAATTCCAACTGGGGGAGAAATAACACCCCTTCCGTCTTCACCATCTAAGCTTCTTCTCGCGAGTAAAGACGCCAATTGATTAGGCCCCACAGTGAAACTCTCACCGCGAATAAGAGTCTTTCCTGTGTTGGGATCATGAATAGGACGGGGTAACTCGCCAGAGGGGGAATTGGCTACAGCAGCAGCAGCTGCCGCTGTAGAAGCCGCCGTAGGCCCTTCATCATCAGCCAAACGAGCGACGATATCACGCGCCATACGCCAAACATCATCAGAAGCGTGAGACATCGACAATTCAAAGCGCAAAGCGTCGATTTCTTTCAGATACAAATCAGCGGCCATCCACCTGGCAAGGCATGCCACGTCATGGGTCACCTTGGCAGTCACATTGGGATTCCCATCACGATCTCCACCCATCCAAGAACCGAAACGGATAGGTGTGGCGCTAATAGGAAGCTCACGGCCGGTATGTTTTCGTAAAGCCGCATCGATTCTGCGGAGATGATCGGGAACCGCCGCCCATAATGATTGCTCTACAATATGCAGTCCACCCCGTGCTTCATCAAGGGGAGTAGGTTTACGGCGACGTAATTCATCGGTTTGCCATAATGCAGTGATTTCACGACGAATGGCATCCAAATTCGCAGCTTGCTCCTCTTCAGTCAACCTGCCGCCGTCTTTCTCGGCAAGCAATTGAGCAATTTGAGTCAATTTGTGCTGCAAAGTACGGCGATTCACTTGGGTAGGATGCGCTGTAAGGACGATTTCTACACTTTCTTTAACGACAGAATCGTACAGAGCTTCAGGAGCGACGCCAGATTCAAGCAAATGTAAATAAATCTCGTCAGCAGTTTGCACCTTCATACCATCCATGCGAGTCGTCCGTACACTGTGATGGACTTCTGCAATAGAAGTGAGGTTGAGATAATGCCCAAAAGCGCGTACAACAGGTAAAGCTTCCTCTAAAGGCATAGACATGAGTTCTGTAGACATTTTCTCAGCGAGATATGCAGCGGCCTCAGGGTCAGATGCGGTAGAGAGCCGGGAAGAGCTGTCAGACAGAGCACGCAAGCGGTTGTATTTTTTGAAGAGATCAGCGCCGATTTCGATTTCCAGGCATTCTAAAAAGAGCAGAGGGAGGGAAAGAGAAAAGAGAGAGAAGAGGTGAGATACAAGTAGGGAATGGGTTTGATGATAAAGAACAAAAAGGTGAAGAATTTGTAATTTAGAAAAAAGGATCAAAATGGGACGAGCAATTAACTAACTAATGAATAATTATTGTTAGAAGCTTACTGTCAAGGAGGGTTCCGAGAAGGTTGCAATCATCTTCCAAAGGCTGGAGGGGATAATCCTGCGAAGAATAAGAACAGAATGTAGCGTTCGAATATTATTTGTTTGTTTTGCCAACAGAGCCGACGGCTCAACCATGCCCCCAGACAGATCTTTGCAGATCAGGACATGTAACCCAAGATGAAATATTCCCTACCTCTGCAGCACTGAAAACATCAGATTTCCCGGAAATAAAGTGTTCAAGCACCTGGAAAGAGTGTAAAATAAATGTCAACACAATCTAGGGGCAATCTTCTAAAATCCAACCTGTTTAGTTTAAATAAAAGAGAGCGATTCAGCATACCATATCGGTTAATCTTCTATTTATAATTTGCGTATAATTAAACTAGTAATTCAAGCAAACTTTGCCAATAAGATTGAAATTAGGTTGAAAAGCCGATGGGTATTTCCCAAGGCACCTGTTCTGCTTTGCACCAAGAGCGGTTTCAATACTTTAAAGTGCTTAAAACAATAGTTGTAGGGCGTACGCTTTATGATCAGCACGATTCGGGGCATTTTCAAGAATCTTTCCTTAGTCGCACTGCAGCGCAACTTGATGCCTTTAATCAGCAAACCATTGCGTTTCATTCAGTTGAATAGATTGTCTATGATGTCGATGTATCGGAGCCTTTCTGCACCCAGCCCATTTTGCCCCTGCGATTGGAGCATTAACACAAATTCTAACTTTAGATCATTTTGTCACAGTTCAAAACCCACCTGGCAGGTTCGCTTAAACCCACCACGGGCTCAAGAAAACGACGCCTCAGATAATAGTTTAGACACACAATTTGCAAGATTGATCAACGAACGGGGCGCTGCTGGTCTATCTCCAAGTTCAATCGAGCGGAGAGGCCCCTCACATCTCCTTTCCCCGCCTGTAGTCGTTGCAGCTATTTTGAACGCGCTACAACGCAACGATTGGCCTGATGTCGATGCAGGTGTCGAGACTGCATTCTCATTTACAAAACCATGGACAGATGGTGGAGAACTACCTTCCCCTGGAGCCCCCCACCGAGTCCGCACTTGGGCGGCATTAGAAATTTTTTTAGATTTAAAAGAATTTTCCAATCACCTTCATTCACCTCCATATAAAGTGCTCCTAGAGATAGATGAATGGCATGCATCAGCTCCACTGGTTTTCCCTTCAAGCAGATCGGAGAATAAAGCGGTGCAGGCTGTGACTGTGAAGAGCGGGAAAGAAGGTCGAGACTACAACTTTACTTTTTGTTTAGAGAAACAGCTGGTGGGGAGTATGAAGGGATGCTGGCTGGTAGCTGGAGTACGACAAGGAAATTATTCTACTTGAATTTAAATGAGTCAAAACGTGTATAACATGTATAAAACTAGTATTAATATGAAAAAAAAAGCCAAACAAACTAACAAACGGTGGGGGATTACTTTTTTCTTTTTCCCCAACAACGGTAAACAATATTCATCTCTCATCTTTCTTTTTCTCAAAACAGTCTCACAAACTCACGTTCTGCTCTCGCACCAGCTGGAAAGCGATATCCACTTTCATGCCCTACATACACACCAGCATACCGTAGCCTCTCTTTCGCCTTTTCTACATTCAACGGCAAATCAAGACCTCGAGCACAGGCAAGCGTCAGATTCCCCTGCTTCTGAGTATCTATAGTAAAACAGCACCCTGTACGAGCATCCTTTATAGTATTACTACTAGTAGTACTACTATTATCAATATACTCATTACCCGTGCCGCTTCTGCCACCAGTATCTCCCAGTACCAAAGCGTCGTAAAATGTCCTTCCAATACGAGACACATCGTTAGTTTCATGCAAATTCACGAGTACTGTCCCGTGGTTGGTATCCAGCACTCTGCCCAGCATGTCTGCGAATTCTGAAGAACACAGATGTGCCGGGATATTATCATCTCCGTCAAATGCATCTATACACACCACATCGTAAACGAAAACAGGAGTATCGACATTCGCAGTGTTCTTGCCATCACCACAACAGGATCTCAAATACTCAAAAGCGTCTCGAGTATGCAATCTCAAATTGGAAAGTGTAGAGACAGGTAGACCCATAACTTGTATCGCAGCTTCCACTACAACAGGATCTATCTCCACTGCATCGACGTGGGCTTGTGGGAAATGACGAGCGATAAAATGAGGAAGGGTGCCACCACCAAGGCCTATACAGAGCACTGTAAGTTGCCGTCGTCCTGGCATTCCCGACGGCAAAGTTGTTGCGCCATTGCTATTTCTCTTTTCTGAGCTTTGAAATAAGCCTTGCAGCCCTACTAGCGCACCAAATACTGAAATTAATGTTTTTAAATATTCTGCAGCCACGCAGTCGGGCTGTGCTATGATAGATTGATTGCTTTCTAGCCACCAGCGCTGTTGCATGTCGAGACGGGCTCCGCTACCACCATCACCACTACCACCAATAATAGTTACGCGGGCAACGCTTTGTCTAGTGACGTTATTAAAGCGTAATACCCGCCATTCTTGCCGCGTTTCATCTCCATAAGCGCTGGAAACTTCGCTGCTGAAACCATTCAGAGAGGCAGGGTGGGCGGTGACTTCAACCAGCCCATTATATTCTGATTGTTTTGAAAAGACAACTTGACCTTCTGTTCTACCAAAGCCGCCTCCTTGTGATCCCCACCATTCTGGGGAGAAGTTCCAATGGCCAGGATCGTTGCCTGTATGGCCTAGAAGCTCTCGTAAACAGTCAAACCAGGTGAATTCTCGAGCTGCTAGTTCTCTGGCAGTTTCGATTTCAACACAGTTTCTGTAATCGCTAGCAATATTCTTGCTTCTAGCATTGTTATTAATCTCAAAGGGATTTCTTTCTGGAAGATAAGAGTAGCATTTTGCTTTTGGGGATCTTTCCTTTTGTCGTCTATGTAGAGGAGACGAGGAGAAGCTCGAGGGGGTGATTAAAAGATTGGTTGCCACCGCTGACGGAGGTGGGGTTGAGGAAGCTAATTGTGGAGCTCGGAATGGGGAGACGGAACAAGGACGCAATACCTTCTGTTGAGTGATTAATGGGTTGACGGAGCCTGTTTTATGCTTGCTTGGGTGCGTATTTACTTGCTTAATCGTGTGGTATGCCATTGGCATTGTTTTCGATCAACATCAGAGATGATGCCAGATTTTTTGTAGTATTATATGCTCAGGCACTTTCGCAGTAAAATTGATTTAAATTAGATAATACTGATCTGCACAATTCAGCACCAATGCGCTTCACTGGCCGATTTTTACTATCCTGATCAAAAATCCCCCCAAAAAACCCTCGTGTCGTTATATGTTTACCTCCAGCCTCATTATTTATTCAGATCAAATAAATCTTAATGTCTTCAGTATCGTTAGCTTTTGGCCAGAGCTCTACTGCGGTCGTGCGCTTTTACCAAGTAAGGAGATCTTCTTCTTTACAATCTAATCAAAAGCAGTTGTCGTCATCTCGTAGACCTACTGCCAACACAGCTGGAGGACCTTTAGCATCTTCCAGTCACCGTTCGTCACCTTCCCAGTCACACTCTACAATCATCGCAATGGCTGCCCCCAATGAGCTGATCACCGATGCCGACGCTGCAGTCGACTTTGCCGGTGCGCTCCCTAAAGCTGAAATCCAGGCTACCCAGTTCTTGGAACAATACCCTGAGTACGATGGTCGTAATGTTGTCATTGCTATATTTGACACTGGTGTAGATCCTGGCGCCTTTGGTCTTCAGACCACCCCTAATGGCCAGCCCAAGATTATCGATGTGGTTGATTGTACAGGATCTGGTGACGTGAATACCTCTAAGATAGTCACTGCAGATGAAAATGGATGCATTGAAGGTTTACTTGGAAATAAACTGAAGTTAAACAGCGAATGGAAGAACCCTTCTGGAGAGTGGCGAGTTGGTGCCACCCCTGCGTTTTCTCTTCTTCCTGGCGGCCTAAAGCACCGATTAAAAGAAGAACGGCGTAAGAGGTTTGACGAACAGCAACGTGCTGCAGTAACTGAAGCAACTGCCGCGTTGGCTGCCTTTGAAGCAGCTCACGGTCGCGCCCCTGCAACTGCCACCCCTGCGGAAATAAAAGAGCGAGAAGAGTTGGAAGCCAGGGTGAAGTTACTCGAAGAGCTTTCTAGCAAGTATGACGACCAGGGGCCTATGGTAGAAGCTGTTGTGTGGAATGACGGAGAGAAATGGGTTGCTGCATTGGATACTTCTGATTTCTACTGCCCTCTTGCGAGTACAACAAGTACTGGCACTGAAAAAGGCGGGGTGGAAAATGAGAGAAATAATAATAATAATCAAGGAGCATTGGAAAATTTCGGAGAACCTCTGACAAATTTCCGTGAGTGTCGCCGCTACGGCACCTTTTCCGCTGAAGATGCATGTAATTACGTTCTTAACATCTATGATGAAGGCAGTACACTTTCTATTGTAGTGGACGCAGGGTCACATGGTACCCACGTGGCTGGTATTGCAGCAGGATACCATCCTGAAAACCCTGCACTGAATGGTATTGCCCCCGGCGCCCAAATTGTCTCGTGCAAAATTGGCGATACCAGGCTAGGTAGTATGGAGACGATGGTCGGTCTGACCAGGGCGTTAGTTACGGTACTGGAGAACAGGTGTGATTTGATTAATATGAGCTACGGAGAGGCGACATCAACGTCAAATGCTGGTAGGTTTGTTCGCTTGGCTGATGAAATAGTGAACAAGCATGGAGTGATATTTGTAGCGTCTGCAGGGAATGCTGGGCCTGCTTTGTCGACGGTCGGTGCTCCTGGGGGGACGTCGTCTGCTGTCTTGGGGATTGGAGCGTTTGTGACGCCTGCTTTGGCTGCTGCGGGGCATTCTATTAGGTAAAAAGGCATAATAAATTGAGCTTAATAAACCGTGTCTTTTCTATCTTATTTTGATTTTGATTTTCTCAGCTTTTACTGGTCTTTCAAGGGGCTGATTTCATGAATTCTATCTCTCTCGTAGTGCCATTTGATCAGATTAATTTTCAATATTTTTAACTTTGCTATCTACTAATCTAATCTATTTTCTTCTTGTCTCTAATTATTTCTAGGCAAGCACTTGACCAAGGTACGCAATACACCTGGTCATCACGTGGTCCTGCACCAGACGGTGACATCGGGGTCACATTCAGTGCACCTGGTGGAGCGATCGCTCCCGTACCCCAATGGTCACAACAACGAATGCAACTCATGAATGGTACCTCCATGGCATCCCCCTGTGCCTGTGGTGGCTTAGCTTTGGTCCTCTGTGCGTTAAAAGCAGAGGGGCAGGTTATTACTCCTGCTAGGGTGAGAAGAGCGGTGGAAAATACTGCTTTGGTTTTGCATCCTGAGGACCCCACTTCTACTTTAACCTATGGGCGTGGATTATTACAAGTAGCAGATGCGCATGCGTATCTTCAACAAGGAAACAATTCAAAATCATATCTTGATAATGATATTTTAAAAGATCTTGTGCTGGAAAGTGCAGTTCGTCGCAGTGATGGGGCCACGACAACACGTGGTGTCTACCTCCGTGACCCTGCTGACGCGGCAATTGCCACGACCTGGTCTGTAGAGATTAAACCCAAGTTAAAAGCAGATGCAGATGTTAAAACTACTAAGCTGGAGATAGATTTGAAAATTAAAATGAAGTCCACCGCTCCGTGGGTCAAGGCGCCAGAGTTGTTATTACTCCACCACAATGGCAGGTCCTTCGAGGTTGAAATAGATCCTACTGGGTTGGAACAGGGTTTGCACTATGCTGAGATTCAAGGGTTTGATGCTGTGGACGAGTGGAGGGGGCCTTTATTCAGAATTCCCGTAACTGTGATCAAGCCTTTGTCGTTGGCCGCACTCCCTGGGTCTATCTTAGCACCTTCTGCTAGTACTGCTCCCACTACCACCACTGCTAACGGATTTTCTAACGTAGCATATGAGCCACATGGTGCTGTAGTGGATTTGGGCAATGAATCATTTGTCCCAGGTAAAGAGATGCGTCGTTTTGTGGGGGTCCCAGCTGGTGCCACCTGGGCGGAATTGAAATTGAAAGCAAATGATTCCACTACAACTCCTAAATCGTACATGGTCCGTGCAACTGCGTTGTTGCCACATACCAGGTATAGTGATAGTGAGTTTAGGACGTTTGCCAGTCAGTTACCTCCACGTGGGGAAAGTACTTCAGTGTTTGCAGTACACTCCGGGACCACTTTAGAGATTACTATTGCCCAGTTTTGGAGTAGTTTAGGGCATTCGGCACTGGAAATGGAGCTTATTTTCCATGGACTTGATATTAAGACCAATTCTGGTAGTGGAAATGGCACTTCCGGTGCAAATGGGGTGGTTATTGATGGGGCGGCTGGTGCGGTGAAAGTTGTCGCAAGAGCTCCATTACTCAGGGAGAAAATTAAACCTTCTGCAAAGTTGGATACTGTGCGTATTCCTTTACGTCCTGTGGATGCGGGTGTACTTGCTCCATTACGCGCTCCTCGTGATCTGTTACCTGGTGGTCGTACTATCCACTCTTTGCTGCTGTCGTACAAACTTTCTTTGCCAGAAGGTGGGAAAGTGACCCCCAGGGTGCCATTACTCAACAAATTTGTGTACGACAGTGAGATTGAGGCGCAAATGTCATTCACTCGTGATGAAAATAAACAGTTATTGGGTGTAGGAGACATCTACCCTGATGCAATCACCTTAAGAAAGGGGGAGTATACCGTGCAGTTGGTCTTACGTCACGAAGACCCTGGTGTGCTTGAGAAGCTCCGCACGCTGCCTATGTTGATTGAACGCAAACTTGAAACCGCAATTCAGGTGCCAGTGTACACTACAAACGGTAATGCTGTGCTGGGTAAAGACGCTGTCAGCAAGGAGCGGCCTCTGTGTGCTGGAGAGGCAGTAGCGTTATTTTTAGGACCGGTGCCCGATGACAAAATGCCAAAAGATGCCACTTCTGGACGATCTCTGGTCGGTAGTTTCTCATTAGGACAAACTTCGGCGGGTAAAGATGCTCCTGGAGCTTTATCCATGACATATTTGGTGCCTCCTAAGAAGGCAGATGTTACCACCACTGCTCCTATTGCCCCCGCCACTGCTGGTGCAACTACAACCTCTTCATTGGAAACAGGGTTATTTGAAGCTGTCCGCGATGCAGAAGTCAAGTTCTTATCTGACATGAAGACTGATACTGAAGAAACCCAGGCTGCTTATGCAAAGCTACTCAAAGAATTAAATGAAAAATATAAAAGTCATTTACCTTTGTTGAGGGAACCCCTGAAAAGACTTTCTACCAAGCCTGCACCTGAACGTGCTGCCTCAGAAACCGTGTCTGCCATCATTGCTGCTGCTGATACTGTCCTTGCTGCTATCGATACCACCGAGCTGGCTGTGTTTATCGCAGCAAAATGCCCTGATGAGAGCGAGGGTGCCGCAGAAAGAAGGAAGGACATGGACGAGAAGAAGAGCGCTGTGGTGGAAGCACTCGCTGCAAAGTGCTCTGCGTTGTTGGATAAAGAAAGTTCTAAAGATTCTGATGAATTTGAAGCATGTTATGCGCAGTTAAGGCGCTGGGTGGACCCTGTGGCTGATGCAAGTCACGCTCCTTTGGCTGCGAAAAGAGAGGAACGAGCTGGCAGAACTGCTTTGGCATTGAAGGCGTTGGAGAAATCAGTCAATCCTGACGATAAACCAGCCACTAAAGAAGTTTTGGAACGTAGGGAGGAGCTTTTGCGTGCTTTGGGATGGGAACATTGGGCTTATATGGAGAAGACGAAGAAGAGAATGGCTTTTCCCGTTTGGAGTCAGCAGTGAATTTCGAAATCTATTTTGATTTTTTTTATGTCTTAAATAAGTAGACACATATAAATAAACATGTATACTTTCACTCGACCACAGTTTCGTAGTTTGTAAAACAAGTCAAATAACGGACAGAAGGATTACGAGAACAGTTATAAGAAGAAAATAATCAATAAAACTGGAGGAAAAACTCAAAATTTAATAAACTATTAATAGCATATATACTAGAGCGCATCTCCAAAGAGATATGTAGGCAAACCAGAACCCAGCGGTCTAAAATTATCCAAGCCACCACCGGGAGTCCCTGTTATTGGGGCTGTTACTCTACGAGAAGACGGGCCTAGGCGGGAAGGTCCATGACCACGGCCAGTCGTATTTGGCGTAGGCCTTCCTTGAACTAGAGCACGTCTTTGGTGTCCTTGATCAGGACTAAGGCCATTATTGTTGCGATGCCTCACTGCTGGGATTAAAGCATTCGAGCCAGGGGTCGTGGTACACGGAGCAGCGTGGCGAGTCATGATAGGAGGGGTCACTGCTGCTGCAGCTGCCTGAGCAGCTATATTAGCACCCCCACCTGCTTCTCCACCACCCGTAGGATCACAACTATCTGATGTGCTGCCACTATTAGGTCTACCGTTGTTGTTGTTGTTATTAAAGCGAGGTCTTAATTGAGGTGCAGTAGGCTCAACAGTGCGACCTGCACTGCTCAACCCATGCGTACCAGAGCTACCTACATCTGCTGCGGCAGGCATGAACACATCTTCAGGATGGTCTGGATCTTGAGGTTGCCAGAGTAAACGGACACCTGCAGTGATACTTGCTCGAAGAGAGTTGCCTTGCGGCTGACCTTGTTGTGGTCTACCATCTGCTCCACGTGCTGGAGCAGCAGCTACACCTAAATTGAATTCTTTGAGATCTGCAGAGGTGATACCCAACGCAGCTAGCTTCTCTTTATCCCCTTGAATATTCCCTCCATCACCACCACCAAATAAAAAATTGGCGACTTCTTCTCCATTGAGAATAGTCTCGAACGCAGCGGGTGCGAGCTGAGCAAAAGTAGAAGCAACTTGTTCTTTAAATTTCCTGCTGCATGGTTTAGGAACTAAAGGAGCGTAGACATCTCCTACTCCAAGACGCTTTCCGCCAAGCAAGCGATGATATGACAGCCCTGAAGAAGCATTCTGGCGACGTCTGCGACGCACAGCACCCAGCAGCGCTCGAATAGGAGCAAGACAAAACAAAGTCCAAAACGCCAGCCCGGTATAAAACACAGGATCTATGGTCGGATAGTCTTTAAAATAGAGTTGTTTCATCAGAATCATTTGCACCAAGGGTAGTAAACGAAGCAGCCAGTTGAGTGGCGCTGTCACCATGCCAGAAAGATTTGGTGGAGCAGCAGCCCGACGAACAGCAACCCATTTATTCGAGCAATAGGAAACTGAGAGACCTACAAGAGCAATCATTGGACTCATAGGAAGTACAGGCATGTACCATAAAGCTAAACCGAGAGTAGTTACTGATGCTGCATATTGCTCAGCCATGGGAAAGAGAGGTGGCGCCAGCAACTGATTCAACATTGGTTGCGTGCGAGCAAAAGGCGACAAGATATAATATTTAATCTTATCTCCTAGGCCTAATAGATGAAACAGAGGTGGTAACAAAGAGTTTGCACACATGATATAGAACGCAGCGTCCATTAAACCACCTCGAGAAAACCAGCCAGAACGGTTTCCAGAAGCGTAGGCAGCAAGCATAGGAGCCGCAAAGGCATTGCATAGCTGCGAAACAGATAATTTCAGCATCACCCAACGTTCCATAGACGTCCTTGTAGTCCAACGTTCATACCAGGATAAAGCACGCATCGTCAACATAATTGTTAAGTTGATAGTAACAACTATTACGGCAGAAACAACAGAAACAGCTCGTAATTTCTTAGTTTTCGCTGCAGCTTCAGCTACTGCCCACTCAGCACCTGTACCTGCAGCGTACTGCGCCAACATGCGATCTTCACGCAATTGCTCAGCTGCAACAGCAAAACCATACTGAATTCCGGCGCCTGCTAAAATAATAAGAGCGGTGATAGTCCATGACCAGAGCCTACGCAGCAGAGCAGGCGTACCGGTGCAGTTGGTATGTTCCCACAAGATATCTGAAGGCTCTGGAGCACGCACAACTTTAACTACTGTTCCATGAAGTCGTGGTCTAGTATCCGTAAAGCCTAATGTTGCTTTATCTAGAAGAGAACGCAGTGGAGGTCTTTCAAAAGCTGCAATCGCAGAAGCAGCAGACTCAGTAAACTCGAAGGTAACAAGACCTTGCCCAGTCGGTTCACTTTCTTGCCTTTCATAAATAGCAAGCTTCCGTTGCTGCTTTTCTAGAGATTTCTCTAATCCTTCAGATTTCCCTACAACAAATCGGCCATATATCCACTGCAAAGGGTTGCACGAGGTGGAACCGGACAATGCATCCGACTCTGCCTTTTTAACCTGCAGTGTTGCGACTCGTCTTCCTACTCTAAGAGCATCTCCAACATTAGGAACATTGAAAGCAGACACCACAGAGCCGAAATGACCACACCAATGTGCTAAAGGTCCATCTTCAGTTCGAGTTTTCGCAATTCCAGCTATCCACGCTGAATAGTCTGAAGCACCCACGACTCTCGTTCCTTGAATATGCACAGTTTTAACTTGAGTATGCACTAAAAAGAGCATCCATATTAGGAAAACGAGCTGACAAAGGAAGAAAGTCCATAATTGACCAGCGGAAACCCTCGGGTTCGTTGATATTGCTGCTGGATCTTGCTGCATTTGGCAACACAAACACGGTCCATCTGGAGCCAAGGGGTCTAATCTGCCTTTTACACACGGTAGATGCTGTGCGCACTGTCCAGAAAGCCTCGTTTTATATGGTGTATAACTAGTAGAACTACTACTATTATTTGTTGGAGAAGTAGTACTGCTACTTGCCATTGCTATATCAGGTGGCTTTACGCCTTTACATTGCGAATTTTTTAGCCGCTCTGGAGACCACACACACTGCGCTGCACAATCGTATTTACTGGTATAGGAACCACCGTTGCAATGGCCTCCTATTGTTGTTGCCGTGAGCCAGGATGTCAAGTCCCAGCCTTTGGGACAACTCGCAACAGCTCCACCAGACTGCAGAATAAGAGAAACAAAACAAATAAGAAGCAGAACAACAGGAACAAGAAAACCAAACAGGAAAATCAACGTGTTTCCCTTACCCCCGTTAATAGAGAATACTCTTCAGCCCACCGCTGGCTCTTGACATTATCCACTAAAGGGTAAATACACAGCACAGAAAGCATCAAGACTAATAATACAGTAGCTTGTAGACTAGCTAAATAGACTCCCAAGCCTGTACACACTTCCGCAATGCTAAAAGGCGAAGCAAATAAACTAAAAGGCCGTCGAGTATTAGGCAAAGGAACACCAAAAGAGTCTTTATCACATGTTCGAAGCTGCTTCTTCCTACGTTCCCGCATAGCTACGTTTCTAGAAGGCATTGTAGCATCGCTGAAATCATTGGCACCTTCTCGGTTAGCACCAACTTCAACATCATCACTGGCGATAGCTCCCGCAGCAAAGAATGGTGATTTGGTAGGGCTGCCTTCAAAAGGCTGTGGATGAGGTGGCACGACATAATCAGGCAAATAATCATCACTTTCTGCATAATGAAGACCGGTTGAAGTGGAAGGTGAGCGGCCACGTAGTACGGCAGCACCCGGAGGAAGCGGGAGAGTGCCCTGACCGGCATAAGCATGGACCTCATAAGGAGATGGCCTGTAATTTGGAGGATATCCTGGATTATCTTGTGGGTAGTATATGTATGTAGGTGCACCATGAGCACCTAATGGCATTGCAGCAGGCTCAGGGACCCATACTGCTGCGGGCTCTGGCATGCCGGCAGTTGGTGGTGGGGGACCATACATTCTTTGAACCCAACCTGGGGCAACAAACTCCTCTCTATAACCGTAATTTACATCATAAGATGAATCAGGCATCGGGGGTGCTGTTGCTTCCCCAGAGTCTGACGACCCATGGCCATTAAACAAGCCAGGCATTGGGGGGCTAAAGAGACCCTATTGCGTCGGGGCACCTAGCATTCTATTCTAAATGATTTCTAAAAATTATCTACACAAAATATTAAATTTATAGATCGATCTGTGCAATTCTGTTTTTCCGAGCTCCAACTGCAGCTGTTTTTTTAGCTCGCGCCCTATTTTTAGTCGCTATCATCCATTGAGGGCATTAATTACAGTTATCGAGCTATAAAAGACATCAAAGGATGGACGCAAACGGCTCTCCATCAACAACTTTGAAATTCGAGGAATTTCCAGATGACCATCTCTCAGTTTTCCTGGTCAAAAATGTTAAAAATACAGCGTAAGACACTGACTTCAAAAATTCTGTAATTTTTAATAATAGATATACATTACTGAAAAGGGCCTAATTTGTTAACTTTGCCCTCACACCTGGAATCCAACCTCACCCGCCGCTCATCCCTCGCTCCTTCCGCCTGCTTGCCTGTTTTGCAGAGAGCTTAAACGATTAATCATGTCAGGATCATTAACCCCGGAAGCTGCCGTTATAAACGCATCACTGGTCCCTGATATATTCCTGCTACATGCTGCAGCCAGAGCAGCGCTTGTTGCCAAAACGCGGGGAGCACTAAAAACCCGTTCCCTGCACGCTGAAATAGTTTTTAATATAGCTGGCTCAAAACACATTGGCCAGTCGTTAGAGAGGTTTGGAGTGAATGATAGCTGTCAACACTTGCTACTTGCACGGTTTAACGCTACTCCAGAAGAGGTAGAAAGTTTAAAGTCGAGTGTGCAAGGGGAGGGTGCAGTTGTGGAAGAGTTGTCGTCGGTGATAAATATTGAGTTAATAAGAAAGTACTATAAAGTGTTGGATGAGGAGCTTGTAGTAGGGACTTTAGTTGATGCCGTGCTGAATAGAATAGGTGCACGAGATATGATGTAAACGTATTTAGGCACATCAGAACATGCCCAAATTTCTCAGATTTACCGCGCTGCGTCTAAACAACATAAATAATATGTAGGTCATCATCATTAATTCTAGACTCTTGTCTGAATCGCTGGATCAATTCTCTTTATAATCATTATGCAACTGGACATAGAAGAAGAAAAGAACAGTAGCGGACGCAGCTTTTTGAACTTATTCTCTTTATGCATGCCGTCATAGAATCTAGCGTGAATAAGATTTAGTACCTCCACTGTATCTACCATTATAACTTTATTTAGAATAGCCGTCCTCAAAGTTGATAAGACCTTCCCCCTCAATCTCTCTGCATACCTAGAATAAGGCCGTTAGCAATGGGTCAATCCTTTCTTCAGAAGGATCCTTCACCTTCTGTGGTTCTTAGGGTTGGGATTAAAGTCTCCTGAGAAAAGCTTTAATGGAATTAAATTAAAATTAAAGGCGTTTTTAAATTAAAGTCATTAAAGTTTAAGAATAGCAGATAAAATATTAAAGTGCCCAGATGTAACACATTCACAGATCTATGATCTGTTCATTAACACAGTTTTTTTAATTCTGCTGCTCGCTATCATCAAAAAGAGCCTCCAAAAGCACTTCCATACCATCTTCTTCAGCCTTATCAGCCTCCAAACCTCTCATCAAGCGACGGTTTGCTGAAATAAATGCCATCTTCTTGGCACGCTCCACCGCCAACCTACTCCTATTCTCCCTGTAAATCCATCTCAGCGTGGACCACATCCTCTCACTGCTACAAGAAGTTGCATGCATTGAAAGAAGCCTCTCAGCAAGCTTGGCTAGCAAAGGATAGCGCGGCTTAAGCATTTGCTCCCAGGCAATCTTCACGTCCATAGCGTTGTATTTGAACTTTCTTCTCCCCGTCTTCTCATCCACTATAACAGTCGCTAGCTCTGTTAGATCCAACTCTGTACCGTTCTTAACATAATGCTAGCGACTTTAATAAAGCTAGAGTGGCGTCAAAATGTTAAATTAAAGTTTAAATTAAAGTTAAAATTTAATTAAAGCTGACTTTAAGATCCCAACCCTAGTGGTTCTCAGCATCACAGCTCTTGGGTTTATTTCGTTATTTATTTCTTTTCAAGCGTGAGCACGGAAATTGCCTAGCATTCCACTAAAATAATTGCATTTAAATGCGAGTCACTGTGACCTCTGAATATCACAACTGATATAGCTGATCGTCTGATCAAATTCGTTTGCAATTTAATTAGAAGCTGCAAAGCTCTACCCTGAAAATGCGCCGTTCAGCTTTACAGATCGCATTAGCATTGCTGAAGGGCTCAACTTCTACTGGAGTGCCAGCTGTTCCCAGCGCCACCTCCAAAGCCTTTTTCTCTTCTAATTGGGCGACCACCACCGCCGCCACCCTCGCTACCCGTCCTACTTCTTCTGCTCCATCTCTTCTGGCGTCTCTGCTGAGAACCAGAGATATCTCCACCTTAGCTTCAACATTCTTACGTCCTCAAACAACCGCAAAAACAAATAGAATAGCTTCTCTTCTTTCTAGATACCCGAAGCTACCTCATCGCCAGCTACAACAATCTCGTGGAATTCGGTCGGCAATGTCCTTCCCACCACGTTCACCTTCCCCAAACAATTTCAAAACATGGCAAGCTCGCTTTAACCCTGACGCTTCCAAGGTAATATGGTCTTTGATTGCAGTCAATGGAGCTGTATATTTGCTCTGGAGAGTAGACCCCCATTTTGCTGCAAGACATTTTGTAGTTTCTCTCGACTCTCTACGAGCTGGGCGCTTTTGGACAGCTCTTACTTCGGCGTTCAGTCAGTCAGATACGATGCATTTAGCCTCTAATATGATTACCCTCTACTTTTTCGGGGCAGATATTGGCAGAATCTTCGGTGGAAAGAAACTTCTATTACTTTATGTAGCTGGCGGTATTGCGGGAAGTTTAGCTCATTGTGGCCATCAATATTACAAAGAGCAGGAACTACTACGTGGGCGCAGTGGCAAAGCAGGGAGTGGTAAGAATGTCTATTGGGGATTGAATTCTGCTTTGGATTCTAGGTATGGTGGCTCTTCAAAGGGAGCACTAGGTGCCAGTGCAGCGGTGAGCGCCATATCTATAGTGGACATTGCTCTATTCCCCACTAGAACTATCTTATTATATGGATTAATTCCAATGCCAGCTGCGTTATTAGGTTTGCTATGGTTGTGGAACGATATTGGGGGTACATTGGATGGGAGAGGGAGTACAATAGCACATGCTGGGCATTTGGGGGGTGCGGCAACTGGGGTCGCTTTCTATTTGGCTTTTCGACGAGGTTTGATTCGGCCTCATGGTTGGTGGTAGGGTTTGATTAATTGAGCTAATTGATTAAGTTAATGTCTTTATGGCACATTAACACGCTATTGTATGAGTAAATTAACGAATTTTGTAAAATAGAAGTCAAGGCATGGTTAACAACAGTCAGAAATATATATAAAATAGAAAAACAGAAAACCGTGAGGGCGGGAAGACTTTATTTACTTTTTATTTAATTTATTTTAATCTCTACAAAGTAGATTCAGCAGCGGGGATATCAGTCAGGCACCGCTCTACAAAACTGTGTACTATTCGTGTATACTGTTCAGGATAAAGACGTAGATGCTCACAATGGCCTGAATCACTCCAGCAATGATCAAACACTGAAGCACCCCGCCGTCGTTGCAGCTCTATAAAATTTTCGATTTGCTGCGCTGGGATCAACGCATCCGCAGTAGAATAAAGGTACAATTGCGGTATATTTAGAGAAATTTTACCCCATGCCGCACGCGTTTCACGTAGATGGCGTGAAATAGAAGGGAGAGCTAAATACCTTTCTGCAAGATGTCGAGCAGCAGCGACGGTGGCAGGCAGATCATCCCCGACTGTTTCGGCAGACTTTCCTAGCACTGCTGAAACACTTCCTCGAGCCCATATTGGATCAGTTGCATATGATGGGGCTGAATCTATTACTATGCCACGTAATCGGTTATCTAAAATGGAGGATTTGAAAGCGAGGGCTGATTGAAGCCGACGAGTGAGGGGACTAGCTGCAGAGGGATCTTGTTGAGCTGCCGCAGCAGCCAAGGAAGTAAGGTGGAGTATTGTTCCAAATGCAAGCCATCCTGCATTTGACATGCATTGGACCACCACGGGTCCATCGCCATGGGCCCATTCTGGATAGGTAGAGAGGGTGTCGAAACAATTTAGAGCGCCTCGGTGGGCGGCGTATGGAACGGCAGTTTGCAGCATGGAGGGCTGTATGATGGCCACATGAGCACCTTGGTCTTGGTATACCTCTGCGTATTTATTTAGGTGCTGGCTTTGTGACCCGAGCCATCCTAAAAGAAGGACGAGCGGGCGTTTGCTAGATCGAGCTGTGTGAATTGATCTCCGAAAAGGTTCCAATATCCACATTACAGACCGCTAGTTGGCGACTTTCATAGTTGGGTAAATTCAGATTGTTGTTAAATATGGTCACGAGACACTGTAAAAGAGGATTTAATGGGAAAATAATTGAAGGGCAAATAAAATTCACCTCCGAGTCGGTTGTTGAGCAATATTAATTCGTCATCGCTGCCCTGTGTTCCTCGCTCCGGAAGAATCTTCCGGATCCCATTGTAACGCTCCGGAAAAAAAAATGGCAAAACGGAAAAAAAAAATAGGATTTCCGGGCGAAGCCCGGAAAAAAAATTTGCCGCTTTTCAGGACTGCAGAGTGCAGCGCCGGAAATTTTTTGGCCGGCTTCCGGAATTCTTAAACACGTTTTCCCACTGTAAAATCCATTAATTTTCGTTGCTATGAGTAGTCAAAAGCTCATGCATATCTCTGTGAATGGACCTGAGCTCACTATCAGAGACGATCGAGGGGTGTCCTTAACAAAGGGGGCGGCGGCGTTGCTTGAACGGGCAAAACAGTTGATCTTAAAATCAAAAAATCTGAGCTGAGGCAGGCGCTTTAGTGGCATTTGACTGTTTATATAGGCATGTAAGTAGCTGTTAATAATGAAATAGAATTATTTGCGTTTGAATTAAGTAGCAAGGTGGTGTTTTGAAGAGCGAAACAGTTGTGGCGGGACGCTAGGGGTAAGCCTCAAAGCAGACGTTTCTGATTTTTGTTTTATTCTAAACTGTAAAGTGAATCTATTTATGTTTGCAGTAGTAGCATAAATGCAGCCAGAAGCTCTACAGCCGGCCGCAGGCCAAGCCGGCCGCAGGCCAAAAAATATTTAGGGTCCAGAAAAAAAAAACAGGGCATCCGGGCTCAAACGGAAAAAATATCGCCTGCTCCGGAAAAAATAAAAAAAGCCAGAGGAACACAGTCGCTGCCTAGAAACCTTTATAAACTTAATTACATACAACTCTAGATTTTTCTAAAATCAATAAACTGGGGAAATGTCTCATTAACAGACTTCAACAAATAAAATTACTTTCACTAAATTATAAAATGTTTTGTGTTTGACTAAACCCTTAAATGCAGATAAAAGGGAAATGAAGGATACCGAAAACTTATCTACTCATCAGGCCAACAAGAGTGCTAGCTCTGGAGCGGCGATGATTAAGCCAAACCAGTCTGGACATCAGATGCAGTTGGGGGCATGGCAGCTTTGGCGGTCCCTCCCTCGTCCCTGCAAGCTCTTTCTAGTGGTCTGTGTCGTTCAAGCCTTTGTAGCTGGAGCGTTTGCTGCTAGAGAACTAGCCAGAGTAAGATTACTCGTCAAGATACTCTCTTAAACAGCCCTCGCATTTGGCTGGCACGAATTTTCCTAACCACCTTGTCATCTCTTTTGCAGCCTGGATTTTCCAGCCTTCAGGATCTTATTCTCATCCTAATATCAGCGATATACTTTTTAGTGCTGGTTCTAGATGCGTTTTATCATGAAAACGGGTCACAGCTGCTCGTTTCAATGGCCAGCGGTGGCTTAAATCTTGTGCAGCTCATAGTCTATGCTGTAAGTAAATTTCATCATATAGAGATGTATTCGTTTTATTTATATAAAATTTTTTCATTGTATGTGTGGTCTAAACGAATACTAATTTCAAAGGTTTTATATTGATTAATCGATCTGCAGACGGCACTCAACACTGGGAATGATGGAGCGTCCCTCGGGGTCGTGATCGCCTGTGCTGTACTCCAAGCAGTAGCTGTAGCACTCGCACGCTGGGCATATCTAGGATTTGGGTGGAGAATGTATTCAAAAATAGCTTGTGACGCTACTTTGCCAGATGCAGAGAGGAGAAGAGCCGTTGGGCTCCGACTGGGTAGATTTTTCGCAGTAGGTAAATTAGACATTCAAATTCTCTGCTTACTATTCGTCGTTGGTGTTGTTAATGGTGTCAATCCAAGCGGTGCATCAACTCTCCCTCCTTTGATTGCTGTCGCTGCCGTTGGTGTTGCCGCTGCGGCTGCCTGGCTCGTTGTCTGCTGGACAGCAGTAGCCTCCGCACGTCCTCACTTAGGCCTTGCTGCTGAGTTTACATACCCTATTTGCTATATTGTAGCAGCTGCGTTTATGTTTTCTTCAGTATTCTATGGTTCCCGTCTGACTCAGCTTCATGGACAGGTGTATTTATTTGTCTATCCCGTACTCTTTGTAGCTAGTCATACCTGGGTTTGGTGGGATGCACGATTATTGTCCGTTAGTGACATAGCACGAGATCAACGTGATTTTGCTGCTCAACAAAAGGCTGCGAAAGCTGGTAGAGGAGCAGCCGGCAAAGGCGCTGGCGGCGGTATTACCATTGGCTCTACTACGGCTATGACTGGCGGTGCAGGAGCTACCATCAATCTTACTGCTCATTCTGGTGCTGTTGCTACTACTGCCTCTCATCATGTCCCTCCAGAGATTCTACCTCTAGTTCACGGTGCCTGGCTTCTTAAACTTCCCAGCGCCACAGCCTTTTATTCTCTCGCCGGGGCAGATTCCACCTCGACTGCTGCTGCTGCTGCTGCTGCCTGCGGCAGCGAATCTCCTGCCAAACGCACTCTCCGTGAACTCCTCGCTGCTACAAGTGCTTCCACCAAGGGTCGTTGGCGATATTTCCAGCTGTCTCACGATGGATCCACACTCCGATGGGACTGGAGAAAATTTGTACTACTGGTTCATGTAGAAAGTGTATCGTGTTGTACGGAAGATTTTACGATTACACTTTCTTTGACCCTAGAACCAGATCTGAGGTTGAAATTCTCTGATCCTGAATTACATGCGACATGGGCACGAGGGCTGACGTTGTTAGTGATGCTGTTGGGCAATCCAGATGGATTGGAAGGTCGGCAAAACAGCAATGGCGGTCTTGATGCTGCTGGAGGGCATAATAATAGTGAACAACACCCTGGAATTTTAGGCCGTCGAGGTTCAATCAGCAATAGAGAAGGTGGTGCTTGGGCAACGTCTTCATTCTCTGAACAGCAACCAGGTTCTCCAAATCGATTGCTTCATAGGCTCGCCTCAGCTTCTAATCGAGCAAGTGCTGCTGGCCTTGTCAGTAAAGAAGCTTTGGAGTACGCTGCATGGCAAGCAAGGAAGGCGTTGGGAGATACATGTTCACAACCACCTTCTCCAGAATATTGTCTCTATGATAACGATCCTACTACTACGAGGACTGTTTCTAAACACGCTGGAAAGGATGAAAATGATGATCTTGAGAAAGGACATCTTTCATCACGAGAACATAGCGACAAAAATGAAGTATTAGATGGTAGCGCTACACCAAAAAATAATAATAACAATAATAGTAATGGCGGGGACGTTGTAGGGCATCGTGTTATTTCTTTACACGCAACTGCTGTGAATAACTCAACGCCACGGAGAAGACTCACCGGTACTGCTCTTGTAGGCGGGAGCGGGGGAAGTGTGTTACGGCAAAGGACACCTACCCGTGGAAGGAACGGAACCCCTCCTTTACATACTCAAACACAAATAGTTATTGGTAATGAGACTTCTCCTAGTAAATCCAGAAGACATCAAGATCGTGTTGGTGGAGTAGATACTCGTTCTTGGCTGCGAAGAACGTTGACGGCCCCTGTCAATACTTTAACTGCCGGTTTCCAGCATGCTGCAGAAGGCGCTGCCCGCCAGATCACCTTTGTTACTAATAGAAATGTAGTTGGAACGCCTCCTAGTCCGTTTGATGTAGAAGCAAACGCTGGCGCTGCCAGTTGCAGTGGTGGTGGTAGAGGCAGTAGTAATACCTACTCCCCTTTATCGCCCTCGTATTCCTCTGGTGGCTATATCCCACCATCCTATGGAACGAGAAGGTTATTTGATACCCCGACACGCAATAACGCTTCTGTTCCTATTCCTCCTTCTACATTGACCTCTGGCTCCCGCTCCCGGCACCTTCGCAGCACCTCCCTTGATGGCGGTGCTGGTCTTATTATGCCACCTGTTCCAGAAGGAAGTGGTAGTTTTACCCCTGCTGCATCTCTGGATTTCGGCCCTGGTGGAGGGGTGTATCATATCGTAGCCAATGGTGCACATAGTAGGTTTGCTCAAAATAATAACACTAGCAATACTGTTGCTGGCACGATTCTTCGAGCTTCCAGTCTTTCTCCTGGCTCTGCTGGTGGTGGAAGCGGTGGCAAAAGTTGCGGTGGTATCGCTGCAGTAATGTCTCGACCGCGTCATAGTAGCCCCTTAAAACCTGCTAATATGGTCAACGGTGGTGGTCCAGCAGCTGTTTCTTCAAGGGCAGTCGCTGCTGGAGTCAATGCAGGTGCAGTAGTCAACGCAACTCCTTTAATGCGGTATGCTTCTGCACCAATGCACACTTTACAGCATGCTTTTTCTGGTTTGGAACCTGCTGACAGCGAAACGTCTGTTGGTGGAGGGGGTGGGGGTGGTGCTCATGGATTGCCTGCTCCTTTCCCTAATGCTGTTGCTGCATTGCAAAGAATTGGCAGCGACGTGAGTTGGCATATCCACTCACCCCCTCCTGGTCAAGTCGGTGCTCCTGGTGGTGCTTTGGCTAGGTATGATAGTTTGGGCCCTCAAATAGCTCCCGGGTCGAAACTCTGGCAAGCTATGTTTGATGCTGGCATGGCAACGTATCAGATGAGTGGCAGTGGTGCTGTCAACGGAGGAGGAGGTAGTGTAGAAGGAAGTCCTTCACCTAGTGCGACTCCGCATAGTGTAGCTCGAAGTGTTGTGGCTGTGAATATGGAGTTGATTGATTTTGAGCAGCTTACTTTTGGACGTATGCTCGGAGAAGGAGCTGGTAAGTTAAATTATTATATCGATAAAATAAGCGCAAAAATAAGCCCACTTCTTTTCAACGTTTCTTGGCCTTTCTGTTGTTGCCCAACACCTTTCTTTCATTTAATACCTTCTCCTACTCTACATTCTCTTATTTCCTAATCAAATACCTCATTTATCTATATTTATTGTCTGCAGAGGGTCCTGTATATGCTGCTTGGTTCCAAGAAACCCCCGTTGCAGTCAAACGCGCCTCGTCTCAAGACGAAGTAGACTTGCACCTCCAAGCTGGGTGGCATGACAACGTAGTCAACCTTCGCGGACTTGCTCAGCACGGTGGACATACTTATCTCATCATGGAACTCTGCCCTCGTGGTACTTTAGATGTGTTGATTCACCAAGGTTCTTCCTCTTCTGCTTTGAAAATGGACCCTGCAAAATTGATGCCTATAGTGCGTTCTATCGCTCGTGGCATGTTGCATTTACATACTCGGTCGCCTCCTGTTCTTCATCGAGATTTAAAACCTGCTAATATCTTTATTGGGCATGGATTTGTGATGAAAATTGGCGATTTTGGAATGGCTAGGTATGGAGCTGATACTCGAGCGCACCGAGCAGCGCAAGCTCATTTGGACCCTGGGAAGTTTGGTACAGGTCTCTCACCATTGCTTCGCACTCTTACTCCTGGGGTGATAGGTACCGCAGCGTATTGTGCACCAGAGTTGCTGCACCCAGAAACACCCAAAGCTGCGGAAGAATTCAACGAGGAGCGCTTGCTAAAAGCGGATGTTTACTCGTTTGGAGTACTTTTGTGGGAGCTTTTAGAACGAAAAAGGCCTTACTACGGCATGGATGGGATTCAGATTCAGACTCAATGGGTATTAGATCCTGGGTCTATGCGTTTAAATCCTCCAAAAGTGCCAGATAGCTGCACGACTGCCACTGCGAGAAAAGTTGTGCAGAGTCTATCTGATCTAGTTGCTGTGTGCACAGCGTGGGATCCAGACGAGAGGCCCAATTTCAAAGAAATATTAGCTATTTTACGTGGTATTGGAAATGATAGAGAAGCGCAACCTGCCCCTGCAGCCAACTTGACCAGCCCTTTCTAAAAAGAAGATAGAAAATTAATGATTAATTTTGCCAAACATTAGTGCAGCGGACCTTTACATTTATCACCTTTCTTTACTTATTTCCATTAACATATCTACTATCTTTACCTCATGTTATGACAACAATACCGCTGTTTCGTATCTTTCCCCCCTTTGTACTAGTCACCGGGCCCGTTTTTTTTATGTGGACGGAGAGCCATAATAATATTCTGTAAAAATTAACTTAGTCAATGGAAAATTACAGGCCTATCTATTATAGTATTATATCGTTCGGAAATGCAGATCGAAAGAGAATCTTTCCCAGCATCTTTAAAGTAAGAGCTGGATAAAGACTTTCTTCCCCACAAGGGGCAAAGTATTATAACGTTGTTATTTGGAAAACAAAGGAAAAGTCAAACAAACAGGTACTAGGTATTGATTCGCAGTTCAAGTAACCAACTAACAACAACTGCCCTCAATTGTGTGAGTTCCGTCAATGGGATGGGGAGGGAAATAAATAACGAACATTGAAAGCAAGCGAACGAAACTTTGCAGCCACGCTTTGCTTCCTTCCAATGAACGCTACACAACATCTTTTTTTGTTTTGTTTGTGATGGTAATATATTACTAAAGTGCGTTCCTCTTCAATTAGAAATTAGATTTAGTACTCGTCATCATAGTTATCCTCTACATCAAGAGAAGCTTCTTGATACTGCTGATATTCAGATACAAGATCATTCATATTAGATTCAGCTTCAGTGAATTCCATCTCGTCCATACCCTCACCAGTGTACCAATGCAAGAAAGCCTTGCGACGGAACATGGCAGTGAACTGCTCGCTGACACGCTTGAACATCTCCTGAACGGCGGTGGAGTTACCGATAAAGGTGGAACTCATGCTCATACCGGTAGGAGGAACCTGTAGAAAGATAGAAAGAAAGAAAACACACAGGACAAATTAATCATCAATCAATATAAAATTAGGTATCGAGGATTTCTGCCACAGGAAAATAAACCTGATGAAAAAACTCCTCGCTAAAGAAAAAATATGTAAAGAACTTACATCGCAGATGGAAGATTTCACGTTGTTAGGAATCCATTCCACAAAGTAGCTACTGTTCTTATTCTGAACATTCATCATCTGGTCATCAACTTCTTTAGAGGACATCTTTCCTCGGAAGAGAGCAGAGGCGGTCAAATAACGACCATGGCGGGGATCAGCAGCACACATCATATTTTTAGCATCCCACATTTGATGGGTAAGCTCAGGAACAGACAAGTTACGGTATTGCTGGCTGCCACGAGCAGTCAAAGGAGCGAAACCAACCATGAAGAAGTGGAGGCGGGGGAAGGGGATCAAGTTGACGGCAAGCTTACGAAGATCAGCATTGAGCTGACCAGGGAAGCGAAGGCAACAGGTGATTCCAGACATGACTTCAGAGATCAAGTGGTTGAGATCACCGAAAGTAGGGTTGGAGAGCTTCAAAGTACGGAAGCAGATGTCGTATAAAGCTTCATTATCGAGAATGAAGCACTCGTCAGCGTTTTCTACCAACTGATGGACTGATAAAGTAGCGTTATAAGGCTCAACAACAGTGTCAGAGACCTTAGGGGAAGGTACAACAGAGAAAGTACACATCATACGATCAGGGTATTCTTCTCGGATCTTGGAGATGAGGAGAGTTCCCATACCAGAGCCGGTACCGCCACCGAGAGAGTGGCAGAGCTGGAAACCCTGAAGGCAGTCGCAGCCTTCAGCTTCCTTGCGGACAACATCGAGGACAGAGTCGATTAACTCGGCACCTTCGGTGTAGTGACCTTTTGCCCAGTTATTACCGGCGCCAGATTGGCCAAAGACAAAGTTGTCAGGGCGGAAGATTTGGCCAATGGGGCCGGAGCGAATGGCGTCCATGGTGCCGGGTTCCTGAAGTTAAGTTGAAATAAACTATTTAGCATGTGTTTTTGTTTTTATTTAGTGAATTTATAAGTGTTTACGTAATCAGAATCTTGGTAGAACTACTGGCTGAGAGGAAGAGAGCTTACCAAATCAAGCAAGACTGCGCGGGGCACATAGCGACCGCCGCTTGCTTCATTGAAGTAGACGTTCATGCGCTCGAGCTGCAAGTCGCTGTCTCCGCAATACTGCAATATATAGAATGATTGAATATTAATTAGGGGGGTTAAAGACTGTAGCTTTGGTGATCTTGTGCTGCCTCATATAAGAATGCAGCAAATTCCTGAAAATATGAAAAAGCTTACGGTACCGGTGGCATCGACGCCATGTTCCTCAGATACTACTTCCCAGAATTTTGCTCCAATTTGGTTACCGCATTGACCGGCCTATAGGTTTGGCAAGGGAGGAATTTGATTAAAGGTTAGTTTGTTGCCAACTGTCATGTCATTCTGCAACAAGCTACAGCAGGCGGTCCTCCACTCGTTTAGAGAAGTTGATCACATCGGCATACCTGAACGTGAACGATTTCACGCATTTTTATTCCTCTTTTTCACCTGCATGACAGCAAAAGTTTTCAATTTAATATAATTCCAAGCTGATGTGACCAGAGACCAGGTGTCTGGACTCATACTTACTTGTGATAAATACGAACAAGTCTTTAGAAATGCTCAAAATGTCAGGTTTCTGTTATTTTTCTGTGCGAAATTTGATTTTAGGAGACCTTCTTCCTAATGTTTTTTGGTTCAAGCAAAACTAATTTATACTCTTTCGGGGCTAATTATATCAATCACACAAACGCAAAAATAGATCAATAAATCTGATATTCGGGCATTTGCTCATCATTTTAATACAGCCTTGTATTCTTCAAATTGGGCTCGATTTTTTATTAGAAATGAAGTTGCTCGATAATTTTTGTTCTGCGCGGAGTTTTTAATGGATCTTGACGAAGCTTTTGAATCATCACAACAGAGCTTTGAGTCCTTAACTCTTGACTCGGGTAATGGCAACGGGAAACATCGTCTCTCATCCAATTTTGACGAATTGAGCGATTTAACACAGCCCAACCTTGCGGACGACGATGAGGTAAGTAGATACAATACAAACGTTACGCATTTTCATTCTACGGCGCACTTAATTCACTTCCCATGGCGATTTTTTTTCCTTTTCTCAGATTGTTTCTCGTTCTGCGTTTGGCGTAGCTAGTAACTCTGGTGGTCGCCCCTATCAAGACGACCGTAGCACCGCATTCTCCACACGCTTACCTGATGGGACACGAGTTTCCGTTGGAGCGGTATTGGACGGCCATCATGGCCACCACATAGCAGAATTAATAGCGGATAGACTACCAGTTGCTTTTATTGACGCCATCACCAAGTGGCCTACAGACCTAGAATCAGCCTTGGTAAGAACAACTGTTCATCTGTTTTGTTTATACGAATACAAGGATCTAAAAATAGTCTTGATCACTTGAATACTCATCTCCTCGAAGTTAAAAATCAATTAAAAAATCACTATTTCTATTTTTTGTCATTTGACAGGCGGCAACTATTCGGTCATTGGATGACATTGCTTTTGAAGCTCACAGTAGCGGTCGCCTTCCCACAGGCGGCACCACCATCATAATCCATGCCATAGCTGGCAATCAAATCTACACAGCCAACGTAGGAGATTGCAAAACCATCCTGTCGAGTCGAGGTGCCCCAGAAGCACTCTCAGAAGCACACAACCCACCAGTGGAAAGCGAGAAAAAAAGATTCTCTTCAGCAGGCATATCTATCTTTTCAGATCATATAGAAGGCAGTGACATTAATGTCTGTCGTACAATAGGCGACTATGATCTAGGTCCACCGTTAAAATGGAGAGATACCTCTACAGGTGCTCTTTGTGGGCCACTCATCTCGGAGCCGGAAATTTCCGTCAGAACAATAGAGCCTACAGACGAGTTTCTGATAGTAGCTACCGACGGTTTATGGGATTATTACACCCCAGAATCGTCAGTAGTAACGCAATCAAGGCAAAGACTACGTGCAAATACGAATGACCCGCAATTAACGGCGAATTGGTTGGTCGTAGAGGCATTGCAGCGGCAACGAGGGACGTTGCATTCGGGGACGCCTGGAGATAACGTCACAGTGATGGTAATTCGATTGAGGTTATTGCCTGCGATACCGAGAACGAGTACAAGTAGGTTGAATTTACGAAGAGCTCCGTCTGATGCAGATAGCCAGAAAACGAGTTAGTCAGTTATTTGATCCAGAGAAGTGAAGGGGGAGGGGTTGTTGACATTTTGAGTTGCCGTGACGGGAAAAAAAAAACTCAACCTTGATGACCGGGTGCAGAGTAGAGTGTTCATATTTATTTATTTCTCCTTTTTATTTGCTCTTTTCCCTTAAAATTTTGTTGTTCTCTCATTTCACAAAAAAAAACAGAGGACGTATTTTCACCACCACACATATATACAAGACATGCTGTCTAATTTAAAAACAAGTAAAGTAAACTAAAAATGCGTCGGTAATCCTTCTAAAATTTTATAGATGAAAGTACTGAAGCTGACCTTGACCAGTAGCTGCTGCTAACCAATCATGACCTATCCACACTTCAGCTCGTGGCCTTACTATCACTCCACCACCACCACCACCACCATTATTTACCTCCGCCTCTTCTCCTTCTTCTGCCATCGAGGCTGCTGATGGCCTCATCGGCACATACGCACTGAAAACTGGCCGCTTCCAGTTGGAAGATTCCCTACCACCACCACTACTATTACTACTACTACTATTACTACCACCACCACTAGTAATAGAGCTATCTTTGTCTGGACCTTGTTCTAGCTGTAATCTAGCTATACCCTCAGAAATATCTTTAGCAGTACTATTGAGATTATCCGTACTACGAGTACCGCCGCCACAGCCCCTGCAACTGTGGCCAGTAGTATTCTTGTTCCACCATCCAAGAATGTTGCTTAGATCCCAGACGCCTATCTCCCCATTATCTGCTCTCCCAGCAAGCATACTCCCGTAACAACTCAAATACAGCGCATTTGATACCCGGTCTGGAATGTGAACATTCACTGCCAGGTTTCTTCCACCACGTAAACCACGAGCACCGCCACCGGTTCCGCTCCCTGCTGTTTTATTAGTACTATTACTATCATTATTATTCATAGTACTATAATGATTAAAATTATCTAATACAAGTTGTGGAGTAGCTACAGGTCGGCCATCTAGGAACCGTCTATCCCAAATAACCAATGGTGTACCAGCATGTGATGCTAACACATAATGATCCCGTACTAGTTGTAATCGAGGATATAAACTACGATGTGGTAAAGGGTGCCGATTCACCATTCTCCCAGGTGATTCCCCTGCTCGTAGATCAAAAAACGCAAGTGCAGCGTTAGAACTCCGATGCTGATGCCAACATAAAGAGGCAGGGAGGGTTAAATTACATCGTGGACAGGCTCCGTTGATCCATCGGTCTTGAGAAAGTTTAACCGTGCCAGCAATTAGCTGGTTTCCACCTCCTTCACTGTCGAATTCGACAACTTCAGCACCATTTGTATCATGAGAAGCTGGTGATGAAGAAGAACGCGAAGGGCAGAGAATCGTACAGAGTTCATAATAATCTAATGTTTCTTTCAAACTCGACACTAATTGCTGATTTTCTACATCAAAGATACGCACTATCCCATTATCGTTGGGTCGCCATGTTCCACATTCCCCTCGATCCCATAAACAAAAAAGACGGGTGCTCGGGCGGTGGTATTCAAAGCATGTTATGGGATATTGTTGGGTGGGTGGAGCTATAAATGCGTCCACTTCAAGTTCTTCCTCTTCTTCTTCTTCTTCTTCTTCTTCTTCTTCTTCTTCTTCTTCTTCTTCTTCTTCTTCTTCTTCTTCTATTGATGATGTACCTTCTAATTTCTCTGAATTGTTTCGGTGAAAATTAATCGAAGACAAAGGTGATGGCGGTGGGAGATGGACTATGTGGAGGGAGCCTCGTACATCTCCAACCGCCACAATGCCTTTAGCATAGTCAAGGCATTGAATGGAACACGGGCGGGCGCTTGTGATGTGGAAGGGCATTCTTTGACTTTGATAGCTAGAAAGAGCAATAGGTGAAGAGGCGGTGTCGGTGCTTCTCAACGGTATTGCTTCAACACCTTCTTCTTCCTCTTCTTCATCTCCCTCTACTTTTCTAGACCTCTTTGTTTCTCTAGGCGAGGAGAGTTCTACCAAAGATATAATATGGTCAGGAGATATTGTGCATGCTTGAAGATTGGCTGAGGATGATGCAGGGCTGCAGCTGATGGCAGAGGCGGTGAGGGGAGGTGCTGCGTGACACGCATGACGGAAAGCAGAGGACCATTGAATTTCCTGAGAAGAGGGTCTACGCCAGCCATTTACTCCTAAGAATAAAGCCTTGTAATCACACCTGATATATTGGAAGAAAGTAGGAATAATGAACTATGTAGTTTCCTAGGGGAGGAGAGGTCTACTACGAGTCGAGTGACTTACCGTTCTTGCGGCGGCGAAGTGAATAGATGTGTGTGCAAAGCACGAGGGCCCCACCTCCTCTCGCAAAGGGTTCTCCACGCGCTTGAATCTGAGCATGATTCTCTGAGAACTGACGAGGCAGAGGACAATGAAAGCACGTCTTCGACAGTTTCAAAATTTGCACAGATCGAACCCAGCGCTGATTTAGGTAAAGATGACAAGTCGAGGACTTCATCCTCACCCGACATTGTAGCATTTAGTATCTCGGCATTATGTAAAAATACATTTAGAACATTAATTGGCTATATCAAGCAAGCTAGAGGCACGTTTGCTCTCTGCTGTGTTGGACTCTGTCAACGCTTGCGCCTTGAACCTACATTTCCTGTATAAAATCACCCATTTCTCGATCTACAGCTGCTGTTCTAAACTACAGCACTGCAGTATGGCTGCCTTGGGTAGCCCCACGGTCGAGGCCAGCCCTCAACTAGGCCAAAATGTATTGATCAAGGAGCTATCAACAAGCCAGGCGCGAGATGAACTCCAAAGGGCAGCCCACTTACCTAAACTACATCACAAGCTTCAGAATCACATGATAGATGTAGCATTTGGCCACCTCTTAGGATTCAACGAGGTACCTTTTCAAAATTCTTAAAATCGATAATTTCAAATAAGTGATCAAGGCTTAATATGTTCAAAATTTCTGCATATACAGGACGATTCTTTGGATTTAGGAGATGCTGCAGATATACGTACTGGCGTAGAAGCCGCTAAAATGCAGCTAGTAGACGATGGTTTTCCTGAACTGGCTCATCGGTTGGCGTCCCTCCTCTCTGCTCTCCATACCTGCACTTCCTGTAGCGTGCAAGGAACACAAGCCCAAGAGCTATCAGCGAAACCTTTAGTAACCCATTTTACAGAGCATGAGGCTCTACTACGGCTGTTTCTAAGCTTGAAAGGCTCTTCTCCCTCGATCCGACGTCGCCAAACTACTTTTCAGACAATGGAAGGGACCTTGAGCACCAGCTCCACATACCTTGCTACTTTTGCTGTTGACGAAGAAAGTACCTCTAGCAACCAGCAGCAAGCTTTAACTTCAAGTGTCTTTGCTGAAGCACCTAATCCCAGTGCTCTTTTTGATCTTCACGGCACCTGTGTCCTCCTGCCTTCAGAGATCTTCTCTAGTAAAGGCAATAGAAACAGCACTACCACATCTGCTGCCGCCGCTGCTGCTGCTGCCGCTGGAGCACAAGGCCCTGAAACTGAACTTGCTGAGCTTTCTCAGGGCTTGCAAGCTCGTCCATCGTGGGCTCCAGCATCCGTACAAAGTTTACCTCCACTCTACAGTGGAGGCTGGCTTCCTATTACCCCTGCTTTGATGGAAATGCGAGGCGATACTCGAAAAGTTGTACCGCCTGCACCATTGAATGTACCGCTTTCTACCTTGGCCATAGAAAGAACACCAGGTGCAGTCACTGGATTCTCTTGTAGTATTAAGGCTCGCAGTACTGATAAAGGTGGTGGTAAGAGTATCGGTGGTATTAAAGACTCTCCGGTAGAGAGCAGCGGGAATGGAAATCTCATAAATCCTGCAGCAGCGGAAATGGATAAAGTTAGTACGATGGATAAGAAAACGTTGCTTGGCAGTGGTACCCTATGGACATTAGAAGAATCACAACTTGCACGTGATGCCCTACTATCTCTTCAAGGCGTGTACAGCTCGTTATTACGTCTTCGAGGCGCACTGGCTGCTGCGCACGCTTTGCCGCACCCTGCTGCTTCTGGAATCTTAAATCGAATAGAACGTGCTGCGTCTTGTAGACACCGCTTGCAAATATTTATAGATGCTTTTGGGTCCATTCATAGAATCACAAATAGTAGTAGTTTATTTGATAGTACTGCTGCTCTCCAGAATAATGATAATAATAAACATCAAAACAATAAGGATCCAGTGTTGTCTGCACTGGCGGCCGGTCTGAACGATATCCTTCTTTCTTTCTCGCAACAACTTTCTTCGTTAGAAACCAGCCATGCCACGGAATGGGTGCACACTATAAACCTCGCTGCTGCAGATGGAGGACCTGGTATACGTGGCAAAGTGCTTCAAGGCCAGGGTTTAAGTTTGACCAGAGTGGCGGTGTTAACTGGAAAAGTGCAGACCATGCTTCGCGTGCTGAGCTCCATGTTTTGGTGCAATGATGTCACAGCGGATCAAGGTAATGGTACTCGATGTGAGTGGGAAGTGGGTCAAGGACCCCCACGTGGCCCTGCGCTGCTGAGCCTGCTGTGCCATTATGCAGAAGAAGCAGAAGAGCCTTATAAGGAGATATTTCAGTACTTGTTTGCACGTGCTGCTCAACCATACCTTTTATTCTTACAGCAATGGGCATGTACTACTACAGAGATTGATCTGGAGCATCCTTACAGCGTCATAATGCCTACTAATAACATCTTGGGGACGGCTCAACCAGAAGCATCTGAATACTTTGGCCTAGGCAATCAAAAAAATACCAGGCCCCAAGTAGCCATTCCAGCAAATCTCCCTGATTTTTTATCTCACATCGAAAGCCCATTGCTTAGAGCTGGAGTGCAATTACGGCTCCTGCATTCGATACGCAAAGACGAGTGCAAGGAATTGGTGGCTGCACTAAAGAACCGGAGTGGCCTAGCTCAAGACACGTTGACCGCCACCGCCGTCGCCGGTGACGATGCTGTTCCAATAGATATAGAGGACATATTTGGATATTCTCTAGAGGCTCCTCCTATGTTTGATGCCTTGGGATCTGGCTTGAAAAATAGCAATAGTAATATATTTATTAACGGCATTAGAGAAAAGGCCAATATCACTGCTGGTGGTGGTGATGGTGATGGTGGTGAAGTAACATCGTCTTTGCTTCTTCTTCCAAAGACTTCTTTGGAAATTGAGGGTCTTATCAAGCAGAATAATCAAGAAAAAGATCAAAAAACAGCTGCAGTAGACACCTGGTTGGATAAATTAAAGACGGAGAGGTGGAAGGCTGAGGCAGCTGAGCGTGGAGCAGCATTGGGAGCAGCGACGCTGGCTTCAGAGGCAATAGCATCAAAGGAAACCGCAAAGATGGAGGCGTTGAGTCGTAGACAATCCCAAAAACAAGAGCTGCTGAAGGAACAGCTAGAGGCGATTGCTTCTGTGCATCTGGCCAGAGGTGGCGGTGTTGCTCGTGGTAATAACGCGTATCAAGAAAGAGAAGAAAAAGAAGAAGGAAAGAGCAATAAAAACGAAAAAGTGGCTGATATTGATGAGGTCTACGTACCAGAACAACAGGACGAGCGGTCTGTTGATATTGGCACAGAGAAAGCGGAGAAGAAAGAAGACATAGAGAGCAACCGTGGCACTACGCCCACCACCACCACCCGTATTCCTTCTTTTTCAGTAGTCCCTTTGTCTACAACAATAGAAACAGCATTCACTTCTACAATCTCTCTACAATACCGTCTTACGAGCCACGCTTGCCTCCGTTTTTTTATCGACCACCTACACTTGGAAAACCACCTTTCTTTCTTACGATGCACTTTCTTTTTAGAAGCTGGTGATTGGGCAGACGAATTTTTAGAACCACTTTCTTCTAGAATCGCGGCTTTACAACCGTTATCAGCGCATTCTGTCCACGGCGCACTGCAAGATTCGCTGTCAAACTCTTCTCTAGGCAAGAAATCAGATTTTCTGGTGCTTGCACAGAATCTCGAGGCAGAAATCTTGGCAGGACCGACTGCTATTTCATCTTTCTTTACCTGCCTCGAACGACAACAACAAGGTAGCAATAAAGCAATATTATGTCCTCTAGAAAATAGTCTAGAAATACTAGCAACTGGAAATTTGCCTCGAAATCGTGCATCAGCTCCAGTTCTCGTTTCCCCAACTGCTCTTGATGGTCTAGATATTGTACTGCTGCGGTACAAAACAAGCTGGCCTTTGGCTGCCCTTCTTACTGAAGACACTTCCTTGGCATATGCTGCTGTATTCTCTGCCATGCTGCGCGTGCGGAGAGTTTCTGCTGCGTTGACCAAAATTTGGGGACCATTAGCACCTCGATTGTCAGAAGCGCCAACGATTCGACCTTCAGAGAAAACGACTCGTAGAGTCCAGAAATTGAGAGTGTTTGTTCGTTCTGCGTCTCAATTGACTGCCGCAGTGCAGTATTTCCAGGGGTTGACGACTGCAGGACCTACCCGGGCAGCTCTTTCAAATGCAATGAGGAGCAGCGGTGGTGGCACTATTGGTGAAAGTACCAGGTTGAATACAAAAATGACATCAGTTTCTGATCTTCAAGAGTTATTGGAGATGCATAGGAAGTATGTATTCACTTCCGCTATACAATGCCTCACCCTCTGTGGTAAAAAAGTACTCCAAAATGGGATCGATGCTGCTTTGCACGCTGCGTTGACCGTGGCATCTAAAATAGAAACTGCAGCAGAAGCTGGTCGGGTCGCTTCTGGACCCCGCAGTACTGAAGCTGCATGGGTACATTCATTAAGTAATGATACTACGTGGAATACAATAGAAACGAGCATTATTGAATTTGAAAGTGCAGTCAAAGCAATTAGAAAGGAGTTGACCGGGGTTGGTGTGTCGGGCCCACTTGCTGGTCTTGCTGCTGTACTATAGAGCCTGAATTTCTCGTACGTAATTCAATTTGATGTTGAGTTAATTGATTACTGAACTAGCATAAGTTAAAAGTATTTACAGGTCACTCGTATGATGTATGATATGTAGTTGTAACAGATACTGGCTGGCACCATGTGTAGCAAGGTACACATTTTATACAAAAAAGAAAGTAAATTAATTATACTCCTGATAGCGTATCTCGTTCTCATGCTATTTTCAGCTAATCTGAATTATCATCATCATTGCCAGGTCCTCCGCCGAGAAGGGCAGACAGTGGATCAGAAAAGGCTTTTGTTGGGCTCAATTCTTGCTGCACTTGAGGTGCCGATGCCGAAGCTGCTTGAACAGATACATCTTTTGCATCTTGCTCTATTTCGCGCTTTCTTCTTCTCGGAGTCGTCACAGTGTCCTCTGCTGACGCTACATGTACTAATGGATTTGGCGCTAGATTTAGTTCTTCTACAGGGAGTGGTTGTACGGGTTCTACAGGCAGGTGTACTGGTTCTGGTGCTGCTGGTACCGTCGAGGGCTGTGGTGGCAAGGCAGAAGGCGGCGGTACCGGTAAGGATCCAGCGAGTGATGCTTCCAAGCTAGCTGGTTTTTCTTCAACCATCACACTCTTATTCTGCTGCTGCACTCCTTCTACATCAGCTAACTGTTCTTTTTGTTCTTCTCCTTCTTCAGTAGCTAGGACGACAGGCTCTTCAACCTCTGTAACAGGCAGTGGGGGCGGCAGCTGTGGTGGTGGCGCCATGGCTAGCGAAGAAAAAACAATATTTGGATCCTCTTCTTGAGAGACAGGCTCAGAAACATTCATTGTCACCTCCTCCGCTACCTTCTCCTCCTGTGCCACCGCCTCTGGCACTCTTATCGCAGCTTCATTGGCTGCACTTGCTATTACTGGCGGTGCAGGCAATGCAAATCGTGCCGTCTCAGGTCCTCTTAACAATCCAGCAACCCCATGCACTGCACTGCTACCCCCCGCAGGTAAGAATAAGTCATGTTTCTGCCCTCTATACGCAGCCCAAACTTCAGAAGCATCTAGAACAGCGCGGACTTGAGAAGCATAGGCACCTTCGAGAGCTAGTAAATTGATAACGTCGACGAAAAGAACACGTTGGACTGCTTCATCACTGGCCTCATCTCCAGCAGCAGAGATAGTATCGCCATTTCTACTACTACGACGCCAATCTAAGCGCTGTAATAATAGTTGAAGCAACCCAGCGCCCAGAGCAGCTCCAACCAACAAATCACGACTTCGATTTCCACCGGCTAAACCTCTTTTTAACGTTTCTACTGCTAACACCGCAGCAGCGCCTCCCCATTGCATTGCAGCAACTAAGACAGGGACGGAGGGGGGAGAGCTGCGTGCGAGGGCTTCACCAGCGCT
The DNA here is from genome assembly GCA_019044685.2 of Nannochloris sp. 'desiccata'. Taxonomy (NCBI): domain Eukaryota; kingdom Viridiplantae; phylum Chlorophyta; class Trebouxiophyceae; order Chlorellales; family Chlorellaceae; genus Nannochloris; species Nannochloris sp. 'desiccata'. The sequence continues at coordinate 387,260 of JAGTXX020000001.1, read as the reverse complement.
GGGGGCTGAAGCAAGCGCGTGGAGAAGGCGCAAAGCAGAACCACTTACATCGTCTGCGGGCAATACCATCATAGCTCCCGTACTATTAGTGGTATTGCTTTCTTTTGAACTAGTAACATTCTCAACAACAGCAGACTTGCGGGCAGGAGGAACTCTGCTAGCTAAAGCGCGAACCAGTTTAGAGATGTAGCCTAACGCCACTCCATGCTCGGCCAGCAAAGGATGGTGATGGATCGCTGCCACTGCTGCAGCGGAAAGAAGCACTGCTGCATCAACATCAATAGAGTCCAAGACAGGAGGAGAAGCTGCTGTTGGTGCGGTGGTGTCTGCTGCTGCAATGGTTTTTGTGTAGCGTTCCAAAAGACCCTCGAGAAAAGCTTGCGGATTTTTCAAAGGATGCCCTGGCGTTTTCAAAAAGAGGCGAACATAGACTCCACCAACAAACATCTCATCGCGCAATTCTTCATAATATAAAGAATAAGAATCCCCTGGTGTCCACTCTAGCGAGGTTTTGTTGTTTGCTTGTGCTGCGCGTGCTGTGGTTGCAAGATGCGCAATTTCTTCAGCAGCAGAACGTTGCATACCTCGAGTCCAAATGCGTTCAGGAGTCTCGCTGGGCTGTGCTAACGCAGCGACAGCAGTGCTAGGAGGTCCATCCTGTAGCGAAGCTACTAAACCAGGAGGTAATAATTTACCCAGCCACAAGACCACTCTCGGTCCATGCAATGGGTGCGCAGCTAATCTCGCGAAAACAGCAGCAACACCTTCTCGTGCAGCTTCTTGAGCAGCGCGTGGTGCCTCATCTGTTTCCAGATTCACTGGAAGGAGCACTTCAGCAAGGAAAAAAACCCCAGCATGCGCAGCAGCAGCCCATGCTGCAGCAGCAGTGCCAGACAAAGCGTGTAGTAACTTCAAAGCACGCATCTGATCTTCTGGGCGAGGTGGTCTATGAGCTATCCAATAAGCTTGTATTAAACAACGCTCGTTTGCCATTGCTTCAACGCACCCAGCGTGCGCAGTCAACTTTAAAAGGATATTAAAAGCAGCAGAAGCAGCATCGCAAGACGAAAGCAATTCTTCTTCAAGGTCTTCAAGGTTTGCACCTGCTGCTGCCCACCGTTCTTTCGGCAATACAGAAGCTGTTGTTGCTTTTGTAGGCAAAGTGTATTTTGGCCAAAGTGGACCAGAATGACCTAACTCACATACAGGAGCAATGCACCCAAGCAACGGTTCCAACGCAGGCTTTGTTGCCAGCACACCCATCAAGCGTGGTTGGACATCTAGAACACAACTGAGAGCAGTTAAACATTGAGATAAATGTCTCCTTCTGCGCTGCCTTGGAGACTCTTCTTCATCTTCGCTACCACTGAAAGCTTTGGCAGACGTGCCATCACCACCATCACCTTGCCGCTGCTGCTGTAAAAGAGCATGTATTTTGGTAACAAGCCCCTTGCAAAACGCGACAGAGTCTTTCAAAGAAAAGTTTGGTTGTTCGATATAAACTCGGACATAGACACCAGCGACAATCAACTCTCCACGTAAAGAAGCATATGAATACTTTGCTGCAGTAGCGAGAGCTTCAGCACCAGGCATCCTGCGGTGCTCTTCCGCTGCACTCGAAAGTTCTTCTCTCATTCTAGGATTCCAAACAACGTGGGGAGAAGATACAGAAGAATTTAAATCACTTAGCAAAGTATGCACAGCAGCATCGACCAATCGTGATGCAAGAGCTTCAGTAAGCAACCCAGAAAGCGCTTCTTGCGCTGCAGGGCATGGTTGGGCAGCGGGTCTGCACCCTGGATATCCACCCAGCACGGCCAACGCGCGCACAGCAAGCGCAGCATGATGATTTCTTGCTGCTTGCATATTGCTCCAGGTGACTCCTAAACCTAAAAATTCAGGGCCACGTGTGCTCTCTTGATCTGGATCGAAAATCTCAGGACCTGTACTAGCAGTAGTAGAAAAGTCTCCATTTCTACCATTTTCAGATGAAAATGTGACGGCAGAAGCGAGTGCAGCACCAGGAGCAGCTGCACTTTTTGAGGTACTTTCCACCGCAGTCGCGTCATATTTCAACATCAATGGAATAAAATACCCAATCGCACCACGTTGCAGCAACCTTTCTTGCAACATTGGGGATCTACACATTTGAATCGCGCACTGCAACGCTGCATCAGTCGCAGAAGGTGCTCTTTGTAAAGCACAGGCGCGCAGAACGTCTTCAACGACTTGTTCCCGTTGTTCGATTTCAGCGCGGGCAGAGGCAAACGCAGCCATACAGGCAAAGGCACGTAAAGCTTGTGTAGCAAGCTTTGCGGCTGGATCTGTTGGAGAAACATCTAGTGGCATAATAGAAATGCATCGAGTGAGTAATTCACCCATCAGCTGCACACCTCCAGACCTGGCCAGCTCTTCTCCATTGAGTTTTGAAGCAGCGCAAATAAGCCAGCATAGCTCTGTTGCAGCTTGAAGCTGTGGAGCCACCTCTTCAGACAAGAAATGAGGAGCAGAAGCACCTTTCTCTGAAGAGGAAGAGGGAGCTTCTATTGCAGCGAGAAGAAGAGGGAAGCCAGCATATTTGTACTGCTGCAGTACAGAAGCATATCTTCTGTATAAAATACACTGTGCACGAAGAAGAAGTAATATACGCCACGTTTGTGGCCCTCCTACACCCCCAGCAGCACCTCCAGCACCAGACTGGGAAAGCGCCTCGTACGCTCGCTGCACTGCCTCGAATTTATCTCTCCCTTCAGGATTGCGATCTGGATGATATTGACGAGCTAATTTTCTGTAAGCAGCTTTCATAGCATCTTCAGTCAAACCTTCAGGTGCGTTGGCGTCTAAACCAAGAACATGTGCTGCCTCGGCCGCAGTCAAGCCGAGTGGGCGCCTGGTCAACTCTGTTCTCCAACCTTCCAATAAAGCTTGGAGAAACTGAACGTGGTCGACCAATTTCCAATTTGGAAACTTGACGTGATCGCATAAATGGCGGAGGTAGTAGCGATGGCACCACATTTCTTCTGTTAGCTCGGGATAGCCAACTGGCGGGCAGGGGGTGTAGTCATAAATAGAAGAGCAGCACTCTGCTAAACGACGGGGTAAGTCTCCAATATGGCGTATCATTTGTGGAACTAGTCTTTGACCACGCATACGGTGTGTCCAAATGAGTTCTGGAGTGTCTGCATCACCAGCGAGGGCAGTGGCAAAGGCTTCAGGGCCATACGACTCGAGAGAATACAAAAGCGATTCTGCGTTTAAGTTAAAGTAGAGAAGTGGGGGAATGTATAACTGGAATTCGCATATAAGCTTCGCATTTCTAGGAGTTAGAAGCAGGTAATAAAACAATAATAGAAGAAATACAATAAACAAGCAACTTACCTGGAAGGAGGGAGCCAAGGAATGATTTTTTTGAAAGCGGCAAACCTGGTCCAGCATCAGCAGCACCCAAGAATCGTTGCCTCAAATGCGCTGCTTTAAACAACCTAGAAACTTCAACCAGGTTACTTCCACAGTAAGAAAGCAAAAAGAAGAAAATTCCAGTTTGATACAAGCTTGCCATTGCATCTTCATTGTGCTCAACCAACTTCAAAATAAGAACAGAAATAGCAGCAACAAGCGCAGGTTCACCAGTCAGCGCAACTTGCGCGAGGTGAGGAAGGCATCGAGAAGAGGCCATTTGTCTATGCGCAGCAGGAAGAGGAATCAGCGCCTCTCCCTGAGCATCTACAGCAGGTCTGAGAATAGCCAAGGCAGTCAAAACACGCAGAGAGACTTCTGCAGTTTGGAAAGGAGTAAGATGCCCAATTCCTGAAGACACCCACCACCTGAGCTCACGAATCGCACCGAGCGCAGCAGCTTCGTGCATACCAGGTGCCAAAAAAGTAGTTTTAGAGTCGATCACGCCTCGAGAATACAGCTGCCGAATTTCAGCTTTGCTCACAGGCCCAGTTTTGTGCTCTTCAAAATAAGCCATGGCAGCTCCAGCTGCAGCAGCACCTCCAGAACGGAGCGCGCCTGCTGTTGAAGGCAAATAAAACCACACTTTAATCGCTTCTGCGTAAGAGGTTGATGCAATAAGGCCAGTTTGGAGCGCTGCAGAAGGACGTTCTGATGCTTCATGCGCTGTGGAGACCAAGTCAACGAGTATTTCGACACCACCTGCTGCAACTAAAGCTGCAGCGTTTGCTTGTGCTACTTCTAGAATTCGATGGTGTTGCTGCTTTACTGCTCGATGAGAGTTAGACGGCAAGGAAGCGTCGTCGCTATTAAATGCCGCTGCACCTACACCAGCCAAAGTATTTCCTGATTCCTCTTCTTCTTCCTCGTTTTTAGCAACATCTGCCAACTTCTGCGTTCCTTCTGGGCACACTAAAGCTTGTAACAAGCACAGCAACCACTGTCTGAGCGATTTACTTGGCGTTGAATCCAGTAAATCAACAATGTGCTGCATTCCTTCAAACGGTCCTATTTCCGAAGCATGCACAGTGTACGCAGCAGCCATAGCACGGACACAAAGCTCTCTTTCAGCAGCAGCATCAAGACCGTTCCATGCATCACGTGCACTACGACTAGAAATAACTCCACTACCAGGACCCACATTACCACCACTGCTGCCAGCACTCGGAGAAAATAGACCAGCATCGCCTCGCCTCAAAAAATGAAGATGCGCTGCTGTAAAGAATTCTCTTGGATTAACCAAACTCTTCAAATCCGACCCAATCTGACTATTTCCAGCACCGCCACCACCACTAGCTTCTGCAGCATCTAGAAGCAGCTTCACGTGAACGCCTCCAAGAGTCAAATAACTCGCAAGAGAAGGGTATTCTACAGAAAATTCTGCAGCATTCCAGGCAGGCGAGACACCCCCTTCTGCATCAGCAACACGTTGTCTACCAAGACGAAGCGCATTTTCTTCGGCTTGAAGAGCTTCTCGCAACTCAGATCTGGTGCGCTCGTTCCAAACAAGAGCTGCGTGGCAGTGATCTTTATCAACTGCGGCCCAAAACGCATCCCAGTTTGCACGGAGTTGAGGTGTTGAAGCATTTCTGAAACCTCCAGATAATAATCTTTCAGGGACTGCAGGAAGCGCAGAGGGTTGCGATTGTGGTTGCGTGGTGGTCAAAGCAGCAGCGGGAGCAGGAGTGGTAGCCTCAGATACGACTGATGGAGAAGGCAAAGGCGAAGCTATAGGAGCAATAATATGACCTCCACTGATATTCATATTACGAGTAGCACCGCTAGAAGTAACATCCCCTACACTGGAAACACCACCAAGATGATTTTTATTAGGAACAACAGCAGCAGCAGGAGGAAGAGAAGGAGCATTAGTGCTTCCGAGCATTGCTCTCCGATCCGGGGGCCCCAGGCGCCTCACCGGCATTGGTGCTATTTTCTTTCTTGGCACATCCAAGAACCGCATCAACCCCACAGGAAACATTCTTCTTAGTAATCGTAACGTAGGTTCATGTGCATCAGCCCAAAGGGCGACCACATGTCGACTCAGCTGTGTGCGTGGGGCACTGGCCGGGCCAAGCGCACGGAGGACATGATGAAGAACAGCTCCTTCGGCCAAGGCAGCTTCTCTCATAGGCGCAGCTGCAGTAGCCCCGCCTTCGGCAATAGCTTGCATAACTAACGCAGCGACATCGCTTACTTGTTTTGCAGGGTGGTTGAATAAAGAGAATAATGGACGGCCAACAGAAGCAACTTCGTGCAGCAGTGCTTCTCTGGTAGAAAGTTCTGTGGTTCTAGATCCTGGTTTGCAGGCTACAGCAGCAACGACTTCTATAATAGCACCAGAAAGAAGAGGTGAAGCTGTCAATTTTTGTTGACTTTTCTCTCTTTCCACCTGGCGTTGATCACCATTTCTCCCCCGCTGTTGTTGCCGTGGGGGCTTCACTGGCGCAATAAGAGAGCCACAACGAGCATCAGAAATAAAACAAACTGATTTTGTCGCTCTAGAAGCAGCTACATCTTCCATTGCGCCACCTGTAGACATAGGACTCCCACCAGGGCTACTTCCACTCCCACTATGAAGAGGTTTTGGAGAGGCGCCAATGCGACCAGCCGCAGGGGAGAATAATCTAAACAAGAGCCTTGCTGCTTCCGTAGCAACGTGGTCATGGCCAGATAACAGAGCAGAGAAGATTTTTCCAGATCCTCCAGAGCTACCGACTATTTGGGTAGCTACAAAAGGGGAAGAGGATACACGCTGAAGACATTGCAAACCTAAAATAACGAGGCGAGATTCTTCAGAGCTGAGGGTGGCAGTTGATCCTGCCAAGGCAGCTGGTTGTTGTCTAGGGAGGTAGGTTAAAAGTGCTGCTATCACAGACTCTTCTAGACGTACACCTGCAGCGGCAAATAAGTAGAACAAAGATATTATATTATAATAAGTAAAATAAAGAGGGCTTTTCTTATATCGACAGAACGATACTGTTTTTTCCCATCAAAACACTTTTGTTTTGCTTACTTGTTCCGATGCCTGAATATGGTATACTCGCATTAAACTCTCTCATACGATGCTCTAATGCAGCAATAGCTCGTGTAGGAGAGGTACCTGCACCGCTGCTACTAGAGTCTTGTGCAGTCATACTGCTATTGGCAGCTGCTGCGCCACTTGGCACTGCAGCTGCTGTCAATCCAGCCAATGCTAGAGCATTCAACGACAATTCCACCCCTCCAGCAGCTATAAATTCACTCGCTGCATTCGTCAGCTGTGCTAAAAACATTTTTTCTACTTCTTCAACGACAGTAATAGCTGGAGCTCCTGGTGATTGATTTTTTACCGCTACCAAGACATCCCCGGTGCAGGTCGGAGCTGGCAAAACGGGCACAGGACGGCCAGAAACAGCCTGAACAGCGTATAATAACCCTGCCAGCAATGCATCACGTGCAGGAGTCACGTAAATAGACCGAGAGGTACCGTCGGACCACTCTATTCCAAGCCATTGGGGGTCATCAGCATAGCGAATCAAAGCGCTCACAGCAGGCAATTGCCTCCATTCGGCTACTTCGTACGTTGCAGGGCGGCGTTCTAATAAACCATTCGATGTAAGAACTAACCTGCGAGGGACGACTGCTTTGATTCCGGGTGGAAAGTTGCCATAAAGAGAAGAGGAAGTTGATTGCAGTGGTGATGTTGCTCCAGCTCCTGCTGCTGTAGATAGTAGTGATGACTGGTCAACCACAGCAGGCATAGCAGGCAAGTCACGAGGATCATATACTCTCAACACTTCCCATTCACCTAATGGAGCTTCCTCTGGTGTTGCTGCACGTTCTCTTTCTGCAGCAGCCACCATTGAAATCAGCTCTGGCCCAGAAAGCGTCTCGACAACTGAAGCGTCCACCGCTAGAGTTATTCCTACCTTCTTTAGTGCTGCAGTTTGCATAGCACGCAGCAGGAGACTCCGATCTCTCGTTGCGTACACACGTGGGGATCTGCCAGTTTTACTTAGTAGGGCAAACTGCTGTGTGCCTGGGGGAGGTGGTGAGGCAGCAGAAGCGGAAGAAGATGGGGATGACGACGACGAAGAAGAAGAAGAAGAAGAAGAAGAAGAAGAAGAGAGCAAACGAACAGCAGGAGATGCTGCATGAGCATACCCCCATCTCCATTTCACCACTCCAGTATCAGGATCTAATCTTTCCACAGCTGTCGGTGTAATTTTCAACGCAATTGGAATCCATTCTCCCTTTCGTAATTTAAAACCTTGAAAGATTTCCACACCGCCATTGCCGCCTAAAAGTGTCGGTGCTGCCCCGCTAATTCCACGCGTCGCTGCTTCTGCTACCGCGTCATATAACGCAGTTAAGAATACAGCCCTATCTTTGCATGTAAATTTCGCATCGCGAGATTTGATTCCTTTCTTATCTTTTCGAAAATGAAGGGTAAAAGTGCCGCCTTCAGCAGAATTATTTTCTCCGTCACCTCCCACTTCAACTGCTGCGATATCATGATCTCCCGCAAAGGCCCACGCATTGGTCACCGCTAGACTTTCAGGATGGTAGGTAACCACAGCTGTGGATGTGATGGCAAGGATCCGGCGATAGTTGCCTCTCCAACTGAGTTTAGTGACCAGAAACCGGGAAGCAATTTCACCTTGTTGGGTTGAACCTTGTGAACGCTCTTCCCGGTGGGTGCGTAACCTTTGCAGTATGTTGTCGACTGCGGTACCACTCATGGGAATTTATGCATTTGAAAAAGGGGTCTCAGGGAGAGAAAGTAGGGTTCTACGTGTTGCAGATCGGTTTTTAATTAAAAAAACTAGAGATCTTATTCGAGATATAACATGGAGGATTCGTGGCCAAGCTGTGCCATTGTTATATTGTTCTCAATTTTTAAAACGTATCGCCGTAAACGACGAGAGCCACAGCTTTGTATGCAGGGTAAGCAAAGGAACAACAGTTGAAGGCGCAACGGCATTGTGCACAAAAAACAGACAAAAAAGCCCTTCAAATTTGCCTCAATCCCTGTTCTATTCGCTTTAACATCAATGTTTATATTCTGGATTAATTTTGGCGGAGGAGGGGCAGCCCAGGGTGGTTTGCAACTCCTTTCTCTCCTGATATATTTCCTTCCAGTGATCTATAATCTCTTGGTAAGTTGACCTAGAGCAGCCCTTTTCGCCAAATTTGAACGCTGATCATGCAACGCTTCCTTTATTGCCGCAGTTTGGAGGAGATGTCGGTGGCTTCAGCGACAACTATGTTTATAATCAGTTAGGACGGCAACGAGTCGACTCTAGCCATCGCAGCTCTGTAGAACAGGCCACAAGAAGAACAGAAGTCCCCACCTCTCTATGGGCACAATCTGTTACACTGCTATCATTTATCATTTCAATGGCTATAGGTTACTTCGCTATTCGTCAAGCATTGAGACGAAACCAGCAAGCTGCCGGACGTGGCGGTGGAGGACGACAGCGCCAAGGTGGGCAGCGAAGCCATAGCGAACGAATCGCATTTATAGCCCGGCTGATTCAAAAGCTACCTATACAAGTGCACCACACAAAAGAAGATCTTTCCACCAGAAGTATTTCTGAATTGAAAGCTCTCCTAATAGAAGAAACAGATAGAGAGAAGGACATCAGCGGGAGTCCAGCTGTCGACAGGGCGGCACTTATTTTAGAGAAACAAGATCTGATAGAAGCTCTCTTAGGTGGTCCCACAGCATCAAGACCTCACGATTCAAGCGCTGAATCGTGTAGTATATGCTGTGAAGACTACAGTTGCGGTGATTTAAAGAGGGTCTTACCTGGCTGCGGGCATCAATTTCATTTAGAGTGTGTTGATCGATGGTTTTTTTCATCTACAGAGTATAGCAGACCAGCATCATGCCCTATGTGCAATACGGAATTGAAAGAAGACGCGTGATTGTTTGTGGGGGTATATCAAATGTATAGTAGCAGTTTCTGTAAAGTGTAAACTTGTATTTTACCCTTTCCTTTCCTTTACTGTGGGTTACATAGCACCGCCAGCTCGCGGCGCCTATAAAACTCGTTAAAGTCCTCAGCTTGGTGTAAAAGAAATTTCAGAATGCAGAAGCACAGAAACCTGCAGTGACCTTTGTTGGCGGCAGATCTTCAACTTTAATGGGGTCTAAGATTCAAACCTGAAGCGCAGTTGAGGTCAGTTCAATGCGAGTCTTGAGGATGAGGCGGATGGCGGGGTGGGGGGCTGGAAAAAACCTTTGAGCTTGGGGACGATTTTTCTTCTTTCAAGCGGTAGGTTCTTCCTTTTTCAAAATTTTTCAAGCAAAGTCAGACAACCATTACCAAAAGCAAATGCTATTTAATAATTAAACAATATACTATCTCTGCTCTCACTATTCTCCACATTTATCTAAACTTTAATCATCAAAACCACTGCTTCGCAAGCTATACTTCTATTTTCACCCAACGAATCCACTTTTTCGTGTGTTTTTGCTTTGATATTCACACACGAAGGATGTGCTTCAAGCAACCTACATAGATTCTCTCTAATAGCTTCTTTATGTGGTGACAATTTCGGTCTTTGTGCAATGATAGTGCAATCTATATTACCGATTGTATAACCTCGTTCCCTCATCAACTTGACTGCTTCTTTTACAAAGATATCGCTTCGGGCGCCTTTCCATTTCGAGTCGTTATCTGGGAAAATTTGACCGATATCTGGCAAGCTGAGGCCACCAAGGAGGGCATCAGTGACTGTGTGGAGTAGGACATCGCCGTCGGAGTGAGCGACACAGCCACGATCGTGGAGGATGTCGATGCCGCCGATGATCAGTGGATAGCCTGGTTCAAGGCGGTGAAGATCCCAGCCGTGACCAATACGGTAGGGAAGAACAGGGGCAGTAGGGTCAATAGTGCCAGCTTCAGTTGCTTGACAGACTACGAGTGCTTTCCTTCTAAGGGAGGAAGGAGTTGGGTGGGGTGAGGCGCTGAACGAGGAATATCTCTTCTGCAAAAGTGATTGAAAGATATATTTAGCGAGGAGTTAGTTTGAGCTCCTTTTGGGCGTAAATACTTAAGCATATATACTGCTGAATGGATTTTCTGCGATTAAATCGTTAAGATACTGCCAAATGCGTCTTACATTTGCTGCTGAAGCGACCACATGCCGAGGCAAATTAGCCTGGCAAAGCACAGAGGACGCCACAGATGGGACCGTGGTTCTCTGCATGGTAATCTGTGTATTGCAGTGTATTTATAGCAGAAGAAAATGCAACTATATTCAAGATCAAATATTCATGTTTTCTTCTCGAGTGGATTTTCGAACTTTCAGTAACCACATTTTTTAAACCACCCCAAAGTTCTTCTAATCGGCGTGACTCATACTTGAAATTCTTTGTACTGCTATATAGTGTCAGCATTTCCAAGTGCAGCGTGGTTACATTCTTCCTAGACCTATAAATTACAGCAATGAATCTCTTTGTCGGAGATATTTGCCGGATTCAGCCTGCACCTCTACAAATACGCAACAGAACCATATTACAAAAGTATGCTGCTAGGCAACTGCCAAGTGCGAAGCTTCAGGTGAGGCCGCAGAGGGTCCAGATCAGATTACAATTATTTCTGTGCCTAGCAACGACACAGTGACGGAGAGCTGATCTCTCTCAGTTACTTTCTCCACAGCAAAAAAACCCATCTCTAACCTTTGTCTAGCAAACGTTTACAGGCAATATCACGTGGTAGATATTCTGTTCTTAATGTCTCTACCAATGGGCAAGCATCAACCACCACTTCTCCATCGTCTACATCTACCGCCACCACTGCCACTTTTAATAAAGTCACTCACTACCCCGGACTTAGGGGAGATGATTTCCGTCACCCACTAGATCAGCAAAACACCCAGCTACTTCGTCTCTTACCAGGCATGGAATTCCTCGCTCGGTCCGTCATGTCGCCCGCCACTGAACAGATTCTTTATTTAGAAAATATAAGCAGTGGCATTAAAGTAGGAGAAGATCAACTCCCTTCTTTGCATAAATCGCTAGTACACGCCGCTGGTGTACTAGGTATGGAGGTACCTGAACTCTATGTACGACAAAACCCTGTTCCGAATGCATATACTTTGGCAATTTCTGGGAAGCAACCATTTATAGTAGTACACACCGCTCTACTGGATTTGCTGACCCCCGAGGAGATTCAAGCTGTACTGGCTCATGAATTAGGCCATTTAAAATGCGACCATGGACTTTATTTGACAGCAGCAAATGTGTTGGCTCTGGGTACTGTGTCCTTGCTGCCCTGGATAAATAGAGCTGTGCAAGAAGCATTGACGAGATGGCTTCGAGCGGCAGAGCTGACGTGTGATCGTGCTGCGTTACTTGTTGCACAAGATCCGCGTATAGTCGCGTCTGCATTAATGAAATTAGCTGGTGGGTCGGCACAGCTGGCGCAGGAGTTGAATGTAGAGGCCTTTTTAAGGCAAGCAAGGTCGTATGATGAGGCAACGTCGACGTCTCTTGGGTGGTTTTTAAGAAATGCCCAGAATAGAGCATTAAGTCACCCGCTGCCTGTGTTGAGAGCGAGAGAAGTTGATAGATGGAGTACTAGTCCCGAGTTTTTAGCGCTGTTAAATGGAGGTGTGAAGGTAAAGGTGGACAGTGGATTTGTTGGAGCTCCTGCGGTGATTTGATTGAAGGCCCTCATTTTCTTTTTCTCTTTTTTAGTTTAATATAACTAACTGACGTCTTGCAAACCAATCGTACTATATTTTATTATTTGTAGCTAACTAGAGACTGATTTTATTTAAAAAATTGCATTAACTCTTCGCAGCTGGGATCTCGATCTCATTTTAATTTTTTGTTGTGCCAAGTGTCTTTTCCCTCTTAGAATTGAACCAAAACTAAGATGCCAGATCTATTCAACAGCGTGATGAAGCTCACCAAGCTGACTGCAAGGACAGTCAGAAAGGCAAACAAGGTAATTAAGAAAACAATGAGCAACAACAAAAGTTCCAAAGAAGAGGATCCATATCGGCCTACACAGATACCAGCAGAAACAGACGTGCTTCCCATTGCATGGCCTTTGAAGAAAAAGAAAGCACCTTGGTTTATCCAGTGGACGCATTGTGACGAAAGATTTTCCCTAACTGAAGATGGAGCATTACGGGTCCAATTAGTAAAAGGCTGCTATGGCCTTAAATCTGGAGCTGCGTTCCGTGCAAACCCCCACATGATGCTTCCTGCAGATGCTGCTACACTAAGCTATAACGTCTATTTCCCACCAGATTTCAATTTTGTAAAAGGCGGTAAACTCCCTGGTCTCAACATTGGCTGTAACCCCATGGACTGTTCTACTGGAGGTGGGTGGAGTGAAACTGGTGGCAGTTTTAGAATCATGTTCAGAGAACATGGTGCTGCAATTGGATATATGTACATGCCGCTACCAGGGGCAGGCCCAGCTGCTTTTGAAGCTCAAAATGACGAGTATAAAGCAGTTGGAAAAGTCAAAGGCGGTACTGGAATTGACCTTTGGCATGGGAAAAACGGGGGAGATTTACAACTAAAACCTGGATCGTGGAATACTGTGAGTATTAGTGTCCGATTAAACGGCCCTGGTCATTCAAATGGCGCTGTTGCTGTTACCATCAATGGGAGAACGAGAAGCCTCGATGGCATTTTGTGGCGATTGAATGAGAATTCTAAAATTAATGCTGTGAATTTTGTGACGTTCTTTGGTGGGGGTAGTGATGCTTGGAGTTCTCCAGTAGATACGTTTGTGTGCTATAAAGATGTCTCTTTTGCTGCAGTATAATTAATTAAACTTAGTCTAACTAACTTGCTTGACTGACGGCCATTTTTCAGTATAGGAAGTTCTAAACCATTCACTGAAAATATTTAAGATTAATTATTTAAGAGTACTCGAGTTCTCTCAAAGCTTTGTAAAGTGATATCAGTGAAGTAATAGTTTGTACTTCGTTCTAAATCTCTAAAGCTGGTCTCTCGATAGCACCGCCCAGAAGGTGGTGGTGGACAGGTGATCGTAGGAGAGACGGTTATTTACTTTCGAGTTTCGAGCAGTACAAAATTCTTTTCTCTCCTATATCTATACCGTGTATAATTGCTGCAACTCTCTGAACAATTCAACCATCAATTCATTACTTGCTTGTGATCTTCTAAGAACCCATCTTTTAGGACACCTTCTCCTCTTTCAGTCGCGGTTAAAGCCATCAATCACATCCTGCAAAATCTCAGATCTGACAAACACACACAATGGGTTCTCTTCCCATTGAATGGCCTTTGCAAAAGAATGATGGCCCCTGGCAATGCATCTGGAACAAGAATGACGACCGCTTTTCGGTTGAAGATGGCTGTCTCAAAGTAAATTTTGTTGCCGGCTGCCATGGGCTTGCTTCAGGCGCTGCATTTCGCGGCAATCCTCACAACGTCCTTCCTGCAGATGCAGCTACTTTAACTTATTCGGTCTATTTCCCTGAAGGATTTGATTTTGTGAAAGGTGGCAAACTCCCAGGAATGAACATCGGTTGCAACACAGAAGACAGCGCCACCGGAGGAGTTTGGAGTCCTGACTGTGGTAGTTTCAGAATCATGTTCCGTGAACGTGGTGCCGCTATTGGGTACGCCTATTTCCCACTTCCTGGCGCAGGACAAGGGTCTTTTGACGCTCAGAGCGACGCTTTCAAGGAAGTTGCCAAGGTCAAAGGCGGGGCTGGCATCGATTTGTGGCACACGAGGAAGGACGAGAATGATATGATGTTGAAAGCTGGAGAATGGAATACTATCTCCATGTCTGTGAATTTAGGCACCGCTGGAGAAGCTAATGGTAGTGTGTCTGTTACTACAAACGGTGTGACTCGCTCTTGTGATGGTATTTTGTGGAGGACTGATCCCAACTGTAAACTCTGTGCTCTGAACTTTGTAGCATTTTTTGGAGGAGGAGATGATACTTGGAATTCCCCTGTGGATAGTTATTGTATGTTTAAAGATATCTCTCTCCAGGTTGCTGGTTAGTGTGTGGAAGAGAGGATTGAATAGAGATGTCGATGTCGGCGTCTGCGGGGACATTTTATTTATTCTAAGATATGAAAGCAGCCGGTGCGTTTCGCGTGATTTCCATTAATTGTTAACCTGGTATAATGTAATAGAATTGTAAACCCTTTAAAATACCTTTCTAGACTCTCCTGCGACACCGAAATGCGCAGAGCCAGATCTGGCCTTCTTGAAAATCTCTGATTTACGCAAAGAAAGCATGCCGCCATTTGCGGGGAAAGCGGAGGGCTATAAAACCAAGGTTTCGCGTCTTTGTCGGTGCCTTTGTACTGAGTATAGCCACACACGGTGCGCTTACTCGGGCCTTTGCAACGCCAACTTCAGTCTCGACCTCGCATTTTCGAATTCATTCTCCTCACCTTTTTCGCAATCTCCGGTTCAAGCCCGTTGTTGCACATTGGGCGGTAAATCCCATATATCAATACTCCAATATATACTATTGGTATTGAGTATTTCAAATTGCGCTTTAGTAGCCTTTATTCCAGCTCATTCATGGCTGAATTATCTCAAACACCAACAGCAATGACTGCCCTCAAAGAACCCTCTGAAGTGTTTCTTCAGGCCATCAAGATTCCTAAGCCTTCCCAAGTGAACCATGACGACGACGAGGAAGCTGTCACACCCAAATTACAGCATGTATCCCGACGCAGCAGCGGTGGCAATGCAAACGCTTCTCATCAACAACATCGCCACCAAGTGGAAGTGCCAGAGCATGCCCCACGTCTGCACGGCGTCGTTGTCTCCCGACAGGAGAAATTCGGATTCATCAAATCCCAAGAACACGAAAGCCGTTATTTCTTTCACATGAGGGACACAGACGGGGTTGCCACTCACGGCGCGCAGGTCACTTTTGTTGTTGCCCATGACCGCACAGCAGGCAAAGACGTTGCATTCGACGTTCAAACCATCTCTGAACGGCCCCGTACTCCTCGTGGAGGTGGAATCCACGCTGGACATATTAAAGGACGTGAAGAACGTATTGCTGGCACCTATTCTGGGGTGGTGGCTGCAGTCCCCAGGGGCCCTTCTGCTGTTCGGATTGACGATGGGATGGTGGTTTTCACAGACAACGCAGGTATGCAGCAACAAGCGTTATTTGGAGCTTGGCGTGTAGTATCAGGATCAAATACACCTGGATTAGGTGAATCTGTGGAGTTTGGACTGGTTAAAAATACAGCCACAGGGGTTTTTAAAGCCGTGCATGTCCATTTGGCCCATGAAGCGGCATTGGCAGCAGCAGTAGCTTCTGCACATGCTGCCCTTGAAGGACTTTCAATGAGTCCTCGTGAAGGTATTAGCGGTCGTAATACTACTTCCACTGTGTTTTCGGAAAGTAATACTAGTGTGGAGAAGAATAAGAAGAATTCCAAGAGCCTCCCTCTGCCTCCCGCTCCCGCTCCTGCAAGAAGCTCTCGAAGTAACAGCCTCCCTCTTCCCAACGGCACTCCTGTTCCTTCTCCTACCCCTACTACGTCTCCCCCTGCCACCACTGCTGCCAGTGCAGGTCCAGGACCCGGTAGGCAACTTGGCCGGGTCACGCTACTTAAAAAGGAGTTTGGTTTTATCCGTCAAGTACTCCGAGCGGGAGATCTTTTCTTCCACTTCACACAACTCGAAGGCATCGACTCTACTGAAATAAAGGTAGGCGATGACGTGGAATTTTCAATCAGAAGAGATAGGGATGGGAAATTAAGTGCACAAGCGGTGAAAAGAGCATCTCCTGGGAGTGTGATATTTGATGAAATTTGCGACACTGTGATTGAAGGAGTGGTACTGGAGAAACCTGTCGTGACGAAACAATACGTTCAAAGCAGTGGAGTGTTGGAATATGATCAAGCAAGTCTTAATGACGATAGTGATGAGAACGGGAAAGGCGGCAATGGTGGTGCTCGGCCACCCGGTTTGGCTGCTCTTCCCGTTCTGAAACGACGTATGGTATTCGCTGCAGGGGATTGTACCTCTGGTGCAACGTCTCTGCGTCCTGGAGATCATGTGACGTTCAAAATTGCAACGAATATTGCTGCTGCAGCTGCAGCGGCACAAGCAACGACACCTGGCGTGGCGCAGATTGCCGGAAAGAGAGCGGTTGAAGTGACGCCTGTGTTGTGTCGTGGAGTGGTTGCTACGGTTCATAATGAACGTAAATTTGGATTCATTGTGTACCAAACTGCTTCTGAAGCTGCTGCAAATGCTGTTGATGGCGGTGGCAGTTCAGCTGCTACAGCAGAAAGAGCAGCAGACTCTGAAAAGGCAGAGGAGGAAGAAAAGAAAAAACTTGGAGCTTCTGGCTCTTCTTCAGAGAGTCTCACCTCCAACACCTCTTCCTCTTCTGCTTCTGCTGGTGGCAACGAGAAAGAAAAAAGTGAAGAAAAAGATGGCGGCAGAAAAAAAAATCGCCACAGTCGAGTTTTCTTTCATTTCTCAGAAGTTGGGGGCGGAATACTTCTCAAACCAGGCGATGAAGTCGCTTTCATTCTCCACTCTAACCTAAAGAATGGCGAATTAAATGCAGCCAGAGTGAAAAGAACCAAAGTTGGCCCTGATGCCCCCATGTCAAAAAATAGCCCCGACAAGGATGCAGCTTCTACAGAGACACCTGGCGAGCCAGTTGCGCTTGCGCACAACCCAAATAAAATTAAATTTACTGGAACTCTCCAGTCTGGTGAGCATAAGACCCAATATCAGCCCAAGATGCCTGACGGCACGAAAGGCTTTCTCTTGGAGCGTTTGAAAGGTTTAGATGCCGCTGCGACTGACGCTCCGGAAGAGGATCCTTTTGTGTTCTTTGCTGGATTGCCGTTAAAGGGGCTTGGAGGGGCGTTTGCGCCAAATTTGTGTGTTGATGCGCCTGTGTTTATTCCGAAAAGTGATAGCGTAGCAAGCTTGAGAATGATGGTCGAATAGAAAAAGCATTTTTTGTTTTGTTTTTGTTGATGGCTATTTTTTGTGTTTTTTATTCATTTTTTGGGTGTTCATTCATTTTAATTTGTATCCTTGATTAATTAAACCATTCTATCCAGTAAAATTTACTTTTCCCTATGTTCTGATTGATATATATAGTAGATTATATTGTAAAATTATCGAATT
Source organism: Nannochloris sp. 'desiccata' (assembly GCA_019044685.2). NCBI lineage: Eukaryota > Viridiplantae > Chlorophyta > Trebouxiophyceae > Chlorellales > Chlorellaceae > Nannochloris > Nannochloris sp. 'desiccata'. Next base: position 369,682 of record JAGTXX020000001.1, on the reverse strand, counting down.
CAACAGTTGACTTTAAAGTAGCGGTTGCGAAGAAAGTACCGAAAGGTGTTGGGAGTTTTTTTTGCTTCAAATTTCATCTTTATAGCGCAGGCAGCTCCTAATTCCTTTGGCGACTACATAGCTCCCAAGTGTAGATATCTCATTTACAAGCAGAACACCAGTATTACGCACGGGGCGAACTTGCATCGAAACTACAAGAGGAGATGAGTGGCCTATCTTGGTTTTCAAGATATTTTGGAGCAGCTGAAATGAAGCTAGCCAGATAAATAGCGAGTGCTTACGTTAGCAAAGACCACCTCATATCTCCACACAATTATTTGTTTGATAAATTCATGAATGTTTGTTTTTGTAGTAATACATTAAATTAAAGGGTGTTTTACAACCAAGGCTGATTTCCAATCGTCAATTTCCTTGCCAGCGAAATTTAGTAATCCTCTGACCGTTTACCAGACCGCGAAATTTTGCTTTCAACAGCCCTTATGGTGACTCAGTATGGCGTTTAGGGCGTCGTTGTCGGTTTTTCTAGGCTGCCAGTTCGGGCAAGCAAACAAATTACTGTCAGCAGCTGAGCGAGGAGACTTTACCCAAGTCAAACAGGTGAGATACCCGTGGAAAATATTGGGTCTACCTCGAGATGTGTTCATAGAGGCTGTATAACGATCCCTAGAGTTTCGGCGGGACCGTGTTATGTCCTGCGAATTTGACATCTTATAGGGCAATTTTTAAATTTGGTTCGCACAATTTCAACTTTGCTCTGAACACGTTTGATCTAGCTCAAACAGGAGCTTTGTACTAACTCTACTTCTCTCATTCCATCTACAGGTCTTAGTATCCAAGCCTCAGCTCGCAGCTTTCACTGGCTTTAATGGCACGACAAGCCCTCTCCACCGAGCTGCAGCTGCAGGGCACCTGTCCACCTGCAAAACCATCCTAGAGTTGATCAAATCCAAGATAGCAGAAACAGAAAACGCAGTCAAGAATGGAAATCAACGATTTTCTAGATTAAAACGTTGCAAATCGCTTTTAAAAACAGTTATTGATCAACGCTCCCACCGCGGACAGACGGCTCTAATGCTTGCATGTGAAGCAGGCCACCCTGATGTCACATCTTACCTATTGAATGAAGGTGCAGATGCATTGGCTACAGATATGTTCCATTCGCGCACTGCTCTACACTACGCAGCAGCAGGTGGACATGCGCAATGCATCAAAGTTCTCTGCTCTGACACCGCCCTTGTAGAAGTTGAGGGCACAAGAAGATTGCTAAGAGACGTTATCACCGATGATCTTCAAGTCCGTAGCGCCAAATTCATTGACCAAAGGTCCAGTGGAGGTCTCACCGCCCTTCATTTCGCTGCTGTCTCTGGCAATTTAGATTCTTTACAAGCTTTACTCCGAGCAGGAGCGGCACTCATGGTAAAAACTGATGCGGAGGCTTTCATCGGTCAAGAATACTTGACCTCAGGCTCTACCCCACTGCATATAGCAGTTATAGTAGGGTCTATCCCATTGGCACATGCTCTCCTCCAAGCCCATGCGGAAATGATGACTGTCGTGAGTCTAGGAAGAGATGAACGCCGCCGCCGTCCATGGGAAGGCCACTCGCGTTCGGATATCCGTTCTGTACGCAACGCAGCTAGAAAGCTACCATATCATTTAGCACGAGATAAACAATGGACTCAAATGATGCATTTGATAGATCCTAGAATTTCTGTGGACGCTGCTTTAGATGCTGCAAGAGACACTGATCACGGGATTGGTCCCAAAAATTTAGGAACGATTTGTTCTTTAGTTTTGCAAAGTTCGTTGCTGCAGTGGTTGGATCAGACTGAGACGGAGATTGAAGCTGCGGAAAAGGAAGAGAGTAGTCTAGGTCAAGAGAAGCAAGGTGTAGTCGCTGGAGCAGCTGTTTCATTGTCGCCATTTGCCGGTGTAGTGGAAGCACATGATGGTGCTGGACAGCCCTTAGAAGATGCTCAAATGTCTGCTTTAGTTACAGCTGCACCTGTGACACCCAGGACAGAAGATACTGCTCTTTCCACGAACGAGGGTGCTGCTTCCGCCTCCCCCAGTACCACAGCTGCTCCTGCCGCCGCTCTTGTCGCTGCCTCAGCACCAGCTATTCCTACGCTCAGCATGCAAAGCATGGGCTCTCTCCACACTTACTTGGGAATGCTCTGTACACGAAGACCTTCAGCATTTGACTCTGATTCTTCTCTTCATAAACAGGAGAATAATGAGCAAACAAGTCCTTCTGGTACTAGACTTCGGCATCATCATAGAAGTGCAACCCTTGCCGATGGGGACCTCTCCCGGTTGATCCCAACCACACAACCAGCACCGCCACCACCAGCTGCCAGTCCTAATTTCGGCAGAAGTGGTAGTTATACTCTTAAAAGTAGGGCCTTGCCTCGAGCAAGTAGTACGGGCAATTTGATGGGTCGTACGTCAGTACTTCTACAGCTCGCTTTCCCTGCTGCACCGACTGATGGAACTGTCCTTGTTCACAGCCTCAAGAACAGTGGAGGCAGACCTACTGCTGGTGCTGCTAGAGATGGTCTTAGTGCTATGCATGCTGCTGGCAGCAGTGATGATGACGGTGCGTGTATTCAAGACCAGGGGCAGCAGCAACAAGGAGGAAGGACGATGCGAAGGGTATTGAGTACACTTTGTGAGAGGTTGAAATCTTCGGATGGCTCTCCTGCTCCTGCTGATGGCGATACCGCGCAAAGTTTGACCTCTTATGCCACAGAGAACAGTATCAACAACGAGAATAATACTGAACAAACAACCACGCGTGGGGGTGGTGATGGTGAAGGTGGTGCTGCTGCTGCTGATGGGGGAGGTTCTACCGTCCACAGTCATATTGGCAAGGGATGCTATAGTGGCAGTGCAAGCAGTGCTATATATGGCTCTGAAAGTCTTTGCAACACTGGCACCACCACCACCACCACTCACTGCGGCGATTCCTCGTCTTCCTCTTGCTCTGATGAGTACGATGCTGCGTCTGGTTCTTCGTCTGGTAGTGATATTGAATGCGGTGTGTGTCTCGATAACGGTGTCCAAGTTGCCTTTTCAGGCTGTGAACATGCGTTATGTATACAATGTGCTCGTAATTTGACAAAACAGGAGAAAAAACCTCCGACATGTCCATTCTGCAGAAGAATGGTCGTTGGTTTTGTGAAAGTTACTTGAATCAACAATAGTTATTAATATATACTAGAATTCTATCTTTACTCTTTTTATAGTTGACTAAGACGCACATTTCATATACATTTTTATTATAAATCATTCAGGGGGAATGGATCCCTAAAATACTTTCTCATTTTCCTCTTTTTTCCTTGAAATATCGTACCATCGTCGTCTTTTTCGTTGCTTCGCCTTGGTTTATTCTGAATGCACTATACGAAATGAATAATACGCCTGCGCATAGTTATATAACTCGCTTTAGAAGTTTATCTACTCCATTTGTGCACTCTCTTTTCTGCAGTCTGCATCTTTTTTTTTGTCCCATCTAACAAACGAATTTTCTTCTCCTTATTCGACGTTTTTTTGTTTTTTACGAATAGAATCCACTACTCTTTAGCGCGCTTTTTGTTTCCTGTTGAATGTATACTTCATACATGTTAAAAATGAATAAGCAGAGATATCTGAAAAAAGTTTTCACAGTGTATTTTACAATAGCTAGGGAATGAAAAGATCAGGTCTGAGACGGTAGAATTGTTTTTTTGATTTTTTCTTCTACTCATTGGAAGTGATCTCCTCCGCCTTGTGATGCTTTAGATTGGAAATATTTGACTACAAATTGTGTTGTGTCCAAGAATCTTCGTGCACAGTTATCCAAGCATGCCTGCTCTCTAGAACTTAAGCTATTTCCTGCACAAGAAGAGAGAGAGGGGTGGGAAATTAGAAAAGCGGTGATTGAGGGGCTACTAGCTCCCTAAGGGAGAGAGGTAATCTACGCGATGCTCAGACGTACCAGGGCTGCTCATGCATTTATCCCAGCATTCATCTGTTAATCTTGAAATGGTCTGTTGAAGCTGCAAAGGGAAGAAGAAGGAATGAAGAGAGTGAGAGGAAGGTGAGAGCGAGGACGGGAAAGTCGAAAGTTGGTGATCAAAAGATTATTTACGAAAAAATAGCATAGAGAATGGAATAGCCTAAGCGTAACAGTGCGTTATTCAAAATAAACTCACTTGGGCTTTAGCTTGCTCCTGCATGATGAACTGCTGCAGCTGTGGTGACACTTTTTGATTTGGGTCTGTCATGTTTGTTCTTGTCTAAATAATCTGTCTAATGAATTTAGGTTGTGAGCGCGTGTTTCTCAATGTTGCAATATGTGTTTATCTGAGAGAAGTTGCGCAGTGGCTGGAAAAATAAGCTGAAAGTGGCATTTTGTTTTGGTTCGAAATGTTTTCTTCTTTCAAGCTTCAGGCCATCATAAATGTTCCAAAAGAGTCTGGACCATCCAATTGTTCAATTTTTGTATTTACAGGTCTCAGATCTTGAGATCTTAAGCTGCGATGAGTTCACAAGGCCTTGAGTTTTCGGTGCCAGACGCATCATCTGAGAGTCTTCTTAGACTTGTAGCCAGCTTTGGTAGCTGTCATAAACCCATCGATGTCACTGTTGCTAATGGAATCAATACTGTAGAGTTTACAGACGCCTCTGGAGAGAAACTCCAAGGCTTGACGACCGCATGCACTGCCATCGCAATGGCCTGCCCATCGGCGGCAGAGCTTCTGGGAACAACTCCAGAACAGCAAGCAAAGGTAGCTCATGTTAAGAATGCGTTTATCTTAATTGGGTTGCATTCGGATTTCGTTAATTCTACCATATATTAAATTTACTTGCGATCTCTTTTTTACCTCATCACCGACTTTGACTTCTCACTGCCCCCTCCTTCACTGCTTCTTCCTCTACACAGATTGTCGAATGGCTTACCTTTAGCATCACTGAACTATCTCCACTGCTTGACGATAAACTCGCTAAAATCAACGATTGGCTCGTTTCTCGCACATTTTTAGCTGGCAATCACATCACACTTGCCGACCTGGTTGTTTATGGCACAGTTGCTCCTGCAGCGACAGCCTTCCCAAAAGCACAGCATGGCCATTTCTGCAATTTATTGCGTTGGTATGATTATATTCACTCCGTAGCAGATACTGGATCTCTATTCCCTGAAGCTGTTTTTGATAAACCGAAATTTATTCCACCTCCGCCGCCTGCAGCCGCACCAAAGGAAAAGAATGCAGCTGGAGCTGATGCTGGGAAAGGAAAGAGTAAAGAGAAAGCAGAAGCTGTAGCAGCTGTAGTAGTGGAACATGCTGCTGTTCCTGATGGAGGTGCTAGCAAAAAGGATAAGAAAAAGGATAAAAAAGCCGCCGCCGCTCCTGCGACCAACTCCTCTGCAGACGGCGCAGCTGCTGCTGCTGCAGGTCCAAAAGTTGATATGCTTGACATCCGTATCGGTCACATCACCAAAATAGGCCCTCACCCCAATGCCGACTCTCTTTACCTTGAAGAAATAGACCTAGGTGAAGCTGAAGGACCTCGCCAGGTAGTTTCTGGTCTTCGAAAATTTGTGCCGGAAGAAAAAATGAAAAATCGGAAAGTGGTAGTTGTTTGCAACTTAAAACCTGCTAAAATGAGGGACGTTATGTCCTATGGAATGGTGTTATGTGCTTCTAATGACGATCATACAGAGGTAGACCCGATCAATCCACCAGAAGGAGCGGCAACTGGAGAGCGGGTGACATTCGAAGGGTATGGAGCAGAGCCTGAAGCGGTGATTAACCCCAAAAAGAAGATATTTGAGAAGATTGCACCGGATTTAGTGACTGATGCAGGTAAGAGAAAGCAAGAAAAAGGGGGGAAAGAGAAGAGTACATAGTAGAGTTTTTTACAACTTATTCGTAGTCTTATTTTATTGGGTTTGCTTTCTTTTTATGTTGTGGTGGTGGTGTGTTGAATAAGTCGATAGATGGATAAATAGATTTTTGCTATTTTGGTCGGTGATGCTAGAACATTCCATGCTAAATCCGATAGACTCTCCGGGGTCATGTGGAGAAGCAAATGTATAAACACCAAGATCTGTTCTGAGACCAAAAGAAGCAATCCTGCTTCTAAAAATAAAAATGTACCCCCACTATTTCAGCTTTTTTTTATTAAGTTTATCATACAGAGTGATATTCCCTTCCAGGGAGAAACAACTTACTGTAGATTGACGCATTTTTTCCTAATTTTACCTTGGGTTTTTTTTGCCTTCTCAGATATATATCTCTTTATCTCCTCCTCCGTCACCTAAAAATATCTAAAATATCTAAAATGTACATTTTCCTTTCCAACTTCAAATCTTCTTTCTGTGCAGGTGGTGTATGTACATATAAAGGCGTACAATTCATGACGTCTGCTGGTCCTGTTACTGCCTCTATGCCAGGCGCACACATTGCTTGAGAATGAAGAATTATCTTCATAGTATTCAAAATATTGGTTGACTGAGGGAAGCGCTCCTTCTTTCTTTCTTTCATGTAATTTAATTACAAACTCTCCTAGTTAATTTTTTTCAACAGAAAGGTTCAATTGAATAAGGATACAAGAAATATAAATACAAGGATTGCCTTCGAGATATAGCTAGCTAGGTAACTACTTTTGAAACTTTGAAGAAGCAAGAGCTACCTAGATTTTTTTCTCCATTTTCGAGAACATCACGTAATGTTTTCTACATACAGGCGCATACGTATCAGCCCCACCTACTACTTCTTGCTCAGTACCACTCTCTGCTGAAATCCTTAAAGAAAACACAGCAGGATAGTTCTTATTACTTTCATGACTATGTGCACCGCCATTGCCGTTGCTGTTTGCCTTATGACTGTCATTACTGCTGCTAGTGGTGTTCTCATTCCCCCCCTGTTCTTGTTCTTCTTGTTGACAGAATCTACATATAGCAGTTAATTTCGTCACTTTATCTGCTAAAGGCACCAAATCCAAAACTTGTCCAAATTTTCTTCTTAAGAAATCTCCATCGAGCCCCGCCAGCACCAATCTCTTGTCATCATGATCAGCGGCAAAAGTACAAAAATCTTTCAAATCCGGGAAAAACTGCGCTTCATCAATCGCAATCACATCTGCAGCGGTGTATACCGTAGTCAACGTCTCACGAAAGGCTGTTAAAGAAGGGACAGCGTGGCATTGTTTTCTAACGCCATCATGAGTGACGACATGACGAGCTGAATATCGGTCATCTTTGTTGGATTTGACGATAGCGACAGTGAGACCCTCAGACTCGTAGTAGGAGACTCTTCGGAGAAGTTCACTTGATTTGCCAGCAAACATGGGACCGATGACGAGCTCGATGTGACCTGGGCTTGGGAGAAATGCGGGAGATGGAGTAAAGGCGGTAGCGACAGAGGAGGTGGTGGAAATGTCTTGTTGCTGAAGAGATGCGCAGCTGGTACGTAGAGACCGATGGTGTTGATAGGGTCCTGACACGGAGGTAGAGGGGTACGCGGCATGTATTCTCCAGGGAGCTTTCAAAACGACAGCAGCAGCGGTGGCACTAGGAGAGGCGAGGGATGACACAGACATGCTGCAGCAGACTGGACGAGGGTTTAAACAAGCATGCATCATCCTGGAAATAATTCGTGATTCGCTGAGACGAGATAGATTCATCGATTAAAGGAGCATACTAGGCAAAAACACAAAGTTGCTTAATCTAGTTTATTCAAATGATGTCCTAAATCTTATCAGGTCCAAGGTCGAGATAAAGCGCAGTTAAGCCTTTATGTATGATAATTATGAAATGGGTATTTGATTCAATAGCAGAATTTTCGAAGAGAAGCGCAAATTTGACTAGCTCAAGAACTTTTCAGAAGTTGCTAAATTGAGAAAAGTTGCCACCACCGAAATTTTAGGTTGTATGAGAAGCTGCTCGGCATTTGGACATATGATTGAAATTATGTATACTCTTATCTACTCATAATCAGCGCTAAAACTTGTTCTTGAACTTGAATAACTACTCATTACATCAAATCGATGCTGCATCCATTGGCGTAGTTTTACTTTCATTTTTCGAGAAAAGCCCAGGCATTTCCTTCACCAAAGATATATATATTATGCAATGCGTATCACTGCCTTCTTTGCGGACTCATCTGCGACCATCCAGGCCAGAGACAACTCCTTGTGGTGGGCTCCCGCTTCTCCCACACCGTCGCTCTTTCCTCACTACTCGATCGCCTTCAAGGCTCCTTAGAGTCCGTGCTGAAGACCCTAGCGCGAATAGCAACAATGAAAATATAGTAGGAACCGAAAAGAAGCCTGCTGTACCCTCCACAGCACTTTCTGCGAGACAACGCTCTTCTTCTTCTTCTTCCTCGACCAGCATTGGAAGATCAGTAGAACAGAAGGAAGGCCCTAGTGCAGATTTGCCAGTTATCTTCTCCCGCCTCACTGCCCTCGCCACCCCCTATTGGCAAGAATCCCCAGACGCACGATGGCGCCTCGGCGGAGTTCTAGCGCTCACACTAGCCACCACCGGCGTTTCGGTCCTCTTTTCGTTCCTAGGTCGAGACTTTTTCAACGCTCTTTCCGCCAAAGATCAAGTAAAATTCACAGAAATGCTGTTTAAATGGCTCGGTGCTCTTCTTCTCGGTATTCCAGTGTTTGTATTACGGGATTATTACCAGTCTAGGCTTGCGTTAGACTGGAGGGAATGGATGACAAAAAAGTTCACTCAAGAATATTTCGAAAACCAGACTTTCTACCAAGTTCAAGCTGGCGCTCTCTTAGATAACCCCGACCAACGTATCGCTGTAGATGTGCGTAATTTCACAGATACAACGCTCAATTTTGGGGTTACTATCCTCAACGCAGCAGTGGATTTAGTTTCATTCTCGGGAATTTTATTTTCAATTTACCCGCCGTTGTTTGCCGCGCTTGTGATCTATTCTGTGGGAGGAACCGCTGCTTCTTTAGCTATTGGAAGACCTTTAGTGGGGTTAAACTTTGCACAGGAAGCTGCAGAAGCTAATTTCCGATATGGTTTAGTTAGGGTTCGTGAAAACGCAGAGAGTATTGCATTTTATGGCGGTGAGGAAAATGAAGCAAGGTTGCTGGGAAGACGACTGAAGAGCGCTATTGAGAATTTTGGAGATTTACTAATTGCTTCTAGAAACTTAAATTTCTTTACTTCATTTTATAGGTAAATAGAAAGCACTTTAGGGCACTATATTTTTCTCCCCCTGTCGAACATTTTATTCTTCCCGTCCTACACTCTTTAATTTTTTTCAAATATGATAACTAGTTTCAATTTATTTTTTTGCAGATTTCTGATTCAAATTTTACCCGCTGCTGTGGTAGCCCCTCTCTTTTTCCGCGGTGAAATCGAATTTGGAGTTGTCAACCAGAGTTCCTCTGCTTTTAATCATATACTTACCGACGTCTCTCTGGTCGTGTACCAATTCGAAGCCTTGGCCGGGTTCAGTGCTGTAGTGGATCGATTAGGCGAGCTTAATGAAGTGTTTACTACCTGCAAAGAAGAAGAAGAAGAAGGAGAAGAAAAAGAAGAGCTAAATATTACTATTAATAGTAGTGGAGTCGCTACAAACATGTTTTCTGCTGCTTCCCCTTCTACTCCTAATGAGGCAAAAGAGCAAAGTACTGCTGCTCCACTGCGTTCTCCTCTGACCAATAGCCGTAGTAATGGTGTTTCTCTTTTCAATACTCTACCGACGCCTACGAGCCCTCTATTATCCCTCCATAATCTTTCCCTCCGTGTCCCCGGGAACGCCAGCAATACCACCCTTATCCAAAAACTCTCTTTAAGCGTTGACCCAGGTCATTCTCTCCTCATAATGGGACCTTCTGGTACGGGGAAAACTTCTTTATTACGTACTGTAGCTGGATTATGGAAATCTGGTTCCGGTTCAATTGAACTATTTGGTCAACCAATGGGAAGAAAGGAAGGTCAAGGTGATGTATTTTTTATTCCGCAACGGCCATATGTGGTGTTGGGGACGTTACGGGATCAGTTGCTGTACCCGACATGGGCTGATTCGGAAGAAAATGAGGAAAAAGAGGGAAAGATTGATAGGAAAGACGATGTCGCTTCAAGAAGTTACCCCGCTGCCACCAATACGCCTACTGGTCTAGCTGCTCTATCTTCTTCTTCTAGCTCCGAATCAGTTACCACTCGACCCTTACCTACAGACCATGAAATGCGTGCTGCCCTTCGTGCCGTCCAACTCAGCCCTTTGCTCGACAGAATAAATGGCAACCTCGATGAAGCTGCTGACTGGGCGGCGGTACTTTCTTTAGGTGAACAGCAACGTATTGCCTTTGCACGTGTCATCCTCGCAAAGCCACGATTAGTACTTATGGACGAATCTACTTCTGCTTTAGATACAACCAATGAAAGACTACTTTATAAAGCACTAAAAAATGCAGGGGTGACCTATGTGTCTGTTGGCCATCGACCGACGTTGCTTAATTTCCACGAACGCGTTTTGTTGTTGAAAGGGGATGGAGATGGTGGATGGGAAGTAAAACCTGCGAAAGATGTCAATTTAGAAACTGCTGTTGCTTTGATGGATTAAATAAGAACTCATATCTGTTTGTCTTTAATTAAATATATGGTTTCAAAAGAGTAAAATAAAATCAAAAAATGTCGATAATACGAAAAAAAAAGATTACATCTCAAGGTTTAAAAGGGCAGTTCCTTCTTCTTTCTGAGAGTATCTTCACAATTTCCGTTCCCACTGTTTACTTCCCACACTCCAGATCCAAACGAATCCCTTCCTTTCACTTCAATTCTATCGCAATATACTTCTACAATACCAAAACAATCACTCCCCGGCTCAGCTTCTAAAACACCTGCACATACTCTGTTATGGATTCCCGTCGCAGGGTCGTAATAATACCCATCCCTGTGAGCGTGTCCAGCTAACGTTGCCACCACCACATCAGAATACTCGGACAGAATGCCCTGCACTTGATCAAAATTCCATAACAGGCAGGTTGGTGCACACGTCTTTGGGTGGAGGCATAAGTGGCAACAAATAAACACTTTATGCTGTGTTTCTCTGCATTTCTGGAGTTCTAGTCTAAGCCAATCGAGTTGTGCGTCAGAACAACCACCTCCGAATTTTACAAATCGCTTTTCAAGGCCTTCTAATCCATTATTGCTATTCTTTTCTTCATTTGGGTTATGGGTGTTGAGAATTTCAACGGCCTTTTCGTGGAGAGGGTTCCCTGGAGGCCACCCTAGAAATGAGACATCGTACCCATCAAGAACGATGAATTTGTACCCTGGACTTGGTATTACAGGAGGTGTAAAGGTAAAATACGAATGTTCACCTGCTAAAGAGATTTTCTCTTTGTGAGCATCTATGCCCAGCCGAGAATTCAGCACATCTCTTGTATGGTTATACAAACAATGATTGCCTATACAGTGTATTGTCGGTCTTTCGAGAGTATCAAAACATTCAATAGCGGCTTCAAGGGCCATTTCACTGAGACCGTGATGTGAATTATGGAAATCAATTATGTCGCCAAGATGAATGGCGAGGTCTACCTTTTCAGCTTTGAAAGCAGCAACTGCACGACGGGCCGAGAAGAGAGCTTCTCGGTAGTAGCGCGGTGTGCCGTGGAAGCTCTTTCCATCCGGGATGTCTGCCCATTGGATGTCGCTTATTAAGCCAAACTTGAAGAGGGGTGAAGTCATGCTAGGGCGGTGAGCGTTGGCTTTTATTTGAAATGGGTAGAATAGCTCTGGATCGTGCAGCTGTCGGAGAACGCCAGTGAAAGACCGTCACAAACTGAGACCAGATAATGAACTGGTGCCAACGTTTCGCGTATGTTTGAAATGTCCAAAACAATTATAGAAAAATGATTGGCAATTACATTTCAGTTAAATGGCCAATAGCATGTTCGCAGCCTTTGTGACGATTCTAATAGTCATAAAATAACTGGGGAATGCGTTAAAATGCTGATTTAATGCCAGTTGCTATATAAAATATTCTGTGGAAATGGGAGGTAGTTTAGCAAAAAAATAAGAAAGGCTTCCAAGGTTTATTTCTATCAAAACAAACATTTATAGTCCATTCATATATACCTTACAGAGAGATCGGGTAGTTTGAACAAGGCTTGCTCAAGAGGAGCCTGCATTTGATGGCAATGATCAATAATTTTCAGATCACTTAGCTTGTCACGCTTTTTTGCTTCCCTCTTGCGACAAAAGCCAAGATGGCATCGAGCTTTGTTGATCACAGAAGGGCGGATATCCAGCAGGACCAAGGCCGCGATGACTTGGTTTATAACCAATCAGATGCAATGCCTGCATCACATTTTCACCCTTCTTTTTTGGGAGCAGCTTCCTCTCTATGCCCCTCATGGGCTATATCGGACGATATGTTTTGGGAACGATATGGAACAGCTCTACGCGGTACAGAAGGTTCCTGGAGAGCCTTGCCTCATTTAAGAGCTCTCTCCGGCCAACTTCAAGTCGCCGCCGCCAGCAGCTCTTTTTCTACTTCTTGCTCTGCACCTAGTGAAGACATGTTTGATGGGCCAAGCTCTGCTATAGATCCATGGCTATTGCAACCACCCCCAAATGGAGGCTCTCCTTCACTAGCAGCAGGTGGCCGTGCACAACAAGTGGCAGCCAGTGGTGGCGCCCATCGTCATTTATTATTTCAATATAAACCTTACTGCCAGCAAGACCTATTACACCTCTCTGAACAAGACGTTGCTGCGGTGTTAGAAGTTGCATTCGGCAAAGTTCCTTACGGGGCACCAAAAGACAATAGTACTACGGCAGCACCAACATCACCGCCACAAGCAGTCCTCCGCCCGACTTCGTCCCTCTGGAGTGGTGCAGCTGGAGGTGGAAATTCCACTGTGGGGGGTGGCGCAGGAATGAACCAAACACCCTCAGACGTCGCATGTGTCGTCCTTGTCAAACTTATTATGGATTTATACCTCGCTCAGGGCCCACAGCTCACTTTTTCTATGGTTTATTTCATGCTACAGCGAGCTATGGTGCACGGCGACGGCACCGCCTGTGCCCGTGTGTTTGATTTAATCATGAACCTAGCTGTCCATGGGGAGTTGCTGTACGATGCTCCTGGAGATCAGGTACCGGAAGATGACGCGGCAGTGGTGGAAGCTGTTGCGAAGTTGGATAGGGCTGGGCCGAGTGCTGATTGGAGACACACGGTGACTTCTGCACTGAGAGCATCTCTTGCCGCTGGTCTCGAAACTCCTTCATCAGCTGCTGCTGGTGGTGGTGGTGGTGCTTCAGGTTTAAGGTACCCTTCTGGTACCAGTGTCAATAATAATGGTGTTGAGAATCAAGTTGAAGAAGAAGAAGAACAGGAGGAAGCAGAGACTGGTGGTGGAGAAGAATGGCCACCGCTGCCTCGACCTTCCCCAATCGGCCCCTCTACTGCTGCTCATGGTGGTATAGATCCACGTGGACAACGATTTAGACAATGGTTGAGGTTACTTCTCTTCCGTATGCTGAGCGTGCTATGCTCAGTATCATCATCTTTGTCGTCATCGTCTTTGGAAGCCGCCTGGGCAGCTGCTGTGTCATGTTTAGTTGCGCTTAGTACTCACGAAGGCTATGTAGTTCGTTCTTTTATCCAGGAAATGCCATTAGAAGCAGCAGCTATGTTGCTAGAGCAATCTAAAGAACAAGAATGGCCTCATTCGTTGAGATGCTGGATTGGATGCCTTGCTGCAAACCTTATGTATAGCACAAAAAAATGTAGTGCAATCAACCGTGGCCGCGGTGGTGGTGGGAATGGCGATGCTCAAGTAGAGCCGTTGCTATATTTAAATGCATCTAGATTGAAAGCCTTTGGTGGCATACGTGCTGTAGTCAGAAATTATTCAGATGCACCTACGTTGAAATGTCGTCGTGCTTTCTTTTGTGTGATGTTTGACTATCTTGCAAGCGATTGTTTTGGTGGTGGTGGTGAGGAGGCTGACGACGAAGAAGAAGTTGATTTTGAGCTTGAAGCCTCTCTTTCTCAAGCCAGATCTCTTCTACGAGCTATCCATGCATCTCAAATTGATGCGTTGGGAGCGGCGTTGCTATATACGAGAGCTGCAGAAGCACTCTGTCCTATTTTAAAGCTCTCCTTTGGCAGCAGCAAAGAAAACACCACCACCAACACCACCACTAGAGGTCGTTCTCTGATTAGTAGTACTAGTGGTGTTCGTGGTTTTTCTGATCAGGTTCTTTATGATATAGCAGCTGATATTACTGCACAGATTGCTGCAGTACATGCAATATACCCAAGCCAAGTAGTACAACCACCACCTGGAGCAGTAAAGCAGTGTCTGAGAGCATTGCTGGCAATGGCTGTTGCAGCTGCTAGGGCTCCGGCATCCGCCACCGCCGCAGGAAAAGAAGAAGAAAAAGAGGAAGATGAGCTTGAGCATGAGAGACTCTGCATCGCATTAAAAGAAGGCAATGTAGGTGCAGATACATGGTTATTACGTACGGTGATCGAAGCAGCTGATAAGGAAATTGTTGCTAGTGCTGCTGGGCGGCAACCTGTTCCTCTTCTGCCTCCGCTACCGTTATCACTGCTGGCTGCTGATGCTGGTGTTGGTGGAAAGTCATCTTTAGCTTCAGTTTTGGAGCGAGCGTTGCCAGACATGCGTGGCCATGCTGCAATTGCATTCATGCGTGCTGTGCATGCTTTGCTAGATTACGTTCAACTCGCTACGGCAGGCCTTGGAGCAAATACAACTTCAACCTCGTCTTGGCAGTCCATAGATTACCCTTCTGCTGCTCTTCAGACCCTCACTGTTGCTATTGAGTGGCTAAACCTCGCACCACCTGGTGCGCGACAACGGGCGCTGGCTGCTGCTGCTGAGCGTGCTGTGGCGGTACTTACTATACGGAAAATTGACCCTGTGCTTTTTCCCTTAGATGCTGTCGATAACAGTACGACTACCAGAGATGGTGGTACTGGTTGTACTACTGCCACAACCAGTACACAACCTGGATCAAATAGCCAAGGAGGTTTAGATGGTGCTAGTGGTCGGTCGACGGCTACTGCGAGTAGGGAAGCTGCAGCAGGAGAAGCGCAACAGCAACAAAAACAACAAGAAGAAGAAGAACAAAAGCACCAGCAACAGGGTGTAGGTCGCTTAGCAGGCCAAGGTAGCGACTTCAATTTGGCTGGAGATAATAATAATAATGGCGTAGAACAGCCTGGAGGGCATAAACAGCCGTCTCCACTGTCGAAAATAATGCCTGTCCCCAAATTAACGGCTGCCTGGAGGAGATTAACAAATCCTCACCATGGCGGTGGTTCTGCCGGTGCTGGTGGCGCTATTGCTGGTGGTGCTGTTCCCAATGAAGACGGCATATCTCCTGGTAGTGACGCACGGCACCAGCATCACCATGTTCCAGCACCGAGAAATAATGCTACACAACCAGTGAGGCCATTATCTGCTGGTTTATCTACTCTATCCGGGGCAGAAAGAGACGCAGCAGCAGCAGGGCCGGGCCTTCCTCCTCGCTCTCCAGCTTCTTTTCAGCAGCCACCACAACAGCTCTCACAACAGCCGGTGTATCAGCCACATAGATCCCGGCAGTATAGTTCTGACGTATCATTACTCAGTCTTGCTGCTGAGAGAGCACTCTACGAAAGACATGCAGCAGCAGAAGCCGAGCTCGGCTGTGCCGAAGCGGTAGCAGCTGCTGAGACCAAATTGACTTCAATAGATAGCTATTTAAGTGGACTATCTGAAGTAATACCTGAAATATTATCCCAGGTACCTTCTGAGATGCTGAGAACCCTTATGGAAGGGCTGAGACCTGAAATATTGTCTTCTTTTTCTACTAGTGGCGGTGGTGGTGGTCGTAGTCTTCAAACGAGAACACGCGAATCTCAATTGCGTGTTTCTGCAGTTCAAGCTGGTAGACCATTATGGGATGCACGTGCTGCTATAGCCATTCTGCTTCTCAGGCAAGAAAACACGGCAAACACAGCTACCTCTACTGCATCTACTAGCGTCCTGGATATTTCATTTATAGTCTCTTTGCTTTCAGATAGCGATCCCAGGGTCCGTCGTCATGCCAGTACGTTTATCCTCACCCGGTTCGCCCAAAGAAAAGCGCAGCAATATAGAATAGCTGTCAGGGAAGTGGTAGCCAAGGCGCAAAGGGGTGACGATGATCGGATTTTAAAAAGCGCCGAAGCACAGGTGAAGGCTATGTTGGAATCGAGATTGATGAGTTTAGAGGGGTTGGTATAATGGTGCAATTAATAATACGTATGTGTTGATAACGTGTATGTATAGCTGTACATAATGTAGAAATTGTAATACAAATTGGAACTAGACTCCCCAGAGGAAAACCTTTATGTGGAATTGGATTGTATCTGCCAATCTGGGTCCGGGGATCCTCCGTTCGCAAGCCCTAATGTTGGCTCTTTCAATCTCTATCTCATAGAAAATGGAATGGCTCATTACTTATTTTTACTATAGTGTACATAGCTTGGGAAGCTTGTTTTAGGAGCAAACCTTTGCTATCCCGGAGGTCAAATGTCGCATTTGAATCAAGAACCCACCTTGCAAGCGTTTTGCATTTAAAGAAGCAATTTTTAAACCTTGTATACATTTACTACTATATTTGTACCTCATAAAACTTCCTGGTACTTTTGCTTCGACTTTAACTTCCCAACCGATCGACTTGAGCAATTTAGGGTATCTAGGATGAGCCTTCGAGTACCACTGCAGGCCGCAACTATGCTATCAAATGGGACACAGCTCACAGACACAATTATGGACGGTGCCGAGGGACGCACGACTATGGCCGCTGAGCTCCCTGTGGAGGATGAAGCTGCTCGAAGAGAGAGGTCCCGGGAATATCGACGTCGCTACAAACAACGCCAAAAAGAGAAAGATGAGTTGCTGCACGCACAAGTTGAAGCAACGGCAATGGAAGTTGAAAGACTTCGACTGGAACAAGCTGCACTTATCAGTCAATCTCACGCTCTCTCCTCTTTATGCACGTATTCAAATAGCATGATTGAGTCGCTCACTGCCGCAGCAGCAGCCTCTGCAGCCAAGGCTCGTTTTCTAGGTGGTCAAGCTATTGAAGGGGTAAATACGTTCCGTGGCTGGGCAAAACATGAGTGGATTATGCTTCCGACCGCTACGGAACTATTAATGGGTAGTGTGTGGACTCCCACTGATGATCATATGCGCGTTGTAATGAAAGTCTCAAAGCCGGAGGAGTTTGTTACCAACCAAATGAAATTCTTAGACCGTTTAGCGCAGCTTTTAGAAGAGGGAAAGAGATCCCCTGAAGCCAAACATCATGCAGAACTGAAAATTAATTATCTTCTCTCTATCTGGGTAAGTTACAATATGAAATTAACTTTAATAAGGTTAATTAATTCTTAATTTTTTTTCCGCCCTACCTCCCTCCCTGCACCTCAAAAATATTTAACATCAATATTAAACTCAATTTTCGATGTGCTTTGCGTTATCTTACCCCTTATTCGCTTACTATAGGTTCGTTTTACAATCCTATGCGCCAATGAACGCCGTGAGATGATGGAAGAGATCGTTTGCACATATCAATTGAAATCTCTTAGAGACCAATTTGCTTCGGGGCAATATGTTCGCCCCCATATGCTGCAGTTTAGCCCTGCAGAGCTTGCTAGCTGTGTTGAACTAAGCTATGAGCAGAAAATCGCATTGGAGTCACACTGGAAAAAGTTTATCAACGATATCAAGGAGGCTGCATCGACTTTGGAGGAGTATACATCGAAAGTGTTTGACGGTGTGGAAGCGGTCATGCAGACAGGAGTATATAAACCTGCATCGACTTCACATGCTGCAGAAGTAAGTTGATTTATGTGTATGCGAGTCGTATAATTTTAATTACATAGTGAAAGAAGCTTCAAAGTGGAAGTTCAATTATTATTATTTGTTCTGTTTTGCAGTGTTTCCTGCTGGCGACCGATGCTGCCAACGCATCTGACGAGTTCTTAGCGAAAGAAGGCCGTGCCTTTATGGATCTATGGATTAGTGCTATTCAAGTACTGACTCCAGTGCAAATTGCAGTTGTGTTGACTTCTTGCCGCCCGCTCGTACCGCATATACCCGAGGTATGTACCATGCTGCTCAGTAATCAGCCTGCAGTTGAAGGCCAAGGTTTCTCTATTACTGATGTGAATGATGCAGAGTAATTGAAATAATGGAATGAATAATAAATAGATCTCTTTTTGCGGTTGCCCGGAAGGGGTGGGGGGGTGACTAAATTTGGAAGAATTGTGCGCTTGGGTGGAATGAAAATGCTACTGCTGTATAGGAAGAGTCAGTAATTTGTAAACAAACCACAACCAATATCAAATGGCTAGCATGATTCCTTCAAAACAATCACACGAACAGCACCCGAGGTGCTGGGTAAGAACTACTAGTTCGGAGATACTCCCTCCCAGACACACTACGTGTGCACTACGGTAGTGTTTTGTAGCCTAGAAACTAGGATGAGGCTATATTTTATCAGAACCAGCTCGCTACCTTGTTAGAAAATGCAAGCACTACACTGCTTTTATTTTCTACTATAGCATACAAAATTTAAGAATCAGCGTTTCGGTGAATACTAGTAGGCCCTAGTAGTGAAATCTGCTAATGTTTTAGAATTTTGATTGAACCGATACATTGCGAAGCAACTGTTGGTAAGAGTAGTAATCGCCATGCTTATCCAAATATATACTCTAGTATTTCACTGCCTGAACTACATAATTTAATGCTGGACTTGTGCAGGTATTTATAGGTAGCTTTTAGCAATTTAGCTGCAGGGGTTCATCCAGCCTCGAGCTATATACTGAGACGAGAAGCTAATATGTTTCCAAGTGATACAGATTTCCCAGAACTTATTTCAGAAAGTAGCGAGAGACGCACGACCGCAACAGGCGAGCTCTCTACCGATGAGAAAGCTAAATTAAAATTAGAGCGGTCCCGGGAATATCGACGTCGCTATAAACAACGCCAAAAAGAGAAAGATGAGTTGCTGCACGCACAAGTTGAAGCAACGGCAATGGAAGTTGAAAGACTTCGACTGGAACAAGCTGCACTTATCGGTCAATCTCACGCTCTCTCCTCTTTATGCACGTATTCAAATAGCATGATTGAGTCGCTCACTGCCGCCGCAGCAGCCTCTGCAGCCAAGGCTCGTTCTTTGGCAGGCAAGGTCATTGAAGGAGGGAAAATTTTCCGTGGCTGGGCGAAAGATCAATTCCTCGTGCTCCCTTCAGTTCCTGAATTAATAGGAGGTAGCTTTCATATGCCATCAGATGATCAAATGCGGTGGTACTGCAATAGCTTAAGGCCTGAAGAGCACTTTTTCAAACTTAATGCCTTCATAGATCGTCTTACGCATCTTATGGAAGAAGGAAAGAGATGCCCTGAAGCGCAAAAGTATACCGAATTAAAAATTAATTATATCGTTTCCCTTTGGGTAAGTTGCAGTTTGTTAAGAACCCTTCCCACCACCCCATCAGAGGAAAAGCACCATTTAAAGCTGAACAATCTACCTTCCTTCTTCCGCTTGATTCCTGTAGTGTCGTGGTAATATTATAATGCATAAAGAGCGTTTCCAGGTGTTGGAAGATCTCGTTTGTACCTACCATTTAAAGTCTCTCAGAGATCGAGCAGCTGCTGGGCAATATGTTCGCCCTAAAATGCTACAAAACGGCCCTTCAGAGCTGGCAGGGTCTGTTGGCCTTACTCCTGAGCAGAAAGATAAACTGGAGGAGCACTGGAAAGCGTTTGTTCAAGATATTCGGACGGCCAGGTCGATTTTAGGTCGATATACTTCAAAAGCAGCCGACGGAGTAGAGGCGACATTAGAAACAGGAGAGTACACACCTGCTTCGAGTGCAGATGCTGCTAAAGTAAGTTTCATTGATCAAGTAAACATTTACTCAACTGCATAATAACCCGTTGTCGTATAATGGGACGTAGCTTTTGTTTTGCTTTGAAACCGACTTACCCCCTAAAATATCTCTGCCTGGGCTCTTGTTTTACAGTGTTACTTGCTTGCAATGGATGCTGCCAACGCATCTGATGAGTTCTTGCGTACAGAAGGTCGAGCGTTGATCAAATTGTATATTAGTTCTATCCAAGTGCTCACCCCGATGCAAATTGCTTTACTATTAACTTCTTGTCGGCCCCTTGTGGCGCATTTGCCCGACATATGCAGTATGTTGCTTGATAGTGATAATAATACGAACCAGCCTGCAATTGCAACTGAAGGCCAGGGTTTTTCTATTACTGATGTTGATAAACTTTATTAAATAAAAGGAAGCAAAGAAATAAACAGATCAATAATGACGTACTTTGTAGATGAGTGTGAAAAAAAAATTGCCGGAAATGTCGCCAGGTAGAGGCAGCGCGTAAGATATCCTGGGCTGCTGTAAATTCACAAAAGTCAAGTAAATAAATACTTTTAGAAAGTCTAATCCGTATGTAACACTTTTGTGAGTGCTTCCAAGGCAGGGTGCACCGTTGATGTATTTTAGGGCTGTTTCAGCATGTCTAATAGTAGCTACTGGTATGCCCTATAGCTTGCTACTTGCCTGGATACTTGGAGAGCGGAGACATTTCGGAAGAAGAGGAAGCTCTCTAAAATCGCTCGTTAAAATCGCTCATTACATATGTACAGGCCAATAAACTATGCATTTACCAAAGCAGGTTCAAAACAAAGGTGATGGATTATCTTTTTAAATGGCTAGCCCTCCTTTTAAAATAAAGTGAGAGAAGAGAGCGAGCGAGGGTAGCTGCGAAAATCTGATGTAGCAGAAAGGTTTTGTTTTCTTTGAAATGTTTCTCTATCAATATTCCTTGGGGTGCGCAGAAAGAGTCATAAAATGGTAAAATACGCACCCAGGTTCTAACGTCCAGAGGTGGCAGTTCCACTTGCTACCGCAGAAGAGCTACTGGAAGATCCACCCACGGAAATAACAGCAGCACCAGCACCTCCAAGCGTGGAGCTCGATAAGATATTGCCTGCAGCATCCAGACACACACATCGAACAGAACGGGTGCTTGTGGTGTCAGAAATACCTTCATCAAGGCATTCAAATTCAACCGAGACACTTTCAGGGCCGAGTTCTGTGCAAGACGTGTTGCAGGCAACTAAGAAAAATCAACAATGGACACGTTTAATAATTTAATAAATGATATTTTAGCTCTTAAACATTAATAAGAATAACAATGGCAATTAATTTTCTAAAAAGGCACAACAGTGACTAAATTATACAGATTTTCTTACCTTGCTGGGCAGCACACCACTCAGTGAGTGGGGGAGGTGGAGGGGCCTGAGCAGTAGCTGGATGGGCGTTGGAAAGCACCACAGCCCCAGTCATGAGCACCACAGCCACTAAAGATCGCATAAATCGACCATACATGTTATTTATCGGGTGGGAATAGCGAGCGAAGTTTGATTTTTATTCTTTCCGAAACTAATTGCCTGGAGCCCCTTGGAGCAATAGACTAAGCTCTCTAAGACGCTTTTTTAAGGAAATTTTACTGTATATTAAATAAATCTCAAATGAACATGCACAGAACTCACCCAATAACGATGCATGCATGCGTGCATGCAAGATATAATGCCACGTCGGTTTACAGTACCTGCATGAAGTCAACAGAAGCTGACCTGGCAAATTTTAAGATCTATATAAAAGGTGCCATCTCTAATCAATTTAGGCATTATTATTCCCTTGTTTCAAACTTAAACCCTTTCTGCGTCGCTATATATTGCCACTAATCCCCACTATGAAGGTTGCTGCTACCCTCCTCTTGGCATTGTTTGCATTGTCTGCATTCGGCCCTGTTGCTTTCGCCAAGCGCTCCCTTGTTCAAGAGGTACGTTTAATTGCCCCCTGTTAACTCAACTAGGTCCTTAAGTGCCATCGAGCGACGCCACCTACTGCCCCTTGGGCCTACCGGCTGCCATCTAGGGTTTGAACTGCCCTCATATTGGGTGGCCATCGACGGGACTAAAGAAAGTTTTGAATTAAAATTTCAAAAAGAATATTCCCGATGATTAATTATCGAATTCACCATTCTTAGCCCCCTCCTGCTCTTTATTTTATTTGCAGTGCTCTTCCCGTGCCGTCGCTGGTGCCAGTGCCCAGTCCCAAAGGGCTGTAACCACGGCGGTGAGCAGTGCATTTGCTGACTGCTCCGGCGATTTATCCAACTGCCCTTGCACCGCTGAAGCTGAAGCAGCAGCCGAAGCTGCAGCCACTGCTACCGCCACCGCCATCTCTGCTGTTCTTGTCGAGACTTCTGGTGGACCCAACTGTGCTGCTTCAGCCCAAGCTAGTGCAAACGCCAAGAGTGTGGCGAGCAGTCTTGCACAGGCATACGCCAACGCTATTGCCCGTGGTTGCGGTGGAGCTGAAGTCGATCTCTCTGCTGCCTCTGTTGCCAGCGCCTTTGCTTCTGCTGCTACCTCTGCCCAAGCTGCTGTCACTCAAGAAGGCGCTGCATCTACTCAAGCTGCCGCTGCTGCGATCGCCCAGGAAATTTCTACCGCTGTTGCCAGGTCTTTGTCCTATGCTTTGGGAGAATGCATTTGCAAAGTTGGTGGCCAAGCCGCGGGAGGTGCTGAAACTGAGACTACCATCACCAATGAGCAGACTACCGACACCGCGGCTACTGGTACTGTAGAGACCACAGGTGGTACTGGTACTGCCACCAGCGAGGGTACTGCTACTGCTGGAGGCGTTCAAAACGTCCAAGATCTCCTCCAGCAGATCCGTAACGGAAAGTAAATAGTACGTACGTATCAGTCCTGTGCATGGTACTTTTAGGGAAAATTATAAGATTCTTCTAAAAGTTTTTGATCTTCCAACGACACTCTGCTTGATTACAAAATATAAAAATATCCACTAGCGTTGCCACTCAATGTCATTCTCAGTTGTCTATTTGCTGATGTGATAAAAAAATGTAAAGAAATGCATCTTAAACCTCGCAGAAACTACACCTCAAAATATTAAAATTATGTTTCTATTTTTTTTTTTGCACCGCCGTCGGTTTTTATCGTCAGTACAAAGGTCAATCAATATATACTTTTACCTATCAAGAGAGGTCAATATAGAATTACATCTAATAATCTCTTCTATTCGCTAACTTGCTGCCACCTTCCATCTGTAACTTCTGACCAAAGAGTCACTGCTCCACTGGCATCAGTAGCTGCCAATAGGTTACCACTAGTAGACCAAGACACCCTCCATACCGGCGCACCAGCAAAATCATGAACAACTACGGGATCCCATGTACTGCCATCTTCCCGCTCTGTCCACGCAATCAACCGACCATCTTGACCAGCGCTGGCAATTGTGTTCATTGGTAGGCCGAGATTTGGCGCCCAAGCAACATCTCTAACCCAATCTGCATGGCCAGCAAGTGGAGATCCATCCAAATGCCACATTCTATTTGCATCTTCATATGTCCATACTTTAACTGTGTTATCGCTGCCACCAGAAGCTATTCTTTTTACCGGCATCCCGGGGGCTTTTGAGCCGACCAGGGATCCTTTTGGTGCTGCAGGAGACCAGGAAACAGAGTTTGCACCTACTGGATGTGCGTTTTCAATGAGTTCTGTTGTCCAGGTACCGTCTGCTTGGTAGGTGAGGACGGAAAGACTGCCATCTGAGGAAGCAGCTGCTAGAGAAAGGCCTAATTCATATGGCGCCCATGAGAGGCTGTTGACTGATGCCGTGTGCATGGTGGACTGGTAAATTTGCTGCCAGACGTTTTCTGTGACCTCTTTCCATACAATAACACGGTTGTCATAGCCGCAAGAGGCGAGTAAAGAGCCAAACTTGGGGTGAGACCATGCTACTTCAAAAACTGGACCTTCATGGCCACCGAGATCAGCAACGTGAACGACCTGCAAATTTGCATCAGAGTTTGCTCTATATTATATGTATCCTTCAGGCAATAAAATGAATATTTCGAACCAAGTACTTAGTGATCAAACTGCAAAGATTTTGAATCATACCTGTTCGCCGACCACGTCGAATATTTTAATCATGCGATCGCTAGAACATGTCGCCAAGCGCTTTCCATAGTAATCAAATTCAACGTCGTGGACCATGTCCGCGTGCCCGCTTTCAAATTGAGCAAGAGTTGCAGTGGCCATTCTATGTTGTTCAGTGCTCCGCAAACCCTGTATGACCGCACTGATATGTTAATAAGTACTTCACTTCTCGATATAAAAGCAAAAGAAATAGGCTGGCCTAGTGTAAAGCTATCGATCTTAGCCTGTTTTGTACCTGAAGCTTGTCGCTTAAAAGTTAAATAAAATTTGATGCAGTTGAGTATTTGTTTCAAAGTATAAATTATCAGCTAGTTGTATCATTTAGATCGACCAGATTCTGCAACGTCTCTGAATTTTGATACATTTTTCATCGTTTTCATTTGATTACTTCGAGTGCGGCGCAGAAACATTGCTTGGGTACTTAGCTAGTTTTGTTTTACTTAAAATGCACGCATATAGACGCCTACAAAGTCACCTAGCTCCAAACCCAGGGGTCTTGACCTCTTTATTTGAATCCATCACCACCAGCTCACCGCATGCCACGACTTCCTTGGGACAGGGAGCAGCTCAACAGCTTACCCAGCTCTCTTCGTTCTCATCTAGCAGTGCAGCAACCGTAAGATCTCTTCACTAAATTTATCCTTGCTGGTCCAAATGTGTCATATCTTCTAGTTATCTCTCCTCTCTCTTTCAGAGAAGAGATCGCCAGCTTGTTATTTTTCCCGCTCACCTCTCGCTCTTTTCTTTCTTTCTTCATTTTATTACAGGCAAGCACTTCCTCTTTGTACAGCGCGTGTGTTTTTGAACGTCTCCCCCTTGTCATGCCAACCCCACCTCAATGGGAATTCGACTACGCCACTTGGCAAGAAACTTTAATGGCTCGAAGATTAAAAGCGGTTCCAAAAGAATTTACAGATGACAAACGAGTAGTAGACGAACAAGCATCCGGCGGCCCTTTTTCTGAATCCAGATGGCAACCAGCACCCCTTGAAACCGCAGCAGACAGGTCAGGAGACAGGAAAACAACTCGACGAAGGCTTGATCAACGTATTTTCATGTTGATTAAAAAGAAAAACGGCAGCTGGGAGTTTCCGCATGTAGAGCTTCAACAAGGGGAAAACACACGAACAGGTGCTGAGAGAGCGTTAAAAGAGGTATTTTCTGAGGAGGATGGAAGTTTCCAACCGTATTTTGTAGGGAATGCTCCTGCTGGGCACGTGGCATTGACTAACGGAACTACTTTCTTCCATCGATGCCAATTAATTCAAGGAACCCCGCCAGCATTGGCGTCAGGAGGGCAGTGGGGAGAAATTGCGTGGGCAGCGAAAGACGAGCTGGGTGAGTATATTACAGATAAAAATACCCTAGAATTACTGCATAAGATGCTTTAACTGGGCGGTATGTAGTTTATCTTATCTTTTATAGTTCTTGAATGTATAAAGGAACCAACAGCATCCTCGATCTGTGTAAAAATAACAAGGCCTCTCTAGCCAAAAATAACATTCTATATACCTTATAGTGTCTTTTTAAATCCGACGCCCTTGTTCTCTAGAAAGCAGCTTTGCCAAGTCAGGCGCACCAGAATCTACAGTCTTAGGCCCTCCACGCGCATAGACTCCAGTATACGTTTCTTTATTGTCGTGCAAACGAGTAAACTCAGGAGTGGTAGTTGAATTGCGACGTGGTCCAGTACAGGCAGCCACCTGCGCCAGCACCTCTGCTTCCGCACACTTCTTTTCTTGTGCTAACAGAGCTAAAGCCACTAAAAAATCTGCGAATGCTAAGCGACGGGCACCACGAGCTTTAGCTTTGGCGAAACACAAATCGACCGATACTGAGGTGGCCGGGCAGGTCGCAAGACCGCTATCTTTGCACAGCTTTAAGAACTGTTTGCTATCCATTTCCATTTTCATAGGGGAAGGCGTATCTAAGGGCATACTCGTGCTGTTGTTGCTGTTGTTGTTGTTGGGGGTAGTCATACTTCCAGTACTAGATCTGCCGGTACTACCACGACCAAAGCTATTAGAATTTCGATTGGCATTTGTACTACCACTGCCAGCACCAAATCCAGCAAACTCTCCAAAGACACGAAGCACTGCCTCGATATTACTCGAAAGACCATTTCCTCCATTTTCACTAGTAATATCTTGATTATCTTCACCACTGTTATGAGAAGAGCCACGACCTCCCCCGCCATACGCACTGCTACGGCCACCTTGGCTACTATCGCTGTGATGAGCTGGAATCTTAAAACCGTCATCAGTGTTAGTGGCAGTGTTGTTATTGCTGTAATCAAGTAAAAGCTTTTCTTTAGCGCTACCAGGGCGGCTGTGGGGATGACTAAGAGAAGAGGAAGAGGGAGGCGGTGCAAGGTCAGGGGCAGACCGACGACGTTGTTGCTGTTGGTTGGTTGGTTGCTGTTGGTTCTTCTGGTGATTAGTCTGAGCAGTTGTTGCGTTCACTATAGGTCCTTGGCTTGTAGTTACTTGACGTACGACCGCTAACAAGTCTTTA
This sequence comes from Nannochloris sp. 'desiccata', assembly GCA_019044685.2. Lineage (NCBI taxonomy): Eukaryota > Viridiplantae > Chlorophyta > Trebouxiophyceae > Chlorellales > Chlorellaceae > Nannochloris > Nannochloris sp. 'desiccata'. Next base: position 343,083 of record JAGTXX020000001.1, on the reverse strand, counting down.
TTTGAACGAGCGGCAACAGCACCAAGGGCATCTACAAAATGCCGAAAAGTGATTTTTTGAAGCCCTCGAGGCTTGACTTTTGCAAAAATAAGGTCTGCATCGGTCGAATTAAGCGCTCCACGGCCTACTAATCCGGTATCGCGGCATATTTTAAGCCAATGAGCGCTACCAAGCTGCACACGAGATGAAGCACCAGGCGTATTACCGCCACCGCCATTACCGCCACTGGCTCCACTGCCAAAGGAAGCCCAGTTAATAAACGCCTGGCGTAATGCAATCATATCTTCAGGGTGCTCAGCTTTAAGGAGATCTCCGAGACGAGGAGCGGTGGCACGGTGGTAGTAGCTTGTGAATTCTTCAAGGTTTAAAGCGTTGTCCTTGTCACCGTCTGCATTAGCAAAGGCAGAAACTACAATGGCATTAGATTCTGCAGGGCTACGGCCATTTAAAAGCCCGAGATGGGCCATAAAGTCCCGAAGCTCGTCGATCTGTGGAAGGAGAAAGAGTATGTATATGGGTGAGGCATGTAATTTATAAATTTATAGGGGGGGAAGCCGCTTATCAAGGATGGAGATTCATGCAGACTGAGCTGTGTTTGAAACCCACCTCTATTGCGCCAGTTTTATTTTTGTCGTACTGTTTGAATATCTTAGGTACATCTACATAGGTGCATTCTTCCTTGGGGCTTGGGAGAGCCCCAACCTTCTTCTGAGCACCGTTCATGTTTGGCCTGCATTAGTGAAATTTCAGAGTCAGCTTAGCTCCAATTATTTTGGTGAAGTTCCCATAGTGATTATTTCAGATTTATTTAGAGGGTTATGAACCTGGTACGTGCCTGTGAAGGGTGTTGACTATTGCAGTTTAGGTGGTTGCGATGCTTTGGAGAAATTATAGCCCGCGAGTCATCCCTGCTTTCCCACCGCTTGAAACAAAATGGTATATTATCTTGGAGAAATTAAGATGTAAATTATGCCGGTTTGTAGAGATTTCCGAGGTAAAAACCTTCTTCAAAGCTTTCTAAATTTTCCTCGTAGCTTCATTAGAAATTTTCGTTTTATGGCCACCTCGCTCATTTTATAACAAACATCTAGTATATTATCAGGTCGAGAAATTATATAACAGTCTCTAAAATTTGCGCGGTGCTCCAAATTTGATATTTATTTACTTTTATCACAGATCAAAATGTCTGCAACAGGTAGGCAAAAATAACTCTCTGATTAAAAATACAAAGCCTTGACTTCTGTGATTCATCCTATTCACTACCCAATCCAACAAGTTCACTAGATGCTAACAATAATACCCCTCCTAAAATGAAGCAAAAACAGATGCAGCGGAAATGGCGGCGGCAATTGATCAAGCCGTCAGTGCAATATCGATCGAGCCTCCCCGCGATCTCTTTGCAGATGAAGGCGGCGAACCTAGAACTATACAAAATGATAGTCTAGATGCACCTTCTGCAGCGTCATTCTGCGATGTAGTTGCTGAACAACTTCACAATTTAACACAGCTAATCACCAAGTGCCCTGACGACCCCGCTTTCCTAGGTATCGAAAATTTTGCTTCTTCACAAGAAAACTGGCGTACTTCCCGTCGTAGAGACCCTTCTGAAGCACCTCTCAGTGGTGTTCTTATAGAAGAACTACTTCCAAATGAAGAAAACAAGCTTGAACAAGAAGGAAGTACTAGAACGTCAGCTCGTGTCCCAAATGCTGTTGCAATTCTACTTGCTGCAACACAGTGGGGCGACAGAGATAATAACAACACTCTTACCAATTTTAGTACGCTGGAAAGGCCATGGGTGACGTCATCAACACGCACTACCTCCATAGGTCTCCTATCTGCTTTATTCAATAGAGTACCTCTAGTTTCTCTCCTTCCTAGGATGGTGGACTCTCTGCGCCCGATCATCACCGCCGCTGCTGCGCATGCTGCGACAGAGACAAGTAGATTAGAACCTTATATAGGTCCAGATTCATGGGAACGATCGCTTGCTATGGGTCAACTCGCTGCAGCAGTGCAGTGGTTGAGTGGGAAAGATCTATGGCAAGAAGGAAAAAAAGAAAGCAGCGGTGATGTTTTGTGGCAAATGCATTTATTTCCGGTACTAACAGCAGCAGCTGTCCAAGACCCATCTCCAACCGTCCAGAAGTACGCATTATGGACGCTTCATCACATTATCACAATCTCTACTGCAAAAGAACTCGCCCCCAGGGCAGTAAAACTCGTTGAAATATCTCGAAAAGCAGTCATTGGGTGTGATGAAAAAGTTTGGCCAGCTGCCGCCGCTGCTGCCACCTCTTTGGCAACGAAGCTGGACAACGGTGGCGGTGTTGCTTCGCTGTCTTCTACAATTCCCGCATATAACCCTCACTTTATTTCTCTATTTGAGGTGTTATTAGAAGAAGGGGAACGGCATGCCCACTCCCACTCCCACTCCCGCTCAGTTCTTTGGCTGCAAACTATTCCACTCGCCCTTTTTCCTCTATTAGGCATTCAACTAACTCGCTATTATCGTCGCCTCATGCCGTTACTACTTGAATGGTGTGTTAGTATACAAAAGAATGTCAGATTAGGGGCACTGCGTGCTGTGCATGCTGTGGTGCGGGCTACATGGCCTCGTATTCCGGCACATGCTGCAATGATTTGGACTGTAGTGGAAAGTACCTATGTCGACGAAACTGAACTGTCTGCTAAACCGAGTGAGGAAATAGTACAAGCAGCGGTGGATATAGCTGTCTTGTTGTGGCAATGTGGTGGGGAGACGTTTCAGCAACAAAAACTGGCAGCGGCAAAAGCAGTTGAAGAGAAAAACGGCAGTGTGACCGACAACGGTGTCGGAATTTGTAATACAAGGTCTCCTTCATTACTTCAGAGGACGGTGGTTGCTGTGGAATCGATGGAACAAGGTTTGAATACGGCTCTTGGTGCTGTGAAAATAGAAGAACTTTGAAGTTTCTCACTGTAAGACTAAATTTAATAAGAAGACGCTATTATTTTTTAAACTTGGAAAGAAGACTCATCAACAGAACACAGACGGAGGAAAATGCAAAATTTTTATTATTCATATAAAAAACTGGTGTTAGGAAAAAGCAAGGTGCATTAAAGTGTAATTAACCACGTTGTATACATTGATCCTCATTGGTTCGTTACTCAAGGAGGATCATTTAATCATTTTTAAAAAAGGGTTTATTTTATTTTATAATCTTCAAACCTTTACATGAGGGGCATGCGGATGGCGTCAAGGGGTGCAGCACACATACTACTTGCAGCAGTAGCAGTCTCTCTACCAGGCCCTTCATATGATACCAACACACCAGGACTACCATTGCTGGCCACACCACCAGCAGTACCAAAGTTCTGAGTTTGACCGCCACTCGTAGTCGTAAAGCCCTGCGTGACGCCATCTCGAGTCGTTTGGGTTGTTGAGGTTGACCCACCAGCCCCAGATACAGAAACAGCAGAAGACGACACAGAGCCTGTTCCAGCGATTCCAGCTAATGCTGACGCACTACCGGGTTGTGCTTGCCCTGCTTGTACTTGGCTACCTCCCTGTGCAGTCTGACCAGAGAAGAAAAAGCCACCGGGAGCTGTGGAAGTAATAGTGGGTGTGCCTGGTTGACTTACTGCAGTACCTCCCGGACCAAGTGCCAGTACCGTCGCAGCTCTACAGGTAAAATTACCTTCGATTTGAATGCCACAGGTCCATGTAGGCTGTGCGGGTGGGATTGACAAAAACGCTTGTTGGGTGCAGGTTTGCAATGCAAGATTTGTAAGTGCGGAAAAAGGGGATGTCATTTGGCATGCACCTGCTGTATAGGTTACTCTATTAAGTCCAGAAGCTGTCCCTGTGATCGTGGAGGTAGGTTGCTGACCGATAAATGCATCTGAAGTTGATGACAGGGTCAATTCAACGCTGTTTTCGACGCCGGATATGTAGAGATCCGAGATGGCGTCAGAGGTGGCTGTCGCATCGGTGAATCGACCTTGAGCGATTAGATCACCGATTCTGTAGAGGTTTATATGGAAATGAGAACAACAGGTGATTTAATTAGAATTATTGATCATTTAGTTCGGTGAATATGAAGAAAGGCCGAGGCAGAGGGAGAGTATCAGTTGTCGATAAAATTAAAAGATATAGAAATTCAAGCTTACCCATGATGGACGATATTGAGCCTCTCTGCAACGAGGTCTTGGATATACAGCTCACCAGCCCCAAAACTAGTGGTTATATTGAGTGCAGCGACATTGAATCCAGGAGCAACGTAGATGGCAGCATCTGCGATAAAAGAAATTTAAAATGTCGGGAATGTTATGTTTTGAAATACTTGAAACACCGAGCTACGCTGAAACAAATAAAGGAGTCTACTTACTTGGGCCGCTGTGCAATATAGCATTTAGAGCATCAGGGGGTAAGCTCACTGTCAACTGCACGGTTTGATTCGTTGCAATAGGTCCAGTTGCCGTGATGGAGAGCACACCCTCGGGCCCTACTTCAGATTGGATTTGGGGAAGAACCTCTTGTTCAGCCGAAATAGTGAACGCATAGGCATCCTCAGGGGTAGTAAACGTGGTATTTGGTAAAATGAGAAGGTTGATAGGAGCGCAGAGAGCTACAGTAGAGAAGGGTTGCACCTGGCGAGTGTCCGTAGGCAAGGAAACAGCTGGAGCTTCAGGTTGCTGGGATTGTTCCTGGGGTTGGAAGGCTGTTTGTCCTACTTGTTGCTGTTGCTCAGATGAAGTAGAGATGCCAACAGCAGAAGATGAAGACGATGTTGAAGAAGAGCCGGTGCCCTCCGCAGTAGAAGTAAACGAGCTCTGGGTTTGGCCAAAAGTGCCGGAAATTAACAAAACGAGGGCCGTGGCCGCGCAGATTATGGCCTTGGAAGGCATTTTAACGCAATTTGGTAGCAATTTCTTGTATTATCTTGTATAAAATAGCTTAATATGGAGTGAGCAGTGCAAATTAAAGTGCTAACGCGGATAAATTTTTATTTGAATGAGGTGGCTCTTTCCTGCTCTCTGGAATTGCCACCTCATCACCACCACCCAAATGGAGAATTGATATTCATGAGATTTTACAGCTTTCGATGCTATCTAAGTTGCTAGATTGTGCATCCTTCATTATATTATATTCACTGCTAAATCAATGTATCTACTAAGAAAAAGGCCAAGAAAAACAAAAAAAGTGAAAATGGGATTATTTAGAGAGAAAGCTTGAGGTGGCATTTCCCTTCTTACTTCCCCTGCCGTTCTGCTACCTTTTACTCTTCTTTTAACGGATCATATCCACAATTCATCAAACGAAACCTCCACAGAGGATCCATGTCTTTCCCTTCGCCCTGCTGTTCCTTCTTCTTTTGCTCTTCCAAGTGGCAGCTGACATACTCTGTCACCTGAAACATTTGCTGTAAATCGCCTTCATAGAGCAAAGACAGCTCATATGCGTGGAAATCATTCTTCTTTTCTCCAACTTTTTCCAGCAATTCACAAACTCGCCTTGCTAAATGCCTGCCCTGGTGTTCCTCTTCGTTTTCGGTCGAATCTACTGCTTTTCGAGAGTCTTCTGTTGCTAAAAACTCTTCAATTTCTCTCGGCTGCATATTTACTGTGGCCATAAAGTCATTTACAACTTGCCTTGGATCCATTCCCTCGGGTAGATGCTTGGTGAAAATATGGCTACAGCTGCTAGGGGTGGTGTATTTGTTGCCAGCATTGCTGGTGGTGGTGAGATGAGCCATATCGGGGGTTGTTTGAAAAGTGTTGGCACCACCGGGGGTGCTTTTTGTTTTTGAAAGTAGCCTAAGTTGCGCTCCTATTTGCTGCAAACGCTTTACCGCAAGCATGTAATAGTGAAAATAAGAATGTTGTATCCATTAAAGGACCTGAAGGAAAGTAAGAAGGGTTTTATTTTCTGTCCGAGGCAGCCTCTTGAACGTAGGAAAGTAATGAGCAGCTGCAGGTCCCGTCCCAAAGAAAATAAATTTACAGACTGTTTTATAAAGCTTATTAACAGGAAAGAGAGAAGATGACTTAAAGGGTTAATAAAGGGATGCAATATGTACACTGTAGTGCTGAAGTATCCCAGAGAAAATAAAACAACGTAGGAAACTAATCGTGAAAAGTTGAAAATCAGCGAGAGGAGAAGTAAGAAAAGGGAGAAGCACGCTTTATTCATTTAAAAGATGAGAAACAAGTATAAAAAGGATTAGAAAGTGAATATCATAGTAAGTTCAGAAAGTACTTCAATGAATTTCCTTAACTTTGGTCTTGAAAGAAATAGAACAAGGCGAAACAACAGATACAAAAAATTCGCGGGTATTTTTTTATTTATAGGATAATTATTTCTTGCGTGCAACAATTCTTAAGAAACATTTCGTTGTTGTTGTTGTTGGTGGTCTATCCCGGAAAAGCTGGCTTACCCTTGCCGAGGTACTAAACCCCCCCCCCCCCCCCCCACACACACACACAAAAAAAAAAAAAAAAATTAAAATAAAATATGATACCTAACCCCTTTTATAACAAATCCCACGCTCCCAATATATGTACCATGCATATACATATCTCCATTACTCCACCTCGTCCTCCATGATTATTATGTACATATATATACATATTTAAACATATTCCCCAATTTAATGTTAATTATAGTTCATTTCTATTCTATTTATTGCTGGAATGCTCAACCTCCAACTCCTTCTCCACTCATCGGACGATGCAAAAATCCTTGCTCCGGCAACTGCTCCCCTTCAGAAGCTTGATGGTGTGCAGACCCTGCTGACGGATTTGTCGAAGCTCCATCTGATACAGAATGTTTATCCGTATTAATATTCACATTTCTTCCTCCTGGTCTTTCTGCTCCAAACCCGTTTTGTTGGGCGCCAGCAGCCATCTCCGTTACTAATTGATTATATTGTCGTTGTTGATTGTGATTGTAGTGCTGTGCTCTTACCAATTGTTCAATACGTGGTTCATTCACATATCCACGATCCAAGACCATTTCCCGTGGATATCGTAAGCCCGTAGTAGGATCTAACAAGTACTCCAAATTGCCTCGGAGAGACAACAACTCCTCTAATGAGACACTTTGCAATTGCGTAATCGTTAATTTTAAATGGAAAACCTCTCCAGTGTGTGTCACATGGCTAATGGCGATTGAACCGGCTTCATAGCTAAATCTAATCACGAATGTGCCTGGTGGATGCCCATCTAATAAAGACACCGCTTCTCGACGACCTATGTTGAAGCCACAAAGGATTTGTGGATCCATTCTTTCGTAGTATTCTCGCATTAACTTGAGTAATGCTTGCGTTCTGCGGATGTATATTTGTAAAGACTCGACTTCTTCTTCTGTTGTAGGGCCTCCATCGACACAAGGGCCGTCCCACATTCCACTATCAACTGAGCCTCCGGTACTGCTAACAGGGTGGTTATCTCCAATTCCGTTGGTGCCGTCATCGGCACTAATGGGCCGACTTTTGAGGTAAAATCCAGCACGATGAGCTAAAGATAAATGATCCATTGGGTCTAAACTACGGTTTAAGCCTATAGAGACTTGAAGCTCGTTACTCACATGGGTACAAAAATCGTGAAATGTCCATCGAGGGCGTTGCCTAGGCGGCGGAGGCAATGCTCCTTTCCAGAGAAGCTGCGCCGCGTTTGAGTGCTCCGTGGCGTTTCCAGGGTTGCACACTACGGTGGGAAGGAGGAATACAGTGAAAAGATGGGGTGAAGGAGCTGGGAGGTCGGCATGAAAGGCGATAAATATGGGCTCCTTGTTTGTAGTTTGAGTAAATTGAAGGCCTAGGAAGAGAAAATCGTGAGTGTTGGTGTACACAGGTCTTCCATCATGTAGACGTTTACCGGAGTCGACAATATTCAGTTTAGCGTGCACTTGAGCTCCCACTAACCTAGGGTCGGTTGTCGTCAACGGCATCCAATATCCAATATTTGCTAGATCATCTACAGAAAGTACACTCGCACGCACGCTTACGTCCAGCTTTGCTTCCATAGTAGCTGCTAACCGTAGAGTCACCCGGAAGGGCAGGTTGAAAGGAGCGTAGGGTGTAAGAGGAAGGGCAAACGATGCAGGGGCTTGGGCAATGGAAAGCTCGGCCCCGAGATCTAAATTAACCCCTTGACCATTGATTTGTTGAAGACATGTAAATGACGAAGGTCCAAAGACTCGTGAAGCATCGACTTCGCCTGTCTGGCGGAAAAATTGCTGTTGGATCGTTTGAACTTCCGGCACCAAGGCGTTATTCTGCAAATGTAAGATCATATAAATATGGATAAGGATATTATAGAGACTTGATCACCAAATGAGGGTCTCGATAAGCCTGCCGGCACCTAAAAAAGCAAGTTTGTTTTCATTGTGCAAAAATTATTGTAGAGACGACAAAATCTACCTCATAGGGTTGCAGATAGGGCACACTGCCTGGCATTCGACATAGGCCTGACTTTTCAAGTGCCTGTAATGCAGCCGCCCTCCTTTCTGCAAATGACATGGGCGATGTTTTTTGGCTGAGAAGGCACAAAATCGAATCAGTCTTGCCAGATGCGGCCAGCCGCAAGCTTAGAAGGGTGAACACCTATGCCAAAAATGAGGCTTTCTTTTATATAGCAATAATCCCCAAATTAGGATGGGCACGCCTATGTTTTAAACTGAGGTAGAAAGCAGAAAGGCTTTCTCGGATGACCATGATTATTATTATTGTAGTTGGGAGTAAAAGGCTTAAATCAGCCGCACGGCTGGCGATTAAGGCCAAGGAGAGTCGCGGTAGGGCAGGTTATGTCATCAGTTTCATCAGTTCATCATGATTATCGGGTAGGGATGAACACCCAGGCGACGCATACACCCACCCCTCTGCGATTCTCATTCCATAATAATAATACCTAATAATAATCACCCCCGCTGAGCAGCACACGGCTGTCTGGCAGCACCTATCTTGGTAATCAAGACATCGGTGAATATCACCAAGTGCCCCTCGAGACCCCACGTGAACCAACTTGAACCATCTTATACCCATCTACCTAATTTATTTATATCCATTGATAGAGCGCCCAGTCCTGGGTGGGTCCCTACTCTAAGAAAATCTTCAAGACGCCTACCCGTCACCACACCGCCAACGTCAGCAGAAGAAGGGAATCATCTCCCTTCTCAGCTACTAGATACATGTCGTTGTCCACTGCAGCTGACACCTTCGCCAATCTACATTATCAATATTATCTACCTCGAGCCTTTATTGAACTTCCTGAGCTACCTGCAATGAAATCCTGACAGCCGGGCGAGAAAGCTTGTATGCATGCCCCACTGGGCGAAAGTGCGTCTTGTGCCCCTTGCTTCCCAATAGTCATTTTTGATTCAAATGCAAGCACTGTTATAATGCTGGTTATAGAACCTAAGTACATATCCCTTTGAGAACTCCTGCTTCAGGGCCCTATGTTATGCCTGGAAGAAACCTGTTTTCAATACATCCACACCTTCCAATACTTCCTGATGATAGTGCATTGCGCTATGTACAGAGGGTTTTAATTAATAAGACCTCCCTTTTGCTGAACCTTACTTAAATAATTTATTCATGCGGCAGAGTGCTTTGGCTGGCATATGCCCCACTGGGCGATAGTATGTTGGGTCTCCTAGCTGCTTCTGTGGCCTTTTTATAGTTATTCACAAGATATATACGTAAATATAGTGCACATTCTCTTAAATTAAAGAGCGCCTAGGATACCTGGATCTGAAGGGCTCGGTTTTAAATGCTAGGATTTGTTTTTAACCTACTGTGTAAGAAAGGATCATCACCATGATGGTATCCGATACCGCATGATGATCAAGGCAAGACCACCTGCATGACGTTAGGGAGCTACCATCAGGTGCAATGGAGCAATACTCTCGGTATGCACCCGCAACAGGATCTGCATATAACATCAAGCAATATCTAATATTGAGCTTCAGACTGTAAAAGTTGAGGACTTTGAAGGCGCCGTCAACGTGCAAGACGATGACCGCGGTGTTATGTTTTTGCCACTTTCCAGGCGCAGCGAAGACCATCAGGATGCTCTAGAGCAACTCAGAATAATTGCATATGGTTTACACAGGGTTCGATTTTATAAATAGCAGCTATGAAAAAGCTACAGTCCTCTGGTTCGGCCTCCAGGAAAATGGCGGCAATTCTTTCTTACTCCTTTTGGGCAAAGGAATACCCCCTCTGTGTCAGAGACACAACAAAATCTGTTCACTTTTATAAGAATAGGGAATAAATCAATGGGTTGCTCTTTGTCACGCCCAGGGAAATAATAGCAGCCACCTTTGCCAGCGCCTGCAGACAAGCCTTGAAGGCTAGCTTCAAGAAGACATCCAAAAATAGTTTAATACTAAACCCTATTTACTCAGCCACAGATCTTCTCTTGTTGCAGATAAAATTTCAACAAATTAAGGGATTTGATCAAGCTTTTTACTGTGCTGATCGTATCCACTTGGTCTTCAATTTTACTTTGATCGATTACTAAACTACAACAAACAATGCGCAGAGCGGCCATTCTCGGCTTGAGCGTTGCCGGAGGGTTTGCTGTCGCTGGTACAGACCTTATATACACCCCTGCTCAAGCTCGTCAAGGCCCTGTTGTCTCCAATCCTACTGAACTACCCTCTCGCCAAGATCAACTCAGACGTCTCTCTCACGCCTCCTCCCCTGCTTCCCCTTACGACCTGCTCATCATCGGCGGTGGCGCTACTGGCACCGGCATTGCTTTAGATGCCGCTACCCGTGGTCTAAAAACCGCAATGGTTGAGGCAGAAGACTTTGCTGCTGGCACGAGCTCTCGTTCAACGAAACTTGTCCATGGTGGAGTCCGTTACCTTGAGAAAGCATTCAAACAATTTGATTATGGTCAACTAAAATTAGTATTTGAAGCGCTCCATGAACGCAGAACTGTCCTGGATATCGCACCCCATCTTACTAACAGTTTGCCTATCATGACGCCTTGCTATTCATGGTGGGAGGTGCCTTATTATTGGGCTGGGATGAAAATGTATGATCTCGTAGCAGGCGCCCGAGCTCTCGCATGGAGTCACTACGAAACCCCTTTTAAAGCAAAATCTCAGTTTCCTACTCTGTGTGCCCATCGTGCAGATGGGAAAACTTTAAAAGGGGTGATTATGTATTACGATGGCCAGTTTAATGATTCTCGATTGGCAATTGCTTTGGCATGCACAGCAGCGGGGGCGGGAGCTACGGTACTCAATCACGCACAAGTTGTAGACTTAATTAAAGACAATAATACCGGTAAAGTCATTGGAGCTAAAGTCAAAGATGTTATTTCCGGGAAAATTCACGACGTGTATGCGAAGAGTGTTGTGAATGCCACGGGCCCATTTTCTGATGCCATTCGCCACATGTCACAACCCAAAGCAAATAAAATGATCATGCCCTCTTCAGGGGTACATATCACCTTGCCAGACTATTACTCCCCTGAAAACATCGGTATGATTGTCCCCAAGACCAAAGATGGCCGAGTGGTGTTCATGTTACCCTGGCAAGGAGAGACCATTGCCGGCACCACCGACTCATCTTCTGAAATCACAATGCGTCCCCAACCTACAGAAGATGAAATTCAATTTATTTTGGAGGCAATTTCAGAGTATCTAACTGTAAAAGTACGGCGTTCTGATGTAAAGTCTGCTTGGAGTGGTATTCGTCCTCTGGCATTAGACCCCAACACGCCTGCAGGGGACACGGCCGGAGCTCTCAGAGATCACGTTGTAACCACGGACCCTGACGGATTGATCACCGTTACCGGTGGAAAATGGACTACATACCGTCTTATGGCACAAGATGCAGTAAACGCTGTCGTACAAGCAATACAGTCACCTACAGGACCATGTATTACAGAAAAAATACCATTGGTCGGTGCTACAGGCTGGAGTCCTGGTTTATTTACAGAGGTAGCTCAGAATTATACTGTTCCACATCGTCCTGGGGCTATTGATACCAGGGTAGCGAAATATCTCGCTTCTGCGTATGGTGATCGTGCGCATGAGATTACCCATCTGGCCGAGGAATTCAAACTTGGGAGGAGGTTAGTTCGTGGTTATCCTGTTATAGAAGCTGAGGTTGTATATACCTGTAGACACGAATATTGTGAAACTCCTGAAGATTTCGTTGCTCGGAGGACGAGACTAGCGTTTTTGGATAGGCCTGCTACTTTAGAGGCCTTGCCGAGGGTGGTGGAGCTGATGGCGGCAGAGAAAGGGTGGAGTCGGGGGCAGCAAAAGGCCGAATTGCAACGTGCAAAGGAGTTTTTGAAGACGTTTGAAGCGCCAGAGCCTGTGCCTGCTGGTGCTGGAAAACATGCGGAGGATGTCAAGGTAGGGGCAGTAGATTCAACTGCAATTTCGAGATAAGAGAAGCACCAAGTTTCTTTTTTTAATTTTTGCCCCCGCGCTCCCCCGGCATCTGTCGAGAAAACAACAATTAATTAATAGAGATTAATAAAAACTTGAAGTAGACCTGTGTTTCTTTGGGAATGATTACTATTGTACATCTAACTGCTGTTTACTTTCTTTTCTGTATTCATCTGCCTGTGATATTCCTAATATCTGTGTAGTTACACTAGAGTTTGGGCAGAGCGCCACGAGAAACAAAAAATAAACAAAACAAGGAAGAAAACTAACGAGAGAAAATATCCTTCCCATATCCTAAATTCTAAAATAATATTTAATTAACTACATCAACGATAATTTTACGAGACTTCAGAGGGGCCCATTTCCAGCGTTTATAATATACTGCAGTTACCAATACCAATGACATTGCCACAATCCACTTGACGCCCATCAACTTTCTTTCGTCTGCCTCTGGCTCTGCCGCCCAAGCCAAAAATGTCACCACATCCTTTGCCTGCTGTGCTTCCGTAGCAGGGGTCCCATCATCATACTCAACACCTTCATCATTCAACATCTTTGGCATGGCAATAGCACCACCGGGGAAGTAGGGGTTGTAGTGAAGTCCTTCACGCACGCTGACACCAGCGGGCGGCTCACGGTACCCCAGAAGTAAAGAAAACACGTAATTTTGGCCATTATGGCGAGCTTTAGTGATCAATGAAAGATCAGGTGGGTAGGCACCACCGTTGGCGAAACGAGCTGCTTCCTCGTTGGCGTAGGGTTGAGGAATTTTATCAGATAGACGACCTGGACGGTCGAACATTTCACCTTCATCATTAGGGCCATCTGTGACCTCGATATCAAGAGCCATGTTTTTCGCTTCCTCTTCGGTGTAGCATACACCTACCAAATCACGGAAATGGATTTGATTTAAAGAATGGCAGGTAGCACAGACCTGTTGATAAACTTGGAAACCACGGCGGATTGAGCGAGCATCGTAGGAAGAGAAGAAACCCTCGTGAGGCCATGGGAAGTCTGGTGCGTGAAGGCCGTGTTCAGCTTCATCGGCAAGAGCGACGGAAGAAAGCATGCCTAAACCTACGGCGCCTGCAGCGCCCATTTTCCACCAGCGATTACCGCTGGATGAAGTTGCAGCAGTAGCGGCATCACTGACTTGTGTGTGCATGCTCTGACTGCTTGCCACGGCTGCCCCAGGAATGATCTGTAAAGTAATGGAAAATTTGTGAGGTGTGATTGCATTGAAAATAGATAGGAGGGTAGTAACAAAAGCGAGTGGGTAGTCTTTTACAAATGATTCAAGTGGGCAAGCCTAGGAAGTGCACCCCCGAACAAATTTGTATCAGATCATCAATCATTCGAGACAACTTGCCTGTAACAGCCTGCTAGAGGCGCCCTCCGCGCCAGTAACACCTTGCCGCAGGGCTTTGATTACAGCCCCAGCTGAGCGCAACATTTGGCCTACTCCTTGTTCCCGAATGCACTCTAAATAATGAGAAAGTGGTCGATTTGATCCTATCAACTTATTTGTTTAAAGCAGCAGAGAGTGGGAGAGTTAGTTTAGGGATGGAATTTGCCCTATATACCCTGCTGGGAGAGGCTGGGAGCAGGCAACCAAAACGGAGTTTGAAGAATTATATATCCCAGAAATATAGCTCTCCCAGAAATATAGTTAGGATTTGCAATTACAAGGAGGCCTGATATTTGATTTCAAAGCGATTCCTTGATTCTGATCAGATCTTCACAGTCTGGTTCATGACATTTATAACAGCTCTAATTTTTATATGCGTTTACAATGCGGATTTTCTATCGACATGCAACGACCGCCATCGTCATTTTTCACTGTTAAAGCAGCTTTGGGGATCCAGCCGCCAGCCATGATCAGCGTCGCCAGCCAAACAGTGGCAGTAGCTTCCTCTGCCTCAAAAGGGCAGACATCGCACAAGCAAGCTGGGACATCAGGTAAAGCGAAACAAATGTAGGTGATGCCACTCAGGAGATAATCAGCGCACCCGCAGCCACTAGACTCCAGCCTCAGCCCATTGCACCGCCGGCCAGCCCGTCGTCGTTTGCCAATGGGCATCCAGCATGGTCTTCAGGTCCAGCTTGGTTACTTTTGACCGTCCTTTGATAGTACTCTGCAGCTTTTGCATGTCTGTTGTGTTGACCACGCCCTGCAGCGCCTCGATGAACGTGGAAATGCTGATGCCTGCTCTCCCGCCAAGCGACTTCTCCTTGGCGTCGAACTCCTCCAAAACCCCCTGCAGAGCGTGAATACCATCCTGCAGGTTGCCCTTTTCTTCAGCAAGCCTCTTACCCACCTTCACCACCGCTTCGAGCCTGCCCTTCTGAATCGTGAGACTGTGCGCCTGTTTGGCGTCGGATCTCTCAATGATGCTGTTTATGATCGGTCTCTCCCGCTCCCACAGGCGCCAGAGGTCGGTGCAGGTCTTGCAGTCGCGGAAGGCAATTGAGTGGCTGGCATAGATTTTGGTGGAGGCCTTGGGAACCTCCACAGCGACTCTGGGCGGAGCATCATGGGCGTCTCCTTCTCTATTTTCAATTTTTCCAATCGCCCGACGCTCCTTGTCCAGCACCTCCTCAGCAAACTTTTTGTACTCGGCAGTCTGCATGATGCCATTGATTTCTTTTAGATGAGCCAGCGTATAACGGTTTCCATACCGGCGGTATTTCAAGGGGAGGTTCTGCCAGTGTACCATTCCAAAATATAACAACAACTGCAAGAAGGTCTCGGCGCCTATTTCCTTCTCATGGCATTTGAGCCCTTCGTGCTGCTTCAAGAGCACCTTCAGCGCTTTTCTCACCCCCGGCATGACCGCATCGACCCATGCGTCAGGCACATGTACCTCTGCGCGCCCCAAATAGTGTTCAAACGACCCCTTGAACCCGGCAAGTGCTAGATGTGCACCCAAGGCCGACGACTGGCTTTTTGCGAGGTACGAATTTGCACAGGTGCTGCCTGATTTCCACTCTCCGAGCAGTTCTACGATGTCCACAGAAGTGTGGGCACCAGCCCGAATGGCGGCGGTGTTCCGCATGAGATGCGTCAAGCGGTTGGTTGTATTTCTTAGCCCGGCCTTGCTGAGTTGGTTGCTGAACAAGGAGGTCAATCCATCTGCAGACACAGCGTTATCTTGATGGAAGAGAGGCATCGTGCGCCATTCTACTCTCCTATGTAACACCAAGTCCCCAAATTCAACGTCTCTGCCTGGAGTCAAGGCATCGTAGATCAGAAGGTCGGCTAACCAGCCTTGAGCGTCGAGGTGGGCATGTTTATGGCGACCGCATGCAGCACCACGGAACTCGCCATACTTGTTTGTTTTTGTATTTCCATCCTTTTTTACGTTTAGCAAGCAATGCTGAACTGGGTTTGTGTCTTGGGTTGTTGTGAACATCGCTTTGTACTTCATTGTGCAAAGGTCGCTGCAGCGGGAAGCGCTGTTGAAGCCAAAGGTGATGAACGCTGCAGTCAGCCATCGAGAGCGGCTGTCGCCTCCAACCACCATGCAACTATCAACAAGCTGTTCGTACTCGTGGGGTTTCAGCGTCGTTGTCTCCTCGGTTCCCAGCAACGAATTGGCCTCCGGGGCGAACTTTCTCTCTGCAGTGACTCCCTGCAGTCTCCAAAGCTCCTCTAAACCACGCATCATCCTTTAGGCTACCAGGCCTTGGTATGCCCAGCTGGCACTCTCTTAGTTTCACCATCGCATTCTGGAACGATTTCATACTCCCTATCACGTTTTTGCCATTTTTCCGCAGGTTGTCCACAACAACCTGGGCGGCGTCTGCAACTTTGCTCACCGGGTGGGCGAGGTAGGTAAGAGACTGACCTTCATATTCTGGCCGTTTATTCAGCTCATCTATCGCAGCTTTGAAGTGGTTTAAGTAGGTTTGGTAGCTATCGTTCGTATTATCCGCAAGCCTTCCAAGACGGTCATAAATTCGAACCGCTTGGGCTCGCCTGTTTTGGCCGCCACAACGCTGCAGGTCCTCTTCTGATATGGGTTCAGCCCCTGGACCGGTATATTCCAAAAGGAGGATTGGGTCATAGCTCTCAAGAAACTCCTCCACGTCAGCAATATGCCACAAACGTGCGAGACAGTCGAGGGCGTTGGTAGGCATTTGCATTCTCATAGCTTTTTACACTTTAGTTGCCAGCTCTTTATATGCGTTTTCGAGGTACGGGGGTGGCTATCAGTAGGGGCAGGTGGGCTCGGTCTACAATTAGGTCGAGGTAATGGCAAAGAACTGCTAGAGTCGTCAAGATTGGACTGAACTCTTGGTAAAGAGCTTTAATAGCTATCGAGCTACTAGCTGCCAGCTGCCACCACTCAGCCATCCTTGTCCGTCGCCTACCGCCGCTGATAAAGAGTTTTTATTTTATTTTTTCTGAAAAAGTGGTTATAGTTGCCACCACCCTTGGCAGTGTAAGTTGGGACAGCGCGGCTGCTGCCCAACTTACTGGCGCAATCAATGATATCAAGTGAGTATCCAGTTTTTTTTTTTTTTTCCGTCTTTCCATTGCTTCTTCCATATCATATTGATTTTATTAATGATTCCTCCCATATCTAATTTCCAACGGTGTTTTTCTTTCGCAGGCTGCTTAATTCTCTGGGCAGAAAAAAAGGGAACCCGTTCTACGGCAAGGAAATCTTCGGCGTTTTGGCTGGTGCTGTGGAGACCAAGGATACAAAGGACTTCCAAGACTTGAATGATTTGGTTAAAAAAGGAGGTTTTATGAAATGGGTAGAAGGTGTAGACTTCTATCCTGACCCCAATAGTGCTTGTCCGGCGCTTTCTTGTGTCCCTGCAGCTGTTGGTGGCCCCGGAAATGGCACTGGCACCACCGCCCCTGCTGCACTGCCTCGCAGAGTGAGACAGGTAGCCACCCCAATGCGCAGAGCGCAGGTTCAGGTTCGGCCCCGCCTGGTACCGAAATTTGCTGGCTTCAAACTTTCTAGTTTGATTTAGCAGAACAGCCAGTGAGCTGGAGAGTGTGACCTCGGGACGGTATCTTTCTCTTTTTTAATTTTCTTTTTCTCATAAAAAGCTCTATAGCGTCAGAGCCTAACCAAAAAATAAATTAATGTTTTTCTCTCTCAGATTCTTTCTGTCTCTATTCTCTATTATTCAGTTTACTTTGATTTTTACTTGCACTTTGTACCCGATGGTATGGTATTGCTATTTGTACTGCAATGCCAATTATTCACCACCATTTCTCTATTCTTTTTAAATGCAATTAGTAGTATGAAATAATTAAAACTATATAGACGAGCAAGATTTGCTGTAGGTAGCCAAAGAAAGCATTGCAGTGGTGGCCGGAAGGCGGCGGTGGCGGCTAGAGTGGGACTTTTTCAAGCCAGCAGCGACTCAGCCAAAAGCACTATGAGCGTCTCAGGAAATGCTTAAGAAGCCCTATACTATTTCCAGCTCTTATCCCAGCCTCGATTCCTCGTCTCCCACGCAAAATTTTGCCTCGTTTACCCTGATCAGAGGGGTCCCCAGGGCGGTGGAAATTCGTTCCTCACAAAACTGAGATAAAAATCCAGTGTAGCTGCGTCTGAGCAAGGCAACTCGCTGCATGTGGGCGGTGCAGCAGTAAATGAAAGCCTTGGTGCTGATTACCGGAGGTTTCTCCACCAAACTGGTGCTATTAGACAGCTTGGCAGCCACCGGGGGCTGGAGGGCGGTGGGAGCGGCGGTGGAAACAAGTGGGATTTGCTCATGGCAGCAGCGACTCGGCCAAGAGGAGAACGAGCGCAGCTGGATATTCAACAAGCTGATGTCGATGCTTTGATATCATGGGCGCTGCCAATCAGGGGTGCAGACGCAGCAGGTGATCAGGAATCGCCTGCGCGATCGTCAAGATTGTGATCAGCGCAACATTGGTGGTGAGCAGGCAGCTGCAGCCTCTTGCAGAAACTTGGCCTTCATTTCCCTCATGCAGAAATCGTTGAAAATGGCGTTTAAATGCCAGTTCCCAGCCATCTCCCAGCTTTCTCCCAGCCTTGATTTCTCATCTCCCATCTGGGTTTTACAGAATTGATAAACAGTGGTGAAGATCAGGTGCGCTGAAAAGCGGATCTCCCCCACACCAGCAATTTTCAGCGCTGCGCTGAACAGCGATTTTCAGTATGAGGGCGCACTGGTGCTTATCATTGCTCATTACATTGCTAGCGCTGAAGATCACTGAGGATCACTGGTGCTTATCATTGCTCAATACATTGCTAGCGCTGAGGATCACTGAGGATCACAGCACTGAAAATTGATAACGTTTGCACCAGCGCTGGGAAGCGCTGGTGCGTTTAAGTGACACTAACATGCATAGAAACACTGCGGTATTGCAGCGTTTGCAGAGAAACCAGGCGGTTGCACCTGTCCAGGCACACATCCTTGGTCACCGTCCCGTCCCCCAATTCCCTACCCCACAGCAGACTCTCTATCAATAGCCATCATCGAAGGGATAGCCCTAGATGACATATATAGTATACAAATGCCTAAATAGAGGGTCAATGGGGGAATTGGGTGGAGGGGTAGGGACCATACGAAGGACATGTGTTGACATGCGCTCACCGACCAGCACCGCAGCAGAAAAAAGGGAATCGTTTCTTGCACAACAAATACGTTGTATTTTAGTATTTTTAAGCACTTGTAACAACTAATTCCACCAGCTAATGGCGTAAGTAGTAGCTCTTGAACCAAGGACGAGGGAGTGCTGGCGGTGCACTCAAACAAGCCCAGGAATCGCCTTAATACAAGCAAAGGAACGTAGCTGGGTCCCACCAATCAACATAATGTACATTTTTAGATAGTATCAGCAAATAGTTCAGCCCGGAGTAATGCAGAGCACTATCAAGCACAGCGCTGTAGAGCGCTCCGGCAGCACCGTCATCTAGATGGGCCACAAGGACCTTGGAAACTCAACGTCCAAATCCACCGACCCCAGAAATGAAGAAACCATAGTACCTCAAAGCAATATAACTGGTAGAATGTTTGGTCCAAGTGGGCTCTTTTATAGGAGTGCTGATCAGCGCTGTCTCAGATGGCGCTCTGCAGCAGTGATCATCACATGTGCTGATGGCTGCTCAGTGCTGAAGAGCGGAGTGCTGAACAGTGCATGTGGATTTTTGCGCTGCTGCAAAAAGTAATTTTTATTACTACTGCTGCCAGCCACTGTTCATCAATTCTTTAAAACACAGATGTCCCACGCAAAATAATGATCTTTCTTCAACTTTGGGCAAAAAAGCCCTGAAAATTATAACAAGACGCAAGGCCACAGGCTCATTGCCACATAAACTAAACAAAGTGATAACCAAGAATCTCTAGAAAGGAGCACTCGTGCTACAGGGTTTCTTAAGTTTCTCTGGCTGGACACCAATGTTGCAACGAGGAGGTCGTGCTGCAACTGAACAGTTGCAGGTTTGGTAAGTTATTTTACTATGTTGATTCTGATGAGTTGAATAACATATCCCCGGAACAGTGCATGATGTTTGCTCCTGAGATTCATTTTTATTATAATTCCTGGTTTTTTCGATTCTATGGTTGACCTTCTTACCCTTTATTCCTCATTACTATTACAGCCTGCGCGCGTTTAGTACTGCCCCTGCCTCAGGAGGAACAGAAAGAACCCATTTCGGGGGGCTCAAAGACCAGGACCGCATTTTCACAAATATTTATGGCCGTCATGACCCTTTTCTCAAGGGTGCTGAGGCTCGCGGTGATTGGCATCGCACCAAGGATATCCTCACCAAGGGTGCTGATTGGATTGTAGATCAGATGAAGAAGAGTGGTCTTCGTGGTCGTGGTGGTGCTGGATTCCCTTCTGGACTTAAATGGAGCTTCATGCCCAAGGTTTCTGACGGACGCCCTTCGTATTTGGTAGTCAATGGCGACGAGTCTGAACCTGGAACATGCAAGGATAGAGAAATTATGCGCAACGAACCCCATAAACTTGTAGAAGGGTGCTTAATTGCAGGTACAGCTATGCGTGCTAGAGCGGGATATATTTATATTCGTGGAGAATTTGTAAATGAAAGGCTGGCTGTTATGCGTGCTATTGACGAAGCATATGCCAAGGGATACCTCGGTAAGAATGCATGCGGAAGTGGTGTGGATTTCGATTTAAATATCCATTGGGGAGCTGGAGCATATATCTGTGGTGAAGAGACCGCTTTAATTGAAAGTTTAGAAGGAAAACAAGGAAAGCCTCGTTTGAAGCCCCCATTCCCTGCCAACGTTGGTTTGTATGGATGCCCTTCTACAGTGACCAACGTTGAAACTGTCGCTGTCAGCCCTACCATCTTAAGACGAGGCCCTGAATGGTTCTCTTCCTTTGGTCGCAAGAATAACCACGGCACTAAATTATTTGCAATCTCTGGACACGTCAACCGCCCTGTTACCGTTGAAGAAGAGATGTCCATCCCATTGAAGGAGTTAATTGAGAAACACGCTGGTGGCGTCCGTGGTGGCTGGGATAACTTACTTGCCATCATCCCTGGTGGGTCCTCCGTGCCCATGCTCCCCAAAAATCTGTGTGACGACGTTCTCATGGATTTTGATGCGTTGAAAGAACGTCAATCTGGTCTTGGTACTGCTGCTGTTATCGTTATGGATAAAAGTACCGACGTTATTGAAGCGATTGCAAGATTAAGTTATTTCTACAAACATGAATCTTGTGGACAATGCACACCATGCAGAGAAGGAACTGGTTGGTTGTATGATATAATGTCCCGTATGAAGAAGGGAGATGCCCGTGTAGAGGAGATTGATATGTTATGGGAGTTGACAAAGCAGATTGAAGGGCATACCATTTGCGCTTTGGGTGATGCCGCAGCATGGCCGGTGCAAGGATTGATTCGACATTTCAGACCGTTGATGGAGGCGAGAATTGAAGCTGCTAGTGAGGAGCAACAGCGTATTGCTGCTTAGATGTTGTAGACTTTAGATGTGTTCGTGTTTGTTTCTTATTCTTTTGTGTATTAAATGCTTTTCTGGCTTTATATCAGTTCTATAAAGTCGGTAGTGGCGTAGGGAAATAAAATTTAAGTTCAGCAAATAATATCAAGCTGCCAGTTCGCATAAATATTTTGTTTTGATAGCTTTTCGCGTTTACTGCATATGATATGGATGCCCTTGCGCTGCTCTACTGAAGACTGAATGTAAGTAGGCTCGTAAATTGAAATTCTCAAGAGCCATGCCGGGATCAAGACCTTTTGATTTTCCGAGCAAGAAACAACTCTTAAACTGTCCAACCGAGTTAAAAGAGGCCCTCTTTTCAGTAGCTGTAGAAACTACAGACTGTATAGACTCGATACTAGTTCGCTTTCGCTAAGGATTTGGCACCCTTATTGCTATTTTTGCTTCATTCTTGAGCCAAAGGTTTAGGATTCAGCACTAAATTGATAGTTTCGCGGTATAAACGTAGCTAAAACACTGACAGAAATAGCAAGGTATGTGCTAGGTTTATTTGGAGAGGGAAAATCAGCTTGGAAATCGCGAGTTAGTTGAATTGCAAAGATAGATCTGGTGTGCAATTGCGTCTCGCAGCTCTTCTGCTTGCCTCGCCAAGGTTGTTAAATTGGTCTCTAAGATGGTGATATGCAATTGAGCTGCTTTAAAGGTTCTAGAATAGCCTCAGCTGCGACGCATATAGCCACCAATCACACCACTGCGATCTTCACCTTCTGTTGAGGATATTAGCGCTTGCTTGAACGCTTTTCTCACCAATTCCTCACCAACCCATTTCCCTGCAGGCCTTTAAAATACTACTAGACGCAAGAAAATGGCGAGCAGTCTCCGCCGGTGTAGTGCAGCCTTGCTGCTGTTGGCAGCAATTCTAGCATGTGCTGTTGGCAGTGCTCATGCAGCCGCTTCCCCTGAGCAGGAAGAGGCTCTTTTACTCTTACGGGCCGCTATCGATCGCCAGGGTACCTTGCAAAACGATTGGTCCCCTGCTACTGATCCTTGCACTTGGAGCGGCATTTCTTGCTCCACCACTGGTGCCGTCACTGGAATTAATCTTCAAGGCAAAAACCTTGAAGGCCAGCTCCCTACAGATGCTGACTTGTGGGATAAACTCAACACCGTCACTGACATCAACCTTGCGGATAACAGGATTGACGGATTCTTGCCTGTTGAAATGAGCTCTGCATCCAACCTCGAGTACTTCTCCATCCGCAACAATGGAATGGCCTCTGTTCTTCCCGAGTCCTGGGCTGAACTTAACAAGCTCAAAGGACTTGATTTAGGTGAAAATCAGCTTTTCGGTGATCTCCCCGCTGACTGGTCTAAACTCACCAGCCTTACTGCTTTAGATTTAAGCTCCAATTCTCTTGGAGGCAAGATCCCTCCCTCATGGAGCGATCTCACCAACCTGGATGCCGTTTCTTTCGCTGGAAATGCTGATATGTGCGCTGCTGGAGCTAGTGAAAAGGCTACTACTATCTATTACGGTCCTTGTGACCCTTCTTCCCCTGTATTGCCGAATATCAATCCTTCTTATGCACCCAGTCCCGCCCCAGCTCCATTGGCGCCTGTGCCTGTGCCTGCTCCCGGGCCACTTCCCGTGCCTGTGCCCGCACCTGCACCTGTCCCTGCGCCCTTGCCTGTACCGGCACCTACTCCTGCTCCCGTGCCTGTCCCTGTCCCTGCTCCCGTCCCTGCCCCTACCCCAGCCCCAGCCCCAGCGCCTGCCCCTGAGGCTTCCAAACCCACTACGTTTGCTTCTATGAACTTCACCGTCAGCGGTGTCACTCAAGCCCAGTTCAATAAAAACTCTGCAGCATACAAGACGGTAATGGGATCTGCTGGCGGTGTTGATCCTGACTGGGTCGATGTCACTGCCACTCCTCAAGATGCTACCTCTGGTGGCTCCCGCCGTCTTTTACAGCAAGGACCCATCGGGGCAGCTGCCACTCCGTTGGCGTTATCCAACCAGCTCTTCTCTGCTGACCCTTCTGCCACTACAGCCAGCCTTCAAAAAGCTGTGTCTGATGGATCTTTGGGGAGACAACTCAGTGCTTTAGGTATGACATTGGATACCAACTCTGTGACTATCTCTGACAATCCCGCTCCATCTGATGGCGGTGGCTCCAACACCGGCGCCATTGTCGGTGGCGTTATCGGCGGTGTCGCTGGTGTTGCCCTCCTCGGAGGTGCCGCTGCGTACGCCATGAAGAAAAACAAGGCCGGAAAGTCTGGTGGTGCTCTCCCCAAGACTGCTACTGGAACCAAACGTGGCGCTGCCATGTATACTGAAAACCCCGCCTTTGATAATGCTGCTGGTACAGGTGCAGGTGCAGGTACAGGTACTACTGAGAGCGGTATCCCCGAGCCCAAGAAAGCAGCATCTAAGACAACGTATGATAACTCTGCCTTCAATGCAGGGGATCCCATGGCTGACACACCTCGTGCTGCTACGGGTGCCCCAGCAGTTGACGGCCGTAATGAGCTGTATGAATCTAAAAATTCTCAGCTTTCTGAACCTGATCAAATGGGTGGCTATACCCCATCTGAAATGTCTCAGCCTCAATCTGCTCGTTCCCGTCTTGATTCTGCCCGTTCTGGTCTCAGATCGAACCCTACGTTCAAGCCTACTCAGGACATTCTCGACGATAGTGACGATGATCAGTTTGCCGATGCCGGCAACAACCCTATGTTTGAGTCTGCCCGTAGCGGTACTGATTTGATGGCCTCTGCCCAGTCAGATTTACAATTGGATTCTTCAAGAACGTACGATACTGCCCCTGGGTCGAGTCGTACTGCGACTGTTGCCTCGGCAAGATCATCTCAGCCAGTGAGCAATCCTATGTTTGGCAGTGACGCTGCTGCAGCTGATGCTCAGAATCCTTTGTACGATGCCAAAAAGTAAAGAAAAATGGAAATGTATGGTAATAAAGTGATTTTTACTATAATCAAATAATTAATTCTACCTGGTTTTAAAGACTACTGAAAAGTGTTTTGTGTCTGCCCTCTCTAGGTGATAAAGAAGATTCTAAAGAAAAAAGGAACTTTCTTTTCTTCTTCTTTTTCTACCTGTCATTATTACTAGATGATTTATTTCCTTTCCCTCTTTTTTTTTTTTACTTTTCTACTCCTATTTACTGTCGTCAATCGTTCGAACGCTTCTCTGTTGTTGGTTGGCTGTCCCTCTTTAAACAACCTTCCTTCGATTCTAATTTATTTGCTGCTGTTGTTTCTTCGTTTATCCCCCTTCTACTCCAGCTTCCCTTGTCTACAAACTGGGAACTGGGATAAACCCTCTTTGTACCCTTTGTCGTGTTTGTTCTTCCTACTACATCATATGATCTTAAAACACCACTTTAGACAACTTTAGCACACTTGAATATATATATACTCGAGTTATTCAGTCCAACACCGCAGCATTGGCAGGAACTTTCAAAAAAGCACAATTACCCAGACCGTGTTCTCTATGCTTTTTTAAGTCCGTTCCAAGCAAAACCGCAGCTAAAATCGACAGTGCATCCCCATGGGAGACTATCAGTATCGTAAACCCCCTTCTCCGCTCTTCAATTGAGTCTATGAAAGCCTTTACTCGCCTCACGACGTCTTCTACGCTCTCCCCACCACCAGCTGGTTTTATCGCTGTATCCTTCTCATCATTCACCCAAACATCATTATAATGCGAGGTAGATTTCTGGTCATACTCTCCAAAATATCGCTCAGCAAGCTCAGGTGCTTTAGCCCATCGCGAGTCCTTGAAACCTACTTCCAGATGGCGTCCCGCTTGCAATGCGGTTTCCACCGTTCGTGAAAAAGGGGAGGTATAGACAAGAAACCGGTCAGGATCGAATGATCCGTCAAGGGTTTCGACAAGAGCTTCTCCTGATGCGTCTGCTTGTTGTCTCCCGAGGTCTGAGAGACCCCATTTTGGGTCACAGCCTTCATCCATTGAACTGATTATAACGTCTTGGGCATTTGCGTTGGAGTGACCATGGCTGCACAAGTTACGAGGGGATGTAGAGTAGACAATTCTTAAAACGGGATGGAACAGATGGGTGTTTTCATCGAAAGGAGCCTGAACCCGACTCGGTTCGGAACAGACAATTTAAATATTTTAATAATTGTCTTTTAACTACTCACCGCAAGAGAAAGTAGGTGTTTTTCAGACGCATCCTACCAAAATAAATATGCTTTTATAGGAATGGAGGTAGAATTTTTATTATATCTCCACGGAATCGTCGCCATTGGCAGATCTTTCTTTCGTATTTTTCTATTCCACTATGTATGATACCGTAGTACGCAAGAAATTAGGCGTATAAAGAAACAATACAGGACTCTCTGTAGCTGCAGATCATTTAGGTTCTAAATATGTGTCTTCTGACGAGTGCGCCTTCACAACCGACGGGAAACCCCCCGACAGAGTTTCAGCAGTTCTTGAGGAGAAACTTTCTCAGAAAGCCAAAGAAGAATCTAAGAACCTTGTGATCCACAGTTACCTAAAGGATTGGTGAAAGGGATGCTTCTCGGTGGGCTACGTTTGGCCGCTTGGGTGTTGCGGAATTGCGGAGCGGCGCCAACAACCTTGTTGGAGCTCGTTTACGACGTATCAACCACACTAGCTCCCCTGGTAAGGTGGCTACGCGGCTTAATCAGATTAGATATTTTTGCTGCTTGACGAGGTTACCCACTTCACTACTACTAGCGATCAGCGTTTACGCGGTGGCCTTTTTAATACAGCGGAAAGAGATGATTCAGCTTCAAAACAGCGCTCTGTTACTCTCTAGCTAGCCCAGAGAAAGAGAAACTTCCATTATTCCTCTACCTCTTCTAAAAATTTCTTATAACTAGCATTGCAAATCAGCCAAACGTTCTTTTATTTTTGATGCGCTGGCATGTCGTATACAAGTTTTATTTTAGGCGAGCTACGGCAACATATTTTTCTGCAGGCGCTGTGACTTCGCAGTGCATCCTTTTCGTTTTTCCCTTATGTTTTTGCTCTGAGAACTACCCCGCTTTGCTAAAAAGGAGCTTTCTGGCTGTTTTGGGTTGCCAGACCCACACCCAAATAGTCCTACAACAGGCCGAGTTCCTTCTACCAGCTCTACGAATCAAAACTCGCGCTTACAAACCTGGAATGGCTCTCACCTTCTCCCATACTGCTTTATAGGTACATTCCCATTAACCCTGATGTCTGCGTTGCCATGCTCTTCTGTGCCCACTATCTCCCTATACTAGCGCAAGTTTTGGTCTAGACAACCCAGTCGAATAGAAAACCTATTACACAAAAACTACGCAGCCTGCTGCCTCAATCTACAATAAGTTGCTCTTTGTAAGCTGACCTCACCCTGTATGATAAACTAAATTGCTTACCCTGTCCCAAGATCTTCTAGGTAAAAATACTACAAGATGAAACCAATTATTAAGCATATATGCTTCTATTAGTGCACTATTACGTGCCATATACAGTGGTGCTTCTTTTGCCGCCGATTCTACTCCAAATCGCCCTCCCGGGAGTAAAACCGGCCGAGAATGCTGGCACCCCATTGCTTTCTCAATAAATCATCTTTTGAGCCAATACAGCTGTCGCAATATTGGTAGTAATCAAATTTCGATAACAGGTACTTTTTCGCATTCTCAAAGACCACTTTATCATTCCAGATACATTCGCTTTCTGGGGTCCTTGGCTTATTTGTGGCTCGGAAAAGATATTCTACCTCTTTTTTTCGGCGCTGTAGGCGGCCATCCATGTAATCCAGGTACTCATTTATTGCATTACTTGGGAAGCATTTAGCATGAATGTTTGTATACGAATCAACGAGATCCATGGAAAACCGGTCCATCTGCAGCAAACACCGGTTTACTTCTGGAATAATCTCCCGACTGCAGTTAAATGTTATACGTCTGTAATTGCACATGGACATAAGGTGTCCGATAGGATCTCTACATGGGATATGCAACTCGATAGGCACATCCCAGTTTTGAAACGTATCTGGCCAGAACTGCCACCCCGTCTCATGACTCACATAATCGCAATTTTCGTAGCCTATTTCATTCATTACGTTGCTGGGGACTCTCATTCTGCTGTATCCTAAAGTTTTGTCAGGAGATTTCCAGTCGGTTTCATTTTGTCTTAAGGTCGCTTGATAGAAATCGTACGATTACCCTTTATGCCCACAGACACGTTCAAATCTGGCTGCAAGCTCACCATTTAATGTTGGTCCTGCAGTTTTTGCCATATGGACGTGTCCATAAATGGTGCTGTCTTTCACACTATATACTCTAGCTGCATATTGTGGACGTCCAAGGCTAGAGGTCATGACTGCAGCTGAGAGGATAATCACGGCAGTGAAAACCAGAGAGACAGAGCTCAACGTCTTTTTTACAGCGGCACCTGTGCCCTTCATATATTCACAATTTTGGGATACCATCGTAATCGAAACCGTTTAATTGACTCTAATCAAGTCTCTTGATTCCACTAGGCTCTAGTTGTTGGCTCCAAATCGCCAACAAGTTAAATAGAATTATATTAAAGAACCTACGCAGCTTGCTGCGTCAATTTACAGCAAGTTGCTTCTTGTAAGCTCGCTCTGTATTATAAACTTAATGACTTAATAATTCTTCATAAGAGAATACGTGGTGGAGGGTGCTTTACTTACGCTCTTCTTGTTCGGCTGGTTTGCCTCGACTCATTAATGACTACTAGACAGCTTTTTGACTTTTTCAAAAAGTTTTTGGTGCAAACTTAATCTCGATGCAAAATGCAACTCCTGTCTTAGAATATTTCGATGGTTTAAAAGTTGCCTTACCGCATATACACACCCAATAGATGATGTATATTCTTTACCAGGCTTGGAGTTCGTTTACAGCTCAAAATTGAGCTGCTTGAGCTTTTATGCAAGTTGCATAAAATTTGCCTAGAGATCGAGGCACAACCCTAGGAGCCCCCAAATCCGTTTTCAAATCCTAACAGTTGACCAGTTGACCAGTTGACCAGCCCACCAGTCGAAACTGAACAGGAAAGGTATAAATGTACAAATTCTTGGTTTCTCTGCCCTTTTCACACTATAATATAACTCTTGTAGTTCATGAAAGCTCATTAAACATGGCGATACCTCCTTTGATAGAAGAATCAGCTACCCCAACAACCCCCGAGGCCGTCGTGGCAGCTGCCTCCACTTCCTTTGCTCATTTCTCTTCTCTCGCAGCTCGTGACGCTCCAGAACTTCACATCAACGTCCCTCACCACATATTAAGGCAAGATATAGTAAAATGTGTGGAGAAAACTTTAAGACGACCGCTCGAGGCAAAAGAGCTCGCGATGTTTGCGCAGTGTTTCTGCCTTGATGCTTCCAGCCTTATCAGTTGGCAAGAATTTAGCGCTTCGCTATTGAAAATGGAAGAGATGAAGATCCAAAACGGTGTTATATACCCAAAACGGACGTTATTCAACTCCAGAGCAAGATTATTGGCTGCGAGGAAAAAAGGCTTGCTAGCTGCCAGTAGTGGTACACCCGATGCAGCTTCATCGATTCCGCTAACAAGCTCACAAGAAATTGGATGGGGCCACGGTCCAGCACTTGCTGCGAGGGTCTTTTCAGCCCAGGAACAGGTGAAAGGCACCCGACAGCGTGCTGCTTTAAAGGGTTCAGATGTTACCGCTGGAGGAGAGGGGACAAGCTTGGCATCGTATTATGGCCCTAGCCTTGGAAGAACTTTTTAAATCATTTTTACAACCATGTATGCTGCTGTAGATCAATCACTTAATAGAGTAGAAAACATTAATAGGGATAAGATAATAGGGAAAATCGTTACGTCGTCTTATATGATTATTCGTACTTGGGGATTATTTGATTCAGTTTATGGACTGCGAGCAAACTAAGAAGAAATTTCGAAAGGAAAAACAACAACAAATAAAAGATTAGAATGCGTATATATGTGCTTGCTACCAAAGACATGCATGTACTTTTTAATAGCAAAACATTAATAAAAAAGTTGAAACTAACAAAAAAATTGAGCCCACCGTCTCCATCAACTCTATCCCAAGGCATCTCCTCTCTCTCTCGCACTCGTATTTAAAACAGCCAGCAGGACTACTGTCCATTATATAATCTATACAGCACAATCGACAATAACACAGCACTCGCTGTCGCCATAATAGACGTCATCACCAACCACGGTCTCTCACTTCGTCTTTGTTGGCTGGCCACCGCTTTTTGAAGCATCGTCTCAACATGGACATCTCTCATTTTCCAAGACTTTTGCACCTCTGCAGCGATTTCTTCAAGAGGAAGGTCAGGACTGATGATAATATCTCCTACAGGGCCATCAAGAGAAGCAGTAGGAGAAGCAGAAGATGGCTCTTTAGTATCAGATCTCTTCTTCGTCTTCTTCTTTTTATTCTCTAGACCGCTGCTGCCGTTTTTATCTTTTTCTCCCTCTTGACCTTCCTTACTACTAGTAGAGGTGCTTTTCTTATTCCCAGAAGAATAGCGAGGCCAAGGGCTAGATGGAGCGGCAACAGCAGCGCTCCCATCTGCTTCGGCTACAGCATCAGCTGCCGAATCGTGAGCAGCTGGTACTCCAGGTAACAATTGTAGTGCTCTACTCCACCACGTCTGAGAAGATTGTTTTTGGTGTTGTTGGTCTGAATCGTCAGCATCTGTGCTGATATGTGCTGTTCCATTAGTAGAGAAAGAGGTATCTAGAGAGGCGCTAGGGATAGCATCAGCAGCAAGAGAGGCTATAGGGTCATCGTCCTCAGTATCAATACCGAAATTTACCCCGTCGTCTCCGTTATTGGTAGGAAGCACAGAATGAGAAGCAGGGTCCTCTGCAGCCGCAGCTGCTACCGCAGCAGCCGCAGCGGCTGCCGCCGCTTGCGCTGCAGCAAGTGCTGCTGCAGCACGTTCTTCAGGCGTGTGTGGTGGATGAGGAGCAAGAGAAGGAGAGGCAACTACCGTTGTTGCTGTTGCTGCTACTTCCTGCTGCTGCTCACTAGCAATTCTACTATTGTTTTCTGCTGTTCTTTCCTTCGCAAGTTTTACTGCCGTTTTTTCTAACGCCGCAGCAGCTTCCTGCAGCGCAGCATTCGCAGCACGCACGTCTCCAGCAACCACCGCCGTCACCGCCATTGCTTCCGCTGCTGCAACCGCCTTTGCTGCTGCTTCTGCGGCAGCTGCATCTGCACCAGGAACTCTTGAAGTACTTGAATTGAGGTCGTTCACCTCTTGGGTAAGCTGCTGCATGGTTGCTGCCATCTGCTCTAGTTGAGCTACTGCTTGTTCTTGGGCCGTCGGGTCAGTTGCCGCCGGTATTTTGCGCAGCATTGAGACATCTAGAGGAGCACTGGCAGCAGCATTCGTAGTAGCACTGCCACTACCGTTGCTAGAACCATCAGTATCACTGCTCCCTCCATCAACGAGTTTCATTTCAATCGGTGGAGGTAGTATTAAAGAGGGACTAGTAGAGCTGCCATTGCCGATCCCTGTGCCATTACCGATCCCTGTGCCATTGCCTCCATGTATATCATCATCGGTACTCTCATCAGCACCAGAAGGTGCACCGTTATCATTTTCTCTATCAGCCACAACCTTGGCTGCAGCAGCTTCTCGATCTGCAGCTTCCCCGCGAGCAGCCCTCGCCAACCTCGCTGCGGCTCTTGCCGCTGCGGCTTTTGTCACCGCCACCGCTGCTGCTGCCGCAGAGGCAGCAACAGCAGCACGTGAACTCGCATCAGCTGCAGATTTCACATCAGTAATTTGACTCATCATTGGGTTTCCATCGCTGTCCAGTTCGTCTTGTGGGCTGGTAATAGCCCTCGCCCAGGCTTTAGCTTCCCTGTACCCGCTGTCCGCGTCATCATCTTGGAAAGGCCGATAAGTTAAACTTAGATGCACAGCACCTTGAGTATTCTCACCAGGCATGCTACTTTCTACCGGTAACCACACATCAAAGGTGCTTCTATCTGTCGGCAAGTCTGCTAACTGGAATCGAGCACCACCAACTTCTGTCCGGCCTGTAATCGGGCTATCGCCTATTAATATGTCTAGAGTCTGGACGGTAGGATCTTCAACTAAGAATTGGAATTCCTGGTTCCATACAGGAGCACGGTGACTTGAAGTTTGACTGGTTTCGCTATCTCTACGGGATCGTACAGCTTGAGAACCTAATAAAATACGGCAATATGGGTTAGATTGCCAGGGAAATCCCCAAACAGGCAAATTTCTCGCTTCTTTGAGTACGACTTGAAGCTCTCCTTGGAATAAATCCGGTAGAGAGATACCCCCTGCTGCACCTTGGGGGCCTAGAGGTAACGCACTAATTAAGGCGTGCTCTAAAGCATCTGCTTGGAGCACCGCTGATGCTACCGCCCTCATGACGGCATCTCGGCCTACGGCAGCTTCCGCCACAGCAGTCACTGCTGGCGGGATATTAATCTCTAGTCTATTTGGCAATGTCATTAATCCAGGCAAATCTATTGTAAATAGCTTCGATAAGAAAGGCTGTAATATAGGGATTCGCATTAATCGAACTCGATTGTAAGGCGACAATTGCACTTTGATAGTTGGGGGTCCTACAAAGGCTAGAGAAACAGTCCCCACGTAAGGACACATGGGTGCTAACCTTAGTTTCACCCACATAGTACACTCTAAATCTATATCCGAGACCATAACTGGTACTTTCACTCTCCACTTGCCGGTGCCGCATTCAATCAACAGCAACATTCGGGCACCGCCTGTGTACCGAACATCCACGACTCCAGTTAAATCTGAGTCTTTTCTACTATTTCTGCGCCGCATGTTACTAAAATAAGGTGCTTCATGGTCTAGAGTAAACTCGGCTATGCGTAGCCTTTGAACAAATCGTGGCACCATGCCATCAGCTACGAGGTTATCAAGAACGGGCTGTAACAATCCAGCAAGCCAACGTTCTAACCCACGCTGGTAGATTCTCCAAGCTTTTCTCCAGCACATATTGACCCATTCCACGGTTTCTTCATCAGCTTCGAAACCAGTATAATTACTGCTGCTTGTAGTACTGCCCTCGGCTGCATCAGCATTGGCTTCAGGCTGATTTTCTCGGCCTTGCCAAATAAAGCGACGCACCAAATAGCGGACTAATGGTAGAGTTCCGATGAAATCAACGAGGTAATGGATCGATACAGCTGCTGCTGCACCCATCATGAAGAAGCGTAGGTTGGCTGGGGGCGGTGGTCGAGTGGCAGCAGTAAGGGTAGCGGCAGCTGATGTTGAAGCCAAGTCTATTCCTGTAGGAATACCCCGCGCGTATTGTGGACTAGTAGAAGAAGCATGAATAGATTTAGTAACTGCGGGGTTAGTCGTGCTGCTGGTGGAAGGCTCGGCGCTTTGAGAATGAAGCCATCTCAAGCTGCGACTGGGTGCTCCCGTCGCCTCTGCTGTTTTAGAAATGTGCACAGCTCTACCAATGTCGCTTCGCATTTCTGCATTTTCTGATGCAGGCCGTCCATTAATACCTCCTCGACAGACTGTGGTTGGTGCCCAGCGCCTTGCTAGAAGCGTTTTCTGCGGGATTTTATAAATTGCAAAATCGTAAGAAAAATGTTTGGTCATTTCGGGTATGCTCCCCTTGAACGTGAATAAAAATGCACATGCGTGTTAGAATCTAGGGTATTATTCTACTTACGGGTATGCGGTGCTCACTCGGTGCGTTGAGCTGCGTTAAACGGTGAATATGGATGAAATTGCGAGAAGAACTGGCCTTTAGGCCGCCTCTTGCAGCGCCGGTTTCCATGTACCTGGCTGAAATGTATCAATCAAAGGTACACCAATGCATTGCTATTGTGATCACGCTGTGAGTTGGGGTACCTAGTTGTGAATTTTATTCCTAGCAATGCAGATTAATTGATGTTTTTCAGTTGCAGAGAGAGGACTAAATCTCTCGTCTTATAGTTGTAACTAAAGATTCTAATATGGGTATTTCATTTTAATGACTGATTTCGTCTTAGGGCTTCGCTTACAAAGCTGAACTCACCGCGAATGCAGCCACCTCAGCGGCGACGCTTTCCCCCTTTTATCTTAGAAGTCAAGAGCTCTAGAAAATTATTCGTTGAATTATGCTGAGCATTACATAGAAATTAGTGTCACCAAAGTTTGTAAAATAAAAAAGCAATTCGATATAGTATGCAGCTATCTTAATTTATTTTATTTTCTCAAGGCAGCACCGTCAAATCTTCTTTATGACATCAGGACTAACCCGTGTGCCTATACAACTATGTTGAAAAACTGCATCTTCTATTCCAACTACTTGTCTTTTAATAAAGAATCTTAGGATTGTCTTCCTTAAGCGCGCACCTGTACATTAATAGAGGAAGTTATAAGTGTTAGATCACCATTCCCGCAGCAGTAAAGAGGTTCAAGTTGAGACTTTGGATTCATTTCTAGCTTACCTTTCCGATGATGTGTAAAAGCATAACGACCATAATGAATCCAATTGCAAAGTACATCACCTGATCCTGTAGAGTTATAATGGAAAAAAAAAGAACATAGTTTAGTAACAACAATGACATTGTCAGTGGCGGCATATTTGTGTTAGAGGAGAACAACAATAGCAAATCAATGCTTATGCAATTCAGTATGTGTAGACAGATTACTACTACTTACGGGCGAGAGCTGGAAGAGAGAGCTATCTTCGGCATAGAAATAGCCAGGTCTAGCAGCAGTGCTGCGGGCTGCAATGACGCAAATGGCCGAGAGAAAAAATGAAGTTAGGACACAGATCGCAAGCTTTGATCAATGATTAAATACATATCTATCGATATTTTGCGCAAATAGGAATTATTGGGTGCATGCGAGGCCCAACAAACTTTAATCACGTTCAGCAATCTTACTGGACCGTCTTCTGGTGGCAGCTGCAGCTGGGGCAGAACGAGGAACGGCAGCTCCAGAGCTTCCACCGCGTGATACAAGTGTGCTGGATTGACTGCCGGAGCCTTTAGGAGGCATGTTGTGTTTTGTCTAGAGAAAGAACTAGTGATGGAGGGAAAATAAGTAGCAGGCGCTTGGCGCTCGTCCCTCTTCTACAGTAAAACAATATGATGTTCGATTTACGTTGAATTTGATTCAAATACTCGCTGTATACGAGACGAGCGCCCAGTCTACGCACTTTTCTTCCGCTTGTCCGACAACAGGACAGCTTCTCGCTATTGTGAAGGCTTACCTTGAAAGATTCCGCACATATTAATCTTTACTTTAATTCAATATATCGTTTTGAAGAATTTCTGTTACGCTCTCTCTGCTTTATTTCACGACAGAGACGCTCTTGCGGCCAGATCAAATCAAATTACAAGCCTTAAATTATGTCTCTGGATTCGCAGTTGCTTGCCAAGACCAGCTTTATGCTCGTCTCAGATCTAGATTGGACTATGGTAAGTAGAGATCAAACGTATAGAGGGAGTAAAAGTCAAGGAAAGCAATTAAATCCTTGGCATCACCGCGTCTGACTTACAAACACTTTTTTCTTCTTTCCCTCTCTACAGGTCGATCACAAGGATGAAACTCACGAAAAGCTCTTAGAATTCAACCGTGTCTGGATGACACATTTCGCTAGCAACTCTCTCCTTGTCTTTTCTACTGGCCGCTCCCCTGAGCTGTTTCAACATTTAGCCGCCGAGGCGCCATTGCTTACTCCAGACATACTTGTCTGCTCTGTCGGCACAGAAATCCTTCTCAACGGCGTCTCAGACCCTGAATGGGAAGCTTTCCTAGACCAAGGATGGGATCGTGACACCGCTGCAGCTGTAGGAAGCCGTTTCCCGGAACTCGTCTTACAACAACAATCAGAACAACGGCCTCACAAAATATCATATAAACTCTATGCTGCTGACACCTCCCAAGCTACCGGCGTCGTGTCCAATTTACGCAGCCAGCTTGCTGCTGCTGGTCTTGATACCAATGTCGTCTTCAGTGGTGGTCAAGATCTAGATGTCTTACCTGCAAGAGCTAGTAAAGGCAAAGCTTTGTCCTTTCTTTTAGAACAAATTGAAAAGCAGGCGGGTGCCCGCCCTACAAAAGGAGTCATGGCGTGTGGAGATAGTGGCAATGATCAAGAATTATTTGAAGTTCCCGGTGTCCATGGATGCATGGTAGCCAATGCACACCCCGAGCTGGTGGAATGGACGAACGCAAATGGACACGATCGAATTTTTGCAGCGAAGAAAGACGGGCCCGGAGGAATTTTAGAAGCCTTGATGCATTTTAATTTTTTTAATCCTACTGAAAATGACGGTGATACTGGTACTGCTGGTGGTGGTAGTATAATAGGGAGGAGGAAAGAGGTGGTAGATTTGCATACATGGTTTGAAAATTACTTTGTCGCAGTACCTTATGCTCAGAGCGGTGCAGGTGACAATGATGAGTTCAGTGCCAAAGAAGAAGCTCTTGAGCTTGGTTTACAGCGATTTGAAGCCAATTTATCCCCTGAATTTGAGCTAATTGGACCTGGTGGAATCCTCACCACCCGTCAGGAACTCTTACACTGGGTAAAACAAAAGGGAAAAGGGAGTAGAATGGCCTCTGTAGCAGGAAAAACAGCTGCAGGCGCCGATGACCCCCTTGCTGCTGCGACCACTGGAGGAGACACAACGACTGCAGCAGGAATAGTACGAAGCAATAGCAATGTTGGTAATGAAGTGCAAGGCTTACTGTCTGCAGCAATGGCTGCATCAGCTGCTAATAATGGAGAAACTCCAACCACACCTACTACAGGCAATGGCAATGGTGGCCTGCTGGGCGCCGAGCACTATCAGCCACATTCGCCCACTGAAACCGGCCGTTTCCGTATCTGGATCGATTCATTCAAAGAGAGGAAACTGGCACCGGGGATGTGGTTGGTACGGTATAAAGAAATACAGCAACGATTCCCTGCTGCGAGTGCTATGAATACTGGAAGGACCACTCGATGGAGCACCGCTGTGCTGCGGGAACTGGAAGAAAGTTCGATCAATGGAGGTGAAGCAAGTAGGTATATATGGGAGTCTGTGCATGAAACATTTACTAATGGTCCTGCGACCTCTGGAGATCAGTTTTGAATAAAGCAAAGAAGATATATAGACAAGAATAAAATGAATGCTAAGTAAATAAAATGGAATGACGGTCAGTCGGTCAGACCGGCAGGAAAGAAAGGGAAGAACATAATATCTTGAAAATCTACCAAGTTCTATTCTCTCTGATGTGATTAAATAAATTTGCAGTTTGTTCTTTATAATTATGTAGAAAGCTAATCCAATACTTTGATTTGATACTTTGATTGTAAAGGAGCTGAAGTTTTTGGCCTTTGAAGATTTCTAGTTTTTATCAGTTGAACTCGCTCATTATTATTATTTTCTTTGTCTGTACTTGCCTGGGCAATGTAGAAAGTCATAATGGCCTGTAAAAGACATAAAAAAATGGCATTAAAAGCTTTTCCCAGCCAGCTGGCAGCGCCTGCTGAGTTTCGTATGCATCGACCTAGGTCAGCAAAGCTGGCAATACCTGAATATTACGTGGTGCCCACGCACTTTCCACGTTGTGCAAGGCCTGTATTTTGAAGCAAATCGAGCTGTGCATATAAACTCGGTTCCAAACTCATTTCTCTATCATTTTAATAGTAATCTAAACTATATTATTGCATTTATCAAAGGTTTACGCAACCATGCCCACCCTCAACCCCACCACAGGTGGTACCAAAGCCCTGGCAGCACTGTGCTTGCTCTTTGTAGCAACCGCCGCCTGCGCGTCCGCACGGGTGCAACCTGCCTCAGGCAAGTAACTTTCCTTTTCATTATGCCGTTTATAAGCTATGTATTGTTCTAGCGATGCAGCATTCTTGCTTACGCAAGTTTCTGGCAACTTTCCCGTCTGACAGCCTAGATTTTTGGACTGACTGACTCTTTCTTTCCCGTCCGTTGACTTCTTTGACTTTTCGTTCTTTCGCTATGTTCTATCATTCATTTATTCTTAAATCTACGGTGTGCAGGACCTGAGCGTTTGACCAGGAAGCTTTTGCAATCTGGCGCTGCCAACGCGAATGCCAACTCCCAAGCAGCTGCTGAGGTTGGTACTCCCTCTCCACCCACCAATACCACCTCACCTCCTCCTCCTTCCCCCGCTTCCCCACCCCCACCATCTCCTCCTACAGATGGTGGTAACGGCGGAGAGTCTTCTTCCTCTGCGAGTGCGAGTGCCGAAGCTGCCGCCCAGGCCAGTTTCAACGGAGACGGTGACAACTCTGCCGAGGCTTCAGCAGAGGCAGAGGCAGAAGCTTCTACCGATGGCCAAGGAAACTCAAGCTCCGATGCTGGCGCTGCTGCAGATGCTGGTGTAACTTTTACTAACACCGACACTCAAGGCGAGGGCAGCGCCACCGCTGAGGCCGAGGCCGCAGCTGAAGCAGCCGCAACTGCGCCATCCCCTCCTACAGATGGTGGTAACGGTGGAGAGTCTTCTTCCTCAGCAAGTGCCGACGCTGCCGCTGAGGCCAGTGCCAACGGAGACGGTGACAACTCTGCCGAGGCTTCAGCAGAGGCAGAGGCAGAAGCTTCTACTGATGGCCAAGGAAACTCAAGCTCCGATGCTGGCGCTGCTGCAGATGCTGGTGTAACTTTTACTAACACCGACACTCAAGGCGAGGGCAGCGCCACCGCTGAGGCCGAGGCCGCAGCTGAAGCAGCCGCAACTGCAAATAAGACTTCCTCCGAGTCTTCTCCCCCACCTCCCAGCCCCCCTCAGAGCGGCGATAGCGGCTCCTCTGGTTCCGGCAGCGGTAAGAAAAAACAATAAGAATTTCCTATCTTAAGCATTTTCTTTCTTGTTAACCTCTTTTATGACATTTTGTTGTGTTCTTCATCTTTTTATTGCAGCATCTGCCAATGCCAGCGCTTCTGCTAGTGCCTCCGTCCAAGTCACTCAGGACTATCTCGGCTCTTTGCCCGAGACCAACAAAGACAGCTTGCTGGGAGGTAACACTCAAGTCGACACGTCTACTGTCTCTACCATTACCACTGCTGTAACTGCCTCTGCAGAAGCCAGCGCATCTGCTTCTGTTATCACCGGAGCCCTCAGCTCAGCTTCCGCTGTAGCTTCCGCCTCTGCTGCTGTTTCTTACGGAATCTCCAACGGGCAAGGAAGTGCTTATGCATCTTCTTTCGCTTATGCTGCTGCCAGCGCAGTGCAGTCTGGTAATACCAACGTAGCATATAACTGCGTTTCTTCCTTTGCTATTGCCGTTGCTACCGCATACAGCAAGGGCGACACCACTGGAGCGTCTGCCGCTGCCTCTGCATTTGCCAGCTCTTTGGCCTCTGCTGGTTCTTGCGACACCGTTGTCGTCAAGGTAGTCAGCGTATTCTTTGCTGTAGTGACTACTTTGGTCTCTGCTTCCAGCTCTGTTGTCGTCTTTGGTTAAGAATTAAGAAAGCTTTCGTCAAAACACTGATCAAAAAAATTATGAAGAATATCGTGTCTTTTTTCCCCCTTTGAAAACATATTTTGATGTGCCCGTAGATAAAGAGATTGCAAATATATCCCTTTATTTTTGAGGCCTAGGCTTGGTAAATAAAAAAGAAAGCTAGGAGCTTTTTCTTTCTTTCTTTTTACCGTCAACAGAGCCTCGTCTTTCCCTCCCCCCACATTCTTATAATAATAATAATAATAGGTAGAAAGTATTCCTATTATTATTGATTCAGATTAATAAAGTACTTTTTATGTTTGATTTCTTAATAAACATTTAATAGAACAGTAATAAAATGAATGACTAGATATAATTATGTATGAGAATACATCAGAAAATTTAAAAATTCATGCTACCGCCCCCTGTAGCTGCAGCCAGATTCTTTCCTAGGAGCTTTGCAACAGGCCTTTCACATCTGAAAAACAGTAATTTCGGCTTTTGTTGCCAAATAGGAGCAGTTAATGTATGCTCCTCTGCTGCAGTAAGCTCTCTACCGTCTTCTATATCACCACCACCGGCACTGCTCCCTTCACTCGGTGCCGCACTTTCCACTCCCTCTTCATCCTCTAAGAAGCTATCTACCGGAACTATGACTGTAAAAGGAGACCCATGCGACCCTGGAGGAAATGTCTCTACACCTAATTCTTTAGCTACTTGGCCCAGAGCCTCCTCTACTGATGATAAACTATTATTTAATAGTCTTAAAGGTGACAAATCCAGAAGTACAGTGTCAAGGGGACCTTGTTGCTCTATGACTATACACGGTCTTCCATTTGCATCATTAAATTGTCTCCAAATGTTGGCTAAAGGAGCCCCTTTACGCTCCGCTCGGTATCCACTGCCCTTTAGCGTGAGGAAACCGCGTTCCTTGGCTCGATTATATTCTTGCCGCTCATCGGCGTTAAGGCGATGTGGGATCTGACGGCTACCATAGCCTCTCGTTCTAGCAGCACGCCCTTCTGAAAGGCGCTGAACATCGTCAAGGGTAGGTCGTTCTGGTTGTATTTTAGAGGCCGCTCGAGGGCAAAAGGATCTAAAATTTTGTCGTTTTAGATTCGATGATGTTGTGATCAAGTTTAGATGTAATCGTTGCGATGGGAAGTGACTTAGGCGCCACATTGTCGGCATAGTTGAATTGATTTTTGGCTAGTTGATAAATACAAATATCAAGACAATGCCTGTAGCTTTAAACAGAACAAAAGTTGTGGTTTTAAAAGCTACTAGCAGAGCACTTGTTCTTGTGGCTTGGTCCAAGACAGACAGTCTCATAAATTGCCACGGTGTGCAGTGAGCGAAATTGGAAAGAAAACCTGAAATGAAGAGGGAACCCATTTAGGCCCTTGGACGCTCTTCCTGACGCCATTTATCTTTTACTACTTGAAAGAGAGGTTCCTTACAACCTTGCCGACTCAATCTCAGCCCTTATTACAAGCGCTGTTCTGTTTTAAGCACTTTCTGCCTGTCTTGTAGTTTTCTCCTACAAAATATGAAGCGTGTTGCAGTATGCTTCGCCTTTATGGCTCTTCTGGCATGCGCTCAAGGGCGCACATTGCTTCAGAATGATGATAGCAACGGCGCCGACCAGTCTTCTATCCCTCCCCCTCCTCCTATGAACGTGACTTCCCCTCCCCCTCCTCCACCCCCTACTTCAGCCCCGCCTCCTCCCACCCCACCTTCTCCTTCTTCTACAGAGGAACAAACCACTGATCTTGACCAAAGTGGCCAAGATCAGAGCCAAACTGACACCCAAGGGATCGTCTTCCAGGCCCCAATTCAAGAAGGAGGCAACCAAGAAGAGGAGTCGTCCCAACAACAACAAGAGCAACAACAAACCATCACCTCCCCTGCTCCTTCTCCCGAAGATTTCGGTGGCGGTACCGTTTCCCCTCAGCTCCAAGATGAAGAAAGTGACATAATCGACAACTTACCCAGCGATATCGTTCCTGATGGCACTTCAGTCGATACTGCTGTCGTACAAGATGTCAATAGCTCTTTACAACAGAACGAAAATGACCCTTCCAGTGGAGCTGAAGCCTTGAACTCTGCTTTAAGTAGCGCCACTGCTGTCTCTGTTTCTAAAGGATTCTCTACAGCTGTCGTTTCTAACCCTTCAGCTGCGAGCGCGTATACCAACTCCTTTGCCCAACTGTGCATCAACGCAGCAAATTCTGGAGATGTCACCTACGTTACAAAGACTGTGTCGAGTTTTTCTTTGAGTATTGTGTTTTTAGTGGTCACAGGCAACGTCGCTGTGGCCCGGACCTGTGCAAGTGCGTTTACCACTTATATTATCTCTGCTGGTGGGTGCAGTGAGTTCGTGGTGATAATCATCCAGACCTTTATTCAAATTACAGTCAGTTTGACTTCTAGAACCACCGTCAACATCTTTGGTTGAAGAGAAGGAAGACTTCGCTTCTTAGAAGAACCCCAGATGTCATTCTTTGTGCTCAAAATTCCCTCAGGTCAAGAGAAGCCAGTTCCAGTTTTCAAGACTTGTTTCCAAACGCGCGTGCAACTCTACTTAAATCAATGCCTCTTTTATTAGTCTTACTCAAGTCTGTATAGATCAACAAACGTGCCTGTAAACTACTATTTTCTCCAATCTTACTCTTGCTATCTTGTTTTTGTGGCTCGCGCTATTTCATCAAAAAAAAAATTCAAGCAGTGTAGATATCAAATAGATAATAAACTAAACAAGATACACAGATACATGCATAACAAGAAGTCAAAGCAAAACGTATCTTTATTTTACATAGAGCTATCGGTGCTTGCACTTGCCTTGATGCCATTGTTTCCAATAGACTTCTCTTCACCTCCAGGCACCACTCCGTCTACGCCCCCGACCACTCCACCACTTTCAACATCTCCAGCAACAACAGGTAAGCGATCTCCCGTTTTAGAATCCACAAGGTATTTAGGCAATAAGTTTGCTGGATTGTATACGATAAAACTGATAAAACAAAATAAGATCGGCAAGGTATCAAGCGTGTAGAATAAGGCTTCCTTTTCTGAGATAACATAGGTATTTGGGTCCATAACAGGCCATGTAAGGACTGCTCCTTGGACAAATTCTACAAATCGGTATATATTACGAATACTAACAAACAAAATCGTCAAATAAAGGCCAGTAAAGAGCTTTTTATGCTCTGGACTGCCCTTCAACATATTATTTGGAGAGCGCTGAATCCAGAAAGCCAAAAATGTGAAAAGACAGAAAGAAACGAGTTGAACGGCGAGACCGGCAACAGTAATCCAGCTTCCAAGCGTAATAGCTTCAGAATCGGGTTCTCCAGAGCCTTTAGAGGTAGCCCAAATTGTAATACCGGCGGCCTGGATAACCAAAGCAAAGACGTCTAAACCAATAAATGTACTTGTAAGGACTCGAGGCTTGAGAATACGTTTCTCGTTTGACATTCCAGACAAAAGAGAGATTTTCCCGGCTGTAGCGTAGTTTGCTGCTTGGAGAAGGTTGGGGGAGAGGATGAGGAAGGTTTGAGAGATGACGTAGGGGGCGTAAATGTTCGTCTTGCCAGAATTGTCAATGAGCCACAGGATAGCAACGTAGCCTGCTGCTTCGATAAACCCAGTGATACCTACAAGGTGCATGTAGCGTGCATTTCTATTTTTGGCCTTGAAGATTTGGAATTCGACAGTCAGGCCGGCAATTAAGAATAATGCCAGAGCAATTGAAGCGAGAGCAGTTGAAGGCCAATAGCCGTAGAAATCTTCTGATACTAATGATGCAACATCATAGGTAATGGTTTGTGGTGACTGGGTCGACATTTTATTTAAAAGAGCAGCGAAGTAATGCTACTAAGAGAGATTAACGAATCGTGTATCGCAATGTCAAAAGCTTTAAGTCAGACGCCTTGTTCACAAAGCTTTTACCTTTCAAACTTTAACAAGAAATAAATGCGTGCACAAAACGTTCATGAAATGAAAAGTAACCTCCATTTTGGGAGAAAAAAATGATGACCTTCATTTGGTGATCTTTTCAACTGCACGTGGGCCCAGCAGGCGTTTCATGGCTACTCCCCCGCCTTTTTACCTTTTTAAAAGTCGTGATCAACCCCCGTGACATCCAAATAAACACACTCGGCAGAATCACACTCTAAAATATCTTTAATACACGGCCTTGTCCTCCCTCGATCTCCATGCACAAACTCCTTCACATAGGTCCCCGCTGCTGTCGTCAACCTTAAAAGAAAGTAACCCCGTGGCAATTCTGGGAGTGATTCAGCAGTCATATCATGCACAGCACGAGGTCGACATAAATTTGGTCGACGATGTAATACTCTCAAAGGAGTCCACTGCTCCAGTTCCACATCACATTCTTTCCCAAGAGCGTT
Source organism: Nannochloris sp. 'desiccata' (assembly GCA_019044685.2). Classification (NCBI taxonomy): domain Eukaryota; kingdom Viridiplantae; phylum Chlorophyta; class Trebouxiophyceae; order Chlorellales; family Chlorellaceae; genus Nannochloris; species Nannochloris sp. 'desiccata'. Next base: position 299,889 of record JAGTXX020000001.1, on the reverse strand, counting down.
TATTTTTTCATAATCATCTCTCGTCATTGCTCTAGGTACCCAACACACCGCTGCATAGCTTTTTCGCTTCTCTTGCTCCCCATCCTTCAATAAAGCTATTGATTTGGGATCTAATGGACGTAAATTCCTTATCTCCACCCCAGAATTAGCCAGTATTGAACTTTTTTCAAGTGCCGCTGCGGTTTCTACGCTCGGCATGCTTGCTCTCATGTTTTTAATTTCTAAAGCAAATGGCCTTCCATTCCCCAACATACGGACATCTATATCTTCTCTGCCCGACGACATAAACGTATACCCATCAGCATCGAGACCAGGCAGTACAATCTTCGCGATTTCTTCCTGGACAGATGAACTGCCTTTTCTTTCTCCGTTGAAATCAAACCAAGGTGAATTTGGAAGGCCTCGTTCTAGTTTGATGTACCTGCCTCCTATATATTGGGGAAGTCTATATGGGGAGATAGTCACTACTGCTACTACATTAGGAGAAATCATACTATTACTAGAAAGACCGCCAACAGCAGCAGTAGAACTATCATTGGCATCGCTGTGGGTACGTTTATTTGAAATAGCCAGTGGTCGCGAAAGCAGGACAGCAGATTGTGGACATTTGTCCATAAATTCCTGCTTAGACATTGTAGCAAGCTTTGAAACGATCGTAGGAGACGATAACAACGGTAATGGGGCTACGTAGGCATTTTTACTGCCATCTTGGCCACGTCTTTTATTCAAAAGACGTTTTTTTCGACCCATTTTTGGTGGTGGGGGCGCCAGCCATTGTGCTTCATTTTCGACTTGAGAAGAAAGACGACATCCGAAAGATAACCGCATAGTAGACTCTTGGTCTGGTCCTTTACCAAGTAATTCGCCTAAGTGGCAGGCGTACTGGTGTCGCAAAGCCTCTCGTACATCTCGAACTGTAGCTCTGCTCGTCAGATAGCCTGGCACTGTGCCCTCTGCTGCTGTACCTGCACGAAGTAGGTGAGGCTGGGCAGCCCACCACGCTGCCTGACCACGGACAGCAAACACTGCTGGTAGAGAGACCTCTAGCGCATAAGAATCAAAGTCCCAGACTTCACGAAGGGCTTGAAGAGCTTCTGATAGCGAGGGGAAAGATTTGAAAACTTGAAGTTGCGGTTGTGGTTGCGAGACCGACGATGCATCTTTAGTTACGTTATCTTCGTTGCTTGTCTTATCAGGGTTGAAAATCAGGCTTGGAGGGGTCAAGTCTACTTCAAATACGTGGGTAGAGTTATTTTGAGCAAGACCAAGACATAGAGGGCAGACAGCAGAAGACGGCGGTGCCTCTGCAGCAGCGGCGGCGTCGGAACGGGGCCTCTTTGATTCTGGAGGGAGGCCAGCTGAATTGTCCGTTTCGACTTTCCACCGGTTTACGCATGCCTTGCAGATCTACATGAGGTGAAAGTCGGATTGAAGTGAAGTAGATTAATTCAATTGACTTTAGAATCAGTTATTTTTAATCAAATTAATATGCTTACCGCGTTATCTTCAAAGAACGCTTCAAGAGGATTGGTATTATCCATTATTAAATCTATTTTACAATGAATGCATAGTTAAATGAATGCAATGGGCGTCTTAATTTTTGGTTGAAATATTTGGGCTAAAAACCTATTTCTAAAACTGCCACGTTGGCATCGATATAAATCTGCGTCCCGCGACGCCCACCCGCAAAATCAAACAACCCAAGATCATAAACAACATAAATATGCAGCCCACAAGGTAGGTGCCACTGACGGTGGCCGTTGGCCGTTTAGTTACCAGTATCCGTCATCTCCTGCAGTGAGCTCATTGTTCCCTATAATGAGCACCTCTGCAGGGATCCAAAGCATGGAGGCAAACAATCAAGGCTTGGTGGAGTAGAGAAGAGAGGCCTGGAGGTAAGATTTTATTCTGAACGAAGTTACTCTCCATTTTTTGTTGTTGCATAAATTGTAATCCTGACCCTTCCCTGATCACTTTTAACTTCGATACTCTCTATTTATCTGTTATTCCTCTGTAGATCAATGCTCTCACATCAGAATCAGGCAGAAAGAAACGCCTGCGTCGCGATACAAGCACAGCAAGCTTACCTGGAGCAGCAGCAGCAGCTGAGGTGTCACCACCTCTCAACGAGCATCCCCAAGTGGAGCAACCTGAAACTGGGATTCATGCACTCATCTCCTTACCTAACCCACTCGACATCGACCAACAAGTCCAAACCGCCATCCAGGCAATGCAAAATGCCTCTCCCATTGGTGGACAAGCACATTTACAGGCTATAAAAACTCTCCGCCAATATTTATCGAATTATGAAAACCCTCCCACCCTTGCCGTACTCTCTTCTGGAGGCATTCCGGCCCTAATTTCCGCTCTTCAACCGCCGCAAAGCAATGAAACTTCCGTAGAAACAATATTCGAAGCTGCCTGGGCCTTGACAAACCTGGCTGTGGGTGAGCCAGCAGTTGTCAAGGCAGTGGTGCCTGCAGCACCGATATTGATCGCTCACCTTGGTGGCGGGAGTGGCCTTGCTGTGGCTGAGCAGTGCGCTTGGGCGTTGGGAAACATCGCAGGAGATGATGTAGAGTATAAAGAGACGCTTATTTCGAATGGAGCGGTGCCTCCATTGGCACAGCTCATGATTTTGGGGGTGCAATCAGCAATGGCTGCAAAGACAGCAAGCAACTCTACCGCTGGTGCTGCTATGGACAACGATATACGTAGTTTATTAGAGATTCGACAAACGATTGAAACTGGTGCTACAGCGTCTTGGGCGCTTGCGAATTTACTTCGCGGTGCTGGAGAGACTGAGATAGCTGCCTTCATGTCCAATAATGGGGCCGCCTCTGCTCTTGTCATGTCTTTAACAATCAACGACAACGACAACAGCGGTCATCCTCTACCAGATTTTATCGATAGTTTATGTATTGAAACTGCCTGGGTACTTGCCTATGTCACTGCCGGCCCTGAGAAGTTTCTACTTAAATTAGTAGAGGACCCATGTTTGCTGATCACTCCATTAATGATGAAATTAAACACAGCTGTCGAAAGGATGTTGAACATTAATACTAGGGCATCGTCGGTACCTTCTGATAGTCGTCTTCCTACAGAGAATGCTTCTGCTTCTGCTGCTGCACGAGTGCTGGTGACGCCGTTGCTGCGTACCCTTGGTAATGTTCTTGCAGCGGTTGGTGGAGTTGGCGGCAGCGGCAATGTCGGTAAAGAAAGTTCCGCTATTTTTCTTTCACAGCTCATTCCTAATGAAAGGACTGAGAGCCAAGAGAGTTTTGTAGCTTCTGAAACCATTAAATCTGTAGTTATCTGTGCTGAAAGTGCAGAACATGGTCTTCAAAGAGAAGCAGCATGGGTGTTGGCCAACTATGCTGGCACTTCTGGTCGTGCTGGTGTTGATGCAATAAAAAAAGCTGGTGCTGTGCCTGCTTTGATGTCTTTATTGAAACACCAACCCTTCCACGTACGTAAAGAAGCAGCGTTCGCATTGGCCAATATCTGTGCTGGTGGCGGGGGTGGTACTGGCGATGCTGAAGCGCTAAATTACCTTTTTGGTGCTGATCTTGATGCTTTGCGTGCTATGCTGTCGTTAGTACGATCAGCTGACGTGGAGGCTGCTCGGTTGGGTCTTCAATTTGTGGAAATGTTGTTAAGAATGTTGCCTGTGAATGGAGCGAGGGAAGTCGAGGCTGCAGATGGAATTGATGCTTTAGAATGCCTGCAGTTTGGCGCTACGGCACCCCCAGAATTGCAGGCAGCAGCAGCTTCATTGGTGAATACATACTGGGGTGTCGAAGTTGAATAAACGATCCGATGTATTCTGAATAAATATGAATAAATACACGCATTTGCAATGTCTAAAAAATTAAAATATGTATAAAACAAAGCGGGAATAAGGAATAATATACATATTTTTCTCAAAGCGGTAAGCTGCTGCTGCTATTTTGTTATATTTACACGCTTAATTTGCGAGTGCCGATTACGTGGCCCTTTGAATCATTATTATTACTATCGCACGTTGGATCCAAAATTAAAAACAGAGACAGACACTTAGCACATAGACCTCACTCGCCCACAATTGCTGGATTGTGCAGCAAGACAAGCACTAGTTGTCATTCTCTTCTACCATCTTGTCTCCTACTTCTTCGTCTTCTTCTGCTTCATCTTCCAACAGATCTTTCGCCTTTTGCAACGCTTCTTTCATCCCATAATGCGCTTTCCTCGCTTCCTGGAACTTTTTTCTCTTCTCGCTCTTTTTCATCTTTCTTTCTTCACTGGCCCCGTCACCGCCATTCTCCAACTCTTGTCCTCCACCATTCTTATCCTCGTCGTCGGTGTCTTCATCAGAAGAAGAGTTATCACGATAATATTCTTCACTAAATCGAGGACTACGGCTACATGAAGGAGATCCTGTACTATTCCCTGTACTATTTCCATTTGGTGCACGGGGACTTGGGCTGCCGCCATTTTGATCGGATGAGTCACTCCATGGACTTTTATGTGTCCTCACAGCATGCACAGCATGCACAGCATGATGCATTGCTGCGGCCTTGTCATCGAGAGATAATGGGGATAGGCCATCTCCTGTAGTGAAATTAAAAAAATGGATGTAAAAAGGCTGTAGAAAATAATGAGTCAATCTTCAGTAAGTTGCTTCTCTCCTGGAGGAGCTCATTCTGTGAGATGAACGAAACAGGCTGTAGAAAATAATATCGATAGAAAAGTGAAGCAGGATTTCCCCACCCCCTTCTTACCGAGCATCTCCTCTTCGTCTTCTGTTGCTTGTGGGCTAAGGTAAGGAGTCTTTGGTTCATCTATTTTTCGAGGATTGAGTTCTTTTTTTATGCGCTCATTCTCTTCCAAGTTATCTTCATCCCTGAGTTGAGGAAAGGTTAAAAAAAATAAGATTGAGATTTCCACGCCGGCTCGGGAAATTTCAGTTTAATGGAATAGGAAATATACGCAATATACAACAAAACCCTGATCTAGCTACACGAACCATTTTATACCGCCCTTCCTAGGCTTGGAATCATCTGGCCCTGACGAAGCACGCTTCATTGAGCCCTTGTTTCGGAGATTGCTTTTTGAGAAATGTGAGGATTTCAAGACAAACAAGGAGATGTTCGGGAGTGTGGTGATGACTTGCTCGTTCAATATTATTTATGAATGCATGAAATACAGCGTAATTCGCCAGTTATAGTGTAATTTTGCTTCCAGCAGAAGATCGAAAAACAGAGGCAGCCGAAAACTCATATTTATCATGTCGCTTTGTCAAAATTTATATTGATTATTATTTCAAGCGTGGTATTTTACTCGTATTAAATTATTTCCGAGCACAGGAATACGTGTGCATGACTATTGGCTACCATTGATTTTTGAAAATTGCGGTTTGAACACTGCTTTATTATTTTCCTTTTCCCGCCCCGCTGCTACTATGCCCGCAGCCCAATTAGGAGGCACCCATCATACTATCGGAGAAAACATGCTGTTACGCCGGCAATTATCCCGCGGCGCGAGGCAGCTGTCCATGCACACATCTAGAGCGCTCGCCACAACAGCTGGCTCTTCGTCTTCTTCCTCACCACTACCCACTGCCTTACATTCAACCTCATTCGCCCCGTTATCTCTCCCTCGACATTTTTCTGGATTTTCTTTACCCTTTTCCACTACCAGAGGAGGTAGTCCTCTGATCAACTCATCCTCGTTTTCATCTCGTCAGAGCTTTCCCCGTAACATCACCACCTCTGCAGCAGCAGAGCTCGCAGCTGACCCTGATGCCGCTGCTACTTACGACGCCTCCCAAATACAAGTTCTTCAAGGGTTAGATCCCGTCCGTAAACGCCCAGGCATGTATATTGGAAGCACAGGACAAAGAGGTCTTCATCACCTAGTCTATGAGATTTTGGACAATGCGATTGATGAAGTGCAAGGTGGACATGCGAAGGATATATTTGTAGAAATGGATGTCGCCACTGGTTGGGTTATGATTCGTGATGATGGACGTGGTATCCCAACAGATCTCCACCCCGTAACTGGAAAGTCCGCTTTGGAAACTGTGCTCACTGTACTACACGCAGGAGGAAAGTTTGGTGGTGATGCATCGGGGTATAACGTCTCTGGTGGACTTCATGGTGTTGGTGTTTCAGTGGTGAATGCATTATCTGAGGAAATGGAGGTCACTGTGTGGCGTGCTGGCCAGAAATTCAAACAAACTTTTTCGCGCGGCCTTGCCACGACTGAGCTCCAAGTAGAGACACTGGATAAGAGTAATTTAGAATATAGCCAAGGTGGAACACAAGTGCGGTTTAAGTATGATGAAATGATCTTCTCGAAGACAGCGAGTTTTGATCCTGAGACAATTCGATCTAGATTAAGGGAATTAGCTTTCTTGAACTCCTCGGCGACAATTCATTTCCGCGTTCTTGGACAAAAGAAAGGCAGTGGCAGCTCTGCTAGCTCTGGTACCTCTGGTAATGGTGCTGCTGCTGCTGCTATTAAAAGTGAAGAAAACGGCAATGGTAATGGAACTACCAGTAAAATAAAAAATTCTAAGGGAACAGCCACAGCTACAGCCGCCACCACCTCTGGACTATCCACAATGGACGCCGATGGGTATGAGATATTCCACTTTTCCGGTGGCCTGGCCGAGTACGTCACCTACCTTAACCGTGACAAACAAACTGTGCATCCACCCATTGTCTTTATCAAAGAAAATTCCGGTGTTTATGTTGAGGTGGCTTTACAATGGTGCTCGGATGCGTTTAGCGACACCTTGATTGGGTTTGTGAATTCTATTAAAACTATCGATGGAGGTACACACATGGATGGATTTAAGTCCGCTGTGACGCGAACAGTCAATTCTTTAAGCCGTAAAACCAAGGCATTGAAAGATACAGATCCAAATCTGTCCGGTGATCATATCAGGGAAGGTCTTGGGGCGGTGGTTTCCGTGAAAGTTCCATCTCCGGAGTTTGAAGGCCAAACAAAAACAAGGCTCGGTAATCCTGAAGTGAGGAGGATAGTCGATCAAGTAGTCAGTGCTGCTGTGACTGAAGCCTTGGAGCTGGATCCGAGTACATTGAATACAGTGCTGGGCAAAGCATTGCAAGCATATAAAGCGGCAGAAGCGGCAAAAAAAGCACGAGATCTTGTGAGAAGGAAAAGTGTGCTAACTCGCAGCACGCTACCAGGAAAGCTGTCTGATTGTTCCTCTAATGTGAGGGATGAGACTGAGATCTTTTTGGTGGAGGGAGACTCTGCTGGAGGCTCTGCAAAGCAAGCAAGGGACAGAAAATTCCAAGCAATCCTCCCCCTACGAGGAAAGATTTTAAACGTTGAACGACAAGACGACGCGAAATTGTATAAAAACAACGAAATTAGTAGTTTAATTGTCGGATTAGGTTTGGGTTTAAAAGGAGAAGAAGAGTTAAATAGCTTACGTTATGGCAAAATCATCATCTTGACTGATGCAGACGTAGACGGGGCTCACATCCGGACTCTTCTATTAACTTTCTTATTCCGTTATCAACGCCAATTATTCGAAAAAGGACACATTTACGTAGGTGTCCCTCCATTGTACAAGTTGGAATTAAGTGCAGCAAGCGCTGCCAGTGGTAAAAAAGAAGTGAAGTATCTTTATAGCGATCAAGAAATGTCCGCGGCCACCGAGAATTTGAAGCAAGGCTCGTATTCCGTGCAACGGTTTAAAGGTCTGGGAGAGATGATGCCTGATCAATTATGGGCGACTACCATGGATCCTCAGAGGAGAACTTTAAGGAAATTGACGCTGGATGATGCCGCAGAGGCCAGCCATATGTTTGCTTTATTGATGGGGGACAAAGTTGCTCCGAGAAGGGAACTAATTGAAAAGCATGGACATCAATATAGGTTTGATGAATTGGATATTTAGATTACCTATTCTACTTCAAATAATGAATGCTGTGTTTATGCTTGTAAAGAAAATAATAATTTAAGAGACGAGGTTGAGCAGAGGAGAGGGGAAAGGGCTGCCAGTGGCGCCTAGTGGGTTCTCTGTTAAAATTTGAATTTTTTGAGGGGCAATATAATTTGGAGGCTCAAAGGCCGAGTTGCAAAATCTATATATTCAATAAATTCAGATAAACATATTTAGCACGCAATTTCTATTATTTGACTTGTTGAACTGACTGCCTTTATACATGCATCTTGGAAAATAAAGCCAAGATCTGCTTTAATTAAGCACGTTTGACGAGTTAATTGCTCCTAATAGCCAATAAATTATGGATAGAGATATGGGATATACAGCTGAGCAGGCTGGAGATTTCGGGGGAGAGCTCGTTACTGTAGATGATCTTCAAGTTGCCGCTGCGGCCGCTGCTGCAGCCATGGGCGAGTCCAGCAGTGAAGAAGAAACTAGCTCAAGCTCTGAAGAAGAGGCAGACGATTCCAGCGATGATGATAGAGATAGTAGTAGTGGTAGCAGCAGCTCCTCAGAAGATGAAGCAGAACCAGTAGCACCAGCAGCAGAGGGAGGTATCGAGTACATTGCCGCCGTGAATGCAGAGGAATTTGAAGAGGAAGAAGAGGAATCTGAAGAAGAAAGTGATCTTGATAGCAATGATGATGAAGAAATCTTAGAAATCCATAGCTATGAAGATCTCCGCCGAGTTGTAGACCAAATGGAATCAGGTGGCGGTAGTGGAGGTCTCTGTGACAGAGACGAGGACGGGCACGGGCATGGCTTTGGCGGCGGCGGCGGCGGCGGTGGCACTGGTCCTTCTGCAACAGAAGCTCTATTCGGTGACGTCCCCATCCCACTATTAGACAACATCGACATCACTAGTGACGATGCAATCACCTTGGCTGGGACTGTGCTGAGTGTTATTGAAGGGACGGTGGTTGTGAGAGCTGCTGCTGGATCTCGAGCATTGAATGAGGGGTCGATTTTGGTGTTGGAAGATAGGTCTATTATCGGAGCTATTGAGGATATATTTGGACCCGTACAGGCGCCTTTATACGCACTGAGGTATATTGGCAACTCGACGAACAAGGCTGCTGCAAAGATGGAAGTAGCAAAGACGGAAGAAAAAGAAGAAGAAAATGGTAGAGGTGAGGGAATTGAATTGCAAATTGCAGAAGATGCTGCTGATGCTGCAGACGAAGCAGCGAAAACAGTTGAAACTGTTGCTCATTCTTCAACCAAACAAGAGCTTTTGCTTCCTGAATCTAAAGTCTATTCAGTCGATCGATTCGCCGACTTTGTTGCCGAAGAGAAATTGCGAGTTAAAGGGTATGATGGTGATTTGGCTGAAGAAGCTGGTGTAGAACCTGCTGTTGCTGGAGTAGCGATTGATCCTGAGCAGGAGTTCTCTGATGATGAAGCGGAAGCGCAGTATAAAAGAAAGCTGAAAGCGAAAAGAAAAGCAAATGCAGCGAGTGGCGGCGGTGGTGGTGGAGCAAAAGGAGCGGGGACAGCCCTTGGCGAGACTGGAGCTGGTGGTGTTGCGAAACAGCCTTCCTCTTCTAGGCAGCGTAACATGAGCAATAATACCAGTGGTGTGAATACTACGTATGGTCGAGGGAGAGGAGGCCGTGGTGGTGGTCGAGGCGGGAGAGGCGGCCCTTATCAACCTAATTACAGTGGAACTCATGGTGGTGGTGGTGGTGGGCAACAACACTATCCCCAACAATTCTCACATCCAGGGCAATATATACAGCAAGGTGGCTACCCAGGTGGCGTCTATCAACAGCCGCACCCACCACCTCCTCCGTATGGCTTCCCTCAAGGAGGTGGTGCGTTTTACCCCCCAGGCCCCCCACCTCCTCCCCCTGGCCACCACCCACATCAGCACCAGCAACAGTATAATCCTGGACATCAAGGCCCACCGCAACTTCTTGGGCAGTATTATGCGCAAGGGGCTCCTCAATATTACCCTCCTCACCCTCAACAACAACAGCAACAACAGCGGCAAAGTGGCGGGAATGGCGGTGGAGGACAGAAATTTCATGCTAATGCGACAGCAGGGCAGTTTGGGGCTATTTCCTTACAGCGACATCATGTACATCCTGGATATCAAGGAGGGGCTTTTGCGCCTCGGCCTCCTCCTCCACAGGGAGCCGGGCCGGCGGGAGAAGCACCAAAACCATCCCCTCCACCGCTGGGATAAAAGAAAATTTGCTGCATTCGTTTTATCACTTGTTCTGATCGCTGCCTAACTATTGTAAGATAACTGCTCTACTGCATGTAGACGTCCTAGGTTTCTCCCAGAGCTTTGCCCTCTACCCAACGCATCCGCTGGCAGAAGTTATGATCAGCACAGCAGCAGCAAGCAACCCCTGTGAGGCACCAAAAATAGGCCGAGCAAAACCCCAAATGCTCTTGAAAACAAACTTTTCGAAATTCCCTTGCCCTACCAAGCTCTTTCGCCTTGAAAACAGCAAACGTTCAACATCATGTCTCAAAAAGTAAGTGATCAAGGCTTTAAACCCCAGGCAATCAACGCATAGAGTCCCGGCCAGGGTGTGCTCACGAATGTTCCATTCATTTTAATACAGGTTACTCTCATTAGTGCGGATAGGCAGAAGTTCGAGGTGGACATCGAAGTGGCCAAGATGTCTCAGACAATTAAGGATATGGTGGAAGGTGAGCAGCTCTTGCTTTGCCGTCAATCACCCCCCTTAACCATAGGATATCGTATACCCGCGGCTGTTACGCTTATCCAGGGCGTCAGGCGCCTCTGATCGCGACCTCGACAACTAATCAATTGTAAAATTTTGAATTTTTGATCACGTATATTTCCTTATAATTCCTCCTTTGCAGATGTCGGTGAGGGTGAAGATGTCCCCCTTCCTAATGTTAGCGCCCGCATCCTCGCCAAGGTCATAGAATATTGCACCGAGCACGTCAAGGCTGAAACCACCAAAGCCGACGGCAAGGACGACGCTGGCAAGGTCAGAATCGATGACGAACTCAAGACTTGGGACACTGAATTTTGCAAAGTAGACCAGGGTACCCTTTTCGAACTCATCCTCGCTGCGAATTATCTCAACATGAAGCCTCTTCTGGATTTGACCTGCCTTACTGTCGCTAATATGATTAAGGGTAAGACTCCTGATGAGATTCGTGCTACTTTCAACATTGAGAACGATTTTACCCCGGAAGAGGAAGAAGAGTGCCGCAGGGAGAATTCTTGGGCATTTGATACATAAATTTTTGACCCTACCGTTGTCAGACTCTGTTAAAATTCCTTGACTTACTGTTCCTTTCCATCCCAGCCTTTCTTGGTTTTCTTTTTTGAGCTGAAAAGAAGATATTTAAAATAAAGGGAAGGAAAGCTGAATACAGTCCCTTTTTGTCCTCTTTTTATCTCATAATACGATTTGCTATGCATTTTCATATAGTTCTGTCATGTTAGTAAGTCTTTTTTAAATAGTGTTTATTCAACAGAATCTAGGAAGGAAAAATAAAACAGCGTCAATCAACTAAAGCCAAGGTGAGAATCTTTTTTTCGCTCGAAAAGGGAAAATAATGATTACAAAATTGGTTAATTATCTTTCTTAGGCTTTTCATCGTCATCTTTGAGTTCCTCTTTGAGTTCATTTTCGAATTCCTGCAGGGGAAAATTTGAAACTAAAATCAAACACAACGCTGAAGGCAACTGGAGCTTGAATATCTTTTCAAAAGGAAGAATAACTCACCTTTGCTGCAGTCTGGAAGCTCTTGAAAGTTTTCCCTAATCCCTTACCAACCTCAGGAAGCTTGCTGGGTCCTGCAAAGAAAAAATAAAGTGGACGAGAAGAAACAATAGTGGTGAGCGGCCGACGATGGAATTGAGATCACGGTGCCAGGGAAAAAATTGGCAGAAAATGGGCAGTTTTGCTGATGGCATACAATGTTAGAGGTTTCAAACTACACTGCAATTTAACTAACCATAGATAAGAGCTACTACGCCTGCAATTACTGCAAGTTCAGGCACTCCTAATCCAAAAAGGCCCATGCGAGTGACTTGTCTAGTAGGGCGAGGAGCTGCGAGCCTCATGCCCTGCTGTGTCATAGAGTGTCCAATAAATGCGCTGCTGCTAGAAGGCATGCGTGCTGCTACACGAGGGGTGGCAGCACATGGCATGTTTCTCAAAGCCATCACCATTTTTCTCGATACAATTTACGCTCTCTGTGCACTCGTAATAATATATTTTATGTGTGAGTTTAGAATGTTTTGATTTTCAACACAATGCGAGAGGGTTTATACCTGAAATAAATCAGCTCAATCCTGCTGGATGCTTCTCCTACTTCTTCTGACGCTGTGCTGTGGCTATTTTCAAAAATCTACTTTAATCCTGAAGGGCTACAGAGACCTCTGGAGAAGCGCAGAAAATCTACTCAAAGTACCAAATTGATACTAATATACGGAGTGCTTGGAACAACTTAGTAATTAACAAAAAAAAATCTTGCTCTTGCTCTTTCACGTCGCCATTTTTCAACTACCAGCCAAGATAGCATTCTCTGCTGTTTCATTCCTCATATCCAGCTAAATAAAACCCAAATTTCAAAAATATATATTTGCAATGGGCCAACAATTACAGAAATCAAAAAACAGACCCCACAAAAAGAGTAGCAAAAATATTTCAAAACTCAATTCCCCCCATATTGAGGCAAGAACCCGCAAGCTCAAAAGCTCTACATACGCAGCGTTTGAACTCTCTTAATCATCTAATTACCGCATCGATTCTATCCTATCTCATCGCTCCAGCAGACAATACATCCACCATACTATACAACTTCTTCTCTGCTTTTTTCTCAACCTGCTTTGCCAAAAACATCGCCGCATCCACAGTGCCTTCGGCATACACCTCCCTCCCACAGACGTTGTGCTTAAACTCTAGAGTCACTGATTTATCTGGAGACGTGACTGTATATGTATGGAATGCGTGTCCTGGTACGTGTGCTTCTGGTACACCCATTCTTTTCACCTGTTGATCCTCTTCCCGTATTTTTTCAATCTCATTTTCCGAGAAATTTAACCCCATTTTCTGGAAAGATGCTACGACAGCCTTTGCTGTACCTGAGGTATCTACTTTGGATCGTTGATGAGATTCAACTACGCGCATTGTATACCCAGAGAAACAGCCAGGGAATTGTTCAGCCATGGTTTCCATCATAGTTTGGAAAGCGACTATTTGTTTCCCCATATTTGGAGCAATGACAGCGTAGTTGCCAGAAGCTGCAACGTCTCTAAGAAGGGCCTCGCGATCGCCTCCAGTGGTTCCCATAACAAATGGTAAGTTGTTTTTACAGTAGAATTCAGCGTTAGCATTCACTGCAGCGGGGAGAGTGTAATCGACAATGACAAGATCAGGGTAGGTGCTTCGGATGCTTTCGATTGCTGCCAGTCTTTCTTCAGGGCCTACCAGTTCAACGGGGATACCACAGACGCCGATGTTACCTACTGCAACGGCTTCGGATTGGCCGGTAAAGGAGAATGGGACCAGCGTGAGGCCAGCACGGATGACAGCCTCTGCTGTGGAGTGGCCCATCTGCACAGCGGTAGATTTTTTTATTTTGTTTATTATTATTTTTTGTTTTTTCGAATGAATTATGCGCTCAAAGCCCCTTTCGCCAAGGAAATAAATGCATGCATGCTAATTGAGTATGCCATAAGCTTAAAAGGACCTCCTAAGGGTTGTTTCTTACCTTGCCGGTGCAGCTATTTACCATTACCGCTGGGCCTTGGGCAGCCACTACTACGCAAGCACGTCTTCTGCTTGAAATAGATACTGGGGAGCATTTTTGAGCATGCAGAGATTTGGTAGATCCCATGGAGATAGATTGGGGGCCTAGAGACACGCGCATAGCGTTATGGCAGGTCATCTTTGGGGAAAGATTGATTGCAGTGAAATTTGAAAATATCTTTGATGATCAAGCGCTCGCTGTTCTGATGTTGAGTTTGGACAATATTTAGTCTGGCAGTGAATTTAATTTGAGGTAGTTTTTAACCTATCAGCTGTTTTAGGGGCTGTGAAAAATTTCTTCCGCCAAGGAAAGGTTTCAAAAAGAATCGTCATAGAGAGATTGGTGCACAATCTCCGCCGTAGAATCACATTAATTAATGTTTTCAAGGTAGCCCATTTCGCCGGAGAGCGTTGTATCCATTTAGGGTCCTAAATAATTCAGATTGCAGCACATTTATCCTTCGATTGCTATCGTCGCTGAAATTGACGCAATTTTCTGAAGTAAATAAACACAGGATTTATTTGTTTCGTGCAATTACTTAGTAAAATCGCCGCACGCTTCAGCCGCACCCTGTCGAAGCGATTCTCAATCTTACAACTTGGTGATCAGCCACTTTAAGAAGAAAAATATATACACCGCTAGCATAAGTCAGTAAATATGACAGCGGAGACTACTTCGGAAAGGAAGCGGTACTCTAGGTGCGTCATTATTTTGCGAACACAGGGTGTAATCATTTCATCATGAGCAGGGGGAAGATATTTAATTTTTTGCGTGTCTTAAGTTTTCTCTTTCATAAACTTGTTGCAGAGACTTTCTTAAGGCATTTAAAGAGCAACCCAAGTGCAAAGAATTGCCTACGGGACTCGTAGCTGATGATCTCAGGTAAGATTAAAATTCAATCTTACCCTGTTTTTTTTTTAATTCTACCCAGTTTTCTGATCTTAGACACTGTCTACCTATATTCCTCCTACTACTTACAGTGATCTCTCAGAATCTGTATTCTTTGATAAATCCCCAGCTGAAACCATGTATCTCGGCCCTCAAGGCGTTGCCCCAGGCCCCCGCCATTCAGCCCTCATTGCCGGCATCAGCACCACTGGCGCCGGTCGAGGTCATTTCGGTCGCAACCCTAATCAACCTCTCCACAGCCGCTTAGTAGACGATGGTGCTATGTCTCCCGGCACTGGTGGTGATTCTCGTTTCCATAGAAATGGGAGCACCAATCTGCCCACTGCGTTTGCTACTTCCCCTTCAAAAGGCGTCCCGATCACTGGCCGCCACCCAGGGCAACGTGAGTTACAACGTTATGAAGACCCTGCGACAATGGATCGATGGGATAGTAGGAAAGCGTCGTCTTCACACCTCCAATCTCCCCCTAACAATAGCAACAGCAGCGACTCTACTGCTGCATTGAGTAATCGAGGTGGTGGTGGTACGGTTGATGCTGACGGAAACTGGACACAGGTCGGACACGGCAATAAACGAGGTGGTTCTACTGCTGCTGGCAGTGGTGGTGTTGCAAATCCACGCAGTAACAGCATTGATGGTGGAGCTCGTTCTCAAAGTGGCTCTGCTCCAAAAGACTCTTCCCGCTGGGGCAATAGCAGTAATAGTAAAGATGGTGATGTGGATAATTGGAGGTCTAGAAAAGCTGCTCCGGAACCTCGTTACGATTGGACAGACCGTCTTCCTGGTGGTTTGGGAGGTCCTCTCGAAGGCGGTGGTGGCGGTAATGCCCGTGGTGGCAATAAAAGAGGTGGAGGAGGTGGAGGGGTTCCAGAATGGGCTGAGGAAGAAACTGCGCCTCGAGGAGTAATGACTGCAGAAGATATGGAAGCAGAGCGACAAAGGATGCAAGCTGAGTGGCGCAAATCCCGAAGTGGCGGTGGTGCTGCTGCTCGTGGTGGTGGTGGTGGTGGTCAGGTAGATGATCTTTCTATTGAAGACCTGGTGGATGATGATGAAATAGAAAGGTGGAAGAAGGAACAAGAAGAGGAAGAAGCAAATGAACAACGAGGTGGAGGTGGTTCCTCAAGGCCGCCGATGCCAGGGCAGCAGGTAGATATGCGTGCTTTATTTGGCGGAGCTCCTGCTGCTGCTGGTGGGGGTGCAGGTGGACAAGGGATTCAAACAACTGACGAGAAGGTAAGATCTAGATTCTCCAGTGTGTTTTCAATGGAGGAGTCCCCCAACCCTAATGCTGCACCTCAACAACTTGCTGGCGGTGCTCCAAGTGGCTATGGAGGTGTTGCTGCTATGGGCGGTGGTCTTAGCCCTGCTGGGGGACCTCCTGGCGTTGATCAAGGCAAACAGCTCCTTGCAATGCTTCAAAAAACTGGCGAAAATCAACTTCTTGGTGACATTGAGCATGTTGCTACAGGGATCGCATTAGGAGGTCTTGATGACAGCGCTGGGCATATCCAACAGCAACAGCGACAATATCAGCATCAACAACAGATTTTGGGTGCTGGCCATCCTGGTAGCCTTGGTGGTGGAATGATGCCACCTCCTCCACAAATGAACTTCCCTGGCCAACAACCACAACCACAACAACAAGAAGGGCAACACGTACCTCCTCATATGATGCGTGGCCCACCTGGTCAATTACCACCGGGGATGGTATTTCCACCTGGAATGCGCCCCCCTCCTCCTCACCCAGGAATGATGCCACCTGGACATATGATGGGAGGTCCACCGCCTCCTGGAGTATTCCCAGGAGGTCCCCCACCACCGCGACCTGGAATGTTCCCACCAGCTGGAATGGTAGGACCACCCTCCCCGGGCCAACATCAGGGGCAGTTCCGTCCTGGACCTCCTGGCGCAGGAGGGCCTCCATTATCCCTTCAGCAACAGCAACAACAAGGCAGCAGTGGACAGATGAATCCCTTGCTGGCTCGGCTCCTTGCGAATGCTGCACAGCAACAACAACAACAAGGACAACATCAACAGCAGAATATGCAGATGCATCAAGGTCCTCCTCAAGGTCAGCAACAGCAAGGGCCATCTGGGGATTTAGCTGCATTGTTTGCTGGGATGAGACTCCCACCTCCTGGCCAGCAACAGCAGCAGCAGCAACAGCATGGGTTGCGGCAATTGCAGTTCCCTGGAGGTCCTCCGCCTCAAGGAGCCGGTGGTGGTGGTGTTAGACCACCTCCTGCTGGCTATACTCCACAGCAGTTGGCTCAGTTGCAGAATTTGCAGGCTAGGGCAGCAGCGATGCAGCAGCAGCAGCAGCAAGGTGGTGGTGCACCGCAGCCACAACAGCAGCAGAATCCTGCACAGCTGATGGCTATGTTAGGACTTAGACCCCCTCAGTAGTAGTACTTCCGTTTATCATTATTTTGCTTGGGATTTCTGGAATAGTACATTGTAAAATAAATAGCTTGAACTTTGTTGTGATAGGCGAGTGCAAAGCAGAGTGCTGCTGACAGCAATGAATGAATTTTCTTACACGGTATGCTACTTTGGCCAATTCCTTTCTGAGATTGGTGAGAACAGAAAGGTAGAGGCCAGACTATGAGAGGCTTCAGCAGTAAATACCTATTTAAGGTATTAGTATTTTATTTGATCATTTATTATTGGATATTGAAAATAGAAGCGTCCCTAGCTGATCAACGTCGCGTGTGTTCCGCAGATCAAATAACGTGTTGATCAATCATGTCCTTTTTTCAGAACGCCACTGCTGGATTCAGCGCTCCAGGACGCGATGTAGAGCAGGTAAGAACAATTCTAACATCTATTTCATCGCCGCACACCGTGAATCTCTGTTTGCTTATCATTCTTGATCACAAACATTATTTCTCTCATCCCCAACACCAACCGTCCCCATTTCTTTTCTGCAGCTTTTCACAGCGGAGCCTTCAGTCCCAGTGAGCACCCCTGGCGCTGGCGACTATCAACCACCGACACCTTCCCCCTCAGGCTTTGGCAATATCGACAATACTCTGGATGAGCCAATATTTGAGACGATCAAGCGAGATGTCAAAAGAATTTATATGAACCTAAAAATGGTAGTATTTCCCTTCAAGGATAGATCCCAACAATCTGCAGCGTTGAGAAATTGGGATTTATGGGGACCTATGGTGTTTACCTTAGGATTAGCAGTGATACTGTCTATTGGAGCTGCAAAACCTGCTAGCACGTTCTCGGTATGTCGGTCACTCTCCAGTTATTTATTTTTATTCTTTGCTCCCTTCCGTCAGCCTTCATTACGATTACATACTACTGTATAGTATCTAAAATACACTAATTTTACATCATTTATTGTTGTTGTTGTTATTCCCTAATCTGGCCAATTAAGTAAATTCCTTACCCCCCAACCCCAACCCCAATCCCTTTTTTTACCTTGCAGCTCGTTTTTGCTTTACTCTCTATCGGGGCCATCGTCCTTACGGTCAACGTGGTCCTCCTAGGCGGCACCATCGGCTTCTTTCAATCCCTCTGTTTATTAGGCTATTGCCTCTTCCCATTAGACGCTGCTGCGATCATCTGTTTATTTGTAAGGGCGGCTCTTGCCAGATGGATTCTGATCCCGATAGCCATCGCATGGGCATCCTGGGCCAGTGTTCCCTTTGTTGGTGGGGCTGTGCCGTTGAATAGAAGAGCGTTGGCTGTGTATCCGCTGTGTTTGTTATATACTACTATTGGATGGTTGGCAGTTATTAAATAAAAAAAATTTAAGAAAGGAAAGGCGGGTTTCCACTTTTTTGGTATTTTTATCCGAAAGGCAAAAAAGTAAAAGTATTTATGTATGTAATGTAGGGTGTGTGTGGAACGGTTGACATTGACCACTAGTAATTCGTAGCTGAATTGATGGGTGTTCAGGTAATAGTATACCAGAATCTGTCAACTGTGTAAATTAAAAACTAACGAAAAGCAGAAACAGGAGTTGAGAATATTTTACTACTTGGCAAATGAATAAACGATAAGGTGGGGGTTTCTTTATTCTCCTCTTTTGCTACGCCCCCGAATTCAGCATTGC
The DNA here is from genome assembly GCA_019044685.2 of Nannochloris sp. 'desiccata'. Taxonomy (NCBI): domain Eukaryota; kingdom Viridiplantae; phylum Chlorophyta; class Trebouxiophyceae; order Chlorellales; family Chlorellaceae; genus Nannochloris; species Nannochloris sp. 'desiccata'. The sequence continues at coordinate 281,194 of JAGTXX020000001.1, read as the reverse complement.
TACGTATTCCAATGTATTTGGGGCTACCCCTAGAGGTCTCCCTGCAACACAAAGCCAAGCTAACAGGTACTTTAACTTCGAATTACACAAGTTAAAACTTCCTTGTTCTGCTGGTTGAGAAGCAGGCAACCGAGGTGGGGTGCTTGAATTTTGTTGCATTTCCTTATTTTCAGAGGCTAGCGATGCCATTATTTCACCTGTTTTGCATGGATGAAGCATATAAAAGGGTGTATGCAGCACAGGATGGTCTTCCTGTGATATTGAAAGCAGATCAAGTTTTTGAATATCTAGACCACCAGTGTTTTTGTTTGTTTGTTTGTTTGAAAATTTAGGTTCGTCGTTTTCAAGTTCTTTTAAGATTCTGTTGAATGGGAGTGGGGTTCCAGATTGTTCAGTGGTTTGAAAATACAGTACAGGTTCCCGATATGAGTGACTATAGCACACGTGAATACGCCAGGAAATGAGTGCAAGAGGAGCAGGGGGGGTAGAACCACTGAGGTCGTCTTCTTCCGTCTCTTCTTTTTCTAAGCATGAGCACGGCACACCATTCCCTGCTTGACGAATCGAGATGCGCTCTAAATATCCTTGTCCCTGGGCGTTGTATGTATGAATGGAGTTACAAACTGGTCTGCTGCTGAGGGGCGGGGGAGGAAGCAGAAAATATTTAAAAGGAAAAAGGAATCCCCGAATCCCACAAGCTTACCAAGGAACTAGGTAGATGGGTGTTTGTAGAATCTATCCATTTCCATTCTAAAGCCAAGGTCTGAAGCTTGGAGGCTGCAGAAGCAAACTCTTCATAAGTGATCATGATCTCTGGATTGTTCAAACATATCGCACAAAAGTTGGGGTCTATGCAATTATTTTGGAATGAGTCCACTTTGAAAATGTCCTATAGATAGACATTGTGAGAATATAAGCAAGAGTGCAAGTAAACTGGCGTCAAAATATGACAAAGTTGCAAGAAACACAAAGAAACTGGTTATGGCCTCAAAAATTCCTGATCTTTAGCAAACAAGAACATTTAATTCTTTATATACGTTTCATCGAGATGCAGACTTTTACATTAATGCGCCCTAGTGTGGCTGCAAGTCGCTCATCTGCACAGATTGCTCGTTCATCTGGGGGACCTACCCGGGCAGTAAGATATCCTACATCTCCGCTCATACGGTCCATACAATACGCACATTGTCCCCTAAATTGCACATTGCTAATCAACGAAGCTATCCTCAACCTCATTTCTCATTCTTTCCTTTGCAGCTTTTTAGCAACTTCAAGTTGCCGTCATTTGGCGGCACGGCTTCCTCAAAACTAGCCAAGCGTGAAACTATCATCCCTGACCCTTCCTACAACATCCCTGCTGTATTATTAGGAACCGCAGGTGCATCCCACTTCCTCCTTGGCAACGACATCGCTGCTGGTATCTCTGGCATCCTTGGCGTTTTTTTAGCGGTACAGGCCAGCAGAGTGAAATTTATTTTTGAGGATGAGTACTTGGAAGTTGTGATTGGGGAGCAGAAAGTAAAGTCTGAAAATGCATTTGTAGGAGGAGAAAATCGCTGGAAATACGATACATTTGTCAATTGGTAAGAGAAATTTAATACATTTCTTCCCCTCTCCTGCGGACAATTTCAATCAAGTGCAAACTGTTTTGTTCACATGAAAAATTTTCTCTATGTATTTCCCGCCACTTCTTAATTTCTATTTTTTTTTTCTGTAGGGAATTTTGGTGGCCCGGTTTCCCTGTACTGGTGTATTTCAAAGAAACACAGACCAAACCTGAAGGTCAAATTCATTTCTTCCCTTTAATTTTCAATGGCAAGCAAGTCTATGAAGTGATGGTTGAGCGCTGCGGCTCAAGCAAAAACAGCGGTCCAAAATAATAAAGAATGAAGACCAGTCTATAGGCCTATCTATCTATTTAGCTCACTTTTGAGAACATCAATATTTGATTGTTAAATCGGTAGTTTTATTATGTAATTTCACTGTGTATGTCATAGCTCTAACAGAAGAGCGAAAAGAAAAGGTGAAATTAAAAAAGGAAAAAAAAGAAAAAACAAGCCCCAACAACAAAAATAAAATTCTACTCTTCCAACACATTACACATTACTGTGAAAATAATACCCATCTATATTTAGATTGAATCAACAACTACTTCCAGTGCATTCAACAAGGTCAGCAGGCAAGGGCTCTGCTGCCAGCTGAGCTAACAAACTCCGAACCTGGTGCTGTTGCGTTTGTGGCAGGGCAGCCGCTTCACCGTCACCACCACCACCACCACCACCGAGAGCAGCGACATTTGCAGGCGTCTGACCATCCCCCATTGGATTAAAATCAGAAAAGTCTTCCTCCACCTTGCACCCAGCAGTGCCAGAGAAAGCGGACATGGAGGTGGCAGGGGTTTCTGCGAAACTTCCAGTACCACCACCAAATAAAGCAGTATAATCCAAAGAAGCTCGAAGACGAGCAGCCAACTCTGCTGCATTGTTTACTAACGGAGTAGGCTGTTCTTCTTCTTGCGGTTGTTTCTCAGAGGGTCTACCAATAGTAACAGCACTGCAACTTGCTGCAACGTCAATAACACGCCCAGATCCACTACCGCCATCAATTTTATAGACATTTCCAGTACTCTTTTGAAGGGGCACAGCACCCAAATGAGCGGCAAATGACTCTCCAGTCATACTTAGACGGGCCATAGCGTCTTGAATCTGTCTCTCTATCGCATCAATTCCATCTTCAAGAGAATTACCGGCGGTTTTGGTAGTAGTAGAAGGATGTGCAGTGTGGATAAGATTCGCAGGGTTTGTAGAGGAAAGTGACGGTATCCCAGCTGTAGCATCATTCACAACATTACCACAAGCACCACCACCAGCAATAGCTCGATCAGTAGTAGTATTATTCTCAGCCACAGAAAATCCACGAGCAGCGATGCCTCTCTTTTGCTGTTGCAACTGATGCGCGTGCTTTCTTTGTTCAGCCTCTTCAGCAATCTCACAAAGCTCTTCTAATTCTCGTCGCGCCTCCACCTCTTGCTTTGTCAAGGTATGTTTGATCACAGGGGGTTGCGATGCCATTTTGAGAGCACGTCCTTGGTTGACCAATGGGTGCGCGGAAACAAAAGTTGGTTGAAAACTACATTCCCTTAAAATCGCGGCTTCTTGCTCTTTTTGTGCAATTTCTTTCTTTTCTGCCGTTTCTTGGGCAGTACGGTACAAAATCTCATGAGCAGGCAACCCCTCGGGACGTATTCGCGCTGCCAAGGCAAGTGATCGAGGTTCAATAGCAGGTCTGAAGGTAGGCTCCTCCCACTTTCTTCTCGTAGATGGTAATGGTAGCAAGTACTGGCGAGCAATACCACGAGTACGATCGAGTACTTCAGACATCAAGGCAACGAAGCCAGTTTCTGTGACTTCACCATTGTGGCTCATCGCCCACAAAGCTTCCTTTTCAGAATGGGGAACAGGAACAGCAGTTGTTGTGTTGGAAGTGGCAACGCTCGCGCCTCCAGCACTGCTGCCGCGGTGGGCTACAGAAGAAAGCGGCACTTTCAAGGACCAAGCCACACTATCATCATTTTCATTAACACTGTCTCCCCTTTCAGATTTGTCCACATCAGCAACTGTACCATCACTATCCCAACCATTCTGCTGCTGCTGCTGCTGCCTCTGTATTTTTATCGTTTTTCTCAACAATTTACCAGCATGCTCTACATCAGCACGCACCTCAGGATCAATCGTATCCATGAACTCTTCATCATTCAACACGTTAAGCAAATTAATTTCCATTGGAATCATCTGGGAAGGGCCGACACGTGCTAAATATGCAAAAATTGCTCTTAAACGTTCCTGTTGTAACCTCTCCATCATTTTTATAGAGACACTATTAACGTGGACGGACGCAGCTTGGTGTAAAGCTTGCTTCCGTGCAGCTTCAGCTTGTGCTTGCGCTTTTGCAGAAGATTGCAAAGCAGCTGTGTACAGGTGCTCGCCTATGGGGCCTGTTCGATCGATGCCTCTTGGTGCTCGGAGCGTTTTTGGTTGGAATAAATGACGACCTTCAGCATCTACTGGTGCAATGCTCGCTTGTCGAGCTGCTTCCAGCTTCTCTTGGCACCTTTTACCACGTAATAACAACCTTTCGGAAACATCCCGGGCTAAAGCGCCAGTGGTATCTCCTTCGGCGACAGCTAAAAGGTCGGTCATCACTACGGAGCTGGTATTTATTTTTGGCTTGAAAGTAGCGTCATCAGGGAGCCACATAAGGGCATTCTCTTGTTGTTTCTCCTTTGAAAACAACCCCTCGTTGTAGAGACGTTGGTATAAAGGTAAGCCACTGTCTGCAGCAACACCTCTGCGCTCGTGTACTAGGCGAGCAGAGTTGCGGTCAACACGAGGCTTAAAGCTACATTCTTTAAGTTCCTCCTCGTCTAACTCTTTGCGGATTGCCTCGGCACGACGTTCTTTTTTTAATGCAGAGCCTTGGTTGTGTAATCTATCCCAGGGGGCTGCTGAGCTAATGCCGTTGCTTCCAGCGCTGCTACCACGAGCAGCAGTGGCAGAAGACAATTTCATATTTTGAGCAAGTTTACTAATCTGAGGATGGAATGTCGCTCCAACCAGCTCTTCATCAGCTTCCTGGGCTCTAATTTGAGCTATCTCAGCTTCCCTTTTTAAAGCTTCGAGTCGGCCTTCGGCATAGAGCCTCTCTCCGTACGAGGAATAGCCACCAGCAGTGCGATGAGCAGCTAACGCGCGACTTACGGGTGTACAATACACTTGCTGGGTTGCTAATTGAAGCTCTAAATCACGGATACGGCGTTGTTCATCCAACATTGCTTGCTTCCGGAAATGATCGGCGTAAAGACGATCTGCTGCTGGAGCTGCTGCTGCTTCAGCTGTGCGTGCAACAGCGCTGGCACTGTGTAATGGACGACCGTAATATTCAGTGGCAAGGCTACTGGTAGCAGAAGAAGGGCGGACTAAGGGAGCTGCTGTTAGTACGGTACTACTCGTGGTATAGCTGGCTAGGGTGGCTTCAACTTCAGCTGCCGTCTCCTCTGCTTCACGAACTAATGAAGGTCCGCGTGGTTTGCTATTCTTATTCGCTGATTTGGGAGGGCGAGGGATTGAGGCATGGATATCTTCAGCCTATGAAAAGGGAAAAAGGGTTAAAGAGGGTTGTGAGCAGTGAATTAGAGATTTACTATGAAGAGTTAAGTGAACAGTCTATTAGAACAGTATTTGTATCCATACCTGACTAAGTTCTGAAGAATTATCACTTCCGTGCTCCAGGTTATCTAAATTCTCCAGAATATGGAGAGTAAGAGGCTCAACTACATTGGCTGCCAAGCCATGCTCGAGACAAAACCGCTGAGCAGCGTCCCGGGGATCATCTCCTTCATATAGAGTGATTGTACCTTCTATTCCAGGTGCTAATTCGACTGTAGTTATTAAAATAGTGGGCCGTTGGTCGCGATTACTGGCCAACTCCCCCAAAGTTTTTGGAATGGTCGAAACTGTGGTCATTCCGCTTTGACTGATTAAATCTAATTTTCTTTGGGAGTATGAATATTATTGTGATTTATTGAGATCGAATTCCGAGCCCCAGCTGCATTCCAAGTGACATCTTCAAGGCTCTGACTCCAGATCGCCAACTGAAAAAGGTTAGACTTGACTTCTTAATGGATACGCGGTGGGTTACCGCTATAGTTGAGAGAATATAGATTCAATATTAAATGATGAAAATGAATTCAGAGCAAGTTATATGACTCCGCTGAGGAAGAAAAATAGCTCGCTCAACGAAAATCAGCGGCTGAGCGCAACGAAAGAGACCCACTTTTGAGGCTGAAACAGCATTCTTTTAATTGATTTATATTTATGCATTCATTTCAGTCCTCAACGTCTATAGAATGCGATTAACACTTCCCAGCGCAACCAGCGCAAGAACTAAAGTTTTAATTCAATCAATTTTACATCCCCACCCCCAGCTGTCAACAAAGGTATATGCCCTTAAAATGCTTTACATCACTTTCTGAAATACTCAGGCGCTTACCTGGAAGTAATCCATACTCTCTGCAGACATATATCTCTGGGTGCAGGCCTGTGTTGCCACTCAAATTCAAATCTCACAATTACCGCTGCTTTTCCGCCACCGCCGCCCAGCGACTTGCAATTGCTCCCCGCTGCGAAGCTCCCTCTTCTATCCAATCTTCCCCCCAATTCGCAACTCTAAAATCTCAAGGATGGCTCGTCTCTACTCCTGAAAGCAACCCTGTCAGACAAGACTACGATGCCATCTTAGTACTCGGAGGCGGCTTGACGCCAACCGGTGACCTCCCTCCCTGGGTGATCCGTCGCTTAGATGGTGCTCACTACATCTATTCCCAACAACCAAAACCTATCCCGATATTACTACTCGGAGCAGGGACCCCCCACAAACGTCCCGTACTTGACCCCGCAGGATTTGTACTTCACGAAAGTACTGCCTATGCTCGATATTTACTAGAAGAGCATGCTATACCTGCTGCGCACTTACTAAAAGAAACCTCTTCGTACGATACTGTAGGAAATGCATACTTTGCGTTGACTATGCATGCGTTGCCTGCTGGGTGGAGAAAGGTATCAGTTATCACCAGTGCATTTCACATGCTGAGGACTCGAGCTATCTTCGAATCTTGTTTTGAAATAGCAGCAGGGGATAAATTAGGTGATAAAGCAGCATTTCAGGTAGATTTTCACCCTGTCAGTGATGAGGGTCTGTTTACACAGGAAGTGATCACTGCACGGATTAAGAAAGAAAGAGCTGCGGCGGTGACCTGGCAGGGAAACGTTGCCAGCATCCCTATAGAGACAGTAGCTGATCTGCATACATGGCTATTTGCAACGCATTTATGCTATTCCGTGTCTAGACAAGATGAGTTTGGGGTAAAGGATGATATAGATCCTACCCTTGCAGCTACTTATTAGAGAGATAATAACTTCTGTTTTTATATTCATTCACATTTTGTTAATACACGACAGAATATAAGATGAAAAATTAATTTAAATTAAGCTTCCATACCCTCATCATCTCCATTCGTCGCTGCTGCTTCCATTTCATTATACATGTACTGTTCATGGAACTCTTGCAAGTACTGCACACTTCTATTCACATCTAAAAACAAAGAATATGCTTTACTTACATCCTCTACCTCAACGCTCGCCGACTTTCTTCTTTGCGCCACTAACGATGCTGAAGAAATCAAGTGAATGGCATACCGAAGTGACGTTTCAGCACCTATTTTAGTTAGCAAATCAGCTGCATCCCCGGCTACAGTCACATCTTCCTCATCGAAACGGATCTCAAGAATCTTTTTGATATCTTCTTCGGTGTATGGATGGGTATTCACAATAAGCAATCTATCTAAAAGATCAATGGGAATACCGTGAGGGGCACGGTAATTGGTCCCTCTGATGCGTGTGATACCCCGGTTTGTTGCGCATACGAGTACTGGAGCCATATCGCTTTCTAAAGCGCGATTTAAGAAAGAAAAACACTCGATATCCAACATGTGCACCTCATCGATAAATAATACACCTGGGCAAATTTCTGCTTTGCCTTCTTCTCTCCATTCAGCAATCTTACCGTCAATCTGTTCACGGACTTCAGCGCGGATTTCTCCGGTGTCACCAGCGAAAAGTGCCAAAAAACCTTGCTGGCAGGAATTAATAACGTCTACATCGTGGAGAGTGACGGTATGGACACTTTCTCTTCTCCGTTGTAACTCACCCCCTGGGCATTGTACAAACTTTGTAGAAGGACCAGCAGCATCATAATCTCTAGATCGAGCGAAAGATCTACCCAATTTCGTTACTTTTCCAGATGCTTTGTCGATTGCAATGACATCCCCGGCAGAGATTTTCGCCTTTTGTAACGCTTCAATCATTTTCGTACCTAGATCATAGACTGTTTCCATTTCAGTTGTCTTCATGGTCAATTTCCCCATCTTCGAAACGTTCCCAGCAGCGGGGCGGTCAATTTCCAACTCAACAACTTCACCTTCGATGATTTCACTTTCTTCTTTGATTTTGACCCCGATTGCTTTACGAAAGGCTTGTGTCAAAGCTTCAGTTTTGGACATTTCCATTGAAAAGATTTCTGAAGCAGCCATTGTGGCGAAAGGGGTGTCTTCTCCGAGAGTTTTGGCCATCCCCATTGCAATTGCCGTCTTACCTGTGCCTGCTGGGCCAGCAATAAGAACACCACGTCCTGCGATTTTCCCTTCTTTAATCATATTTGTGATCAATCCAGCAGCCTGACATAAATAATAGTGAAGGAAAGGTCTAGAAAAGGTTCAGCAGAGTGAAAACGAGAAAAGAGGTAGTGGCGGAGAAAACTCGAGAGAATCAATAGGGGCTTCAATCGCTATTAAAGCTAGAAACTATTGTTTGATCAGGTATGCATTCCAAAAAACCAGCTAACACCCTACTGTTTCAGTAGATTGTCTAAAGGAAAATTAAGCTTACCCTGCGTGCAGAAGCTTGGCCAACGAGGCCTTGCGACACCGCCCTTGCTTCCAGAGCATCATCAAGGCCAAGGCCTCTGATATGGGAGTGTGCACCAATCCGCTCTATTCTGGTAAGGTCTTTGACCTCCGCGTTGACGCGTAGGTCAGCCATCAGCGCTATGAATGCCTTGCTTTAAAAATTAGAATTCAAATCAAAGCCAAGATGGGAAGACTTTTAGGCTTTCCGGCGATCGAAAGTGATGCTATAATATTATTTTGATCGTTTGATGTATTATAAACCGCAATGCACACAGGCAGCTCAAGCTTAAGCCCTGTAAAAGCTTCCTCTCTGTTTGACCCTGTTTTGTTTTGAACTTCGCTGGCGATTTACTCTGTATGCTTACCAACAACTACCATATATTATTCTTGTCCATCCTTTTGTGCGGTCATACAAACTTGATTCTGCACTCGTAGCAGTCTCTTTGCTAGGGTCCTCTTGTAAATAACCAATCACAACTTTTAATAACATGGGTTCCCCTGCTAAAGCCCCCAAGGCCAAGGGCGGTGCTGCCAAGCCCAAAAAAGAGAAAAAGGAGAAGGACCCCAACGCCCCCAAGGTAAGAAATGCATCCAATACCACTTGCTAGAGGCAAGATCAAGGGTCAGTCAAGAATCAACGCACTAGATCTAGTTTGTTGCTGGCTCCCGGAATCCAGCCACGCGGCGTATTTGCATATTCATGTTTTTTAAAGATTTATCGCGGCGCGTGTGGCCCGTGTTCAGGCCCACAGGCTCCTCCCGCTTTCGATCATAGTAGTTAGTTTGCTCTCACATATTTTTCTCCTGTTCTCTTCCTTGCAGAGGCCCAAGTCTGCCTACTTCTTCTACCTTGACGATATTCGTGCTGAGGTGAACAAGGAGCACCCCACCGCCAGCATCGGTGAAAAGTCCAAGGTCATGGGTGAGTTTCAACTTCCCGCTACTTTTCATTTATTCAATACAGCCCCCCAGCCTCAAATAAATAACATACCTTCTAACCTCCCCTGTTCCTTTATTCTCTATCCTCTAGGTGAAATGTGGAACAAGATCAAGGCGACCAAGGAGGCCGATAAGTACAACAAGAAGGCCAGTGAGGACAAGGCTAGATACGAGAAGGAGAAGGCCAAGTATGAGGGCAAGAAGTAAAGCAACTACTTCTTTAAGCTTTCTTTACTTGACGATCAATATCATGACCACTATCGTAGTCCTTTCCATATTGTCGCCATCCATCCTTTTCGTACTACGTCTATTACCACACACTTGACTTGAAACACAAAAACTTTTGTAACGATAAACTTGAATAATAATAATAAATCCTTGTCAAAGGAACAGTCATTGTTTACACTATTTCCACATCATGTAAATTTTAATATTGTTCCACAGATATAATTAAAGAGATGCCTTTGGTTTATTCATTTTCTTTGCTGCCATAACACTCTTATGCACAATTTTATCTACAACAGAAGTCACAGCCCACACGCCTCCTACGACCGCCGCCGTCCTGGTAATCAGATGCATAAAACCCAACCTCATTGACTTTACGTTGACTTTAATAGGCCACGTATCATACAGGAAAAACACCCCTGGCATCGTTCGAGCTCCTTCAGGGATAGGCGTGTAGTATTCTGTAACAGAGTATTGATAGGTGTCTATTGATTTCCTGCCCCACGAGCCTTTCTTCCATTCGGTGGGTACAACTTTGATAAAATATTTATCAACGCCCGTAGCTTTTCTATCAATTCTTCTAACCCCTTCTAATGGCTGGACTTGGCCTGGGTACTGTTGAGGGCCAAACCGCAGTTTATGAATAATATGGCTTGCATTTAACTGCATTGCGTGGAATTCATCGTGAGCTGATCCGTGAAGATCAATATGTCTATCGAACAGAGCTTGCAATGCTTCTTCAGATTCTGAAACTGCCATAATAGCTTCAGGTCTGACTGCGAAATGGATATTTCCAGCCACTCGTTGAACTTCTAGCCATCCACGTATGTTGCACCCTTCGTGCCGCATGACCGCATCCCTAACTTCATTCATATCTTCTGCATCGAGCATCATCACAAAAGGGTTATCTCTACCCTTTGGTGCAATGTATTCTACACGTTCTATTCTCTTTCCTCTAGAGTCTAAGCGCCATTTATGAATTTCTCCATCGTGAGCCGCCTTGTGCATGGACTCGGTTTCAAATCTGCCACCAATATCACCCGAATCCATACGAATGGCGTGACAGGGTAACGCTGGGAAGGTGAGATCGTACTCAAAGTGCATTCTAGGTCTAATGCTGGTATCTACTACCATGTCTTGAACTTGGCGTAGTCGGAGGCACCGCTGAGCCTCTCCAATAAAGAGAATCACAGCCAAGGTTGCTCCTAATAGGGTGACTATGCCTCCATGGACAGTTTTGATCTTAAGGTGATCTTCTCCATGGGAATACGCGCTTACTTGCGTTAATCTTCTCGTTATTTTCATTTTTTAAAATTCTTCTTGATCGTAATTTTGAGATGGCAGCAGCAACCTAGGTTACCTAAACATCGTTTCTAGTGATTATTTGAGATAAAAAGGAATATCATGGTATAAAATAAGATGTGTTTAAGGACTGTGAAGCTGGACGGCGTCTATTGAGCCTTTTTTGCTATAATGGCCAGCGTGCCGCCCCCTGCGCTGCTTTTCCCCCATCTCTATAGGTGATTTCCCTTCCTGTCTTTTCAATAACACGCCACTGCCTTGCTATTAGACACATACTTCTTTACAAGTACTGCAATATGGGGAGACACCTGGCCAAGGCATATTAATATTAAGAAAAAACACGCACTTGAGAAACAAACCAGTGCCATCACATTGGGAAAATTTTGACAAAGACATGGAATTTTTAAAGATTTTTTGTACAGAGCAAGCGTGATTTATCTTTCACAGCAAACAGCCAGTAGAAAACTTTTAGAATGGTGTGTATTTTTAGATACCGTACTGTAGTAAAATTTAAATTCTTTTCAGGAAAGATGCATTTCGTTTTTTATATTCTCGGTGATTTTGTTTTTAAGAACTGAAAGAAACAACCGAATATTATTTAAATGGAGCTGGCTTAACCCATTTTTTACTGGCTTTGCACCTGTGGGATCAAAAGACCGTATCCGTTACTACGACGGCGATACACCACCTTCATAGCACCATCTTTAGCATCCAAGAACACGAAAAAATCGTGTCCCACTGCTTCCAATTGATCCACCGCCTCGTCAGGGCTCATGGTGCTGCTGCCTTCAAGGAAGAGAATCTTCTCACGGACGATCTCAGGGGCAAGACCAGAGGCAGTCGCATCAATAGGGAGTTCTTCATCACTGGATTCAGGGTCGATATGAGCCTCAATAACGTCAGCGCCCTTGGCACCCCCTCTTCCGGGCCACGTCTTCCTTTGAACGGCTTTCTCCTTCATGCGAGTCATCTTGCGTCTGAGCTTATCGGTAACAAGATCGACAGCAGCGTAGAGATCGTCCTCAGTATCCTCGACACGGATCACACCGTGGCGTAAAGTGTAAACAGTGACCTCAACTTTTTGATTGCGCTGATGATGGGCTTCGGAGCCCTTGCCATGGGTGCCGCTCGCAGAAAGCTTAACGTCGACTTCCTTTACGGAACCTTCAAAGTTGGAAACAGCCTGTAAAGGTGAATTGGAACAGAGGGTAAGCTATCAGGGGTCGATTCGTAGTGAGGGAAAAGGCTGGGCTTTTTCAACACAAAAACAAACAACAAGATCATTAGCAATCAGCAGTCGGTGACAAAAAAGGAGCAAACCCAAAGGCGGGGCGAGATGCTGATGTGAGCTTACCTTTCCAACTTTACTTTCGACATACTCCTTGATCGCAGGAGTGACAGAGAGGTTGCGACCTTGGATGATGGTCTTCACAGTCGATGAAGAAAAAGCGCTGATAACAGCGTTTCGGGCACGCAAGGTTGCATTAGCAACAACTCCACACCTCTTAGGTCCAACAGGAACGGGCGCAAAGCTCTTCCTAGAGCTAATGTTGAGCTGCAAAGGATGAGACACCAGCTGTAAAGAGCTGGCACGAACGATCGCAGCCATCTTAATCTTTGGGGTTGAAGAGAAGTGGTTTGATGTATATTTTCGATAGAAAATAATAGCTGATCAGCAATGGGGGCGTGCATCTTTATTGCCTCGTGCTTCTCCGAGACGCCTGCTGTGAAATCGATGACTCAGTGATTCTGCCTAGCTGGCAGCCCTTTTTCAAAATTTTCATTTAAAAAATTCGCAGTTAGACTGGATCCTGAGCATGTTTCTAGGCAATTTGAATGTGTGATCCCCGCAGAAACCCCCCGAAAGGCTGTGAGTGAGGTGTTCCTTCCACGGCGTCTTCCTTCCGTGGCTGAAGGCGGTCGGCAACTAAAACATTAAAATATATAGTTTTCCCAGACCCTGATGGCGTACTTTTCGCATCATCAGTGGCACAAACTAGATGAAACCAATTTCTCTGCTAAATAAAGTCTTCTGACTATCTGTAGCTAGTCGCCCACTATTCCCGATGCCGCGATTTCTTCCAGTGCCTTTGATGCTAATTTTGGCGCTGTTTCTCGCATTCAGAGCATATTTATAATTTATAATTATCAAGATGGAGTTTTATAATGGGTACGGAGTCGAAGAGGACGAAGAGGATTTGAAATAGTGAGTGCAATTTTGATCAAAAACGCGCTTGAGGGTTTTTGAAAAGCTCACCTTCCTCTGAAATACCCGGCGCATTTCAATTGATTAATCTTCATAATTTTTTTGTAGTGCCTTGCACAATGCTGCCGAGGGCGGAGATGTCGAGCGCCTTCAATCACTGCTCAAAAAGCCAGAACCAAAGACTTCAATTCTCGGGGTACGCTCTTCAAATTGTTCATATCAATATTTCACCATGTTCTGAGTCTCCAATCCCACAACCAATTTTTTCCTTGGGAAAACTTTGTCTAATTCAGATGTTTAATTCCATTTCTGGACGTTTGTAGGCTTCTTCCGACGTTCAGTTCATGCTCCCTCCTTCTATGCATCACAATGGACCGAACGTAAATGAGAAGGATGATGACATGTGTACCCCGCTGCATGTCGCTATCCTGAATGGCCAACTGGAAGCCGTAAGAATACTCCTTGACAACGGAGCCCGCGTCACTGCAAAATGCGATGGCTGCCCAGCTCTCCACATGGCTGTATGCGTCGGATCTCACGCTGAACATGCAGAATTTGCAGCCCCTGCAGTACAGCTTCTCGTAAACCACGGAGCTGTTGTATTGGATAGAGACGACGGTGGCAGAACGCCATTGCATTGGGCTGCTGCTTCTGGCCTTGTAGACGTGGCTAAATCTCTTTTGGACGCTGCCACAGTGTTTTCGTCTCAACAAGAGATGGTTGTCGGTGAAGATGGTGTACCAAAACCGGCAGAGCATCTTCCTACTCTTCAGGAGTTTCAAGACAAGCAAGGAAATACCGCCTTACACTTGGCAGCACGAAACAGACATGCCGCTATGGTCCAACTCCTTCTGTGCCAAGGTGAAGGACCTTCCCCTGCTTCATGCATTAAACAGCGCAATAAATCAGGATTAAATGTCCTTCATCTTGCTGCGCTCGGTGGTGATGTCGAAACCATTAAATTAATTCTCAACGCCTTCCCAGCAGCCGCTGTAGCTAGCACCAGGCAAGGCCGCACTGCAGCTGAATTAGCAGCAAAACGTGGCCATTTAGACGCTGTACCAGTCTTACAACAGCAACAGCAGAATGGCGGTAAAACTACAGAGAAACCAAGCACCCCAACAGCGGGCCATCATAAATCAAAACACACACTTATATTAGCACCTCCAGAATGCTTAAATCATCACACAGCGCCCTGGCCTATCGTCCGTGGGGAATCCCCACCCCCAGAAAACGTCAATCGCCTCACTGTCCTCATCAAACCAGGTCAAGGCATCTTACGCACATGTGATTTTGAGGATGCCTTGCGGTGGGATGAACGCCCTCGTAGAGCTCCCATGGGTGACATTCTCCGTGTCCATAACTGGGCATATGTACGTAAAATCCAAGCTGTCTGTCAAGGAATTGACGACGACCCTTCAGAAGTAGGCCACTTGGACCCCGACACCGCCATCTCTCATCGTACTTTTTCCGCAGCCCTTGCTGCAGCTGGGGCGGTCACTCACGCGGTTGATGAAGTGGTCACTGGTCGTGCTCGGAATGTATTCTGTGCTGTACGACCTCCTGGACATCATGCTGGGCCTTCAGGTGTTGTTACATGTGCTAAGGATCCCAACGGGTCCCATGGGTTTTGTTTATTTAATAATGTCGCCATCGGAGCAGCTTATGCAATGACTGTGCACCGCCACGCCGGTATTAAACGCGTCGCGTTACTGGATTTCGATGTCCATCACGGGAACGGTACAGAAGCGTGTGTTGCCAACACAGCACCGTCTTTAGCCAAATATGCCTTCACCACTCCTTACGGAGAAGGCGTCCAACAATTCCCCGTATACCGTCCCTGGCACGATATTGACGATAAAGATAACATTTTCTTCGCTTCTGTGCAAGGATATGGTCCTAAAGCACCAGGGTATATGGATGCATATGTCTACCCGGGGTCCGGAGCCACGTGTGATACAAAAGGCATGCTTTCTAGAGAAGTAGAGGAACTCGCAGATGAAGACGATGAAGATGCAATGCTTGTTGAAGGGGCAGTAAAGATAGATGAACTGGATGGTAATGCACCTACTGGTACTGGAGTGTCATCACAGCAGCAACAACAACATCATAATAACGGGGAACAACAAATAGAGGAGGATCCAGATCACGAGTTTGTATACTCCGGTGGGGAAATGCCACGGACGGAAGGGCCTCGTATCATTGATGTCGGTATTCCTGGACCTGGGTCACGAGTGGCGCTTTGGAGACGGTCTTGGAGGGATAAAATTCTACCTGCACTGGTGAAATTTGATCCAGATATCATTTTTGTCTCTGCTGGATTCGACGCTCATAAAAAAGACGATATAAATTTTGCATATATTGGAGTCCAAGAGAAGGATTATGAATGGTTGACGGATCAGATTGTACAAGTAGCAAATAGATGCTGCCAAGGAAGAGTAATTTCTGTACTGGAAGGTGGATATAAGATCCAAGGACAGGTGGTGTCGGCGTTTGCAAGGAGTGTTGCAGCGCATGTCAAGGCCATGGCAGAGCCTAATGGACAAGAATGGGATGCCAGAGACGCAAAATGGGAGCGAGAACATGAGAAACAGCTTCGTGCGGAAGCAGAGGCGAAAAGGCAAGCTGCGGCTGCTGCAGCAATGGCGGCACGCTTGGCAGCAGTTGCTGAAGCAGAGGCCGCTCAAGCTGCAAATGCATTGGAGACTGGAGAAGAAGAGGTTCCTCTAGTCCCTGCTGGTGGTGTTGAGGATGTCGTTGCTGATTTTTTAGGTGGATCTCCTCCCCCTATCAGCATTGCCAGTCCGAATTTGGATGCCGCTGCTGCTCCGATTGATGGAGAAGAAGAAGATGACGGCAGTCGGAGGAAGAGGCGGAGGAGTACTGTTGACTATGTGGCTTTGAACAAGAAGCTGGAAGAGGAACAAAAGGCTGGAGCAGGTCCTGGGCCACAGTAGATACTATCATTTTTGCACTATTATGACTTTAGTATACTATTTACCATTAAACAATTTTAGAGAACACAGAATAGATAAGCAAGAGAGAGAGAGGGAAGGGCGTCGCAGTGAGGAAAGTTTCATGAATATCTGATCAGATATGGAGAGAAGTTTTTATTTATTCCTTTAAGAGGACAGGTCGCCTGGTGCCACGTAAGTTTATAAATAAACGAGTGTATAAAAACATTTTTGGGGCGCTACAGCACGGAAGTGGCAATTTCACTCGCACAAGATCTAAAAACATTTGAAAAGAGACTCAATTTATAACTTTTGGATTTTAAACAACGCCCTTGCTGTATAATTAACAGTTTTCTAAGATGGATGATGTTATTGAAGCAAGGCTCGGCATGAGCTTAGACGACTTGATCAAGGAGCAAAAGAAGATTGTAGTAAAGAAGCCCAAAAAGAAGAAGCCAGTGCCTGCAAAAGGTGGCAATAATGCTGCAAATTCCAAGGCATGTACTAGTATTATGATGTACAGTTGCGAGTTTATGCCTTAAATATGCTCTTATTCAGTCTTAAATCTTTGTCGGTTCGTTGACCTTGTGTTTTCTCTCAATTTTTCTTCTTCTCTACAGCCTGGTGTTCGTAGACCAGCTCCTGCTAAAGGAGGAGCCCCCCCTTCTAGACCCGGAAACCCTAACCAAAGACTTCCCAAACAACTTCCTGGCGCAAAAGGCCCTGGAGGAAAGCCTGGGCCATTGAAGGCCATTCGGGGCGGTGGTGTCCAGAAAAAAGGTGCTGCTGCTCCTACTGCAATGCGCATTGACCCTATTATAAGCGGAAATAAAGGAAGGCCTCGCAATAAAAACGGTACTAACGCTATTTCTGGTCCTCAGGGTGGTAGGACAAGGCCTAATAACAACAACAATGAGAATCCTTCCCAGAGAGGAGGCAAGCCACGAAACCCTCAACAACAGCAACAACAACAGATTCAGCAAGGTCGTCGTCAACCCCAGCAGCAACACCAACACCAACAGCAGACAACGAATCCAATTAATAGTAAAAATAAGAAAAATAAACAACCTCCCCACCAACAAAGTCAACGACAAGTCAACCAACAACAACAACAATATAACCACGGCGCTCCTCCAGGTTTCGGCGGCGCTCCTCCATCCCATCACAACCCCTACCAAGACGCACTCTATGCTAAATCACAAAAACCCTTATTTGCCAGGTTTGAAGATCTTCAACGAGTGCCCATGGATGCAATGGCGGCGGCTACGGTGACCCAACAACCTGAATTTATGGCTGGACCGATGAATAAACACGGGGTACGATTGCCTGTTTAGTACTAGTTGTACTAAAAATATAGTCGTATATAGTTCCTTTATTTGGTAGTTGTAGAAGGAGTTGGTACTTGTCGGTAGAGTTGTGGAGAGTATAGGCATCTCTTATTTTTCTGAAGTTTGTTTGGGGTATGAGTTACCGGTACATTTTCAATTTCATAATCTTGCGCATCGGGACAATTGTAAGATAATTAATTATTTCATAAATTCAAAGGTTGTTTCTTAGAAGACGTTGACGGAGGAGGGCCTTTACCAATTTGAGTACTTGGGTTAATTATAGGGGCTGGATAGGAAGGCTTCTTCCTATTCCCATAGGAATTATCATCCTCAGCTTCAATTTCCCAAGGGCGGTGGCGTAATCGAGCGTGTGCCAAAGACTCGGCCACTTCAGGTACCCACTCTGCTATATACTCGCCCTCTGGATCGTATTTTTCTCCCTGAGTTACTGTTTTAAACACTCTATCCCTCGGATCTGACCCTACACCGGCTACATACGCCCAGGAAGCCCAATTAACCGCGAAATTATGATCAATCAATAAACTTGAAAACAATTCTTCACCAAGACGCCAGTCAATTTGTAAAGCTTTTGATAGAAAACTAGAGACATTTTGGCGACCTCGGTTGGAACACCACCCAGTATGAGTTAATTCACGCATTGAAGCGTCGACGAATGGGAAGCCGGTTTGACCCTGAGCCCAGGAAGAAAGGGCATCTTGGTTTGTCGACCAGGTAAGATCTTTTCTATTTCGAGGCCCCGACACATTAAAACTTCGTAATGAAGAAGAAGAAGTAGAGGAGGGCCCTTCCAAAGCTGATTTTATAGCGTAATAACTAAAAAAATCTCTGATACCGAGATGCATCAGTAACCAATGGTGGCCAGGAGATTCTTTTGTAGGTTCACTCCACTGCCAATCCTCACTACCTACCTGGTCGTCGAGCATCGCCTGTAAAGTTTTCCAATAGAGTGAACGAATGGAAAGAGTGCCTAGAGATAGAGCTAGACTCAGCATGGCACTGGTTTGTAGCCCATTTGAGGCAGTCATTCTAGACTCTCTGTACGAGGTCATCAGAGGTACGGGAGGACTTCCAGTCCCTTTGTTGGTCCCGCTAGGGTCACCAATAAACAGCCGATCCAGCCTTGCCTGGACTTCTTTTTCACTGATTGGGGGCCGTTGGACACGTACTACACAATCACCTATTCGTTTCTCATCAACAAGAGCAGGGTTAAATGATTTTTGGCCACCATTGTCAACGCCAAGGGCGAGTTCTTCAAGATTTCTTAAAGCTTCCTCAGCTCCTGCGGCAATATAATACTCTCTCCAATCTAATGAATCTTCTGTTATACGTTCTAATGGCTTAAATCCGCAGTTTTTATTATGTAACTGCGTCGTTATACCAGAAGGCAACGGCGGGAGTGTTACTGGTGGGGGCAAGGCATGTCTTATTGGAGTCGTCGTCTGAATAAGTTTTCTAAAATCAGTCATTGATGGCTTGCATTCTAATAACTGCACTACAGTGTTTAGTACACTGCCCTCTTCACTATTTGAATTTTGCTCTATGTGACCTGCTGCGTCTGCTGTGCTACTATGTATTGCAGCAATATCTTCAGGAAGATATAGTAATGACGTCCCACCGCCACCACCAAGGGTGCACGGGTGTACTTGAGCAGGGATCTCCTGTGCAGCTGCTGCCTGTGAAAACTTCTCTATAATCTCATTTTCGAATTCTTGACCTAGTTTTCCATTGAAATCTAGGAGGCACGGATAGTAGTGTAGCGTAATGTGGGAAGGAGGACAAGAGTCGGCGGTTGTGGCGGCGGCGGTTACTAGGTGTTCAAGAGCTTCAGCAGTATTGCCAGTTGAAGCGATTAAATCCGACCC
This sequence comes from Nannochloris sp. 'desiccata', assembly GCA_019044685.2. NCBI lineage: Eukaryota > Viridiplantae > Chlorophyta > Trebouxiophyceae > Chlorellales > Chlorellaceae > Nannochloris > Nannochloris sp. 'desiccata'. The sequence goes on along the minus strand of JAGTXX020000001.1, from coordinate 261,836 downwards.
TAACTCACGAAGAGCTATTTGCAGCGAATGCACTGCTTCTAGTATCGCAGCAAGTCTATAGGGGCCAGTTGCAGGAAGATGAAGGAGGCTGTCAGGGAGCGGTTGCAACAGCGAGCGGTCGTCAAGACAAAAGAAAGGAATGACATTTTTCGTGGCACTGGATGAAATTGCTTGGTGTAGAGGTTCATGATCGGTTATTCGTAGGTCACCGATACGGAACCAGGCTATAGAAACGCCGCCCTGAGTTGGGGAAGCTGACATGATCACTTTGCTCCGGCAAGTAAAGAGATTACTTTTAGTTGTCAAAGTGCGCCTATGCCGGATAATCCCGCGGGAATACATGCTCTGACATTAATTCCAGAATTTAGAATAGAAACGAGGGAAAATTAACTCTCTAAATAACCATTTTTACCATCTGTGGCAAAGTGGTAATTGAACGGTTAGGGCCTAAACTGCCCTGTTCAAGACTGTGTACTGTAGATCAAATTATTTGTAAAACATTCGCATTGTAGATAGCTGAACAATAACAAAACAGTAGGGTGTCAAGATGAACAATTACAGAACAGGGGTTTAATTTAGTTCGAAATTCAAAAATTCAAAACATGGCAAGTTTGCCTGAGGGCCCTGTCCCTGTCAACCGGGCAGCTGACGCCACGAAGCAAAAGCTGCTTCAAGCTGTTGAGATCTTGGAATACTCAAAACCCTCTCGACAGGTTTGGTTAGATGTAGACGCCGCAGCAGTGATCGAGGCAACTGCTCTTGTTGGCCGGACCTTGCGTGTGTACTGGCCACAAGAAGACGCGTGGTATCTAGGAACTGTCACGTCCTACAACAGCGAAACAGGAGAGCATCATGTAGACTATGTAGACGGCGATCAGCTCGACCACATTATTGCACTGGAGCGGGTGCGAATTATGATCACACAAGGAGCTGAGCTACCTAGGCCTTCCTCTGCAGCAATGAACGCATATTGTGCTGTATTATCACAACGAGCAGCGAATATAAGGTCTGCAGAGCCTGAAGAATCAGCTAAATTGATTCGAAGAGCGGCAGAACTGAGAGCTGGTACTTCTGTGGGTGCCCCTGACTCCGAGAATCGATGCAGCACGTACCGTCCTGGGGATGTTGTATGGGCAAAATGCCGAAGTTTCCCTCCTTGGCCAGCGATGGTCGTTACACGACAACTCGTGGCTTCATTTTACAAAAAGCCACCTGTCGGTCGAATGCTAAATGCCTACCCTATAGTGTATTTCGGCTCAAATGAGTACGAATGGAGACAGGAGAAAGATATTACACCTATGCGGGAAGGTATTGATAAAGACTTCCATCTAGGAAGAACTATTAAACGTAGGTTATTTGCTGCTGCCATTTGTGAAGCAACGGCGTACATGGCAGACAGCGAGGTTCCTGAGCTCATGTTCCCTTGCAATGATGACTTAGAAAGCGACGGCGAAGAAGAAGAGGAGGAAGAAAAAGCACAGAAAAAGTCTAAAAGGAAAGGTAGTGCTAATAAGGAAGGTAAAGATGGAAAGCTGTTTACTGAAAAAGACGGGTTTTGGAGTGGGGTGATACATGAGCCAGGAATGCCATTAAAAGTTGGTAAAACGTTAACTGTGTATTCTCTAGGGAGAGTAGAATGGCTGCATCCTTCATTTCATGACGAGAAATCGATTTGGCCAGTGGGGTATAAAGCAGAAAGAATTGCAGCGACGCCTGCTGGAGAGAGTACGAAACCAAAGAGGCATCTGTGTGAAATCCTAGAGGCATCAGATGGCTCTGGTCCTATATTTCGGTACGTTTTAGTGGGTAAATCTGCGTAGATTGTGTGTACAGCGATTCTAAAAGACATTTGCTAGTTTTAGTTGGCTTAGTTTAGGTCTTTCTCGGATGCTTCCTTTATTGAAAGGAACTAACTGCAATGTGTCGCTTAATTGTATTTTTATTTCCTTATAATTTTTTTTTCTACAGAATAACTCCTTGGGGTAAGCCTGCTGTTGAAGCCCGCACCCCCCATAAAGCCTGGATGGCTCTTTTCGAATACCCTGATCGTGACAATACTGCTCTGGTAGTAGGGAATGGGGCTAGGCACTTTGGACTAACTGTCCCTCAAGTTGCTTCTGCTATAATGGCCTTACCCGGGTCAAATCGCTGTGAGAGATTCGCTGGATGGCTCGATGGAGACAGTCCGCCTCCATATCCACCTTTAAATACTGAAGAAGAAAGAAAGCGACTCGCGTACGAAGCAGCTGCGTGTCGGTTACCGGAAGGGGTTGTTGGTATTTCAGCGGCATTTACTAAACCAGGCACGTGTTACGTGTGTTTTGAAGAGGAGGAAGATGAAGAAGATTTAATAGTACAATGTGATGGGTGTGGAATATTCACCCACATGACGTGTTACGGTGTTCCAGAGCCACCGCATGGCCGTTTGTGGCTGTGTGACACGTGTAAAGTCGGGGCAGCGTTCCCTCCATCGTGTGCTCTTTGTCCAATAATTGGCGGTGCATTGAAGAGAACAGATTGTGGGCGTTGGGTTCACCCTTCCTGTGTCATTTGGCTCCCAGAAAACACATTTTTAGACCGTAATTTATCGTATCATAATTTACAAGGCCTAGTTACTGGCCTACGTTCTATCCATCCTTCGAGACGCAAGTTGGTGTGTCAAATTTGCAAGATGCCTCATGGAGCGTGCATGCAATGTTGTGAGCCTGGATGCTATGCTGCGTTTCATATTATGTGTGCACGGCAGACGGAAGGGTATGCCTTGCAATTGCTCGCTGATTCAGATTCTGAAGAAGATGAAGAAGAAGATCAAGACCAAGGGGTTGAAAATTTAGAAGGTGGAGACGGTGGCAAAAAGGGAGTAGGTGGCAAGATGAGTGAAGATGCAGGGGAAGCAATAGATATTGATGCTACTACTGCTGCTGGTACTCTTCCTACTTTAGAAGCTATAGATGCTCAGGAAGAGGAAGACCTAGGGCTGCCTTCGGCCTCTAAAAGTGGAGATGAAAATAGACCAGCTGCTGCTAATGGCGCTGCTGGCACCGATGCAGATGCTACCGCTGCTGCTGCTGCTGCTGCTGCTGCTGCTGCTGCTGCTGCTGCTGCTGCTAACGACGTTCCTCCCGGACCCGTGTGTAGTGATCTACTAGAAAAGAAGTCAACTAAAAAACGTGGTAGGCCTGCTGCTGCACCAGGTACAAAAAAGCCAAAGAAGAAAACCAAATACAAATTTGTGAGAGGCAAACGTCGTGCTGTTGTTACAGAAGGAACGAAAATTAATGGAGCACGATTAGTAGTGTACTGCCCTAAGCATTGTCCTGAAGGGCATGTGCAGCCTGTAATTATACCTGCGTCAGCAGCTGTGGTAAAAACAGCAGCTTTGGAGCATACTGCTTCAAAGCAGCAGACCACAGCAGTGATGGGCGATGATGCAAACAGGGTTGCTACTGCTCATGGTGTTCTTACAAACGACAATGGTGGAGGAGCTAGTGGTCGATCTTCTGCATTTAGTACCTTAAAAACTATCTCTCCAATCAAGAGGCGCCGTTCTTTGGTACCCACAAAGGTAATAGACGAGGATTTTCTCGAAAAGGCCTCTGCTGCAGTCGCCGGCTGGCCCGTCCCTGTTTTATCTACAAGTACTACCACTATAACAAATGATAATGAAACCATCAGCACCTATGCTGCTGCGCGTGCGATGCCCTTTGACGGATCGTTAGGTCGCGGTCCACGTGCTCCTGAAGCTATGGAAGCAGCTCTAGCGAAAAGATATTATATTGAGGCTACACCCCTGCTCGTTAGAGGACCAGTACCAGGCTTAGTAGACCCACCTAAGAGCATCTGTACTTGGCATTACCCTGGTAGTAGCAATGCAAACACTAATTATAGTAGTGATAATGGCGGTGGTGGTGGTGGTGGAGGTATAGGTAGTGAGCACTTGGGTGGAAGAAACAGAGTATCACATGGTCCAATGAATGTTGAAATACACCCCAAGGTGTTGCAACCGGAGCGGAGAATACGACAAGTACCACGTCCTCCGTTGATTTGTTCTGGTCCTGGTGGTGCTGGTGAAGAAGAGGAAGACATTGATATAATGCGGAGGAGTATAGAAGGAAAAGAAGAGCCTCGTCAAGCTACCGATGACCCTGCCCCGGCTATTGATGCTGGTGCCGTCGACGTCGATGCCGGTGCCGCTAATATGATGAATAGCGAGAAAGCAACAGTAGGTGGGTCTCTTCCTCTAAAACAACCGCGACAACCACAGCAAGTAGAACAACGAGAACAACCACTGCAGCCACAATGTATTGAAACTATAAAGGCTACTACGAACAACAATGCCGTAGTCGTACTAAATGACGATACCGAAGAAGAAGAAGACATCATGAGCAAACAAACTGGTATGTGTGTCATCAATATCGCTGATACTACCACCGCTGTTGCTGTACTAAAAACAGCGACAGCACCTCGAATTACCCCCGATCGGAAAATCGTACTTTCTTCCACCGAACGCTATCGTGAAATGCGTGCTACGGAAGGTCTCCGTATCGCTCCAGGTAAATCTGATATCCACGGATGGGGTGCCTTTGCTCGGTTGCCACACTCAAAAGATCAAATGGTCATCGAATATGTGGGAGATTTAGTCCGCCCCTCGGTGGCAGATGCCAGAGAACGACAAGTCTATGATAGCCTTGTCGGTGCAGGAACCTACGTCTTTCGAGTGAATATGGATCAGTGCGTTGATGCCACACGATCAGGGAATCTCGCACATTTGCTTAATCATTCTTGTGAGCCGAATTGCTATAGTAGGACTGTCCCTGTGTGGGATGGGAAGAGAGGAGCGGCAGTGGATCATGTGGTGATTTTCGCTGCACGTGAGATTTCTACTTGGGAGGAGTTGACGTATGATTATAGATTTTCTGGTGAGGAGAAATTGGTGTGTAATTGTGGGGCTGGGAGGTGTCGTGGGATGGTGAATCAAGCGAGCACTGGGCCTGGAGGAGGAGCGGCGGTAAAAGGGACTCTGATTCCAAAAAGTAAAGTGAAATATCCATTTAGAAATAACTGATTGTTTTTGTTTATCGAGAAATTGTTTCATCCTTGATTGGCATTGTACATCGTTGTGTTGTATGAAGATGAAAGAGAAGATGCATTCCACTGCAGTGCTGCTGTGAATGTGAATCGAAAGCAGAGCATGGATAAATGAACTAACCTCAAATTTCTATTTAAGATCAGCAATTACCACAACTAGGCACTGAAATTAAATTCACAGTATCCTAAAAACGTATTGAACAATTTGGCATAGCACATTTGTAGCAATTTTGGATTTTTTACCCGCATTCCTTTGCATCACCATCTCCAATTGCACCCACACATTGTCCCGCCATCCGCCGCAAACATGAAGCTCGGTGCATGTGGCTACCAAACAGCTAGTAGGCTAACTAAAAGCACCACTTTGGGGGCCAGATCTTACACCGCCGCCAGCAGGTCCTCTCTTTCACTCAGCCCCGCCTGCTGGCCCCCTACCAGGGGTGCAGTTATTTCCAGCTCTGCCTCCTTCCTTGGCCAACCCACTTGTCTGACCACCTCTAAAAGTAGTATTCTCGGTAGTACTCGTGGTTTCCGTGCTACAGTCATCACAGCAGGCCTTAAAACTGGCATTGTAGGCCTTCCCAATGTCGGTAAGTCCACCATGTTTAATGCCATCTGCGAAAATGGCAAAGCCCAAGCTGCAAATTTCCCCTTCTGCACCATCGAACCCAACGTAGGTATTGTTGCTGTCCCTGATCCTCGTTTAGAACAGCTCTGCGCCCTTGCAAACTCGTTAAAAACAGTCCCTACTTCAGTTGAATTTGTTGATATAGCCGGACTGGTTAAAGGCGCCTCTAAAGGCGAAGGTTTGGGTAATCAGTTCTTAGCCAATATCCGCGAATGTGACTCTATCGTACAAGTCGTGCGATGCTTTGAAAACCCTGATGTAATCCACGTTTCTGGTAAAGTTGACCCTTTGGATGATACTGACGTCATAAATTTTGAATTGGCTTTAGCTGACGTGTCACAAATCGAAAAGAGAATGGAACGATTAAAAAAAGGGCGTGCTATAAAGCCAGGAAGCGATGAAGCGAAGAAAATTGATATGGAACATGGTGCTTTAACTAAAATATTAGCCGCCTTGGATGCGGGGAAACCCGCTCGGTCTGTCGAGCTGAGTGAAGAAGAGGAAGAAGTTGTTCGTGGATTATATCTCTTAACCGCAAAACCCATGGTCTACGCTGCAAATGTTTCTGAAGACGACCTCGCAGGGGGTGCTCAGGGGAATAAATACGTCGCTGCACTTCGTGGCAAAGCTGAAGAGGAAGGGAGTGATGTCGTCGTCGTGTCAGCTCAAGTTGAGGCTGAGCTGAATGAGTTAGATCCCGAGGAAGCTGCTGAGTATCTCTCTGATTTGGGTGTTGAAGAAGGCGGTTTGAAATCGCTTATTCGTGCTACGTATAAACAGCTGGGATTGCTCACATATTTTACTACAGGTGTCCAAGAGACAAGGGCGTGGACCATCAAAAATGGAATGACGGCGCCCCAGGCAGCTGGTGTTATTCACACTGATTTTGAAAAAGGATTTATTCGTGCTGAAACTGTTGCGTTTGATGATTATGTTAATGCTGGTGGGTTTGGACCGGCGAAAGAGAAGGGCCTCTTGAGGTTGGAGGGTAAAGAGTATGTGGTGGCAGAAGGCGATATAATGACGTTTAGACACGCTAATTAAAGAAAAATGAAAGATCAATTTTATAAGAAGCTCCATATTGAATATTTTGTTGGCACTTTTTGGATTTTAATCAACGATATATACCATATGTTAATAAATGAAACTAAAATGAACATCCCTTTAAGAGTGAAAAGGTTGCTAAATTTCACCTGGGAAAGAAAGGAAAATGAAGGAAGGGTGGGCGTTAGTAAGATTGAAGGCGGAAGATTTTTGGTGGAAAGTACGACAACCACTTTTTAGGTACTGTTCGGTCCGTTTCTGTCCACCGAGGATGGGTCTTATACCTCACTGGTCATCTAAAACCGCATTTTATTTATTTAAAATATTACTATAGGCTCGGGCCTTTCGATACACTACCAGTTTCTCAAGAGTAGTGATGCGCCTTGTGACCGGCCTCATAAGACTCTTATTGAGCAAGAGCCAAAGTAAATGCAAAAGTGCCATCTGAAATAGAATTACCTACAGTGCAATAGGTAGCTAAAAGGGCAATGAGGAGTTTTATCCTCTTTTGCCGTCAAGGCGGCAACGGCTGGCGCTCTGTTGTCGCAGCACAGATAGCACATGGAATCTTCCCCTGCACATGATTCAAGTTCATGAGATGCCATGTCATTTAGTTTTCAGCCACACATGCTTCTCTGAGGACACAAGCAAAAAGTTCTGAATAAAAAAGTTTCATACCGTGCCGCCGCATGTCTTGCATCTTTTTTCTCCCATCTTTGGTCGAGTTCCAGGTACAGGAGGTAGTAAATGAGGAAGTTTCCCTCTTCCCTCACACTTTGGACATTCTATAATGCCTGTTCCAGTCGCACAGAGCGGGCAAAATTTGAATGGCAGCTGCTGCGTCTTTCGATTAGTGGTGGCGAGCAGTGATGGGAAGACAACTTTTTGCTTTCGTTGAGTAGAAAATAGCGCCATTCTTTGCAGGCTAGGAACTCTTGATATATGATACAGACTTGATGGCCATGTCTGGATCCTATAATCTACCGTTCCCATGCGTTTGTTTATCGACATTTGAAATTCAGATCCATTGATCTGCCTCTGATAGTAAGTGCATGACCTGCCCTCTTCCAACGTGTTGTCGAAATTCCAAAAACTTATGAAGTACTGATAATTGTGCAGAATTTGCATGAAATGCTTTGTTCAAATGCAAAGCTGAGGTTGGTCGTATCATGATTTTAATCCAAACTGTGGTTAAGGCGGATAAATGAAGCCCCAAAATTCATTTTGATTCAACTAAATTTGCCATGCAGATACACATGGTTCCCCTGAGAGGCCAAGTTGCTCACTAGATTAGACTTAATTTAAATTCTCAGTCAATGGCTTTTGAAGAATAATAAGGTTTTGCTGCTCTAATTTTCCCAGAATAGCCCTTTTTGTCACCCATAAGTCAGAATAGTTTTAGGGTCCCAGTTGGTGTCGTCATTTTCAAACTGCCAGTACTTGAACCGAAAGTAAATTTATTGACCTCAATGGCAACGTTCAAAGAAGTCCGCTCACTGAAAGGTAGAGGACGTCGCACCAGTGGGCATCGCCGTAGCGTTGATGAACCTTTATTAAGCGTAGAAGAAGGATATTTCAGCGGAAATGGATCCGTAAATGATGGGGATGCCGCTGTTGCCGCCGCCGCCGCCGCAGCTGCTGCTGCTGTCCCCGCCGCTCGTGGCCAATCAGCCCAAGCTCTTTGGCGCGTTGCTCACACTCGTGTATCAGCTGTTAGGGCTCTTACTTCTGTCTCAGAGAATGCTGCCAATTTACCACCTCCAAGAGAAACCTCCGACATTCAACCTCAGCAACGGAGGGGCTCCTTGATTGAAAAATTCATGTTTTCCCTAAGCAATGTCCCTTCCTTCACTTCTGGCTCTTTTGCTGGACTCCTCCCCCCTGAAGAGTGTGATCCGACTTCATGCCGCTACCTTGCTGATGGGCGCATTAGGCATAAGAAGAGAGCTCCCGGTATGTGGGCGCCACGATCAGATATTTATTTTATGTCTCACATGATCTGGGGATCGCTAATAAATATACTACTCGTTGCAATTCCAATCGGAATTTTCAGCGGAATGACCGGAGCGTCTCCTAATTTAGTCTTCTGGTCAAATTTCCTAGCGTTATTACCATTAGCGTTGATTTTAGGGGAGATTACCGAGGATTTAGCAGTCAGATTTGGAGATACAGTAGGCGGTTTGCTCAATGCGTCTTTTGGAAATGTGGTTGAGATGATTTTGGGACTGGCTGCACTGTCCCGTGGACTCTATAAAGTCGTTGCTGCCTCATTAATCGGCTCTATATTATCGAATTTGTTGTTGGTATTAGGCTGCTGCTTCTTATTTGGCGGTTTCAAGCATCGGCAACAGGTGTTTAATTCTTTGGCCAATAAGGTTTCCTCGTCGTTGCTGTTCGTGTCTTCGATTTCAATAATTATTCCGACTGCAGCGAAGACTGTATACGGGGATAAAGTGATGACGAGAGACAGTTTGATTAATTTGTCACACGCGATCGCTATTTTGCTCGTTATAATGTGAGGAGATGTTCTCTTAGAGAGAGATTTATATATCTACTTTATAAAGTGACACGCGTTTTTTCTTCTTTTTCTGATTCATTTTTGATGTCCTCCTTTATTCTCTATCGCAGGTATGGCTGTTATTTGTATTTCCAATTGAAGACGCATGCTGATTTTATGTCTATGAGTGCTGAAGACCCTTTACTCCACATGGCCAGTCCAGCCTACTTTCTTCCTAGTACCCCCGCTCCCGACTCGGCCGCCGCCGCCGCCAACAATACTGGGGGGCAGCTTTCTGGCAGGAATGTTGGACCATCTCCCTTTTTGAGCACATCTGGTAGTTTTACCAGCAACGGTAATGATAGTGCAGGAGGCAATGATGCTGATAATGTAGATACTACTGCAGCTGCCGGTGGGCGCGACAATGAAGACGACGACGACGACGACGACGACGAAGACTTCCCTCATTTGTCCTTATTAGGTGCTCTGTTTTCTCTTACATTAATCACTATAACCGTCGCAGCATGCTCTGAATTTCTCACGGGTGCCATTGAAGCTGTCTCTGAGTCTTCTGGAATAAATCAAGGCTTTTTAGGTCTTATTATTTTGCCCATTGCCGGGAACGCGTGTGAGCATATGACCGCAGTGTTTGTCGCAGTCAAGAATAAAATGGATTTAGCAATCTCCGTCGCTCTAGGGTCGTCGATTCAAATCGCTTCGTTTGTGTTGCCAGTCACTGTGCTTGCCGGGTGGGCTATGGGCAAAGAACTGACCCTTGATTTTGATATATTCGCGGTGCTTTGTTTGTTCTGCAGTGTTATCTTAGCGTATTTTGTATCGAGTGATGGCTCTTCTAACTGGTTGCTAGGTTTGCAATTGGTGGTCACGTATTTGTTAATTGGAGCGGTGTACTATTTGGAAGACGAGGCCCAAGGCGGTGGTGGTGGGGGCGCCCCACTGAGTAGCTCTGCTGGGCTTGAGTTTTTTAAAAATGCAACAATAGTGACGGCAACGTAAAAATTGTATACTAGCCCTGCAGTAGCTGCTGCTCCTGTTGTGGCGCTTTTTTAACTGCGACGTTGCAATATGAAGACCCAATTACTAGGACACCTTTTTTTTGTACTTTGTGTATGGACCTGCTTTATTGTCCTTTCTTTTTAGATGTATCTACTGCTGCTATTGCATGAGGACGGTGTTCGTTTCTCTTTGTAAAACTGGCCAAAAATAAAATGCAGATATGCGTCTGCCGTGAGGACAAGAATGAATTTCAAAAGCAAAAGGGATAAGTTTCTAGTATATTGAGCAAAACCAAATAAAACAGTATCAGGGTATTCTTTTATACTATTTCATTAGATCAATACATACGTCAGTAGACGCCCTTGTTTTTCTCAGGGTGATCACACCTTTTGACGAAAAAACATTTGAAAAAGATGATGAACTATGGTAACAGCAGAGGCCAGGATAGAAATGATGGTTGGTGGTCAAATCTTAAAACCTTTGATGCTTTCCCAAAGCAGAGAGAGGAAGCGGCTGAGTTTTTTCACCGCTCCGTCTCAGGAGGCGTGATCACACTCGTTGCTGCATTTTTAATGACAATCTTGTTCTTTTCTGAGCTGGGTATCTACGTGAAAGTTAGAACAGTGAATGAACTCTTAGTTGATACATCAAGAGGCGAAACATTGCAAATTCACGTACGTTTTATTGTTAAATCCCTATTCAATCCTCATGTTTCTCGCCGCCACTGACAAGTCCCCCCCCTTATTTTTTTTAACACTCCTTGCAGTTCGACGTAACCTTCCCCAAGATGCCATGCAGCTGGATCAGCGTAGATGCCATGGATGTTAGCGGCGATACTCATCTAGACGTAGAACACGAAATATATAAACAAAGGATGGATTCTCGGGGAAAAATTCTAGTTGAGCACGATCCTGTTCAACATGAAGTAGGCCCTTCCGAGAAAATATCTCAAAAAGCCGATTCGAATGCTGTTGTTACCGATGCGGCCACTCCACAGTGCGGAAGCTGCTACGGTGCAGAAGACGAACACTTAAAATGTTGCAACACATGCAGCGAAGTCCGAGAGGCTTATAAAACAAAAGGCTGGGCTTTAAATACAGAAACAGTAGAGCAGTGTAAAGGCCAGGGTTTAAAAGAGGAGATTGAAGGTCAACGTGGTGAAGGGTGTCGAGTCTACGGAGATATGGCTATTAATAAAGTCGCTGGAAATATTCATTTTGCACCTGGACGGTCTTTCCAACAGGGAAGCATGCACATTCACGATCTTGCCCCCTTTGCTGGAGAACAGCCTTTTGACTTTTCCCATAATATCAAGAAAATGGCATTTGGTCAGGAATACCCGGGTCTAACAAATCCATTAGATGGCGTTATCGTCTATCAGCCTACAAAGAATTTACTCCCTGATCCTGTAGGCATCCCAACTGGCGGTACGTACCAATATTTTCTTAAAGTGGTACCTACATCGTACACGACCTTACGCAATAGTACGATTAGTAGTAATCAGTATTCTGTCACGGAACATTTTAGAGAACCTATCCCAGGAGCAGCGCAACAGCTGCCTGGAGTGTTTTTCTTTTATGATTTAAGTCCGATTAAAGTTAAATATTTTGAGGAGAGGAGGTCTTTTACTGCGTTTTTGACAAGTGCATGTGCGATTGTTGGTGGAGTGTTTACGGTGGCCGGGATCTTGGATGCGACGATATGGGCTGGGCAAAGAGCTGTTAGAAAAAAAAATGAACTAGGCAAACTTATTTAGATTTGTGATTATTTTTCAAAACGCCTTGCCAGTACTATTTATTTGTTGTTTTCCTTTCTCTTACCGCTCTATTATTGTAATTGTCATCAAGTGTCTACGCTAGTGTACTATAGGAAATGGAGGTTTACAGCAAACAAGAAGTATTCTATTATTTCAAATTAATAAAATTTGAGGAAAAACAGAAAGCGCGGCCTCGAGAGATAAAAAATAAGTCTTTTCCTTTTTAAAGGAACCTCGCTACTATGCCATTGCGTATTTACGCGTCCATTCCCTTGCAGTTTCCTCGTATCTGGTGCGATCTGTCTTATAGATGTGTGCAATTTCAGGCACAAGGGGGTCATCAGGATTAGGATCAGTAAGCAGTGAGCAGATGGAAAGAAGAACTTTAGAAATGGTCAACGCAGGACTCCACTGTTCTTTCAATATATCGAGGCAAATGCTTCCTTGGCTGTTGATATTGGGGTGGTAGACCTTGGTCTGGAACTGCACCTTGGGGGGCTTGAATGGGTAGTCCGGAGGGAAGTGGATGGTGACGAAGAATACACCGCCGCTGTAGGGGCTGTCTCCAGGACCCATGATTGTAGCCTGCAGAAAGATATTTACGGAGTGAAAAGGTTAGATGTATGTACTATTAGAGGATTACATTGAAGACAGGGGGAAATAGTGACAAGAAATGGGTATATAGAGAGTAAACTTGGGTCTAGTCAAGCCCTCGATGGAGCAAATTCAATAATGCAGGTCAACATACCTGCCAGTGGAAGAGATCATCGCCTGCAGGGCCGGCACTGCATGATGTTGGTGGATCCCTTTGAAGGTCCTGCGAATGGGATAGAAATAAGAGTGAGAAAACAAGGTGATCACTCAGGAGGCCAAATTTGGATTGATGAGCCTTCAGCCCAAAATGTGAGCAAGCATGAACATGCTATGATATCTAGCCGATCACTAAATCATCCTTCTATGTTATTACTATTCTCTTCTCGCTGCTTACCTGCAGTTCTTTTTGAATTCTCTTGCTTGCCATTCTGCTTGTGCCTCTTCTTCCAGAATTATGCGGCTATATGAGGGGGGCCTAGATATTATAATGTAGCAAATTCTAGATTATTTTTAGTGAAAAGTCCTACGGCTAACGTGTTATTGCGGTTTTTGTGTTCGTTTTAAAGCGAAGTTTCTTCTTCTCCACTCACTTCCGTTGGGTATTTCGCCTCTTTGTTTGCAGGCAGTAATGGCTGACCCATTATTTGTATATCGGCAGTGACCCCCAAAGTATGCAGCCAAGGTATGCCACGCGCTTGTAATCCGTGACCCTTCAATTAGCTCGACAATGCCTGGAGCGGCAGGGCATCCTCTGTCCTTTTACCTGAAGATAGGTGCTGCATGTTTTGCATTGGGCGCGAGCATGGAAATGTTCATGATCAAAACAGGCTTTTATGAAAAGTAGGGATCGTATTTGTTGCATTATTGGGTTCTGATCACGTAATTAGTTCAAAATTGTCCCCGCTGCCACCGCCTTGACGAATTTTCTTCTCCTTTATTTGCAGGGTTGTGGAACTAGAAGCGGAGCGTTTAGAAGAGACCCGCGAGGATCGAGAACAATTCCTTAGAGCATTAGCAAGTGAATTAGAAAAGCAAGCAGAGAAAAAGAACGTGAAGCTTGCCATTCCCAAACCACCGCCAAGTCAGGAGGACTCATTAAAATGAATATTTTCATTTGAAATGCAAATGATACCTGTTTTCTAGTTTTACCATTTTTTAAAATGTGCCATTTACAAAATTAATTATATTTCTACTTTGTACAGCCTTTGTAATATAGATCTAAGCTGCTATTTTCCCTCTCACCCACCACCGGCTCCATCCCCCTTGGCTGCTTTCGATGCTGTTGCTAATTTTTTGGCTGCCTCGAGTTTCTTCTTCAGAAATTCAGCTTTTAATCTCTCCTTCTTTCTATTCTCTGCATGCTGCCGTTCTTGACGTGCTATAGCAGCTCTATCTCGTCCTTCTCGTGTTTGCTTTTCCAACTGTTCAATCACATCTCGCCGCTCATCAGCTACTTCCTCAGCTACGCTCTCTTGATGAATGCGTTCTTCCCATGCTCTTCTTTCTTGCTCTTGTCGCATATCCGCACTTAGTAGAGCGCCAGTCGTGGTGTATACAGCAGCTTGAGTAGTATCTGTGCCTCTAGCACCAGCACCAACACCAGCAGCGCTATTATGTCCACCTCTACAGCTGCCTCTTTCTTTTAGTGAGAAGTCTACTTCATAACGAGCTGCCTCTTCGTCTTCTAGCATGTGACCGGACGACATGCGGTCATACAGAGCTGCTTTTCGTTCGAGAGCGGCGCGGCTTTCTGATAAACGATCGCCTCCAGTCTGCAAAAGTGAAAAAGCAAGTGTGAAAATAATGAGATAGTTAAAAATATGTACTTGTTTTCTACTCATTGGGTGCCCTACATTTTCTCCACGTGATCAATAACTACAATGAATATTTACCTTTACTGAAAGCCTGTCTTCTCGATCTCTTTCAGCCACTCCTGGGTTCCTTTGCTGCAACAAAGCAGCAACGCTGCCACCGCCTCGAGGTCTCTTAGTCCTTGCATCTGCTAAGACTGCATGGCGTACGCCATGGCCACTAACTTCTTCTTGTTTCTTAGCAAGTTGAGATTTGAGTGCAACTAAGCTGGCAGCGCTTACGCCTGGGGCAGTTTGTAAAGAGAAAACGGTGAGTTACGGTGAATTGGAACTGATATGTTTTTTTTAAAAGAAAAGCTTGGATATGAATTGTATATGGGAAATTTAAATGTAAAAAAATACACCTTCTATCTCTTTGCGTTTTTTAGGGTGCGAGGTGCTTTGAGCCAGCCGGCCTAGACTTGTAATTAGCTTGCCATGTGCTGGCAATTCTTTTTCCTCGCTCATATTTAGAACCTATCGCTTCACATTTACGTAAATAGGAATACATAAAAATTGTTAATACTGGAAATGGTGGTCTTAATGAAAATAAAACGGAACGCAAATCATGCAAATGCAGCTGGGGGCGCCGCCGCCGCCGGAGGCCTTGCTGCAAAATCAGCTGCGAAGTCGATTGTGGATACAAAGTACCGCCTCAAAGCATCATACATTTCTCGAAGCCTCCCAAGTGATAGCAACCAGAGGCCAATACGGCTGCTGACTTCCGGAGCTGGCCACCACAGTTGATCTTTGAGCTCCTTGTATGGCACCCTCGATGATTCCTTGGGCCTGTTCAAAATAATTAGCGCCATGTGTCTAATTAAGTCTCTTAAAAGGGACTTGCTATCATGGTCCTTCCCTTCTCGTTTAAGAGCTTCTCTATCATAATCATTGTCGCAGTGCGCGACAGCTGGCCTCAGTGAACTGGCAGCTACCCGTCCATTTTAAGAAACAAATACGTCAGTCTTCGCAACTTCTTGCTCCTTTGCTTCTACGTGTTGCTCTTCTACTTCTTCTACTGCCACCTCTTCTACTACTTCTTTTTCTATAATTTTGGTTTCTAAAAAGGGCCGCCTCATCTTATCGTAAATTCCTTGAAGCTCCTCATGTTTTGGAAGACTTCGCAACTCCTCGCGCGTGCCAATATTTGGACCTGGCCACCACGGGTTTCCGGGAAGTCTGTCAAAGTAAAGTGTAGTATCTTCAGGCTCACCTAAATAAAGTAGTCCCATGGACTTGATTCTTTCTGTCAAAACATTTTTGTTATTATTATATTCCTCACCCGGCAGCTTCAAGAGCGTTTTCAGCTCATCGCTGCACTGCACAACTGCTGACCTGGACGCACTGGCAATATTTGCTTCCCCCTCTTGGCCAAGTTCCAAAGTTGGGGCACCATCAAATAGACTCCGTTGCGGTTCAACGCTCGTTCCCATGCTACTTTGCTCCGTTGAGATAGCTTGCTCTCTAACTCCATGATCCCGAGGCTCTGGGGTAAATACCATCCTCGAAAGAGAATGGCTGTTTACCCTAGAGGGAGTTCTTTTGTTTCGATATGGTAAATTCTCTACTTCGGGGATATTTTCATTCGTTTCATTGATGAATCTAATTAATTGATCATTGAATGTTTCCATACGAAGCAGCAAATCTTTTGCATCAGGTTGCTCGAGGCCCTTTAAAGCATTCACCGCTGTTGTTAAGGCGGCCGAAATGCCCTTTACATCCTTGGCTGTGGGTTCTTCCGTGTTTTGAGACAGTACAGGTGGAATAAAGGCTTTCTCCCCCCCTTTTGGAATAAGTCGACAAGTAAAAATCAGAGGGTCGTGATCAAAGCGGGACATCGATCTGCCATCTGTTCCCGTATAAAACGCTTTATCGCTGTCTTCCATGTTGATGGCACGGCATTCTGTGATTTGCAAAAGATGTACATTTTCATGTGCAATTGAATCTGGGTTTGCAGCCATAGCGTAATCAATCTTTGAATATCCCTGGCGGATTGTGCCCTGTGACGATACTGCAGCCAGGGTAGTTAAAAAGAAGCTATCCTTTGCAGCATGCATTTTGTACCGCTCTCAATACTACTTGAACACCCAATGGGTGACTTGCACAGGGACTTGATTGCTTGATTTTCGCTTGTTACTACTAGAACACGTGTAAATAGTTATTAGAACACCTACTTAGAAGTTGACTTGCACTTGGTGAAGTTCAGCTCACAAGGCTGCTCTTTACATTTTGGCACCTAACGCGCGGGCATTAACCTCCACACTATAAAAGGTCTACAGGTTCTGTGCAAGCAAACGAACTGTTATTTTGCTGTCCTAGGCGAAATTTCTGACTTCTATTTTGCATGCACTAAACTTTGACTTTTGTTGACTAGTACGAGAAAATGGATCCGATGGAACCTCAACTGTTGCAACTGTAAAAATGTAAAGAGCAGCCTTGTGAGCTGAACTTCACCAAGTGCAAGTCAACTTCTAAGTAGGTGTTCTAATAACTATTTACACGTGTTCTAGTAGTAACAAGCGAAAATCAAGCAATCAAGTCCCTGTGCAAGTCACCCATTGGGTGTTCAAGTAGTATTGAAAGCGGTACAAAATGCATGCTGCAAAGGATAGCTTCTTTTTAACTACCCTGGCTGCAGTATCGTCACATGCCCGTGGAAATTTTATCTTGAAGCGCTAGGCCAGCCATCGACAGCTGGTTTGCCTTAGCCAGATCATAAAATTCAGCGTCGTAAAATGTTTCGTTCATTGTTGAATTCCAATCACCAGCCACAAGCGCAGGAACGCCTGTAAAGGAGGCATTTTGCGCTACTTGGTAACCAGAGCGAACCTTGTTTTGGCCTAGGCCAATACCCTGACGATTTGCAGCATATTTACAAACAGCCAACAAGAATTCACGACTTATTGCTATCAAGATACGGGAGGGATGAATCCTTGAGCCTGATATCCTGGCAAGGTCTCAAAAGTCTCATCGGCTTCTTTTTCCATTATATAACGCAGGCGACCGTGGTATGAGATCAATAAAAACTGCTTGTTTGTGGGGCCTCCATTTTCATCTCTCACCACCAGGTGTACTCCCGCCCATCTGTCTTCAAACTTGACCACAGTTCTTAACTTGTTTCTATTTCCTCTAACCAAGCTCTCCAACCTCTGCGCCGCCTCTCCAGTCGCTTTTAACATCTCGGGTATATTTTTTTCTGTATGCGGCAGCACAGCAGGATTATGTGAGGCGCTCATCGTAATGAAATATTTCCAGCTATCTATCAAGAGTAAGGTATTGCGCGCTGATTTCTTAAGCTTCTCGTTTAGAATAAGGCGGCTTATCTTACCATTGCCAAACTGCCTCACAAAGACCCACCGAGGCTCGAGCTCTTGACACCACAGCGGTCTTTTTCGAGGAGGAAAAAGATCGAGCTTATTCAACATTTCGAGCAGTCCTTTGCCACCATTATGCCCGGTATTTAAGGCCGTGTCTGCAAATTTATATTCCTGCAGAGCTATCGCACCAGGTGGCTTCCCAGCAGCAATAGCTTTTTTGACGTCGTCGATGATAGCGGCGTGAACTGCTGGCTGGGCTGTATTGTTTTTCGGGTTATTCTTCTTGTAAGTCTCCCAGTTCGCAGGGTTCACTACAACCGTTCCGACATTAAAAGAGAGGATGTAAAGCTCCTCTCCTTGCTCATCAAGGTCCATTGGGTCCCTGCTCATCCAAGTGCTTCCAATGGCAATGCTCAGCAATCAAGCTTGAAAATAATAATCGCTCTGTGTGTTGAACGTAACTTCCCTTTCACTAGTGTTAATATTAGTCGTTTGATAAACTCAGGTAGACTGCTGGCTAGGCCTGCAAATCAGTGTAACCAAGATCGATAGCTAAATTACGTATTGCCAATTGGCATGCACGCAATGTTACTTCGCGTTTTCAACCTAAGACTCACGATCCTCGATTACCTATGCTATTTTGAAACTATTAACTGCTCGATGCTGCCGAAGTTCCAAAAACAAGCATCCTTGAGCTCCACTAAAGAAAAACATAAGGAAACTTCCCTGTGCCCGACAAGAACCTTTTAAATAATATACTTTCATTTCACATAGCAGGGGTATCTATTCATCCAATATAAATACATATTTCTAGGTATCCTGTATCGCAGCATTATATGCCGCCACTGCCGCATCTCGACTATCAAAAAACGCTTGATACAACTCCCCACCTAAATTTACTACTGCCGTCCAGTGGCCATGCTGTGCTGTGACCTTATTCGGCACAATCTCTGCCGTAGCAGGCACAGCACGGAAAACACCATCTCTCCTCGCAGGTAACGATAACCCATTCCAGTATGCATACATATTATTCACTCCCTGTCTCTCTTCATTAGAAGGTGGTTTCTGCTGAGATCTTTTACTTTTAATTGCTCCTCCATTGCCTCCTGCTGCCGCCGCTGCTGCTGCTGTTGCAGCAGGCTTACTTGGGCCTTTTTCTGCACTGATTCCTTCTGTTGGCTCTCTGCCTTTGGCATCACCGCCATTAGAAGCAGGAACGCTATTTTCTACACCGCCAGCGGAGGTACCCTCGCCAGCAGTAGCACTCGTTCTCTCTGTACCTCCACCTCCAGTTTGCTCGCCAGACGCTGCCGAGGATCGAGATCTCCTTCCACCTGCCTTTGACTTGGTCTTCGCTTTTGAAACAGGATATGCCCTCTTAGATGCCTTCTTTTTCCCGTCTTGGTTGGTTCCCTTACGCCCACACACGATGATTTCTGCGCTTGCGAGACGAGCGAAAACTAAAACATCACCCACTGCGAGCTTGTAACACACCAAAAGCTCTTGTGTGTTCTCTACTAAATACATTCTACTTGCGTTATTAACCCAGAATCGATATTTAAAGGTAAATTTCTTGCCAAATACGTCTTGAACGTCAACCATGATGCCGTTTTGGTCTTCAATGTTAGGAAAATTGGTCTCTGCTACGGTCTACAAGGAGGGAGCGGGGAAAAAACATCGATGGCGGTGGAGATGCAGATAATAAATAAAAGCTCAAAAAGTGGGGTTGAAAGAAGTGGCAGGGCATTTTGTGTTTGTATTTGATGGCATTTATTGCTATCAAAAGCCTACCTTGGGAATAACAACGCGTCCAGTGCCACTGGTATCACTCGTTGTCAAACATTTCTCAAACATGATCGTGGCTCCCATCTCCTGAAGCCGCTTCTGAGCCTCTTCCGGAGGTAACGGGAGGTCTGCTTCTAACATTTCGGCCTTGTTATAAGACCCCGGGTAGACATATGCATTCATAAGTCTTGAAGCTAGGACCCTTACTTTTAACTTGACTTCAAAATCTGATCTTGTTGACGAAATTTGATACGCCAGCTGCTGATTTGCAAGCTTTGTGGGATTTCCAATGTTGGCAAAAAGCTTCCTATGTCAAATTTGGTGCTGTTGAAGTAGCATGGTTGTTTTGAAAGCTTTTCTTTGATCACGAAGAAAGGATTGTCTTAAATCTGAATGTCATTTTTGACAACAAATGCCTCCCCCTGGTCACTCCTAAGCTGAAATTTAAAAACAAACTGCACCATGCAGAGTGGTATGCAAGATGATTGGCCCTTGGTGGTCCATAAGGTACGCAAAAAAAAATGATCTGCAAAAGGCATCTTTACGTATGCTTGCTCAAAATTTCGTCACCCTCAATTCCTCCACCGTTCTTCCCTCTAATTCAGATAATTGAGTATGCTGCTAAATTCCACGGCAACCAACAAATCATCTCCCGCTCAGTTGAAGACCCTTCGCAAACTCACTTCTGCACCTACCGAGACGTTCGAGACCGTGCTGCTCTATGCGCTCTCGCACTCCGCCGCCTCGGTATCAAGCCTGGGGACAGAGTAGCTACTCTAGCATGGAACACAACGCGCCATATGGAATCATGGTATGCAATTCCAAGTGGGTGTGGTGCGGTGTACCATTCGCTCAACCCCCGTCTTTTCGATAAAGAGCTCGATTATATAATAAACCATGCTGGAGATAAGATAATAATGGCAGATATAAGCTTTATTGAGCTTCTTGAAAGGTTGCTTCCGAAGTTACCTACAGTGGAAGCTATCATCTTCTTCACGGACAGAGCCCACATGCCTTCAACAAGCTCAAAATTGTATCAAAATTCCCCAAAAGTAAAAATTCTTTGCTATGAGGATCTGTTACACGCCGAAATCAACGGCTTATCTACTTTTCAATGGTTGGAATGCCACGAAAACCAAGCATGTGGTCTCTGTTACACCTCCGGAACCACCGGAAACCCAAAGGGGGTCCTCTACAGCCACAGGAGTAACTTCTTAATGGCTATGAGCGCTTGCTTGCCGGATGCACTTGACATTAAAACGAGCTCAACTTTTCTGGTATGCGTCCCTATGTTCCACGCAAACGCCTGGGGTATTGTCTTCGCTGCCCCCTTTGTAGGCGCTAAACTAATATTACCTGGCCCCTATCTAGATGGTGAGAATATCCACAAGATGATGCAACTGCATCGGGCGACGCATACGGCAGGGGTGCCAACTTTGTGGGCTGGGTTGATGGACTATTTAGAATCTCCTTCGAAAATCAAGCTTACTACCTCTTCTTCTCACAGCTTCCCTACTAACGCCTCTTTTAATGAACAAGCAAATGATGGTGGTAAGAGTAAGAAGAAAGAAATTACGACACTAGAGTTGATGGTGGTTGGTGGGGCGCAATGTCCTCGACATCTCATGGAATATTTTGAAAATACGTGGCAAGTAGAAGTACGACATTTATGGGGAATGACGGAATTGTCGCCATTAGGAACAATGGGAACTATAAAAGGGACTGTATTAGATCGATATAACCTACGAAAGAACGACAATAGAAATCAAAAAATTAATGGCAATACAGACACTTTCGGAAGCGGTACTACTGCAACATCTTCCTCTTCTTCTTCTCATAAGAAAGAAGAAGAGGTCCGCATGGGGTATAAATTAAAGCAAGGGTGGCCGTTAGCCTTTGTCGACATGCGTATTGTCAACGACAAGAATGAAGAACTCCCTTGGGATGGCAAACAATTTGGCAATCTCCAAGTCCGAGGCCCTCATACTCTAAAAACGTATTTCCGTGGGGACCCTACGAAACCCGCTACAGATGCAGAGGGATGGTTCGATACCGGAGATGTAGCTACAATCGATCCTGAGGGGTATATGGCCATCACAGATAGAGCGAAAGATGTAATAAAAAGCGGGGGTGAATGGATCAGCAGTATTGAGATTGAGAACAGAGCAGCGGGGCATCCAAAAGTTGCAGAAGCTGCTGTTATTGGGATTTCTGATCAGAAATGGGGAGAAAGACCTCTTTTAGTTATTGTTCCAAGAGAGGACAATAGTAGTATTGATAGTAAGGAGAGCTTAAAATCTGAAATCTTGGAGTATCTAACTGGGAAAATTGCTAAATGGTGGATACCTGATGACGTCGTGTTTGTAGAGGCCATTCCGCATACAGCGACAGGGAAGATTAGTAAATTGCAGTTGAGAATGCAGCTGAAAGATCATAAGATTATTAACAGTGGTAATGGTGGTGGTGGTGGTGGTGGTGGGCTGTCAGCACAGAGAAGGTCAAAGCTGTGAATGACAGAGAACGTGTATTTACACAGTTTTGTTGTGTGTGTGTGTGTGTGTTTTATATATATACAATGCATTCCGATTTAAAAATCAATTCAATTAGTTTAAAAAATATTGGTTTTTGTTTTTCTTCAACCTCTTTTTGCTTTACGCCTTCCCGCAGTCTTGTTGGTCTTCCCTGTTGCAAAGGGTTTTACATTTGCAGCCATGACAACAACCAACAGGGCAGGGATAACCAAATATGGCATATAAAACCCAATAACAGCCACTTTATTATACCCAGGCGCATCGTGTGCAGCTAAAGCGCCCATAATTGGAATCATTGTGGCGGTGACAAAACTGCCATAGATTATGGCGGGGATTCTAATCCAGTTCTTGCGAGTGATGAATGCGTAGGCACCAACAAAGAAGAAAGGGAATTGGACGAGGACTTCTGACCAGACAAGAGCTTTAAACCAAGGAGCTAATGGGGCAGTCATCTGTGAGAAATAAAGAGAAGGAAAATTAATGGAGTTAAGATCAGTTTTTAGCTAAAAAGCCATGGCGGCGGCGGTGGAGGGGAATTTGAAATTTGAAGTTTTATAATTTGGCTTACCAATGGGTCTTTAAAGTCTCTGATGAAGTTATCAAGCATATCACGAGCAAATTGAGGGTAGCCATCTCTAGGGAAGACGCCCTGGGAGTCAACCAGTGCTGTGATTGGAATGTGAGAGACAAAAAATAAGATGACAATAAAGTCGAAAATGCTGCGAAGGAAACCCATGGCGCCGCCGTGATCTGACTCACCAAGGTATCAATACAGAGTTTTTGATGAAAATTGAACTGGTAGAACTCAAGCTTCTCATCAGGTGTTTGAATAATTTTGTCAGCCTCTCGCTGCAGAGAAAGCAGGAAAAGCCTTATACTGCCGCACCCAATGCTCACTCTGCAGGCATTAAACACACTTTGCATATCGGGCAACGAAAATCTAGCGAATATCAAAGCCGCTCTTTGTATACTGTGTTTCTGTCTGTGATTATAAATTCTAATTTTCCCCCAATATGGCCCACCGAGTTTCCTTGCGTTATCTAGCAGCAAAGCTCGCTGCAAGTGCCGAAGAAGTCGCCATCCAGATGCAAAACTCAGCAACGACTGGCCTGACTGAAGCTCTCGCCAAGGGTATGGAGGCTTTCCGACGACAACTCACAGGCGTTGGCGTTGTCACAGGAATTTCGATGGCTCCTACCTTGAACGCCGACGCTCTAACCCAACCAGATGCTGCTGAGAAGTTTTTAATGAGGCTTATTCCTCGTCCTGTAGCTCAGCGTAGTGTATTTGATGGTGACGTCATTGCTTTTACTTCCCCATTGGTGTCCCCCGGGTCTTCCATGGAGCAGATCATGGTGCGGAGGGTAGCTGCTTTGGAAGGCGAGGAGTTGGTTAGTGACGAGCCTGATGAAGACGGTGGTACAATGGTTATCCCAAAGGTGAGCATCTTTAGTTTGAATAATCAATCAATAAATGTAGCTTGGAATTTAAGTGAAAATTTAACCGAAAATATTGATCGTCTCGTTTAACTTTTTGTTCTTTTTATTTACAGGGTTATTGCTGGGTATTGGCTGATAACGAAGAGCTCACATTCCCTGATGTCATAGATAGCCGTACTTTCGGTCCTCTTCCGTTGAACAATGTTTTGGGCAGAGTAATGTACGCAGCTAGATCGCAAACTGATCACGGCCCTGTAGAAAATTCAATTGCTGGGATGGAGTCAGATGCAGCTGTACTAGAAGCTGAGCTGGACTTAGATACTTTGGTTGGTGAGAATGGTGAAAAGAATGAAGAGTAGATTAAAATAGTAATAGCCAAAATTTAGTAGCGTCTCTTTATTACTTAATAATTTGCTTTTTCAGTGAGAAAAAGACGGGATTTTTTCTTACAACTAAAATTTGTATATTGTACTCATGCTCTGCTTTCCTTGTGTAATTTCCTCAGATCTTTGATTACAAATGTACTAATTTGCAAGAATAAGAGCTGCGAGAAACAGAAAAAAACAAGTAATTTATCAACTTTTCCCTCTCTAAACACCTCTATTTTTCCTCGCTTCCATTCTCTCGTCTTTTTCCTTTTGAATTTCCTCAATCACTCGTTCCACCTCCGCTTCAGGCATCTCTTCCAACCTCTTCTTCATCACTGCCTCTTCATACTCTTCTAATTGTTTTACGTACGTCATCTGTTTATTAGCTACTCGGTATAAATAGGATCCAACCCATCCGAAACAAATTCCAATAAAAATAATCAGTTGAACCCAATTTCCAGCCATACCAGCATCCATACCAGCACCGTATTGAAGTCCATAATACAGAATATATCCAAATCCAATCAATCCGCCACCGATAAGGACGACATCTTTACGTGAATAGCCGAATTCTGTACTTTTAACTGAAGGCTTTTGTTCGGGTTTGGCGGAAGGTGGTGTTGGTAATAGTCTTGGTGTGATTGTATTAGGGGAGAGGGGGGAAGAAAGGGAAGGGGTTTTGCCGTGGAAAATAGGCCTTGTAGAGATATGTCCTGTGATGGAAATGAAAATGCGGCGGAGATAATGAGGAGAACAAAAAGGAGAAGAGAAGAGGCCATTGCCGTCGGAACAATGTGTGACGAGAGCACAATGAAAGTTTGGTTTAGATTACATACCTGTCAATCCTGCTACTGTCTTTTGCTGGCTGAAGCGACCACTGCTACGGCATACTGTTGGTGCGCAAGGCAATGCGCCAACTGTAGTCTGGGCTGACTGCATTTCTGTGGTGGGCCAAGTTTCGACTGAACAACCTCAGAAGGGGAATCCAAGCCAACTAATGTCTTATACAGTCAAAATAGTTTGTAAGTTATTCAATTGTTTTAGCCAAAAAGCCCAGATCACCGCGTTAAAATACACCCCATGATCACTTTTCTATCACCGCTTTTTGAGGTCTCGCTGAGAACAAAGCTTCTTTTTCTCACAAACCTCACCACAGTCTTAAATAAATAAATATACACGGTACCTCAGGATCCACTGATCACGCTTCCACAGTCTTCAGCTACCTTAATTTGATCATCCTTCTATAGACAATGGTTTGTCGTGGCGCTTCCATGGCCCCCACTGCCCGCCTGTCGAGTTCAATTAGTTCATCTATGCGTGTTACTGCTGGGAACAGGCTTACACCTGCTTTCCGTGCTGCTGTAACACCTCGCTCTTTCATCGCTGCTGCCCGTCGGAGCTCCGTCAAAGTTGCTGCTGTTATGGAAGTCGATGAGACCTCCTTTGAAGCAGAAGTCTTAAAGGCAAGCGATTCGTTTCTGTTATTTTTCAATGGAATCTGAAGATTCTAGCAAGGCTCGGTCTTTCTCTCTTTATCCTCAACTGACATCTTTTGTGTTAGTAGTAACAAGAGTAATTACTCTCCCCTCTCTCCATTTTTATTCCACAGGCTGATCTTCCTGTATTAGTGGATTTCTGGGCCACATGGTGCGGTCCTTGCAAGCTCGTAGCTCCTTCAATGGTGTGGGCAGAGCAAACTTTCCCTGGCAGTTTAAAGGTCGTTAAAGTTGATTGCACTGATGGCAATAAGGAACTCATGGAAAAGTACAAGGTGTATGGATTACCTTGCTTGATTGTGTTTAAGAATGGTGTACAGGTGGAAGGAAGCTTCAAGGAAGGTGCCATCACCAAAAAAGATTTAATTAAATATTTAGAGAAGAATGTCGGTCTTCAAGTGCCTGCTTAAATATGTCAGATATTCTTTTTTTCTTTCTTTCTTTTTGTTTAAGTGACAGCATCACTTGGTATCATATCCTTCATTGAACCTAATCTTATGAATTTTCATTTCTTTCTTATTTTTCTTCTCCTTTGTCTTTGAAGATGCTCTATCAAAAAGTAGACGCTGTTTTCTTTTTTTAGAGTTTATCGTCGTTTTTCTTTCTTTCTTTCTCCCTTTTTTCCTTTTGTGTGTGCGAGTGCAAGATCAATTTTTGTTGTTTTTATTTTACTACCATTCACTAGACAGAGATAATACTATTTCATCATCATTCATCTTGTGTAAGAAACATCTAAATAAACAACCAATTAGTATTAAAAGAAGAGAGCGGTTGGAGGCCTCATCCCTTCTTGGCAACCTGCCAGGCAGCAGCGGTTTCTGGAATAGTTGCAAGGCGGAGACGGCTATGTGCTTGCCTCCAAGTAGACACCTCGTCTTCCTTGTCTCTCCCTACATCAGCATCATCATTGTCAAGTAGCAAAGAAGCTGATTCGCCTTTTCCATTTTCCTTCTCTGGTGCCGACGCTCCCCCAACCCCCACCCCCATAATTGTTCCTGTGGCTGTCCCAGTTGATTTATTTTTTGCAGCTACTGTTGCTGGTGATGACAGGGACTGAGAACCGCCTATACGAGCACCTGTGATATCTCCTCCCCCAGAAGAAAATGACCACGCACAGGGCCTTTTTGTGGCTGTCACCACTCTCTGCCTCCCCTGATCGAATGTCAGTGCTGTCGGTCGCGCATCTTCATGACTAGGATAATCTCCCGTACTCTCTAATTTTTGCAAGGGTCGTAATGTACGGAGGTCAAATATAGTAACCGCGCCGGTACCACTCAATGTAACAACTGCATGCTCAGTACTGCCCCCACCTGCGCCAGTGCAAATAGAAAGCACGCCAGAGACCTGGCCCGGTAGCTCCCCTACAGCTTTCCCCGGATCTCCACGAGGATGCCATAATAACGCACTTCTCCCAGCTCCTCCACTCACAGCGAGTGTTAATGGCTGATGATACGCCATGCACCGAACTGCACTGCCACTATGTAAGTGGCCAGTAGTTGCTGCAATACGACCCTTTTCTGGGTCAAATATACCAATAGTGCCGTCAAGAGAAGAAGAAAGTAGGCCTACATGAGGTATATGCAGCAACTGGGATATAGACGCAGTATGGTGGCTGTGCAACTGCTCAGTATCGTCTTTCATTTCGAGTTTTGCAGAGAGACCCATCGTGGGTGTGGTCCTTTTTAGTAAAGTTACTTTACCCGTTTCATCTCCAAAGACCAACTTCTGGTCTTGAAAATCTTTATTTGAACTGTATGAACCAATGTTCAGGAGTAGAGACCCTAAAGCGGTTGCTGCATGGCCTGGCGCTGGTATGTTCAACACGCCTCCGAGACCGAGGCAGCTCTGCTCATCGGGTCGTTCTGGGTCAAATTCAGCTAAAAGAACGTTGTAAAAAGCAAGAGAACGGTCATATGAAGAGACTACTAATTTTTTGTGACCATTTAGAGTAATAATCTCTGCGTCAGAAGGCCAAACAGGGATTGTAGAGGAGGTAGGCTTGTAATTTAGTGTTTGAAGCAGGTGGAAATCCTGGCCTCTATAGACTTTAATAGAGGCATCTTTAGATATAGAGAAGAGTTTATTTGATCCATTGAAGGATGTTTGAAGTTGAAGTAGTTTTGTGATGGGTTCAGTGTGTTGCTCACGACGCCATTCTTTCTGCCAAAGGTCCTGCGGGAAATAGTGAGAGGGGAGCAGCAGTGACAGTGGCGGTGACGGTTTTGGCGGGGATAGTCCGGAAATTTTAAAGGAGGAATGTAGATACGCTTTGAGTAGTTTTCTTATTCATATTATCGATTGTTACCTCTGCAACTATTGTAGGTGAGGCGCCTTGGGTCATTGGGGCTGAAGTCTTCCCCGTTTGTTTAAGATCAGAAATGAGTGATCTGAAGAGGTGCTTGAAGAAAAAAGCAGGAATACCGGCTTCGTAAGCTCTCTTTTCGTATCCGGACTTCGGCAATAAAGGTCAAAGAGGCGCACTGATAGTAAACATAACCAGAAAAGTAGGGATAGAGAGGCATTTCTAAATGCTGGGTCCACTCGCTTGACCGCTGTGAAAGGAAAGTGAGAACAGGGAGCTCAAGGAGGTTAAGGTGCCACAGCCTGGAAGCTTCATGCATAAATAGATAATTAGAGCGCCATTTCTAACAACGAGAATAGCTGGGAAACCACTGCATAAGCTCGGTGATCACTCATTAAGCTTTAACAACCCAAACCTAGAAGCATATTGATCAAACCTTACCCAGAAGCTGTTATCATTCTATCGGATATATTATCTTAAATGGATCGTTTACAGCGGTTACTAGGCCAAGGAGGTATGGGCGGAGGTGGCGCTCCTGGCCAGGACGCTCCTCAACAAGATACTAGCGAACAAATTTACATCAGCTCTCTGGCTCTGCTCAAGATGCTCAAGCATGGTCGTGCTGGTGTCCCTTTGGAAGTCATGGGCCTCATGCTTGGCGAGTTTGTTGATGAGTACACTGTCAAGGTGGTTGACGTTTTTGCAATGCCTCAATCTGGAACAGGTGTTAGTGTGGAGGCTGTAGACCCTGTCTTTCAAACAAAAATGCTTGACATGCTCAAGCAAGTAGGAAGGTAAGAAACTAGTATATATGGAGAGAGAGGGCTTTCAAGTTTTTCAGCTCTAGATCACTCTCCTCTTGATGATCACTACTAATGATTGTGACCTTCTCTTTCCTGCCTCTGCAAACTTAAATCTCTAATCCCTTGCAACCCACATTTATTGTACTTCGCTATCTATCTGCAGGCCAGAAATGGTTGTAGGCTGGTATCACTCCCATCCAGGCTTCGGTTGCTGGCTCTCAGGCGTCGATGTCAACACCCAACAATCTTTCGAAGCCCTGAACGCACGTGCAGTCGCTGTCGTTGTCGATCCCATCCAATCCGTACGCGGTAAAGTCGTTATAGACGCCTTCAGATGCATTAGCCCGCAAACAATGATGATGGGGCAAGAGCCCCGTCAAACCACATCCAATGTGGGTCATTTAAACAAGCCTTCCATCCAAGCTCTCATTCACGGTTTGAACCGCCACTACTATTCCATGGCGATCAATTACCGTAAAACTGAAATTGAAGAATCTATGCTTCTAAATCTCCAAAAACATACCTGGACTTCTGGCTTGACCCTTCGTAATTTCTGTGATCACGCCGCCAACAATGCCACGGCATTAAAAGAATTGAAAGACACTTCTGCTAAATATGATAAAGCAGTTGTTGAAGAAGGGGAAGTGGCATTTGATAAGCGTGTTGTGGCTAGCGCAGGTAAAATGGATGCTAAAAAGAGAATGGAGGACGGAATTACAAAATTATTGGCATCGAATATTACTCAATCTATGGGTTGCATGTTGGACACAATCGCGTTTTAGAAGAATGTAGTCTTTAATTTAGATTTTTTTAAATAGTTCTCATGAGTATGTAATATGGCTGTAAATGTGACTGATGTGTTCTTACACGGATGATCAACAACAACAAAAGAAACTTTATTAAAAATAAAATCGTTAATCGAAAACCGCCATGACTTCACTTTACTTCCGTTTAATTAAGCCCTTTAGCAGGTTCTTCTTTGATATCTACTACGGCAGTAACCTCCACTTTTTCCACTCTATATTCACTCTCAGGATCCTTCCATTTGGATCCAAACAAGGCAGCTGTACCCTTTTGCTGTTCAGCCACCCAGGCGTCTTTAGCAGCCCTCCATTCTCTCCAAGCATTCACCATCCTCTCCCGCTCAGCCAAGAATTCAGAATCAGCAGCAGCAAGTAATTTCTCATCTTCTTCTTCGTATCTCTTGCTATATTGCTTAAGATTTTTGGCAAGCTCTTTCTGTTTGTCTTCGGGCAGCAAGCCCGGAGGGCGAGGGCGCCACGCAAATTGGAAAAACCGGTCGTGGCTTTTCTTGCTCACTAATTGTCCACTGAATGACCATATCATGTACCCATTCTCCATCTGATTGACTGCAGTGACAGCAGTAGCGACATAGCGACCTGTGGGATCCCATGCGACTTCAGTTGCCATGAAATGCTCACCAGCACCGATGACAGCAAGCTCGTCGACATCCCACCACTCAAGCTTCCCGTTATGTCCAGCCTTGGTTCCAGCAAGAAGCAAGAAACGGCCAGCAGGGGACCAATGTAAAGAAGTAGCATTACGATTTGGCATGGTGTGCAAATGGTGAGTGCCACCAATTGCGCCAGTTTTAGGGTCTTTCATGGTGTATAAAGAGACTGACGGGCGAGCAGGGTCACCGTGGAGGACGGCAAAACGATGACCATGAGGTTCCCATGCGACTCCTAGAATTTTCTCAGTTTTATTGGGTAATTCAAGCATATCAACGGGAACATTGCGCTGTCTCATGGAGAAGATTTCCAAATTTGTAGTCGTGGATTTTCTTGTTTTGGTCCACTTTTCTACCCGGATAGCCAAATAGTCGCCCTGAGGATGCCATGCCATACGCACATCAGCGACAGAGAAGAGATTCTTTGCTCTTAATTCCTCTTTATTAGGGATTTGCACCAAAACAACACGAGCAGGTAAATTTCCCTTTTCTTCTTGATACGCGCACAGCACTGCATCTGAAGGTGACCATTCAAAGGCATGGACGCCCTCTGCCTTGATAGATTTCTTGTCCAAGAGACCCATATCAGGAGCAGAGTAGACTGAGATCGCACCTTGTTTCATTGAAGCAATAAAAGGACCAGAACCATCTTCAGCAAGGCCACCAGACCATTTGTAAGAAGGCCATGCCATACCACCATCAGAACGGGCAGCAGCACCTACAGCATGCTCTGTTTGGGGGCCTTCAAAAGTTCTAAGCAACCGGCCTGATCGGACTTCGAAAACCGAAAGCACATAGCCAGGAGGAGAGCGCGGTTCAGGAGGAATCTCACTAAAGGTATATAAATAGCGTTCGCAAGGGGAGAATGCTACTTGCTGCGCGTTAGCATGAGCATACCGCTGAATGCGACGGAAGTCGGGACCACCCCACACAGCAGCACCTTGTCTATGTAAGGTAGCAACAAAGGTACCACGAGGAGACCATACAAGGAAAGGAGCTTCAGTCCAGAAAGAACGTTCATACACACGCTCAGGTTCCTGTTTGGCTGCATCGTTCCAAAGAATTTCAGCTTCGTCCGAGTAACGAACACAGAACTGATCACGACCACGGCGATCAGAAAGCCAGTCACCAAGATCGCCAGGAGCTTCAAAGGGGCGAGGTTCAGGCTCAACATAAGTCTCAGGAACGGTCTTTAAGCGATCGAAATCGTCGAAGAGGATGGCAACAAACTTGTGGGACTTATCCAGCTGATACCCGTCTAAAGCCTTCTGAGCAGCGCGAGCTTGTTCTTGAGTTTCATATTCTACGAATGCAAAGCCTTTGGAAAGTCCAGAAGCAGCGTCCATAGGGTGGTGAAGGCCATCTTCGCTTACTTGACCACTTGCGCTGACAATTTTGCGAAGAATGGCGGTAAGCTTTTCATATTTTTCTTGAGGGACCTGAGGCAAGTTGTCAACAACTGTAATGGAGGGAAGTGTATGGGGAATATGTGTTAGCATATTTAACCAGAAGAGCGTTCATAAGTATAAAAAAGCCAGCGAAACGAGCAAGATGGTGAGAATTTATTTTGATGTTGAGAATTTAGTTGAACGTTTTTCTGTGAAAAATAAACGTTATTATAACTCACCAACAATGTTTCCAAGGCCACTTTCAACTTGAATCTCTTCTTCCTCTTCTTCATCATCGGAAGGAATACCCATGTCGTCATTCTCAGGCAACATCACGTCCATCACATCAAAATCTTCAAAGGGAAAGCCCTTGGGCTGTCCCTCTGCAAGCTTTTCTTCCAAAGCACGTGCAGTTGTCGCCATACTGTTGGGAACTGATAACTTCTTTTAAACAGTAAATTTCAAAGAGAATGCGGCGGCGTGCGTAGGTAGGAGAATGATCAGGCGGCGCCGATCTGTTTATTGATGGATTGTGTTATGGGTATGAAAATAGTGCAACGACGGCATGGAAAAAGCTCACTTCAAAACTCAAAAATCGGAGAGAATTAGCTCTGCTGCTGGTAAAAATCAAAGCACGAAGCAAGACAATTTTCTCCGGCCTGCCGCGTGGTTCTTTCGCTTCTCTCCTGCAAATTGACACTGGATATTAAATCGAAATAACCTATATATTGTAGCTAGGTGCCCAGACTAGCGAATACTTACCTGGCAACTTTAAAGACCAGCTTCTCACAACTGATCTGCATTGCCCCCTGGACCTCTGCAGCAAATATGACACGTTATCTTTTCTCCGTATTGTGTGCATTATGCATCTTGGCATCTATGCTTGTGGTTTCTGCTTCTGCAGCCTGCTCCATGGTCAAATATCCTCGCCAGTTCATCAAGCCCGCCAGGAATGAGGACGGACAATGGCTCTTTGCTTCTTATGCGCAGACCAGGGTAGACGCCGGAATCAGCATCAAGACATGCCTCAACAAGTGCAAGAAGGATTCCAGTACGAAATTCAGCTTATTTTCTTTATTTTCCTACTCTTCTATATATCTCAAGAATTGCCGTCCTTCTGCCCACCACGTCTAAATACATCAGATTGCTTTTTTCCTTCTTTACAGAATGCAAGGTTGTGAAGATTGACAACAAACATTTATTTCCTGGCTTTCAGTGTCGCCCCAACGGGTGCACTCCTAAACTCTATTGCGAGTACTATTCTCAGTCCCCAGTTGCCACTGACGGGAACGCTAATTTTGATGTTACATTAGCTTTACAGGAGCAGTACTCCTGGGCCGAAAAGCGCTGCTAAACAAACCACCTGCGTACTACCATCAAAAATCAACCAGCTTTTATTCCGAACTGTACTACTAGATTAATTGACCTCCATCACTTGAATAATAATGACTTTGTTTGAACAATTTGACGTCGTGCACTCAATAATTGCTCCTGTCCTGCAACAACCCAGGATAATCCTTTCTCCAATCCCCTATTCCTTAAAATACAAAATTCTGTTTATTTTTTCAAGAAATTGTAACATCCATTTAAGTATACCAACATGACCAAATATTGCAATTCAGAAGGATTAGTTGTGATTTTGTGGATTTGATCTGATTTGTTCAAAAAGGCGATGAAGCCCTCAAGGGCTGTTTTTGGAACCCAATCCAGATTGGTAAGATTTAAAGAAAATCACAGCTTCATTTGCCTTTCAGAATTGGCACTATATGCTTCTATAATTTTATTAATCTCAACAAGTTTCCAATCACTGCCGGCCGCCACCGACTTTTTTTTTATTTTTTTACTGCAGCTCCGCGACTTCATAGCAGATTCTCTGTACAATCTCCAATACGGATACTTCAGCAAACAAGCTCCAGTTGGCTTCCTTAACCCACCTATTGATTTCTCCACCCTCCCCAGCCGGGCTGCGTATTTTGCAGAGGTCCAAAGGCGCTACACCGCTTTGCAAGTGGCATGGTTAACTCCTACAGAGATTTTCTCACCTCATTTTGGTGCGTCTATTGCGCGCTACCTCACCACACAGCATCTCTCGAATAGCAACACTGTCTCTAGCACGAATAATAACAATTTCAAAGCGTCTTCTACTAGTACAAATACTGGAAATGAGAATGCCCACCCCCCTCTTATAATTTATGAGCTCGGTGGCGGGACTGGCACATTAGCGAGAGATATATTAAATTGGCTAAGGCAGTACGCTCCAAAAGTACATGCCACGTGTCAATATACATGCATAGAAATCAGTCCTACATTGGCAGAGTTACAGTACACACGTGTTGTTGTGGAGCAAGGGGGTGTGCATGAACATCAATTTCAAGTTGTCAGGGGCGATGCTGCAGAAATTGAGACCTGGGAAAAAGAAACTATCGATAGAAGAGAGAATGTGTTAGCGTATAGAATGGAAGGTGAACCGTGTTTTGTAGTTGCGATGGAAGTATTGGATAATCTACCGCATGATAAAGTAATCTATAGCACAGAAAAAACCAGTGCTGGTAATACTTTCAGTTCAAGTACACGAGATGAGGGAAACGGAGGGCGGTGGCTGGAAGCCTCGGTAGCGGAAAGTTTTGGAAACACCGGTGATAAAAGCAACAGCCCTGCGAGCTTGTATAAAGAAATATATACACCAGTAAATGATCCATTAATACACCGCTGTCTCCAAACATGGCTAGAAAGGGAAGCAACGACAAGGAACGAACACGAGTTGTCTTCCTTTTTAAAAAGCATTTTTCAAAAAATAATAGACGTAGTAGCTGTTGATGGTGGTGTTGGTACCTCTCGTCGTCATGGTATTGGTTCAAGTGCAATTTTCCTACCGACTGGGGCGCTACGTTTGTTCGATACGTTACACAAAGTCCGTCCAAATCATCGATTGTTA
Source organism: Nannochloris sp. 'desiccata' (assembly GCA_019044685.2). NCBI lineage: Eukaryota > Viridiplantae > Chlorophyta > Trebouxiophyceae > Chlorellales > Chlorellaceae > Nannochloris > Nannochloris sp. 'desiccata'. The sequence goes on along the minus strand of JAGTXX020000001.1, from coordinate 227,527 downwards.
GCTGCTGATTTTGACTTTCTACCCGAGACGGTTATTCAAGGGGAGAATGCCCCTCTGGTGGCGACAACCATCGATGGTGTGACGAAAGACTATGGCAGTTATTTAGTGCAGCCTGGGGTAGCTGATATATTCTTTCCCAGTGATTTTGAGCTGTTGGCGAGATTGTATGATCAACGTAGTAAAACTCAAAGCAGAAGTGGTGTCGAGAGGGGTGTCGAGGGTGGTGGTGGTGGTGCAAGGTACATGAAGTCGAAAGACTTTTTTGAAAAGTGGGCAGAAGTTGATGTAAATAAGAAGAGAAGAAAGACGAGGTGCCGTGATGGGTATGATCCATTGTTAGAAGATTATAGCAACACCGCGTTTCTGGTTTCCTAGGCGGCAATGGCAATGGCATGCTGCCAGTAGAGGCGCCTTGATCAATTATGTAAAACGAGGCGCCGGCAGCTTATTGTTGTTACTGTTACCCTATGGGTGGTTATTAGACGGTGTGGTGATAGTTGTGGCGCTGCGTTTCAATCTATGCTTTTGGCAAGGGACTGTGTTTATGCTGAGTGGGGTGGTTGAAAAGGAAGAGCATGCTTTTATGCAAAGGCATGACCTACTTGATGCTCTCCTTTTTCTTATGCTCTCCACCCCCAGTCGTCCTGGCCCCTTCCGACCGTTAACCGACCTGGAAATCATAGGGTATATCAAAATACGGTTGCAGAGATGTTAAATTTAGCGAATTTCTCATATAAATAATCTGATGGAACGTGTTCGCATCCAGGCTGTTGATCGAGTTAAAATAACCCCTCTGTACTGTTTCTTTGGTGTATCATAGAAAAGCGCTACTCGAGCATATCTATTATTATTATTATTATTACGTTCAAGGTATGTAAACCATTAATCTAAATTTCATTTCTACGCGCAAGACAAGAGGACTAGACGATTTTCAAAGTCAAAGTAAAAAGAAAAGGGAAGATATATAAAAAAAACAGCAATTTATATATTTTTAATGATTTAATTATATAGATCGATAATTAAATAACAAAGAAAAGCAAAAAAAAATGGACGAGAGACGTAGGCGCTATACATAAATTTATATCGACAAATATCGTTCCCCTGTATTGCCCTTCAAGGGCAATGACGGAGACTGGAATTGCATTTAGATTTTCTTATATAATATCTTAAGCGACAATGGTGGTACCAGGGGCAAATGGGTTAGGATCGTCATTCTTTAACTTTGCAAACACTTCATTTACGTGATTATGACATAACTCATCAGCACGGATCGCCAAGATCAAATCTCTCATAGATGCACCTTCCTCAAGCCGCCAATATTTCATTGCAATCTCTGGGACTTGGATTTTATCCCAAGCAGGTAATTTACCATTGTCAATATCATCAAGGCAGTGAGAATAGGTCTTGACGGCTTCTTCTTCTAAATAAGAAACAAAAGAATGGCAATGACGCGGGGAGATGGCGTAGAACAAAGTATAGAGAGATAAAAAGATGCCTTGTGTGCCAATGACGGCAGAACGGAAGAGGGTGCCGGGTTTGGCCATTTCCATGAATGTCAGTAAATGCATACGTTCATTTTCTGCTTCCTCTAACAAAGTATGAATCCAACCCTTGTCGCGCTGCATGGTTCGGAGAGAGCGCAAGTGGCGGAGACCACCACCGACAAAGCCAGGGACACCAGCGACAGTTTCCAAGAATAAAAAGCGAGTCAACCATTTCTTTTCAGTCATATTTTTGCCATATCCAGTGAAGAAATCAAAGGTAGAACGAAGCACTTTTACACCATAGTAACCGGTTCTGTCGAGAAAAGTTTCAGGCTTTCTGTGGAAGGGTTTAATTCCTTCGAGGTAGGCCTTGTCGGGGTAGTGAGGCTGCATCAAAAAGAAGGTGTCTTCACGTTCATTCATCTTTTGAATGTCATCATGAATGCCAGGGTGAGCTACCACACCTGGTGCAACGGGAGCAGGGGCGGCAGCGCCAGCACCGGCTGCCGTGGGGGCGGGGGTGGCAGTCTGTGCTTCAGCGGCAAAGGAGCGCTGGAACTGTTAAAAGAATATAATGAAGCCAGGGAGCAAGAAGGGTTAATATTTATTTTGGGGTTGGGTCGCCTGGTCTTGGGCAGTAATGACAGAAAACAAGATTTGGTAATTACCTGAGGGAAGGGGTTCTTTGATGCATTAGAAAAAGTAGTGAACTCATTCGAAAATCCAATGGATGCTCCAATTGAGGTATATCGGGTAGCCGCGTAGCTTAATGCAGGCAAGGCTGCAGCAGCCATCGGAGCAAAACCTAAGGCTTTGATGGCCAGAGGGCCGGCAAAACTCTGCATATTTGAACAGATTATTATTTTTATATAAGTTAATGTTTTTACAATGGCCGATGATGGCCATCAAGGACTTTTATGAATCAAATGCCAGAGGCGACGTGCATCAAATATGAGCCCAGAAGTTACGTTATGTGGTCTCTTCGGCCCGAAAGGCCACACGCGTTCGCTGCTGAACCAACGACAATGCAGCCACCTCAGCAAGCCAAGAACATAGCTCAACATCTGATGTGGATGCACCTCACAGGTGCCTGGGAAAGCCTGGTTATTATTATTGAAAAAAATAACGCCGTTTCCCGACACCGACAACGGCAGTGCCCCGGTCTGCGTCTTGCAAATGAATTGAATCTAGCTTCCGATCATACAGTACAGCTGGAATACGCATGGGCGCCGTTATTAGAGTCCCTGGAAGCATGCTTTCAAATGGATATACTACATTATAGCGACTAGAGGCAGAGCTACGTAATGACCGACTCCATTTTCGGTTAACGTAATACCATAAGGAAATACATTGACAGATAGGGCGGAGAAATTGAAGGCTGCGAGGAAGTTTTCGGCATCAATGAAGGATGCCAGACATGCTATTTTATGAAACAGAAGAATCAGGAGCAACGCGGCTGAGGATACAGTAGTGGTTTTCACACCGGGTGATTTGCCTCTGATTTGCCGCGTGATTTGGGAGGTGATTTGCGCAAATTCTCCTCTCGAGGAGAATTCAAGTAACGAATATTTGCAGGTGGGTGATTCACCCTTTATATGCCTCCGTTTCCCATATTTTTCCGCTTAAATATATTATTTACATTATGAATCACCTAGTTCCGAGGCTAGATCCAGCTGCACGCACTCCCTGTTCATTTCAGCATCATGGCTGAACCTAATGCCGATGAACTCTCTCTTTTCCTGCAAGGGGCCGGCGAAACCGGTCAAATTGCATCCAATCCCGGAGTTCACCCTCCACAACAAAGTTTGCCATCAATCGCGGGTCAAATCCCTCATCTCCTCCCGACCTTGCCCCCAGCTGGTGATCTCCCAGTCAATTCCCAGCACAATCTCCACTCTATGCTATCCGCAGCCCAGCTAGAAGAAATTGAGAAACTTACAAATTCTGTAGCACCGAACGCGCAACCTGGTCTGGGCCAATTCTCTTTTCCATGTGAGATGCCTCCCGATGAGTGATCATGTTCACCCCTCTTCTCTACACTCCCTACCTCCCCCCCTCCCCATCATTTTAGCAGTTGAACATATGAATCATGAATTACAATAGCAAAAAGCCGTGAAAATTAACGAAAACTACTTGAACCTCGCATAACAACAAATAAGAGAGGTGATTCAAGACGTGATTTGCAGCCTGATTTGCAACACCCTGATTTATCGCAAATCACCCCCGGTGTGAAAACCACTAGTATTTGCCAAAGCAGTGCTTTAAAGTGGGCGAGGTGATCACTGCACGCTTTGATTGATGGGCAAAACCAATTTTCAACGGTTTTTCTTACATGATCTACATTTATGCACAATTCTTCCATATCTATCAGTACTATAGTACCCTATATATTTTATAGAACATGAAAAACTTGGCCAATGTCGCCGAGCTTGAGGCTGAATTGGAACTGCCGCCAGAGATTGGCTTGGTCCAGTTTGCAGTCCAAGATGAAGAAAATAACGTTATCTACATAGTGGGAAATTCACTCTATGTAGTAGGAATTGACGCAAGGAGCCTTGCTGTACGTTTTCACTTAGATTTTACCATTTTCAATGATTATAATATTTAGTACATGCTTTTTATTATCTATTTTGATTGATTCTCACGTTTATTTGTCGACTTAATCCAACAGATTTTGTGGATTGCTGATGTAGCGACATTAGCTCCTGCAGCAGATTGCGAGCTTCCTCTCGATGCCACCATCACTGCCGCCGTCTTCTCCCCTGACTTGGGTACTCTCACCCTCGGCCTTTCCAGCGGGCACTTATTACTCCTACACACCTCCCCAGGACCATCTTTAGAAGAGGTGGGCGTCCTAGAAGGTGGCGTTGTAGCGGCATCGTGGAGCCCCGACGGCGAAGCTCTTGCTGTGCTTAGTGGCGCCGGTCAACTTCTATTAATGACCTCTACCTGGGACCTCCTCTGGGAAACCCCAGTTATTAACAACCGGCCTGAATATCCCCAACCTACATCACTTCCTGGACCTGGTCCGGATCCTGGCAGTGAAGTACAACTTTCTAGAAATACCGCCGCGATGAGTTGGAGAGGGGACGGCAAGTACCTGGCCACATGCACAGACGATAGTTTCAGTGGCAGTGGCAATGGTAGTGTGTCTATTTCTAGAGTGCGAGTATGGGATAGAGAGAGTGGAGAACTGCATGCATTAGGGGAATCTGTAGATGGAGTACAGAGTGTCCTCGCTTGGCAGCCGAATGGACGCCACCTGTATGTTGCACAACACAACATCCCTTTGAAAGATAATCTAGAGAAGACGTCTACGAGCAGCAGCTCTGGTATCCAAAATATAGGTACTATTCGTGAAAATGGTGAAGCTCCTGAGCAGCAACAGCGTGGTGCACAGGGTCAGGCTCCAGAAGTCCGCCATGTCGGCGCCTGGAAACGAGAATTACGAAGAAGAGAAGAAGCTGCCAAGGCAGCTGGCGGTACTGCGAGCCCCAATCAAATATTATTATTCGAGAGAAATGGACTACAACATGGTCAATTTGATGTCCCTCACTTTATTAAAAGCGACCAAAGTAACAAAGATAAAGTTTCAAGTAATGATGACAATGTAGTTATCATCGAGTCTTTGGTGTGGTCTCCAGATTCTGATGTCCTGGCAGTTGTTCTCTCTTCTTGCAACCCAACCGCGACCGCTACTCCCAGCCTCACTACTACCACGGCACAAAAAACGCTTCAATTGTGGCATAGATTTAATTGGCACTGGTATTTGAAGCACGAACGGGTGTTTACGGATTGTTCAGGTCTTTGTGTGGCTTGGACGGAGCTTTCTTCCAGTGGAGGTGATATTTCTACTACTTCTAGTACTACGAGTCTTGGTTTGAGGATTTTCACAGCAGAAGGCTCTGTAAGCTTTTTGTCGTTTACATGGGAATGCTGTGTGAGTTCCCTCGGCACTGCAGCTGTAATCGATGGTAGTTCAGTGCTGCTGACACCTTTGAGGCAAAGCATTGTGCCGCCGCCTCTCTGTGCAGCGCCTGTCGCCTGCCCAGCGCCAGTTGTTGTTGCAGCACTGCGACAGTGCTGTGAAGATGAAGCCTTGGCTGTTGTTCTAAGTGATGGACGGCTAGCTGTAGTAGAGTGTGTGGAAGAAGATTTGTGGGAAGAGACATTGGAAGAGCAGCTAGAAAGGAAAGACTGGGTCAAACCGGGTGCACCTCAAATTTTGCCTCGATTGCTCCGCCTGCCTCGATCTTTAAAACAGGACGTCGCTGTCATTCGGCATGTAGCTTGGGTTTCTAGGCACTCTGTATTAGTTGTAGCGTCTATTCTACCTAGAAATAATGCTCCTCGTGGAGATATTTTGGTAGAGGTGGATGTTTGCGCTGCTGCAGTGCAAGAAGAAGACGTGGTAGAAAGTAATAATGACGCTTCAGATCTTCTTTTTGCTAAAGAAATTAGTTGCCTAGCTGCTCCTGGACCTGTAGTATCCTGTGTTTGCTGTGCAGAAACACCAGGAGCTGTGCTTCAAATTGAAGGTGGAGCAGTGTATGGCTATCAACCACTAGAGTTGGAGAAGCTGGTGAGATTGCCACCTGCTACAGCCTTCCCATCCACCTGCTCAAGAATGCTTGCCATCCCCTCGATTGGCATTGATGTAGACCAAGGAAACGACTCGTATGCTTCAAATTATGGGCAAGAAAGGTCCCCTGCACATTGTTTTAGTGGCTTCTCAGCGCTCGGCCTTAATTCTAAAGGGGGGCTTTTCTGGGGTTCTAGGCAACTTGCTGCTGGAGTGACCTCATTCACTTTACGATATCAAGGTCCAGGAGGTCCATTTTTATTGTATACAACTCGTAACCATATGTTACGCACCCTTCCTCTTGCAAAAGCAATCAAAAACGCATTGCTTTCCTCTGCTTCTTCTGCGGGCCAGCACCACCACCAGTTGCAGCAACAGCAGCAGAACCAAGCGTATGCTATTCCTGAAATAAAACTCATTCAACAGATGCAACAACAGCATCGAACCGCAGCAGGCGCGGCACCACCACCGCAAGATGATGTGACTCTGCGAACAATAGAAGAAGGCTCTCTTTTAATAGCTTCCCCTGCTGACAGTGTTGATGTTATTTACCAAGCTCCACGTGGAAATCTCGAAACAGCTCGACCACGTGCTTTGGTTCTCCCTGCTGTGGCTGCTGCGCTTGATGGAAAAGATTATGCTTCTGCTTGGAGACTTGCTACTGTGGATCGACTTGATTTGAATGTTCTGGCCGATTTCAAGTGGCCGCGTTTCCTGGAACAGACCGTTGACTTGGTCAACGCTGTGAAATCTGATGTGGATATTGCAGATTTTGTAGCTGGATTAGCTCCGGGGAGTGTCACTGGTGCTGGTGGACTCTATGCAGATGCTCTTGCTGAGGTATTACCTCCGACAAATAACGTGGCGGGTAGCGGATTCTTTTCTGAAAACGGCAACTCTTCTTTGCATTCTCTGGTAGCTCCAGAAACAGCTCCACCTCTTGAAGATTCCAGTATTCCTACTCCCACCAGTAATTTTTCTATAGAGAATAAAGTAGTTGCTGTGTGTGAAGCTATTCGAGCTGCGGTTTTGGAACTCGCTTCTTTAGAAAGTGAAACCTCCACCACCAGCTCAAGCTCTTGTTGTTGGTTGAGAACAGAAGTGACAACGTATTCTAAATGTGGTGACTTAGATAAAGCTTTGAAGCGCGTCAAACAAGTCAGAGAAGCAGAGCTTGCGTCTTCTTCTTCTTCTTCTTCCTTTGGTGTTGAAGATGAAGAAATAAAGACGACAAGCACAGGTTCCACGAATGCTCCCTCCCCTGCTATTTCTGCGACTGCGGAGCAAGGTTTAAGGCACCTCCTTCTCTACAATCTTGAAGAAGACGTTTATCGCGCTGCTCTCGGCAGCTATGAGCTAGAAATGGCCTATATGGTAGTAACTCACAGCCAACGTGACCCCGGTGAATTTTTGTATCAATTGCAACAATTCGCATCGATAGAAAATGAATCTTTAAGATATCATGCGATAGATATGCATTTGAAGAGATATGATAGTGCGCTCAGGCATCTTATGAATGCTGCGAACAGTGCTGCTGAAAATGGAGCTTCTGAAGAAAAAAGTGAAATTTCTGAAGAAGGCGAAAAGTTGTTCTCTCAAGCATTAAAACTTGCCCAAGAGCACAATCTCCTCAGATTACTGCTCCAGTTTACTCAAGGCAAACCTGCCTTGCGTTGCCGAGTCCATATCGCAGCAGGGGAAGAACTAGAACAACGTGGCAAACACGAAGACGCTGCGCTAGCATTCATCGCTGCGAACGACCTCGAAAAAGCTTTAAGAGCGTATAGACTTGGTGGTCAATGGCGACAAGCGTTAGGTTTAGCAGCTCGCTTGGGTCGAGAACCTGAAAAAATCCATGCCATGGCAGCGCGCCTTGCTTCAGACCTGGCAGATTTACACAACTACGCCCACTCTGCTCAAATTTTATTAGAATATTGCAATGATGTTTCTGGAGCAGTTGCTGCTTTAGCTGAAGGTGGTGAATGGAATGAGTGTGTACGAGTAGCCTATGCCCGTGGTCAACCAAATTTGGTGGAAAGTAAAATCGCTCCTGCAGCTGCCATGGCAGCTTCTCGTATATTACAAAATTTGACCGAAGATTGTGGAAGAATTGAGAAATATTCGGCGAGATTGAAAGAATTAAGAGAAAAAAGGGCGGCCTTGGCTGCTGCAGTTCAAATTTCCTCTTTAGCTTTTGATCAAGGTGCTGCCGGGCATATTAGTAATAGGGACGACGATGTGCAGACTGAAGCTGATAGTATGATAAGTGGATTTAGTATTTACACTGACGCAACGTTTACAATTAAACCGGGGGGTAGCAGTAGAGTGGGGGGCAACAGCAGCAGCAGCAGCGCATCTGTCACCACCGTCGGAGGTCGGCGGTCTTCTAAAAAGAAGAATAAAGGAAAGAGTAAATCGAGTAAAGTACGGCAAGGGAGTCCTGAAGAAGAGGCTCAATTGGGTAGGCACGTGCTTTCTTTAGCTCCGTTGCCGAATTTGTGCACTGAAGTAGGACAGCTGGTTGAAGTATTGGTAATGCTGGGCCATGAGGAAGACGCCGCCACTCTACATAGAAATTTAAAAGCTCTTATAGACACCCATACAGCTGCTGTAGAAGATTTATTAACTCATCCTCCACTGGGATTAAGTTTAGATATCGGTGCTGCTGCGAAAGAAAAGGCGTACGAGACTGGAGGTGGTATTGCTGCGGTAGTTGCACTAGAAGCTGCCGTGGCGGCAGTGCCGGGGGCAGAGTTGCAAAAAAGAGCGGCAGAAGTTGAATTAGCGACGAAGACGACGCATTGGAAGTGGGATATCCTTAGAGATCCCTAGAAAGAAACAAAGGGTAATTTTATTTCCAAATGCTAGTAGTAGAGAAAACAAAACACGCGCAAAAGTTTTTTGTCAACCGACAAAAATGATACTATGTACTGCTAAAATAGTAAATAATATACCTTTGGATTAATCACAAGCTCATTGTAATGGAAATACAGAGACTGCTCTCCAACTTTCCAGCGATTTATCTTCTGCTGGAGTATACCATACGGCCAGACTATCCGCTAGAAACCCATTTTCTTCAAATTTTTCACCGTCACTGTCGTCACCACTCTCCCGGCTAGTACTGGAAAACAGTTTCTGTTGTAGTTCTGCTGCCAGCGCTTGCCTATCTGATGAACTCATATCAGAGTAAATTAGACTCAAGTGTGGCATGTATGGTGTAGAAGGGTCTAGATTAAAAGCTTCTTTTGCTGCTCGTCCTGCTCTTGAAAGATCTTCTGATGCCTTGCACAGAATGTATACACATTGATGATAGATATTTCCATATGTAACTTTGTCAAATTCAATTTGGATTGGCTTTAGGCTAGATGCAATCTGCTCGGCAATGGTCAAGACTTGCTCTTTGGGCTGTGCTATGCCGCCGAGGAGCGTGACGTGAGGAAAAAATTCTGGGGCCTCTGTTTTCCTGCTTGTGTCGACGATTTCTCGATGTAAATGTGCTGCTAAAGAACCTATACGTGGAACATGTCTAGTTTTGAATAGAAATAAAGAAAATAATGCAGTTTATATTTTTCCAAAAGATGTGATTTAAAGTGGCCTACCTTTCGGAACAAACCAGAGACTGTAGCTCTCCTTTAGAGCTACTTGTGGACGCGGAGATGTGATCGAAACCATTTTTAATGGAATGAGATTGCCTTTTTGACAGCGGAAATTGCAGAATTTAACTTAGCTCGAATTCGGGACTCCCGATATTCTGGTCTGCTGAGCCATGCTTTCCTACTTTTACCCGTCCATCCTTTTGTTTTTGTCGCCTAATCTCTAAAACATAGTTGTTATATTTATTCAGTGGGCGCCTGGACCCACCTGGAACCCCTGCCGCAGGCTCAGAGCGAGTGATCTTACACTTGTTTGTACCCACTGCTCTATCGCATCAGTTTTACCAGTAAGCCAATCTGTTTTCATCTGACAACTTTATTCTTATCATATCCCGAGGGAATGCAAATTAATAAGGCATGATGCACTCACGGCAGATTGGCCGTTTTGATCTCATGTTTTGAAACATTTCGTGTTGTTTACAGGCTTGCTGAAATGCAGACCCGTCGTTCTTGTAAACGGGCAAGAGATGAAGAACATATTTCTGAGCCTGAAATGCCGGCCGTTCCTCAACAGGCTATGGTCAAGGTGTCTCCGGAGGAACGCGAGCAGATCCGCATGAGGGCTCATGAGATTGCTGAGAGCCTCTATGCGGCAGCAAATGCCCTCAAACAGGCTTCCAACGACAACGCAGACGCTCTGTTTGAGCTTTTGCAATCTGCCAAGGTCCCTTTTGCCATTGTTTCGCTCAGCGATCGGGTCCTGGCTGGTCTCTACGACCCAAGCCAGGATGGTGCTGTAGGCCCCATGCCCTCGGCCGCTACTACTTTTGAAGAGGTTATTGCTGCTGAAATGGCACCGGTGCCTGTGGACGGGGTGGTTCCCTTTGATCGACCACTTCTGCACTCGGCGCCTTGTGACGCATCTAGAGGTCTTCCCATAGTTAAAGAAGAGAATGAAGATGAAACTGAAGAACAGAACTATGATTTGGGTGATGCAGCTACTGCAAGAGATGCTCAAAACGCCATCGGTGGTGCTGAGGACGATGGAGAGCAGGAAGTGAACACTGCGTCTCCCCGCCCAAATGCCCAAGAAGAGGATGAAAATAAGAAAGAAAAGGGCAACGATCGGGGGCGTCCTCCTAAAATGGATGATATGGTTGCGTATGCTGTTCTTATCAAGGTGATGCACGACCCCGAGCTCGTTTTAGAGGATGCTGCCGCTGCCGCTACCGCAAAGTGGGAACAAATAGAGGGGCGCCGCAAAGGTGGCAGAAAATTGCAGAAGAAAGAAAGCCGTGTTCTCACTGCTTCCACTTTGCGGAAGAGGGTGGAGAAAGTGGCTGGCGATGTCTGGAGGGCCTTGAAAAACAGAGAATCTAAAGAGGGTGTGTTAAATAAGATAATGGAGGCCTTTCCCGCCGTGTATAGAGAATACGTGAGCGGCGTTGAAGGCGATATTACTAGTAATCAATCCAACGGCAATTGGGACATTGCAACTAAAGATGCCGCACAGAACAACCAGCATTCTGGCTCTAGGCGTCATCGCCGTCACCATCGCGGCGATGCAATTGAAGAAGAGGAGGAGAAAGAGGAAGAAGAATCTGACAACAGGTATGGTGATGTAGTAACTATTAAGAAAGAAAAATTCTGGCCTAGCCCTACTTTATTAAAAGAGGAACAAGAAATCGAAGATGAGAAGAACAATTTTGAACCGACATGGCATGATGACAATGATGAAGAAGTTGGAGAAGAGATTTTTCCCGTTAAACAAGAACCATCTCAAAATCATGGCCTTCAGTATGGTCTGTATGGTACTGGGTGCACTTCCTATGATTACTTGATGATGAATAGTTCACCTCCGCCTGAACTTGACGGTAGCAATGTTGGTGATGTATTTAATGGAAGTCCTGGGATCTGTCGTCCTAATGGGTTTGTTACGACTTCGTTGTATCCTAAACGCCGGCAACAAGAAGTCTCACAGTAGTGGTGAATAGAGAATAAAAATTTAGAGCCAAAAAATTAATATGAAAGTTTTTTTACCGACGTCAAGAACTGTGTTTATTTTTAAATGTGAAATGTTTCTGGCGATTATATACCAGAGTATGGTTTCATTCAATTCAATATTATTCATCTACAGCGACGTTCCTTATTGTTTGAGCCTTTTCCTCAGCAGGCTGCTCTCTTTACTTCTGAAGTCGACAAAGTCCGGGCTGTCCACGGAGTTGCGTTCCGAAGGGCGGACGCGTGCTGATGCTGTCCCGAGATTTCTAGGGACTTCCCCAGTCTGAAGTCTGTCATGCCGTGTCTGACCAGCGCTAAAAAAGGTTGGAACGCCGCTGCAGACAATATATTCTTTGCAAGGTCTCATGTAAATATGAAATAATAGTCTGCTCTACGTTATGCAAGGGCCAGACTCAAATCAAGCTGGCGCGACGCTCGCTACTCTTGCGAATGCAGCCAATGCAGCAGAAGAGAGAGATGAAGCCACGGCAGGAGCGGCTTCTGCGGACGAAAAGAAGAAGAGTACCCAATATGTAAGTCATTTACAGCCACTCTAGAGTGCAATTTTATGTTGAAGGTTTTGGCCGCGTTTTGTTAACAATGGATTGTCCCACTTCCCCCAAATTCTTTCAGCAACCTATCACTGACGAGGCTGAACTGGCTGCTCTACGTTCCCAAGGTCTTACTTCCAAAGGTGAAAGCAAAGTGACCAAGGGAGATTTGCGTTGTAGACCTCCTAGAATATATAGCGAGACATTCTTTGATAAGAAGCTCCCTCAATTTAGATTGAGAACTGTTGTTGAAACAGCTCGCGCAGAGGATGTACTGATGGCCTGGGCATTTGTCACAAAGAGAGGTATGTCTATTAATCTTGTTTGCCACCCCTCGACAAGGCATACACAATTCAATTCTAGGCAGAAATAATCCAACTGTCCCTTTGACGGGTCCCGCTGTTGCCAATTATTTTGGGCTATTGACTGATTTTATTTTCCTTTCAAATCCTTGCAGATACCAAGCTCCGTGCAAGCGAATTCCGTTTTGACCATAAAAACTACCTGGAAGATGAAGTTCTTGTCACAGAGTTGAAAAATCTCGGTAATTCGAGTGATGCCATGGTGGCGTACTTGAAAGGCCGTTTTGGGACGCTGCGGGAGCCCAAGAGAGAGCCTATACTGTCTTTACCTACTACGACTACAGCTACAGGAACAGCTACAGTGTATCATGGCTCTATGGGTACCTCTGACCACGCTACTCTCCTCGCTTCTCAAATGCAGCAAAACCTCCAGCAGCAACACCAACTTTTGAGTGGACCCGTCATTAAAACAGAAGCCCCGGAGCAAGCTATATTCACTGTTAGAACTGCACGTGAGTACTTAAAAAAATTCAAGGATGGTTTACTCAAAAGTAAGCAAGATATTCAGAGGAAGCAAGAAAAAGTGGCAAGAGAAGTGTCTTTAACTCCAAAAGAAGAAGGCATGTGCACATTACAAGCTTTGCACAAGGCGGCATGGGATGGTCAAGCAAAAGCTGCATTTGACTTGGCTAACCGGGTTGGTGATTTTAATGCTAGATTAAAATTCGATTATACACCGCTGCATCAAGCTGTTCTCGGCAGTGTAGGCGTGAAAAGAAGAAGCAATATGCTGACTGCTGAACGTTTAATTGATGCTGGAGGTGCTGATGTAGGTGCCAAAGATGTTTTTGGCCGCACGCCTTTACACCATGCGAGTAGAAGAGGAGATATAGACATGATGGATTTACTTATTTCTAAGGGAGCGGAAGTTAACGCTGTCGCGTTTAATGGCTCTACCCCACTTCACTGCGCTGCTGAGAGCGGTGGTGTGGCGGCAGTGGAAAAACTCCTCATAGCTGGTGCTACAGAAACATCATCGCTGGCGCGAGTGACTTCTTTAGATTTTCCCCAACGTCAGGGATCTTTGGGAGGGCTACCAGATCCTTGTTCTTTAGGAAATCGTCAAGGAAGCTTAATATCGCATGGCACGTCTGGTGGTTCATCTATCGAAACGTTGACCCTTGTTCAACAATGCGGCACTGCCCTGCACTGGGCGGCCCGTGCAGGTCAAGATGAAGTAGTACTACACCTTCTCCAAGCTAAATTCGATGCAAATGCTCAAGACTGGCATGGTACGACGCCTCTTCAAGCTGCTGCTAGGGAATATAGAGACGTTTTCCCCGACCGTCTGGAAGTAGGCGACTATCGTGTTTATATAAGAAACTTTCGAAAGAAGGAACGACTGCCCCTACCACCATTAAAAGAGGAAAAAGGAGATCGTTATCTTGCAGTTATGAGGTATCTCTTGGGCTACGGTGCTGATAGAGAAGCCATGGACACTGATGGGCGTACTGCACTGCACGTTGCTGCCGCTTGCGGCAATTTGAAATGCGTCAAGCTGTTGTTGAGTGGGAAGGATAATACCATGTACGCTCAGAATGACAATCTCGGGTATAATCCTTTGATGCTTACTGTGATAAAGAGCGAGGAACCGGACATTGGATCTACGCATGAGCTAGGGTCGGTCGATTCTGAGCGAGAGTTTTGGAAAGGGGTGGACGGTCTTCTAAGTGAATGGAATGTTAATGATAACAAAGATAACCGTGGTCGCACTGCGCTACATTTAGCTGTATTAGGAGGTAAAACTAAAGTAGCTGAGCATTTAATAAATCGAGGTGCGAAAGTAGATGCCAAGGATGAAAATAACGCCTCACCGCTGCTGCTGGCTGCTCGAGCACAGCATCTAGATTGCGTCAAAGTGTTATTAGAGAATAAACCTGATATTGATACGATGGATAAGCTTGGTTGCTCTAGTTTATCTGCTGCTGCGTCTGCAGGAGACCTTAGCATTGTCGAGATGCTTCTTGAACACGGCGCTAATGTCGACTTGGTGAAAAGTAGCGAAAATGGTCAAGCTGGTGACGAAGGGAGAACTGCTTTGCATGATGCCGCTGAAGCAGGTAATCCTCACGTTGTAGAACTCCTCCTTAAATATGGCGCAAATGTCAACCATGCCAGCAGTCGTGGTAAGACCCCTCTACATGTTGCTGCTCGCTATGGGAACACAGACGTTGTGCAAATATTACTAGATACAAGCGATATTGACATCGATGCAAGGGATTGTAAAGGCCGCACAGCATTGAAAATAGCTGAACAGCATGGTTTAAATGATATTGTGGACATTTTAAAGCAGCAAAAAGGAGATGCAGGTTATGAACCAGCAGCAACGCAGGCTTCTGAACGACGCCCTTCTCCCCTCCCTTGTGATGCTCCAGAAGATACTGATTACAGTGACTGGAAAAGCCGATTTAATCTGTTAAACGCATTTGTCAAGGCATACGAACGTGTTCCTGCTCCTGACGAGTGGTATAAAAATTACCCTATCGGTAGCTGGGTTGAGCTGCAAAAAGAAAAAATCCGTTGGGACGAGATGCCGGAAGAAGAGCTCCAAGCGATTGGTTCAGTGGGTAGAACGTTGAAAGATTGGGGTGCCGGTATTCCTTGGATGGATTGGCTACAAAATGTCAAGGAATATATAGCCGCGAACGATAAATTGCCTTCTGCTGTTGCTCCTAAAAAGCCAGGTGACAAGAGACGTGAGGCCAAAGGCCCGACACCGACTCGGGACATTGATCAAAAAATATTAGATCTAGGATGGTGGTGCAAATTCCAGCAGTGCCGTAGAGCTGGTAAAGAAGACGGTAAAGATAAATCTTCCCTTGATGCAGATCAAATTAAAGAGCTTGACGCTTTACGGCAGTGGAAATGGGACAGCCCTAAGGATCGCAATCGCCAACGTATCCTTCTTTGTCTTCGCTTGCAGACGTTCTGCATGAAATATAACCGCCTTCCACGCCCTGATGAACATTATTTAGGTGTTCCACTAGGTCGTTGGTGTGAAGTTATTCGCAAACTGAAGCTCTGGAGTGATCTTCCATTAGATAGACAGCAAGCTATTGCCCGGTGCGTGCTCAATGAAGACGGGACAGAAATTTTCAATGGCAGCGTGCGTGCTCTGTGGAATAAATTTCGTCCTTCAATGGATGACTATTTAGAGTGTCTGAAAGCCTTTGTTAAAGAGAATGGCAGGCTTCCTACTCGCAACGATGTTGGTTTACAATCTATCAACATCGGCATGTGGTTGAAATCTCAAAGACAAAAGCGGTTGCTTGGGAAGTTGGATATTGACCTACAGCAGCAAATTGACGAGATTTTCAAGTCAAATGCTGGCATCTCCTATTGGTCTTTAAATAGACGATCTATTGATACGGGTGGAGATTTAGGAATGAAGGATGCAGGCGCAGGGGCGGCAGCGGTGAAAGAGGAGTGCCCTGCACCGCCAGCTGGCAAGAACGTTGAAGGTGAAGATGATGAAGCTAAGAAAGATGAAGGTATCGAACATAATAATAACAGCAGTATCAATAATGCTCGAAAGAAGATCAGGGATTGGAAGGGCAAAGCATCTAAAAGCTTTCAGCTGAAACCACCAGAGGTATTGGAGTGGATTCAAGCGTGCAGGCAGCATAACCTCGATAATGAATTAGTCAATGAATTACCGCCTAAGCCTGAAGCTGGGCGCACCTTTGTCCTTGAGCGTAGCTTTAAATTCAGACAAGATGGATATAAATGGAGGAAAGAAAGCAGATCAGTGCTGAAAGGTAGGGGAGAGTGTGTTTAATAAAAACTTGTATTCGTTTTCCGTCAAGGCTTTTTTTCGCCAACCATATTTTCAGTTTAACTATCATTGTTCATATTTATATTTTGCGTAATTAATCTCAATAGTAATAAGCTAAGTAGTTCTCCTCTTCCTTTTTTCCCTTCTCTACTGTAGTTAATGGTGAAGAGGCCCTTCTGTGCTGCTATGCCGTCACCACTGATGGCACTCTGCAAAGGCGAATTTACTGGGAGTTGCAACGTCCTTCAGTATCCCGCGATTTGGTGCTTGTCCATTATATTGATAAGAAGAGTTCTCCGTTAAAAGGGGCAGCTTTCGAAGCTGAGTTGGATGCGAAAGCCGGTCCCTCGTCAATGGCTGCTATGGACATGCTTGCCACTGCTGCGGCTTCAACTGGACCACCACCACGTCTAACTGAGCCAAAGAAGAATACACTTGCTCCAGCAGCAGTAGAGATTCAGCCTTTCGATGAAATAGTGGAGACTGAGACTGAGAGTGAGAGTGAGACTGACGAGAGTAATGATGATGAACCAGCACCAAAGCGAGTTAAACGTGTCGACCAGGGAGATGTAAAGCAGAAAGAAGCTGCAATAAGCCTCCCTTCCAACCCTGCCGGTGCCGGTGTTGATATTGATATTGATACTGATGCACGCCCCATGGATGACGATTCTCCCGGTAATATTTCGGAAGGAAACCCCTTTAAAACTATGTCAGAATTGCTTAAAGAACTCTCTGTTCCTAGAATCGAGAAAGAGATGCGAGTGTCAAATAGCAATAGCCAATTTGCAGCAATCGCCGACCAAGTGTACGGGTACGTCGTAGTAATTAATTAGCAGTTTTATTTAGTTTACCATTGGCGTATAAAGCGTGTCATTCCATTACTATATACATTTACGTTTGTCACTGTCTTTTCCTATATGCAGAGATTATTCAAAGCATCCAGATGTCCGAGACTTGGTGGTAGAACAGCTCCGTGGCCATAGGGAAAAATATAGAAATTCTGTAAAAATCTTCGAAAAGGGCTTGGAAGACTTCCGTTACGATAATTACTTTGATACCAGTATCAAAGAAATGGCAAAAGATCGTATACATGGTACACCAGTCACCCTTCAAGCTGCTGCAGATGCCTTTGAGACAATTATTTCTGTTGCACGAGACAATGGTGAATGGAATCGGTACATTGGCTTTATAGATAAACCCAAGAAGGATCCAATAATTATCACATTTCATTCCAAATTATTGCATTATAACTCAACAGAGGTAGAAGAGGAGCTGAAGGAAGAGAAGGTCGAGAAGGTAGAGGCAGCAAGGAGGCCTCCGCCGCTGCCGCCGGTCGATACCAAAATGAAGGACGTTGGGGACCAGGAGTTTTCAGCCCTTGCAACAAATGCACTACCCGCTAAAGTAATAGAAATGGTGTCTACTGCGTCTCTTGACAATCAATTTGCTATGAGCACTGCCTTACGCTCTCTATACAACCACGGCGTTGGGGGGCCGGCCATGCGATGGGCTGCAAATCAAATGATTGATAGTGCACTGGATAGTGACCGAAAGAAGTATATATTCCAGAGTGTGAAGGACTGTATCGTGGAAGGGAAGCTGCAGGAGGCAGCAGAGTGCGTTGAAGATATGCAGGGGATCTTCATGAAAGATACCCTAGGGTAATAAAATAAATTAGATTTTCTTCTTCTTGTTGGTCTTGATTCCACCTTGGCCTTGTTATAAATATTGTACAAGTTAAATACCATTAATTTTCTTGTGACTGCACCCTACATTCATTGCATTCCTACTATTTCCAATACCTGTATCCAGATTTATCAATTTAATTTACTTAACTATTCCCACCAGCTCTATAAACTTCTCTTGCTCAACTTGAAGTGCAGCGGGGGGTGTTGTTTTTCAAAATAGGGTTTTTACATCACGAGAGAAAAGAACAAAGCAAATGGGCAATAGATACAAAGGGAAAAGAAGAATAAAGAAAAACCACACATTTTTTTTGTTTTTGGTTATTTTATTCATACTAGCAGGACACAAGGGGCAATACGCAAAGATCAAAGGAAGAAAGTTGGTGGTCAGTTCTTAATTTTTTTGGTTTTGGATGTGTGGTTGGTCGTCTCAAAATAAAATTCAATTATACAGCAATAAAGACAGAGGGAAAAGACACTATATAAAAGGTTGAAAAGGTTGAAATGAAAGCGATACTATACACGTTTTATATAATGTTAAAAAGAGTTGAGAGAGAAAGAGAGCAGTGACCCCGCCTGCTTCTGCCTTTTTGTTTCTCCAAATATAGAACAAGTTTACGAGTTTGCAGGCGTCAGTTATTATAAAATGCCATTAAATCATCGACACGTAACTCAGGCAACATATCAGGCAATTGCAGCTGCTGCAACGTTTGCTGCTGTTCCTGCTCTTGCTGTTGCTCCTGCTCCGCCTTCACAGCGGGCTTGATTTCAAAAACCTTCAACTCGTCGACACGTAAATCAGGCAACATATCAGGCAATTGCAACTGCTGCAACGTCTGCTGCTGTTCCTGATCTTGCTGTTGCTCCTCCGCCTTCACAGCGGGCTTGATTTCAAAAACCTTCAACTCGTCTAATATAAGCAATCCAAGGCAGTCAGGAAAATAGAGGAGAATGTCTTCGCTATTTTGGGCAAGTTGCTGATCCATTACAGCTTGGGCTTCTTCTTCTACATGATTGTAAAGGAATGAAACCATGGACGGTGTGGTATCAATAACAAACAGGGCGGGGTTTGGGGCGGGGGTTTCGGCAGGGGTGGGACGGACAGCCTTCTTTACAGGCTTTTTTGCAGTCTCCAACTTAATCACAATATTCTCAGCAATCACAGAGGTGCAGACCGTGTTTCTCCTGGGGCGCAGGTTGCGTGTAGGAGCTGGCTCAGCAACTGGGCTCTCGAAAGTCGTCTCAAGCTCGGCCGCAGCTCGGGAGCGCTTCTTACACTCCTTGCTCTTCTTGCTTTTCTTCTTCTTCTCCATCTCTTCACACTTATTCTCCTTTCTAGAAGGTTTCCTAGGCGCATCAGCAGGATTGATGGTATCCAAAATTTCAATAGCCTTGCATGCCATCTCAATAGCATCGAAGACGATATTTTTTTCTTGACCGTAGACCGCTTGTACAGCGACAATGACCTCGGCCAGCATCTCCATGTGCTTATCCCAGTTAGCACGACTGTCTGCACATTTCATATTCGCAGTCGTCCAGGTGACTTTTTCAATTTTGTCTACTTTGTTGCCATAGTACGCTTTGTGCAACGCTCTTGCCTCTGTCCTTTTCCTAAAGGTGCTGTAAGTAACATTCCATTTCTTTCCAGCAAGTTCGGGGGTCTGAGACATCGCAGTTAAGACACAGAGGGCATCATAAATGGAGAGATCGAGAAGAGGACGCAGCAGTTGCATTGTAATGCAGGCGTGATCATTGCCATTTGGGCGACCGGCATCATTTGTGGCAGGGATGATATAGGCGTTGACAATGGACACACGCGGGGTCCAAAACTTTCTCAATTGCTCTTGGAGATCATCAATATTGAGTCCACGCGAAAATGAGGCCTATAAAGGGAAGAATTAGGGGAAAATATGTGAGAAAATAAAGTTCAGGGATTTTTTGGTCCCCCAAAATGGTACCGTTTGACCCCGGAGTCCGCAAAACGCGTCAGCACAGACATTGCATTTGCAGCGACTGGACGGAAAAACGTGGTGTGCCGCGCCGGTCTATTACTCACAATATTATTATGGTGCAATTGCACACCCTGGCTGCCAGCCGGGTGGGGCGCAATAGCACCATGAGTGATCATCGCTGATGACATTGGGGAACGTTGGGCGACAGACGCAGCCCTAGCTGCCCTATGTCGCAGACTTTGCCTTGCAGGAGTATTAAACATCTTTTATAATTTATAAAAACCTAAAAATGCGAGCTTTAGGGCAGATTTGGGCTTTTCAGTCCTCCACGCGCTGAATGAGCCTAAAATTCGGGGACAATTGGGTGTGGCCTTTGCAGATGCTTAAATGCACTGGGACACCGCTTGTCAGCATTATACAATTATTTATATTTTCGTTTTTCGAAAATATAATCGCTTCTTTATCCGCATTTAGGTTTTAAACACTGGATAAACATATATTCGAGTGTTTCTAGAGCATTTCTTCGAGTTTATCAGCGCCAACTTCTCTCTGCACATCGCGATGGTTCAGCAAAACAATGAATCCCAGGTCAGAAGGTCCATAAGACTCCAAATCAAGAAAGAAACAGCTAGATTACCCACAAAGAAATTTGCATCTGTTGTTGGGTTGAAAAAACCAGCAAAGTCTGGAAAAAGACCTCGTAACATTGAAATTCCGTCTTCCAGCGTTGGAATTTCGTCGATTGAAGAGCCCATAATTTCACTTAATGACCACCATGTCTCTGTTCCTGAATGCGATCCAATGGCATATTTCCCACCAATGTCTGGGAACGTGGAGGCTGGGTTTGAGCGCATCTTCTGCTTGAAAGATAACAATCGGAATCAATTCTGGGCTACGGGTCGCTGCAAACCCCTGGATGTGGTATTTGACGGACTTTCTACTTGCATTATGCGCGAGGTGATGTCTGTTTTGCGTCCTGAAACGTCTTCGGCACATAATAGTATGGAGCACCTGAGTTTCTTAACTCACGACGACTGCGGCAAGCCGTTCTTACAGGCGCTCAACGGATGCGACAAGTCTACCACTGCTAGCTTGATGCACAGCAATGATTACGAGACCATGGTGGAAAACATGAAAGATCCAGTGTTCTTACATGCCATTGACGTGGGCAATGTCGCCAATGCTCTGCACAATATGAGCATTTTAGAGGCTGGCAGCGAGATGGCAGCGTATGTTAAACAGCTTGCTGCATCTGTGCAACGTATTAAAAATGCACCTGAAGTGCACGATAAAGATAAATTATTGTGGATTTCTGTCATCCGTTTGTTCTTTGTTTCGGCAATAGTAACGATCGGCCTTGGACCCTACTTGATGCTAGGCGAATTTATCTCCGGGGACGCGCTGAATACCACGCTGTCCCTGGCTCTTGGAAAACATACTCGTGCAGCCAATTGCATTGATCTTTGGTTGCTGAAGGCTGTCTATGAAAAAATAGCAGCACATGGAGATCCTACTGGGCGTTTTCTGTGGGTGCGCGTGTTTGATGCAAATGCCGACCTCATTCTCAAAGAAGTGGTTGGCGATCCTTCATACTGCACCGGATTTGGTGATATCCAAAACACAGGAAGCACTATTTAAATGAATTTTGTATATAAAAAAGAAAGAATATATTAAAAATGAAAGTAAATCAATGAAATAAATAAAAACAGATGAATGGTGTGATGGCCGCTGATACAAAGAAAGTGATTTTTCTTCCCTATATTTCCCGCGAATTAATTTATTCTACTGCTGTAATCCATATGTATTTGATAGTATTTTGTTTCCTCTGTAATATAAGTAACCCCAAAGAAGCTTGCAGTCTAGGTACCTTCTTCTCAAGCCCACCAATTGCATTTTTGCCTTCGTGAGCGTACAACTTTTTTTTACATCAAGAGAGGGAAATAAAACAAAGGAAAAAGGCATCTGAGCCCCCAAAACAAACGATAAAAAACACAGTTTTCTGTGTATTAGGGCATATGTCTATTTTTATGGTATGGATAGTAGCACTGTAGAGTACAAAACAGGAAGAAAGAAAGAAAGAAATAGAGCCAAGGGGAAGGTGGAGGGCCTTTAAACAACACCACTTCACGGCACCCTAACTATGTTTTCTAATTAGAAACAAACAAGAAAAGAAGGTTCGAGCGTATATGGTCCCAATTCACGCAATAGATCATTAATCACTAGAGTAAATAACCAATAACAACAAAAAGCAAATATTAATAATCACGTAGATAGTGGGCAAATTATTTTTTCTCTAAACATTTTTTCCCAAAATAGTATTCAAGTATTCAATAAGCGAAGAATTGTTGATAAAGTCGACAAATACATACGCATTGCTGTATCTTCAGTATTAATATAAAGTATCGGTTGTGGTTGTAGGAGGAGGAAGAGGGTCCAGTGTGGATACACACCACTCGCTCTCGGTGTGCTGAGCATGAGCAAGTATCCAGTGAACTGCCAATCACCATCAATAACTGTCCAAAATATCCGCGTTGAAGATATCGTCAAAGTCAAGTCCATCGATATTAGGAAAGTGATCAGGTGACAGCGAGACCTCTTGTTGCGAGTCCTCCTCGGGCAGAGGCTGCTGCAGCGCTTGCTCCAAGACAGCAGGCATGTGCTGGTGGACGTGGCCGTTGTGTCTCTCTTCATACATGTAACGAGGTATGTCGCTTCCATGGGCTTGATACCGATAGTATGAATATAAACTGTGAGATCCCAAAGATAAAAAATCCATAGCCGCAGCAGGGGCAGGCGCGGGAGCTGCAGGAGCGACAGCAGAGACAGCAATCGGCATGGCGGAGGCAAAGCCATTGTGCAGCAGCTGGTTAGTAGGTGTAAGTTCAAGACCATACGAGGAAGTGATAGTTCCCAGGTTTTGATTCATGGTCCTAGGAGTTGGAGTGCTGCTGGTCCTGGAGCGCCGCTGCCTGCGTTGAGCAACAGTAGTAGCCTCTGTAGCAGGAGCTGGCACAGGGACAGATACAGCATTCTCAGACCCCTGAGCTTCACGGGCGCGCTTCCTCTTGTTCTTGGTCTTTCCTTTCTTCTTCATATACTCTGCAAACTCATCAGGATGGATTGTATCCCAGAGCGCAACAGCTTTACACGCCATCTCTATTGCATTGAAAATTTCACCGTCTGTCGCCATCGTCGCTTCTACAGCCATAATAGACTTGGCAATGATGTGTACATGCTGGTCCCAATTTGGATGAGCAGGGTATGCACTTTCCCAAGTATGTCCGGCAGGAGCACGTTTGGCAGGTTTAATTTTCTCAGGAAGTGGAAGCGCAGGGTCATGGTACGCGTTGTAGAGGATAGTAGCCTTTGTGCGATTGCGGATGGTTTTGGCAGGAGTAAACCAGGTAAGTCCAGCAAAATCAGGGTTGGAATCCATCTTTGCCAAGAGAAACTCAGCCTCGTCAATAGAAAATTTATTGCCGAGAGCAACCTTGACGATTTTCAGCGTAATGCCGCTGTGGTCGTGGCGTTTGGGGCGGCCAGGACCCGAGCATTTCTCAGGAGGGGAGTAAGCATCGATGCCAGCCATAAGGGGTCTCCAGAGATCGCAGATGTATCTTTGTAAGTCTTCAACTCTTATTCCACGAGAGTAAGGGGCCTGGAAAGGAAAGAAATCGAAGGGTGGAAATGAGTTTTTGCTGTGCTCAGTTTAGTCCACGGAATCATTGTCAGAGTGGGCAGTGCGGCGCCGTTGCATGAGGAACGCTGGTGCGCAGCCATGCCTATAATTACCTGGGTATTGTTTTGGACCACTGGGGCGGCTGTGGCGACCAGGTGGGGGGGTGCAGTGGGAGTGGGTGTGATCCTTAATGATGATCGATCATGTGAAGGAGAGGCAGGCACGCCCATAGCTGTGCCGTTTCTGCTCGCAAACCGTCTTGTAGAAACCATATTCAGCACGAATAAAATTTAATTGTTGGTTAAAATGCCAGCTTTAGGACAGTTTTTGCCTCTTCTTTGGGAAATAACGCGGCTGCTGTGTTGAAACATAGAGGAGTGGGACAAAAATCGGACTTCATACACACCCATATTTGAAGGTTTGCCTATTTCTTGCAGAAATATAAGCTAGAGTTTATTCCGATTAACTCCAGAGACTGCGCGCCGTGTTTCAGACAGGTTGTAGCCACACGTTTGTTTGCATTGCTGGAAATTGGCGATGAGAGAACGTGTTCCCCGATCCGTCGTTCTAATCGCTTTAAATCGATAGACAACAAGGGACTAGCTGTTCTTAGCTGATTCTGGGGCTAACTTTGGCAGTACAGCGCTCTTAAAGTCCAAACAGGGTAGACCTTGCAATAATCAAACCCAATCTGCTACGAAAGCTCAGTTGATGCAGTTGCCGTACCCTGCTTCCGATGGCCATCTCGATACATTTTCATATGTTTCTTGCATGTTTGGGGATACAGCAACACCATTTCACCAGATTTTAATTGGTTAAGATCACTTGAGTTTCGGCATTTTATAATTTCACGCCGCCTCGACTCCCTCCTTGACTTATTACATATCTACGTTGCATGTAATACTGTAAACCGTCAAATACTTAACAGAAACAGAAAGAAAAACTAAACGTGCAAGTTAAAAAATTAACTAAGCAACTTAAAGGCCAGGCGGTGGTGGTGGCCGAGGAACAACAATAACAGCAGGACGAGGCTGCCTCGTTCCATTGTCACCACCATTTTGCTTACTAGCATCATTTGTACCATCCCCACTCTTGCCAGTATTATTAATCTTTCCACCACGACCTCCTCCATGTCTTCTCCTTTCTCTCCTATTTGGCCTCTTTCCTGACCGCTCTGATGTTGGTGCAGTAGGCTGACCTTCTGCTTGTGGTTTCTCTCGTGCTGCCAGTGCTGCTGCTCTCCCTTCTCCATTTCTTGGTACTTCGGCAACTGTCTTCTTCTCAGCAACTCCATCATTTTTTGACTTTTTCAATTCCTTTCTCGCTTTCTCCTTTAACTGTTTTGCTTCTCTTCTCACAGCACGATGAGCTTGTTTTTCAGCTTCCCTCACAGCTTCCGCTGCAGCTTCTGTAGCCAGTACGGCATTCGTTTGTTTAATCAATACGTGCAAGCCATCCCAGTATATAGAACCAGATAATCCACTATTCTCAAGAGTTTCCATGGCATTATTCTCCTGCTGATCGTCATCTTCTTCTTCCAGATCCAGATCCATAGGAGTTAAACCATCCTGGAGAAGACCACCAGTACCAGCACCAGTAGTATTAGATATAAATGGGTTTCTCCCATTAAGAGTTAATTTAGGGAATTCTAATACGGCACCAGGAGAAAAGATATTAGGCCGTAACTGACTACCACCACCTCCGCCTTCTGCAAGCCGGGTTCCTCTACGAGGTCCATTTATTTCGGGCTCCACAAACGGCTGTGACCGTGATACATACCCTTTCAAACTCTCTGGTACCCATAATTCCGTTGGCAACACCCCTTCAGTTATATCTTTCAACTCCCTTCGCTCTATTAATCTTTGATCATTAAAGTATGCAGCCTCTAATACTTCCGAGCCAAATAACTGTTCCAGCCCTTGTTCAAAGTTGTCTACCGTCATTGTTTCACTACATATCTTTACTGCTTGGTCTAAACATTTTCCTATTCGGTCTATAGTCCCACTATCACGGATTGTCCGTCCTACATTGTCGGTAGAGTCAAGTGGGTCTTCAATGGAACAGTGATATGCGCCATCTTTTTTGTCCGTCCAGGGACGATATTTCAAACATCCATGCCACGTATCGACACGAACGCGGCATAGTACACGTGATAATGCTTCATCTGGGCCATTCCAACCTTCCATTAACCCTTGAAACATGGAGAAAAAGGAAGAAATAAGCTCTAGCAACGTCTCTTGATTTTTTGATTCTTTCCCAGATTGGTCAAGTGTCCTTGCTGCTGCTCTAAAATTGACTTCGTGTTGCATATCACGTAATCGCGTCAAATCTGGACGTCTGTGTTCATGCATAGGCCTTTCTTCTTCATTATCTTCTTCGCCATCGCCATCAACACCACAGCTGTCACTGGATCCAAATAACTCTGCCAATGGTGGCAAGATTGCCGGTGATCTTGTTTGACAATGAAAAATAACTAACAACGTCAAGGCAAATGAATTAAACGTCCCTGTAGATGAGTCGTTTAAATCATGATGCCTTGCCCACAACTTGATTAACCGTACTAGAGCACCAACTCTCCAATCCATCGAGGCTATGATCCCAACAGCCACGGACTTAAATTGCGCTCCTATAGAATCTATTGCCACATCTACTTCCACTCCAGTAATATGATCTACAAATTTAATAATAGGAACGCGTGCATGGGTGATTCTAACTAATTTATTAGCTCCACGAGCTCCCAGTCTTCCAGCGAGGGCATGAAGAAATTTTTCCCGCTCTTTTCTTTGCAGATTTTCAACAGGAACAGGCCAGGTATCCCCTGTACAGTCATCTCGCATGATAGCAACACCTTCAATTGATAAATCTAAATCCCCGTGTGGGGTATACAACCCACTGGTAAAACTCCCGTACGCAGAGATGTAGAGACCCCTGCAGAATCGAATCCCGCTTTCGGCTAGACCACTTAATCTGGCGATAACACCTTCTCTTGCTTTTCTATCTTCCGGCGTTGGCGACGCCCAGCGGACAAGGCTACGGAGAGTTATTTCGACAAGTTCAGCAGCGTGGGGAGACCAGGTAGTTGTAGCAGTGGACTGTAGTTGGGAAAGAGATGCGCCGATGATGCCGGCAAGATATTGAGTGGCTTGTTTTTCTGAAGATGGGGATGTTTCAGATGTTGGCGTAGGGAAGAATTTGGTCGGTATGGTGCCTTGAAATCCATCCAATCCGCTCGCTGTATAAATTAAAATAAAAAAGAGAAAATTTTAAGATTTGGGGGTTTGGTGGTGCCAGCGGGAATGGCTTTTAAGATTAATATTCAAGTTTCTTACCAATGGCATCCTCAAAGCCAAACGCAACCTCCTCTTCTGGAGCTCGAGCCATCGTTGGCTATGCTTAAGAATTGAGGAATAGTAAAGGAGGCATCGACAGGGTCAAGTTCATGACGATGTTTTATTTAATTTGCATGTGATCAGTTAAGGTTAATGATGATGGCTTGCATGAGTCTCCGCCTTCAACTATATACGTACAATGATTGATATGTGATTTAGTGATGTCGTGACTTTATGAGGTATTCAACGTAAAGGGGCTTTTTTTTATGTTTGAGTTGCGTTTTGAAAACAGCCAGACCGTCCAGGTTAAGAACCCACGCAACCGTTATTCCGTACTCCGTTTAATTAGGTATTGCACATTTATCATCTAATAGCCATCATGATACCGCGATATAAAGCCCAACGTGTGCTCTTTCTATGTAACTTAATGTGATCAAAAATAATTTCATGATCGCAGCCTAATGTCAAGTTCCACTGCTCTCCAGCAGCAGCTGTCCAAATTGGATACTCCAGGACCAGTGCAACATTATGCCATCGTTGCTATATTCGATGCAGTCTGTCGGGGGACGAGCCTTCCCTCTTCTTCCGCGCATCTTTCCACCGCCGCCTCCGAGGCCGCCATCTTACAGTGCCTCTGCTTACAAGATGGCCAAGCAGCAGGCGTAGCAGCCGAGAAACTTCTTGAAGCTACACGTGGTAACAAAGTAGACACCAATGCGGCGCAATCCTTGCTATTAACAGCACTCACAGTGGCTTCCCCTGCCTCTGCTGCCCCGCTCACCGCTGCCTTGGTATCAATTTGGCATTTTCAGCTAAGCCGCGACTTGACAAATGTTGGTAACCCTACTCAAAATATGCTTTGGAAATCGCATATACTGAGTAAAGCATTAATAGCCTCTCCTTTTGCCGGCATAGAGCTTATTTCTAGCATCTGCAAAATGTTATCAAAACAAATTTTGGCTTCAGCTAGCACAGAAGACTATAACGTTGTCCTAAACTCTCTAAGGCCCTTTTTAAGCTTTGTATTCCTTGATCCTACGGTATTAAAGCAATATCCACAGCATGCAACGAATCTACACAGTAGCCTCGTCCGAACAGCTGCAGCTGTATCTAGGAGTCCAGCCCCTGTTGCTCCGGAAAGTCAACATGCCATGCTGCGCCTGCTGTGCTCCTTTCTTCCTACATTGCAAGTGCAATCAACAGCACAGCAATTATTTGCAGAATCATGTATTGCTGATATTATGGATCTACTAGAATCCTGCGAATTAGAGCCAGGTAAGCTTCATTTTTGATCGGGTTATAAATTTAATTTTACTCTTCTTATGACAAAAATATTCCATGTTGCTTTGCAGGTGTTCATATAGTCACTGAGTTAGTAGAAGCTCTCTTTTCCCTCTGCGATGATATATCGAGCTATGGTGGCAGTATTGCTCCTTGTATTGCTGCCCTTGGTACGATCTTTTCTTACTGGAAACCAGCTGTCGTCCTTGATACGTCAGGAAGTGCAGGTGCGATTCCTTTGCAGTTGACGAAATTTAGGGTCAGGTCGAGTGTGAGTAGTGGAGATGCCACTGCGGCATTGTCTTTACTCTGTTCTGTGCTGCTATTTGAAGAAGAAAAAGAAGAAGAAGAAAAAGAAGAAGAAGAAAAAGAAGAAGAAGAAAAGGCAGGTGGTGGTGTTTCCGGACAACGGCACCAGCAGCAACCACAATGGCTCGCGGCCGCCATGTCCGTGCAGCTCGCTCCCGGTATGGCCTTTGGACAGTTAAAAAACGTGAAAGAGTGGACATCACGTGCCCTTGCTGCTGTTAATAAATACAATAGTACATACATTAGCAGCAATGGCGACATGGACAGATCGTCTGTGCTGAGCATGCTATGGTCAAACTCAAGCGTAGCACGATGCTGGCTTCACTCCCTCGAAAGCGACCTGTCTTCAATAGAAACACCTTCTACAAATACGCTTGCTTCGATATCTCTGCCTACTACTGCTATACTCTTAACTTTAATGCATCACCCGGAGGCAGTGGTGGCCAGGTCTGCTGTCGAGGCATTGATTGCTGCTGTGCGTGCTGCGCCATTGTTGGGTATTACAGCCCTGCCTGTGGTAATACACAAGCTGCACGCCACTGTTGAGAGAATTACTACTCTCTTTGGTAAAACAGATAACGATAAAGATACTCAGAGTGATTTAGAAGCTGCTTTAGCTAGCGTGCTGCCTACCTTGTATGCTTTGCCTCGCCTTGCAGTGCACCCTTCCACTGTAGCCTTCACAGTTCGCGCTTTACAACCTTTACTCGCTCCACCGGCACCAGAGTTTCTTCAAGGTGTCGCGCTGCGCATGCTGTGCGAAATGTGGTTGACCACAGGCAGAGGATTTCCCCACCTGCGCACAGCTTTGCTCTCCTATTCAGCTCCTGCTGGAGGCAGAAGAACAGCGATTACTCCTCAAATGGCAGAAGATCCCGCCTTACGACGTGCCTGGGCTGCTTCTTTAGCTGATGTGTGCGCTCAAGATGGAGAAAGAGCAAAAGATCTTATCCACGCAATCACAGAGTGCCTTGAAAATTCCGCCCAAGATAAAGGACGAAGCATAGATCCTGAAGTACAGGCAGCTGGTTTGGAATGCGTTGCTGAGCTTTGTGAAGCTGATATACTCGATTTCTATAAAGCTTGGAAGATAGTACAGCCACTGGTGCCGACTTTGCCACAGCATCCTCTTGCAGCTGGAGCGTGGTTGCGAGTGCTTGCTTCTGGAGGTCTCGATTCAGCAGTTTATCCTGAGATCTCTCGAGGTATTCTGAAAGCGTTATGGGCAGCTGCATCGAATCATCATTCTGTTGCAAGCTCGGTAAGAAGCCAAGCGTGTGCTTCTTTGGCCAACTATGATTTTGTTGTTTTAGAAGAAAATGGAATTTTGACTCGAGAAATGTGGGAATTTGCTGCTTTATTGAGAAATCAACAAAGAGGTGATAATAATGATGTCACTGATTTTAATATTTCAGCGTGCGAGGAGTTGGTGGTGCATGTTCTAAGGTATGAGCACACTATTCGCCGCCGACAGCAACGTGGCAATGTTGGCAAAATCTCTAAATCATCAACAACTCCAGGTGGCACAAGTTCACGTGGTCATTTTCCCTGGAGCAACCGAACTAGAGCAGCTCTCGCAGGTGCTGGTGATGCTCAAGGAGTGATGCATAAGCTCGTTTCTATTCTTCCTAAAGCTTTATTAGGTAGAGGGAGCAGAGATCCAAAGGACTTTCTACGTAGACTCCCTGATGTGACACCGTTGGCTGTGTTATTATTATGGTCTCCACCTCCACCTCCACCCGTTCCTTCGCAGCAAGCTGCAGCAGCAAAGAAAAGCGCCGCTGCTGTAGCTGCAAAACAGGCAGTTGCAGCGTATAGTTCAATTTTCTCTGAACTTTGTAAACAGACCGAGGCTGGATTTGCTTTAAGCGGTATGTATACTAGTAAAAATAATGAAATTTTGGCTGCATGGGCTTCTTTTATCAAGCGCTGGGCCTCTGCTGCCAAAGACGTAGCTGGTGGCGCTGCAGCGGCAATAATGGCGCCTAATGAAAGAACGGTTGCTGGAGCCCAGGCTGTTTGGCAAGTGATAAAAACCTCCTTAGAGAGTGGACATACAAATGCTAGTAATATGAATGTCGCATTAGTGAGCAGCGCAGCATGCGCAGCAGCTGCATTAGCATCTTCAGTACATCCACAGCCAATAAAGCCAATCGTCGAGGAAGTGTTTACTGCTTTGGCGCAGCATGCGCAGCAGGAACTCGACGGGAGTACCTGTAATCAAGCTGCAGCGTGTACTAGTCTAGGCTATTGTGCTGATGTTGCACGGAGTATACTCGGCCTGCCTGCAGCGTCTGCTGCGCTTGATATTTTACAGCGCCACCTGGAAAATCCTGACGCCCCGCCTGCTGTGCGTGTTGGCAGCGCGATTGGGTTGAGCTTAGCGGTAAAACAGCTTGCTACGAAAGTATATGCATCTGTACAGAATGTCACAGTAGTAGTTAAGAGTTTGATTTTATCTTTACTGAAAGCAGCAGGTTGTCATTTTTCTGAAAATATCAAACACGAGATTCTCATTGCCGTTGAAGATTTCGATGCTGGAGAGAATTTTTCTATTTCTTCAACTCAGCAGAATCTTCCTGAAGAAGTGTTTGATGCCGTTCTCGTTGGATTAGCAGAGAGTCTTTCTGCAATGCTTGCTGCTGGATTACCCACCAGCCTGCTGAGCACGCTTCGCAAAGCAGCAACTGCTGGTCTTCTCTCCGGTAGTGGTACTGCTGTACATGGGATGTGTGAATTACTGAGAGCGTCTACACTTACTGGCTTTAAGATGAATGTTATCAACTTAAATGAAGTGGTAGAAACGCTTCATTTCCTTAGAGAGATGACCTTGACTGGGAGTGCCAGCAGTGGTGCTGGGCGAATTCAAAATGGTAAGCTTGCTGGAGCTGCAGCTCTGTCTCTAGGTAATATCATCCCTAGTCTTATTAAGGAAGGCTGTGTATTCCCATCTCCTAGTGATGCATCCTCTACACAGTATTTAGACGCTCTTTTAGTGTTGGCGAGCGACACTGGCGAGTCAAAAATAATGAGTTCACGTGCTGCTGCAAAACAAGGCGCAGCTGGAGGGATTGCGGCTTTGTTGTGTGGCAAATTGCATCAATTTGAGGGTGAAGATGTGGTACTGTTTACTGATACAGAAAAGCAAGCACGTAAGTCAACAGCTAGTTTAAATTGTTCTTTTTCTTAGTTTTTCTTAATTTTATTTTTAAATTTATTTCCCTTCTGGTGTGTTCATATCTTGCTTTCTTTATTGTTGCAGTCGAGGTTTTAGAGTTCTTATCGTTGAAAGATGACGACTTTCGATCTCGGCGCGGCTGTGGAAGAGCCTTGGCTGGGCTCTGTTGGTCTGCAAGACATGACGGAAAATTGCTGCTGGACTTGCCTGATGATGCTTCTCTTCCCACCACTACTGGTATTTCTACAGACACTCCATCTATCTCGCACGTTACAAAAGGTGTTGCGTCATTACCTGAAAACTCTGCTTTACGCTATCTCTGTGAAACTCTAGACTGCGGAGCGTGGCCAGAAATATTTGAAGATGAAGAAAAAGATGACGATGCGGTCAACGAAAATATTCAAGAAAGAAAGGAAGAAAAATCGTTGATTGTTGAGCATTCGACTCTTCTTACGTCCGATCAAGCAGCTGCGGTACTACGATGCCTCGCAGCAGCACCAAGGCTGCCAGTAATGGACTGGAGTGCTGCCTGTCGGCGGCTATTAAGAACTCACCAAGGGTCGGCTGCAGTACAAAAAGCAGTTGTAGTGCTTTTTTCTACCCATGCTTCGGTATCCCAAGCATTACACATGTATGAATTCATCATTGAAGATATTTTTGGGCAGCCTGGGTTTACAGCATGGCAATCAGAAGCGCAGCACGCAGTTCTTGAGGAGCTGGAGAGATTGCTCGCTGCGGTACCTGATGCGGAAGCTACCTCCATGATACGCATGCTTTGCTCCGAAAAGATATGCCCTGATGCATTTCAGGGTACTGATAGCGGCGATAATACTAATAGACAACTGATAGAATGGCAAGCAGCGTTATTGCAAGGCCTCGCTGCTACAGCGGCATCAACACAAGTTAAAGACGGCATTGGCCAAACTGCATGGGAGTGTGCTGTGCATGTCGTGCTGCCTAAATTACCTACACCAACCACTTGGCCACTCGGTCTTAGGCTGTCTAGTTTACACCACTATATCCAGAAAGAAGGCAGCAGTTGTGGAAAACCAAGTTCTATTGCAAGTTTAAATCTTTTGAAACCTTGGAAATTCGTGTTGGAGTGTGCACTTACCGCTCCTTCAGCTGCACTTGATACTCTCTGCTCTCAAGAAATAAATGCAACTACTTTTGCAAAGAAGCCCGTACATTGGACATGGCTGTGTGCGGCTCTGGTCGCTAATACTGGGGTTGATCTAAGAGGGTTGCAGCAACCACGTAATTATATAATTCAAGGTGGTAGTGGAAGTGGAAGTGGCGATAATTACAGCAACAAAAATGATGATGATGTAGTTCTATTGTTGGTGGTAAGAGCGTTGATGGCATGTAATGCAACAATAGCTCAAAAGCAGCAATGGATTGTGGATGTTTTGCATGCAGCTGAGAAATGCACAGCACCCGCAGCAGCAGTAAAGCTAGCAGCCTGTGCGACTGTCGCCCTTGCCAGCGGTGGCGGTAAGCAACAGCAGGAGGAGCTTTGCTTTGGGAAATCGCATTCTGTCCTGGTAGATTGCGAGACGGCATTACGCGAGCTTCCAGACAGTGTAAAGCACCTTGCAGAAAGTATTGAACCGTGCCCTGTGGCTCTGCTGACGTCAATCGTGGTGGTGGTAGGCAACAATGAAGAAATAAAGGGGAATAGAGAATTGCAGAAACGATGTTGCTGGGCGTTGAGGCATGTGTTGCCATCTGAAACCTGGGTGGAATTGTATAGACGGGTGGAGGGAGAGAAATAATCATTTTTTAGTAGAGTTGCCAGGCCTTGGTAGCGGTACTTTTTTTCTTTCTGTATTGGCTTTCTACGTGTTTACGCATTTGATTTCATGTAATATGGATATAACTTAGCAGCTACTATTCCATGTATGTATATATATTTCTAGAGGGCCCGAGGAGATGATAGCGAGCTCTTCCTCCGCGAGGACTAGACTGCACTGATGGCAAAACTGACTCAGTTCAGTGAGAGCAAAATTCAAACTAAAAGCTGCTTTGGCTGTCGAAAAAAATAAAAATTAATAATAAAATTTAGATTTGAAACTATATCTTCAATATTAGTGACTACTTTACAATAACATAGGTGCCCTCTGCCACTCATAGGGGCTCTGCAATGTTAATGGATCGTTCATTTCTCAGCAAATCAGTTTGAATTATGGACTCCACCTTTCCAAACAAGCTGGTACTATTGTAATCATGGAACGTTCGCACGTAGTGAAACGCTTCCGTGAGCTTGGATGGGATCCGGTTCTCCCTGACCCCCAGGACGATCGCAATGCTCGTGCATTGAAGATCCAAAACTTGCGACAAGCGCTGCAGGTAAGCATATACCAACTAAAGAACAATGCCATATCAATGCTATCTTTACTTTTTACTAATTTTAGTGTGTCTATACTCTTGGATTATTTTTTACAGGTGCGGCAAACTTTAGTCAATCAAGCTCTCGCTGGCGGTGATCTTGCCACCAGCTCCAACCCCCCGCCTCCTCTTCTCCCCATCAAGCGCCCTGCTCGCATGCACAAAATCTCAACTGAAAAGGATCCTTCCTACCAGACCCCTCCTGCTCAAAAAATGTCTGCACCAGGCTTGGCATTAGGAAGCAAACCGCCTTTGCCACAGCTGAACACAAACGACAGCTATGCCAGCGGCTCTGCTCTTGCTACAACGACAGGGCCAAAGGCAGCAGCTTTAACTGCCCAGGGTCTCCTTGTCTCTGGAGATACCAAGAAGCAGCCTAATACAGATCCGCTATCTCGTTTGCTTCAAGGGAATAATAATAAAGCTCAACAGCAACAACAGTCTGGTGGCGGTGGTGGTGGTGGTGGTGGTGGTGAGGATGGTAGAAATCCCGTAGCAGCTCCTGCTGCAGGTCTTCCGCTACTAGCTGCAGGTTCAGGTTGGAATCAGACCGTGCACCACCCCGAAGAACACCTTCAACTTAAAAACCCTCTTCCTAGACCCCCGCAGCAACAGCAAACACGACTTGCTGCGGGGCCGTCCTTGCGAAGAAGTCAGCGACCACGAGGTACGAGTAGACTTGTGAATTCTAGCGGTGCCACTGCGCTGCTAACTACCCACCACAACACAGTAAACACTACAACAGGCAATATAAGCACTGCTATCAGCAGTGATGATGGTCTTGATCCTATTATAGCTTCCCCTACCCAGTCCCCCCCAATAAAGCTCACGATGCCCCGGGTGATTGACAACTCACCAAAGAAGAATAACGTTAAGAAAGGCGCGGTGGCAGCTCGACAAGGAGTGGGTAAGAAGAAAAGGAAACTAGATGTGCTTAAATTAGGGGAAATAGCAGGTGAAAAGGAAGAGATGGAAACAGAAGAAGAAGAAGAAAAAGATAAGGCTGCCGGGGAAAAGGAAAAAATTCTCGCTGTTGCTGAAAAGACGCCCTTCCTGAATGTCCCTTTAACTCGACCTACGCCACTATATGAGCGTACACAAGCACCCCACGGACCTCGGTCACGTCGCCTTGCCATTCCTCTTCCTCTTCCTCTGCCCCCTTTGTCTGAGTCGGTGCCTGCTACGCCTGCTGGGCTGTTTGATGTTTCCGAGACACCCGAAGAAGTAGGAGGTGCACCATCTTTTAAGAAAGTGAAGGGTACGACTAAAAATATTAGTGGTACGGAATTAGCTCAAGATGCTTCAAATAGACTGCTACCTGGAGTATTCTCTCCGTTAACTGACCGAGGTCTGCAGCCAATAGCCGAAGAAGGAGCAGTAGAAAACAAATTAAAAAAGAAGAGTGCTTCCGTAGATGGCGGTGGCGGTGGCAGTAGAGGAGGTGAATCTCTGAGTAATAAAATGCCGCTTAGATCTGAAGAAACTGAAGCAACACCTGCTGCATATACTCTTCATCGGCATCTTTCTTCTCCTACCGCTGCTCCTGTTCTCGCAACAGGCTTCCCATCCGGCAGCGGTGGGTGCAATAATAATAATAATAGTGGTCGAGGACGACAGCAGCTTCAACCTACTTCAAAACGTCTTGCGAATTTATTAGCTGCAGATATGGTACCTGAAACTGCTGTTGATGATATAGATGTCTATGCACTGGATACAACAGCACCAGAAGCGGACGCAGCAGCAGCAGCAGAAGCAGAAGCACCCCCTTGTGGAGGTGCTGGTGCCATTCCTGTCACCACGACAGGAAAGAAAGTTCAATCTGCTGCTGCTGCTGCTGTGCCTCCACAGACAGCCCTCCCTACTTTACGCCCATTCTCTCCGTATGCACATGGATACTCTCTCCCCCGGTCTACAGATAGACGTCTACAATTTCATCAGTCCATTGTCAGACGGGGACGGCTTGCTGGAGGTGGCAGTGGTGGTGGAAATATTACTCCCTTGCCGCTACAACCCCCTCAATCTCTTCTTCTAGGATCTCGAGCGACGACCGGCGTAGGTCCTTCTAGTACGAGATCGGCAGTGTGCCCTTTGCCCACAGCAGAAGAGCCGCGTAGTTTGAAATTACGGTTATCACAGCCAGCGTTGGCCGTAGTAACATCAGAAGATGGTCGTTTTATGGCGGTGCTGCTGGGTAGCCATGCTGATTGGGAACCGAATGAAGTCCTTGTGTTTGCTATCTGTTTAGAACGCGCTCCAGTAGTGAAAAGAGCCGCAGCAGCAGTCGAAGCAGCTGCTGCTATGGATGATGATGAGAACGCTGCCAACCTCCCTCGACGAGTTCCAGCTTCTGCTGCAAAAGTAGTGGCATCCATCTCTGTCCAACGCTCTCACCACGCAACCGGCCTCCCCATTACCCCATCTTCCCTTGCACTCGCATCAACCCCTAAAGGAGAGCCTATCCTTATCCTCTCTGGGGTCTTTGATCTCCCCGATGGTCCTGCTTCATTAGGCAGACCTACCATCCACGCAGTACATTGTGGCAGTACGAATAGTACTAGTACCACTACTACACTGGCAAACCCCGATCCTACTACCACCACCACCACTAGTGTAGCTGGTACTGCTCTCGGTGTCGAGAGTGATGACCCGTTCTTTTCAATCGCGATGCTCGGTCCACATACGCTGCTTGCAGTTGGTGATGGAAGCAGCAGCAGCGGTGCGTCGGTGATAGACTTTGATGCGAATTGGAAGTCGTATTCATGGGGAAGAAGCTTACCTCCTGCTATTCGTAGTAGTAGTGGTACTAGTAAACACAGCAACCTTGGTAGGAACGGCAGCGGGAGTGCTGGTGGTAGTGCTGTCGGTCTTGATGATGTGTGTTCTCTGCTAATAACACCAAATGGACGCAGCGACAAAACCAGTATGGCTAATAATAATAGCAATAATATTAATATTAACAATAAGCAAAAGCAGCAGAGAGGGAGCTCTAATTTTAATTATACAATTACCGGGATGTCTGCAACTGGCATGATAGGGTCATGGAAAATGGGTAGTACAGTAGCAAAGTGTATTGCAACTGGCAGTCATGCTGGGTATGCTGTGCGTGCTGCGATACCTATTCCACATATCTCCATGCATAGCAGTGATGGTGACACGAGTCCCAAAGCGCAGTGCTTCGTGGCGTTGTTGCAGAGCAGGGAGAGTCCGATAGGCGAGACTGCTGTAGCTGTAGCGACACTTTCTCCATCTGGAGGGTTGGCTCTAGGTAAACCCGTGCCTATCCCTGTGCCCGTGACTGCAATTGGATGTCTGGCGCCTTTAGATTTCTCCCCTAGCGCACCTCCCGCGCAAGAGACCACGACCACGCCTGGTAACACCACTAATAAAAAGTACCACCACAATCAAGATAAGATCTTGCTTGGGTGCGGTAATGGAAGTTTGCGAGTATGGAATATACGCACTGGTGTCTGTTCTCCTCCTTTAGATGTCTGCTGTGGCGCTGCAATAACCTCGTTTGCGACTACAACTTCAATGGCTGAAGAGGGTGCGCGCAATGAAAAAGCAGCAGCAGCAGCAGTAACAGAGGCAGTGATCTGTACCTCTATAGCTGGCGACTGTGTGCTTATAGAAACGGCAGCATTAATACAATCATGTACTGAATGTTCTTCTTAGAATTTTATTACAGCAGCGAGCTACTTGAATTACTCTATATCGATAATGTTAAAAAAAAATCTCTAACTAAAACGCCGACTTCTACATACCGGTACATCCGAAAGATACTCTAATTCTGCTATTTTTTTCAATTTATCTAATCATTCTCAGTGCATGCCTCCTGGTTCATCACTCTTCGCTGCAACAACAGCAAACATACACTCTCCTCCGCCATCACTCAGACCCCCCATCCCTACAGCTCGACAAGCCTCATCACTAACTGGAATCAGGTACAACACTCTCTGACGAGGTGCTCCAAGCTGTGGTCCAGGGCCAAGCTCAACGACACCAGTCCTTTGTTTCCCTTGTAAATACGAACTAAACGCATTCAACCGTGCAGCTTCGGTAGATTCTC
Organism: Nannochloris sp. 'desiccata'; assembly: GCA_019044685.2. NCBI lineage: Eukaryota > Viridiplantae > Chlorophyta > Trebouxiophyceae > Chlorellales > Chlorellaceae > Nannochloris > Nannochloris sp. 'desiccata'. The sequence goes on along the minus strand of JAGTXX020000001.1, from coordinate 189,312 downwards.
GACCAGGGGTGGGAATTAATCGAAGCACAGCACGCTCAGCAGGAGGTAAGATTGGTAATAATGTGTTCAAAACGTAGGCAGTGGAAATTCTATTTTGGACGTCGAGCATAGCAGGCCACCCAGCAGGCTCAGCAGCAGCCCATCCTGGAGTAGTAATGGCAGGGTTAGAAGTGTGAATGCATGCTACTTCTGCTTGAGGCTGTCGTGATTTTCCCAAACTACCTTGCCATACTATAGAGCCGGAAGCACCGCCGCCGCCACCACTACCAACAGGAGCGGCAGCGGGAGGAAGATGCATACCACTACCAGGAAGCTGCTGTAAGGAAGCGTGGGGGAGAGGGAGGGAAGGAAGCTGTTCTTGTGACATCATCGAATACAATCTTCCTGGCTGATTACTTTGCCACCCACCGTCTCCACCACCACCACCACCACCCGCAGCAGCATCAAAACTGTTGCAACGGCGCCCACCACCACCCACCCCTGGACTTCGGCTTCGACTTCTGCTACCTCTCCCTCTTCTAGGAGGCATGGGAGGTACCCCACCACCTGTAAAGGGACTCTGCCGTGGATACTCACCGCCTCTATCATACTCACCACGATCCCTGTCTCTCTCTCTCCCTCCATCCCCTCTATAACCACCACCACCCCTCTCTCTTTCCCGTTCTCTTTCTCTATCTCGTTCTCTTCCTTCTCTCGATTCCCAATATCTTTTTTCACCCTTGAACTCCACCACCAAGGTACTACCCGCCACCCTCGCTCCATCCAACCTCTCCCTCGCTTCAATCGCACACTCGACATCCACATAATTAATAAACGCACAGCTAGAACGCGCTATTATATGATGACTTGTTAGTTGACCATATCGGGCAAAAGCATCAACCAAGTCCCGTTCGGCAGAATGGCCTAGCGGAACTTGACCGACCCAGAGAGCTTTGCCTGCGTATTCTAATGGAGGCATACCTCGACCGGAGACCTTTTGATTTGATGGTGGAGGTAGGTTACGCATATCTCTATCTCTAGGAGGTCCTCTATACTCTCCTCGATCACCACCACGTTCTCGATCACCGCCTCGTTCTCGTTCTCGATCACTTCTGTCTCTATCATCTCTTCTATCTCTATACGTATGTGAGGGTGGGAACGGAGACGGTGATCCACGACGCCGTCCTCTATCAATCCGATCAACACGATCACCCCTCCCGGGTGACCGAGATCGCCTTGATTGTTGCTTTTGAGAAGGAGGGACTTCACCTTCATCCAGTTCACCCAACTCCCCTTCTTCAAGAGTCGGTGTAGGTCCACGAGAACTCCATTTAGACGGCGGGCCTCCTCCACTTGCGCCTAAAGGTGGAAGTTGAGCGCTGCTGCCTCGTTCCCGTCTTGGTGGTCTGGAAGAGCCTGATGGCTGGAGAGGTGGTGTGTATTTATTCTTACCACCATAACTAGATCCTCTCTCTGTTCCACGTGTACTCGCATGTGTAGTAGGTTTAGGGGAAGGAGACCCACTGCTGCGTCGTCTTTCCCTAAAAGAATTCCCACCACCACCACCAAAACTGCCACCGCCTCCACCGGCAGTGGCGGAAGGGAAGGGATGTCCAGGACAGAGGGTCTCTATAATTGCTTTCAAACCATCTATAAGAGTGGCAGGAGGAGGGTCTAGAGAACGAGAATGTTGTAGTACACTTTGCAATAAAGATACTGCCCATGTAGAGTAGCCATCATTACTTTTGCCATAAATACCACCACCACCACCATCACCACCACCGTCAATTTCCTTTTTCCGTAAGGCAGCAAGCAAGACCATTATTTGTGTTTCTTCTTCTTCTTGTTCTTCTTCTTCTATTCCCTCTTCTTCTTTCTTTTCAAAAGCGAAAAGCGATTCTTTGATGTCCAGCTCCTGGTCTTGCACTCTAACTAATAAATGCTTCTCCACAAATTGCAGCGCTGGATGACGGAGATCGGTATGCTCTGTCTTGCCACTGGAAATTTCCACAATTTGAGATAAGACAGCTCTAGGACACGCTATAAATGCAGCTTTGGCTATTTCATGAAGAATGGCCCTTCTTTCTTCGGTAATGGTAGGGTGAAGTTGCTGATGAAGGGCGAAATGGAGAGCTGCGGCGGCGGTGGCCGAAACACTTTTGCTGTTGTTGTTGTTCCTGGTGCAGGTGGTTAGGAGCATGCGTTTAAGTCCTTCCAGACTTTCAAAGGACACCGTATCTGAACCAGCTACATCGTCCTCAATAGCATTATAACCGTTATTATTCAAGTTGAGAGAGGACAGGCCTTGCAATGCCCTTGCTGCTTCGGAAATGAGAGATGGAAAGCGAGGAGCAAATTTAGGTAGAAGGCGAATAGCAAGACGCTGTACAGCTTTATTGCCTGTAATAGGAAAGGTTAAATTAGCTGATTAGTTAATTATATACATTGTATAATTTGAGAACAAAGAAAAAGTCAACTGACGGTATAAATTACCTTGAACAGCTGATACGAGAATAGCAAAGTGTGCTTCGCCTGCTTTGATGTCATCATCACTGGTATAGGTATTACGGTGTAGTGCATCGTATGCAGCGTAGACTTCTGCAAGAGCTGCACGAGGATCTTTACTGGCAAAGGTGTTGTTCTTTTGGAGCTGAGCGGCGGGCCGTTTGGCATTAGGTTCGCCTTCAGGGTCAGAGATGCGTTTGCGTTTCGATGCTTCATCCATTGTGCTAATAGGAATTTATTGCGTAGCTTAAATAGCTAGAGAATTAAAAAAAAAACCTTTAATTGTGTTGCAAAGAAGCCATCACTGATTATTCAATTAATGTGTTGCAGCGGACGGCATGGGTTTCCAAGCCTGCCGACATATTTCTGAACAATGTAGTATATTCTGGATGATTTTATTATTTATTAATTTTGATCAGAACTGTAGCGAATCACGCCTTTTACCTGCCAGTGGCAGTTGCAAATAAAATTTTGTAAACTAAATTCACATTTCCCCTTATATTAAAGGCTAAGCTTGCAAATTCGCACAGTCGATTGTTTATTATACATTCTTAGCATGGTTGCAATAGCCCAATCGGGCTTTTGTATACCTTGGCGTCATAAATTCCATCTTCTGCAAGTACTACTGTTGCTGCTTGTTACACTCAGCGGAGCAGAAGCCATTCGAAATCCTAGAAGACGCCTAAATCAGTGTGCGTATGAACTTCTGTATAGCATAGAATCAGGGTATTCGCTTTTTCTGTATTCTGAAAAAACTCAGCCATTGCTGTGAAGCCGCCCTTCCTGACACCCATTTTTTCAATTTTTTTATTTCTATCTCTTGCAGTATTGCTTCCATTTTACCCAGGAAGCTTAGCATGTGGCAACACCTTTACATGTGGCCTTCAATCAACTGGCCAGGCTTTCTGCTGGGGCAATGACAACTCGTTGGGCCAACTTGGCACCAACGCAGCCACCGGAACCATTGCCCCGGCGCCTATTAGTGGGAATGGCACGTATATAAAAATTTCCGCTGGTTTTGCCACCGCTTGTGGAATACAGAATGATCTTACTGGGTGGTGTTGGGGGTTGAACGATCAAGGACAAGCAGGCGCCTTGAACCAATCACAACCCATCAATTCCTCATTGTTTACCCCAACTCAAATTTATGGCAATGACACCTGGCTTGAAATAGCTGTAGGGGAAACATTTGCGTGTGGAATAAAAACCAATCGATCATTATTCTGTTGGGGAAATACCTATAGTGGTGCATTGGGTAATGGTCAATTGAATAGTACTGTACTAGTACCCCAAGAAATTAAAATTGGAGGTCCTAATGAAGCAGAAATAAAATGGAATAAAGTGGCATGTGGATGGAATTTCGCTTGCGCTATTGCGACGAATGGTTCGTTATATTGTTGGGGTGATAATCAATATGGACAAACGGGGACCGGCAATCAGAAGCAGGCATTAACTGTCCCAACATTGGTCCCAATCCCATTGGCCATTTACGATCCACAAACTACTTGGGAGGATATATTTATTGGCTCAGCTAGTCTTTTTGCATTTGCAACCTTATCAGATGGTACTTCGTGGAGTTGGGGAGATGGTACTCAAGGTACATTGGCTATCGAGGACATCACTGTCACAATAATACCAGAACAAATGTTGACAGCGCAATCTTGGAATCTCATTCGTGGGGGCCAAGCGCAAGTATTAGGTATTTCTGATTCCTCACAAGGGTTTGCCTGGGGCACGGGAAATGAAGGCCAGTTAGGTGTAGGACTGGCTCTAAATGCATCCGTAGGGCCCGTTAAGATAGATATACCTGACCCAGAAGGGGGCAACTGGTCAGAACTGTGTGCCAATACAGAGCAGTCGTGTGCTATCTTTAAGGATGAGGCCTACTGTTGGGGTTCCTCCGCTTCAGGGTTGTTGGGCAGTCCTGGAGGGGATACCTCTTTTCCTAGACGGGTAGAAGGGAAAGGATTGTGGGGAGTGAGGCCATTTTCACCTCCACCGGCGCCACCAGAACCACAACCGCCGCCCCCAAGCCCGAAACCGACTGCGCCTAAACCCCCGCCTCCTTCACCACCAACGAATACTACTTCGGGAGCAAGTGTGGGGGAGATTGTCGGAGCTGTAGTAGGAGGTGTTGCAGGTGTGAGTGTACTTCTTCTAGGGGTCATGGTATGGCGCAGAAAACGACGCCAAAAGCGCAAAGCTTTAGGAAATGGTTCTATGAACAGCAACGGTGGCAACGCCAAGCCTGATGCTGTTCTATTATGGGCAGCTCATAGCCAAGACATGGAGTCTCCCCGCGCTGCTCTTACCTCCCTTATACCACCGAGTTTGGCTCCACTTGAATTTGACTGGAGTGACGTAGAAGTACTGAAACCTCTCGGTGCCGGTTCATTTGGAGCAGTGTATTTAGCGAATATAAATCATACAAAGATGGCGGTGAAAGTGTTGGTAGATGCCGATGCAGTCGTTGCAGCAGCTGCTGTTTCTCGTGCTGGTGGGACACCGAGTCCGCCTGGCGATGAGACACGTAGCGCTGATGTCTCAGATAAAGAAAAGGAGGGTAAATGTACTGTTGATACGACTAGTTTCGGAGCAGCAGCATCGTCAGTACCGAAAGCACATATTGAGAAAATGTTGCAAGAGGCGTCTTTGATGGCAACGCTCCAGCATCCAAATGTGGTGCACTTGTTAGGGTTTTGTATATCCCCGCCGTGTCTGGCTGTAGAGTATTGCCCACGAGGTAGCTTGTACGAGGTACTCGCTCAAGCGAGTACAGATAGTGAAGGTGCAAAGAGATTAACATGGATACGAAGGCTAAGGATGGCGCAAAATGTTGCTGCGGGGCTTTTGCATCTCCATTCCCGAACCCCTCCTATATTGCATAGAGATGTTAAGAGCCCAAATATCTTAGTTGCGGCTGATCTAACAGTGAAGGTCGCTGATATGGGCTTGAGTAAGCTTGCGGAAGAGGTTCAAGGTGGGTCTAAAGTGTCTACACTGGGCGGTGGCTCGAATCCCCGATGGCTGGCTCCGGAGATATTGGATGGCCAAAAAGCGAGTATGGAGTCCGATGTGTTTTCATTTGGAGTGGTTTTGTGGGAATTGTTGACGTGGAAATTGCCTTGGAGCGAAGAAAACGTTTGGGTGGTGAGTTTATGTTAAGAGCTAGATTGACTTGTTTCCGTCAACTTTTTTTCTTCTTTTTTTTCTTCTGAAAATCACAGAATAATGGCCCGCCGTTTCTAGCCCACCTTCTCTTTATCGAACTAGACGCCCAATGATACCTCAATAGATTATATTAAATTCATTATCATCATTCCTTCGCCCCTTTACCCTCTACTTCTCTCTACAGGTCTCTAGTGCTGTGCTGCGAAATGAGCGGCCTGATATTCCTCCCTTGAACCAGTTGCCAGGCTTCGATAAAGGAATAAGCGAAGCGCAGGAAATCAGCGTATCCAAGTATATAGAGTTGATGAAACGATGCTGGACACAGGATCCATTACAGAGGCCGGATTTCGCTGTTGTTGCAGCGGAACTGGGGGAGCTGCTCCGCGAGCAAAGTGCAAAGTTTTCAAAGGGATGATACTTAGTTGACTCAAAGTGCATTAGTTTAGCCCTCAATTAATTCGTATATTTAGTACATTCATTAATTACTACTATCCTCTTAATTATGCTTCTTTCAAGAACTGAAGCGATAGACTAGTTGGAACATGTCTTTTCTGCACTGAACGCGCAACCGCCAGCGTAGATGGAGGGAATATATCAAAATGTATGATGAAGGCCAGATGAATAAACCATTGATCATATAAAATAATATTCGTTATGTCCTTCCCCTTTTAATACCTAACCAATAGAATAATAACAAGATGGCAGCTCCACAAGTTGAAATTAAAACAACAATGGGCACGTTTGTTGTAGAACTATACTTAAATCACGCACCAAAGACGTGTAAAAACTTTATTGAATTAGCAAAACGCGGCTATTACGACGGAACAATTGTACGTTTTACTTTAAACTCTTGATTTAGATTTTACTTTTGATCACAATCCTTCGCTGCCGCCAGGTCAAAGGGACTTTTAAAATTTCTATAGACTAATCATCAAGCCCCACACCCTCTTCCTTCTACCAACTAACTGCAGTTCCATCGTATTATTAGGGACTTTATGATCCAGGGCGGTGATCCTACTGCCACTGGTCGTGGAGGTGAATCAATCTATGGGGGTAAATTTGAAGATGAGATTACAAGAGAACTAGAACATACAGGAGCAGGAATACTTAGTATGGCCAATGCAGGACCAAATACTAATGGTAGTCAGGTAAGATGAGAATTTATTTGAATTTGAAAATTATCAACCTGATTTTCTTGGAGTGGAACTATTTTGGATGTTGTCTTCAACTTTTACCCGCCCCCACATTGTTTCATAGACCAAAGGATTTTTTTCTTTCCTTTCCTCCAGTTTTTCATTACGCTTGCGCCTCAGCCACATCTTGACGGCAAGCATACTGTCTTTGGTAGAGTATATTCTGGTATGGAGGTGATTAAAAGGGTTGGAAATGTCCAGACTGGTACAAATGATAAGCCAACGACCGAAGTGAAGATTCTCTCAGCACGGCCATTATAAAAAAAATTTAGCTAGCTAGCTTGATTAAAGAAAAATTACTGACTGTATTTGATTATTTAACCTTAGTGTAAAGCTTGTGGCAGGATGAACGCAAAGAGGAAGCTTGAGCTACAGAGGGTGGACTTGCAAGAAAGAGCCTCAGGCTGGCGGCGGCAGCTAAGTTAATTTTTTAATTGTTTTCAAATACTACTCGAGAGAAGCAAATGGGCGCTCGTTATTTTATATCAAATTTATTTTTATCTTAGTGATACACTCAAATCCAGACTGATCGTGCGTTTATTTCGCTCGCAGTTTAAGCATTGAATAAATTTTAGCAGACATGTCCATGCGAAGGGCGTGTTTAGAAGCAGCTGCCCTTCTTAGAAGACAAGCTAAGAATTTAGATATTCTAGACCATCTTCAAAAGAGAGGCTTTGCATCGCTACCAGAAGACATTTCGAATGCAGCTCGACAAGCTAAATTCCCTGCTCGCCGACAACCAATTGGCCAACCCTCTCCCGGTGCAGCAGCAGAAGCAGCAGCGGCAGGGGAGGGGGGTGCATCTAATCAAGCAGCAAAAACCATCCCATTAGATAACGCCAAAGAAGGCGCAAAAATAGGTATGAAAGAGCGTTTTGAATACCTTCCCCTGCCGCCCTCTCGCCTACTTAAAATATTATTTATATTAATATTGCATCGATCCATTGCCCTATTTTCTCTACAGCTACCGCATGGATGTTTCCATGGGAACGTCGACAACTAGAAGGAGGTCCCGGCGGTCTTCGCACCTGGGAAAAGCTCTATTGGGGCGTTTTTGTCGTTGCTATTTCAGTCTTTCTTTTTAATCGTCTTCGTGAATCTGCCCCTGAAGCGCCTGAAATAGATACTGACGCCATAGAAAGGAGAAAAGAAGAACAGGCTAGGACTGTATTAGCAGGTGCGACTGCGTTGGTACCATGGGGAGAAGAAGATCCCTTCGAAGGGATGTCTCCGGAAGAGATTAAAGAATATGTTGAAAAAATTGGCGGGTTGAAAGATCAATACGAAGGTATGGCTCCAGAAGAGATTGATGCCTATGTGAAACTACATGGGAAATAGGTTGATAGTTGTGTGTTGCTACGCACTTTGTGTGTAAGTAGAGGAAAGGAAGCAGTGTGAGTTGAAAAGCTAGCTAGGAATGGAATGGAAGCTGAGTTTCAAGCTCCCGGCGCCTGAATTGAGAATTTGTAGAGATGCAAAGAAGATGCTTTTTTGGCACGTCACGATGTACATCTATGTAAATTTTATAAACCCTATTTACATTCTACAAACTACTAATTGAACTGATATTTTGTTGTGACGATGGTTTCTGTACAGTGTCTACTATTGCGTCAGCGATTACGAGACTCCTTGATCATTTACCCTAAATCTTCTGGTGCCGTAGCGATTCAGGGCATTTGCCCAATCAGAAATAAATATTTAGTTATTACCAGATATGTGCCTACAAGAACGAGGCTTGATGGTAAAGTCTTTTCAAAGAAGAATTCTTGGGATGCTCCAGCGACGGAAAGCATTGACGATGCGACTGCAGAGCTTTTTGACAGATATTCTACTACTTTTAATGAAGCAGACACCGATAAAGACGGATTGCTTCACCGTGATGAGCTTCGAACAATCCTAGAAAGTGTAGGCAGTGGCAAAGAACATACACCACTGCATTGGCTCACCGATGATGATCTTGACCAAATTTTTAACCAATATGATAAAGACGAAGACAACGCAATAAACCTAACTGAATTCATGACCTTAGCGCACGACAATGTATTCCTTACCAAAGCGCTCTCTGAATACAGAACTGCCTTCAAAGCAGTTGATCAAAATCGAGACGGCTTTCTTGGCCCCACCGAGCTGCTATCTGTATTAAGTAAAGTGGACAGTCCTTTAAAAAGTTACGAGAATATTGTGAGGTTGATGAATAAGTATGATACAGATAGGAATGGAAGAATGGATTTTGGAGAGTTTTTAAGGATGGCGAGGTATGAACAAGCCCTGCCGTTGGATGCTATTCTCACGTATGCAGCTGGCGGCAGCAGGAGCAGTGTGTCTTCTTCTTCTTCTTCTTCTATTGGTAGAGAAATACACGACAAAATGGGACACTCTACGTTGAGTAGCACAAATTTAACGGCTTCTATCTCCCTAGCCTCAGAATCCCCAACGGCACTTTCCGCCTCCTCCTCTTCCTCTTATTCGGATTCCTCCTTCAAGCCTGGCGGAGGTGCCGCTGCCAGGCTCGCAGAACAACGCGCCGAAAACGAGCACCTGGTGATTTCTATAGCCAATGAAGAGTCATTCAATGGTATTTTCGAGCGTAATAAAGATAAACTAGTCGTTGTCATGGGCTCGTTAACCTGGTGCAGGCCGTGTAAGAGAATGACTCCTGTGTTCCAACGAATGGCTGCCGCGTACCCGCAAGTTGTTTTTGTATATCTTAATGGCAATGACAGCGAAGAAACGAAGCAATTGTTTAAACATAAATTGAAAATTAGAGCGACACCCTCGTTTTTATTCTTTAGACAAGGCGCTGTGGTAGATACATGCAGCGGTGCAAATTCAGAAAGATTTGAAAATCATCTACGGAATCTGTTGAGAGAGGATGAAATGCCTGATAAGAGTCTTTGTGAGCTGATGGATACTACTTGAGAAGAAGATAATGAAAAATTCAAGCTTGAGGATTTCCAAAAAAGCAGAAAAAAGTAAACAAGGGGCTCTAGACACCTTGCACCATAAGATTAATTTTTTTTTCTTTCTTTCTACCCGTGTCTTTGTGTGTTACCAAAGTATTGCATCGTTTTAGATTTGTTGCTCAAGCTATTGGAGATTGCACGTGTGTAGAGAAGTTTCTCTAATGACTTTATTTATTTAGTATGTATTCAAGTAGTGATATAATCAAGTGCCTTGCCGAGGTCTCAGTCGTTCTTTTTGCTTTTGGTATTTTTTCCAAGCTCTTTCTTTATGTTGTATATATTTTCCACTAATCCCTTCGCGGTAATGTCTTTGTAAATCAAGCCCATTATCTAAATTTGGTACGTTGTTTACATGGAATGTGTGCATAGATGTGGTAACAATACTCAAATCCGAAATCTAAGCAACTACAGCAGCACCGCTCCCGCCATTTTGCGACGGCAGAGAAGTTGAAGTCGACGAAGCGCGAGCAACTGCACTATTTCTCCACCATCTACCGTCAGTTGGCAACGGGGCAGGTTTTCCTTCTCTCATATTCCAAAATTTCTCCCTTTCCATCATCATGGGCAGCACCCTGGTCCTCTTCTTGACGCCCTCCTCTTGTTTTAAAATAATCGTTAAATGAGATCTATATTTATACTTTTTGCCAGCTCTCCCACGTGCATGCATAGCCACACGTTTCATATGCTGTCCTTTACCCACCCATGCTTCTTCTACTTTGAGGTCAGTTTCAGTTAAACCGTGGTTGTTTGTGGCATTGGCGCGAGCCGAGAGCAGAACTTTTTCGCAGATTTGTGCAGATTTTTTGGGGTGTATTTGGCACTGGATGAGAGCGTCTTCAATGTGGAGACCGCGTAATATTCTGGCAAATTCGTTGAGTTTACGGGGACTGATAGGGACGTTGCGTAGAATAGCACGAGCTGTGAGAGAGTCTGGGATGCCATTTGGCAACGAAGCGATTGTGGTGGTGCCGTCACTGCTGCCATCTTTAGAGCCAGGAAGGGAGGAGAGAGGTGAAGGGGTTTGTTGGAGTGGGTTAATTACCGCCGTGTCTTCCTGAGGAAAGCTTGATGCATGAAAGCTCTGTATGCAGAGAATTGGGAAAGAGAAGGGCTAGTTAATTATTTTTAGAATGGAGACGGTGATGAGGGCGAAAATGAATTATAATGATAACCAGCTTAGATGAGGATTCCCAAATGTTGATCACCCGCAATGCGATAAATCTACATATGATGTTCCAATTCTAAAAACTCACCCTAGTTAGCGGAAATAGGGACATCACTCCTCTACTTTGCTGCCATGGCTGTGCTGCTGCTAAAGTGGGCAAAATCACAACACCACGCGCAGTCGTTGCTGATCGCAACGCAGTTGATGTTAATAATGATTCGAGCAAAGCTGAGCCTCCTGCAGGTCCCGTCCGAGCAGCGAGAGACCAAGCAGCCTGGCACAATTGTTTCAAAGAAGATGACATTTTTAAGCTAAACTTGTTCAATGTATCGAAAATCACAGCCGCAGACACTGCTGGCGCTCTTCGTTTCCTGATTGGATTCTATAGAAACTGATAGCGGTTGCAAATCATAAGCGAATTTATCATATTAAAATGCATGTCCACACAGAAAAGGCGCCGAGTGGCCTAATACTTTAAAACCCGTTTACTCGACATACATCTTTCCAAATTAGTCAATCCCGTGGTCATTGATAGCGACGATATGGGCATTAGTGGATTCATATGAAACACTGGGCGAAAGTTGGATCGACGCCTGTAGAATTTAGGGGAGCGACAACTAGGCTGGAACGTGTCTTTCGCTACAATTTTTTTAAACTTTCTATTTGTACACAATTTAAATGATTATCAGTGTGGCTAAATCCTATTGGAAACAGTGCTAAATATACACAATGAATGAAATTTCATGAAAAAATCAAAAAATATCGAACACAATTTTAAAAGGCCGTCACCCAACATGGACAAGATTTTTTATTTAAGCAACAGTAATTCCAATCTTCTGTCCATTCGCGCAATGGGAGCCCACTTGGCATGTGACCCATGTCACACCTGGCTCTGTAGCAGTCCATACGTAGGTACCTTCGGCAGTCTCAGGCGCCAGGACAGTGACTTCTGGGTTGCTGGCAAAACTGGTGGGGCACTCCTCGGTGGGAATTTTTACCACACCATGGGTACCCAACCACGTGAAAGTAACGGTATCTCCAGGAGCGACAGTGATAGGTTCATACGTCTCAACCCTCCAGTTTATAGGGAAATCAGCAGCTGCAGATTAAAAGGAATCGAAATGAAGAAAAGAATTTGAAACAGGAGCCAGGGCAGCCACCCAATGCGAGGGAAGCATATTCTTAATTTCTGAAGGCTTTTGTTGGCGATGAGAGGATACAGCAACATTCAAGCATTTATAGAGATATAATGCATGGTGAGCAAGCAAAGATGCAGGGAAAATGATGCAAAGTCGCGTTTTAAAAGTAAAACGTGTTAGATACCTTGGACTCCACTGACGGCCACAGCACCGAGCAAAACAGCGACGATAGCGAAGAACTTCATTTCGAAAGCAATTGCAATGCAGATAAGTAAAATAAGTGTAATATTTATGAATGAAAGTTGTTAAAGAATCTGAATTTCTCCTAGGGCGAATGCCATGAGCAAAGGTGAGTACTAGGTGAGTAGGCAACTTCTGACATTTGTAGGGCCAACATTTTCTATTTGCCTTGCTCTCGTGTAGCTACAACAGAGCTCACGTGTTACACAACATTAGTATTTAATCAAAAGTGAACATATTAACAAGTAATATTAGTAAAAATGCACTCTTGAGCATTCTAGTTGGAAATAGCATCATTATTAGTTCTAAGTTCTTTCTATAAAATGCAGTTTAATTACACACTGGCGTCACCTGCTCCATTATCAAGTCTTAAATCAAAGGACTCATGCAGTGACAATAACCTTGATCTTCTGGCCAGCATCGCAATGAGCACCTACTTGGCATGTAAACCAATGTTCACCTGCCTCGTCGGCATTCCACACATACCTACCGTCAACTGACTCGGGTGCCAAAATCTCGATGTCAGGGTTGTCAGCGAAAGTAGTGGGGCACTCCTCGGTGGGAATATGCACAATACCGTGATTACCTGAAGCAATATTATTTAAAGAGAAAGATAGTACAGAATTAAATTGATAGCATAGAACAGTTATTAAAGTTAGTTAAAGTGGCCTGCGCGGTCTCCAAATAAACAAAATGTTCTACTCACCGGTCCAAATAAAGGTGACAATATGGCCAAGAGGGACAGTCATAGGCTCGTAGGACTGGACCATCCATTCAACAGGGTGGTCACCAGCAGCTGGATTAAGGGGAACATTGGATGTGAAAGTCAGTAAGAAGGAAATTTCAGACATGGTACTGCCCGGGAGCTAGAATAGCCGAGCATTGTCAGCGAGCAATTCCAGCTAAAGATAGTTCGATCTCTTGTTTTATCTCTTCCCCATGTGTATCAATATTCAATAAATGTTAGGCAATGATAAGAGAACGGGAAAAGCAGTGCAATGTGCGCTATTTAGATCAGAAGACGCGTTGCTCTTACCTTGAGCACTCAGGGCTCTCTCCCCCAGGGCGAGAGCAGCAATGATGGCAAAGAACTTCATTTCAAAAGCAATTTTGATGCAGAAGTAGATATTCTAATGGACAGTTATGATGCTCAAATGATCGAAACGTGAGTTTCTATTGCTTACGCCCGAAGGGAAACAGGCGCATGCCAGGCGAGGGTTGATGGTGAGTAGGTATCTTGGGCAGTGTTGGCAAGTCCAACGTCCCTCTCTTTGAGTTGCCTGCTATTGCAGTACTCTCAATATTTTGCAACGTTATCTTACATAGTTGTACTCTGTTATTTTTATCAATCTTCTTCACTACTACTTGCACCAGAATCAATTTCAGGCAATGACTCTTCATCACTCTCATCTGCTGCTGCTGCTGCTGTTGTCGCTCGTAGTGGCATGGGCGCAGCTGCAGCTGCTGCTGCGTTTGCATTGACTTTTTGAGGAGTAATTTTAGGGAGTGGAGGCAAAACCGGAAGTGCTTTCGCTTCTGCTACAGGCTGCTGCTGCACTGGCTTTTCTTTCTCTTCTTCTTCTTCTTCCTTCTCAACAAGCGAAGCTGGTTTTGGGCTCAGAAAACCAACTGCTGCTTTAGGTTCTTTCTTTTGCAAAGAAGTTTTTCTTTTCCTTTTTCCAGCACCTTCTACCCCCATATCATCTGTTTCATCAAGTCCAACATGCTCCTCAGCCAGAGTCAATTGCTGCTGTGCCTGCTGCAATTTCAGCCATGCATCAGCATCAATAAAGCTCCAAAATCGAGGCATGCCTAGGACAGCAGCATCAACACTAGCATCTGCTGTAGCAGTTGGTTTTAAGGGAGCTGGCCGGGGAAGAGCCCTAGGGTGCATCAGCGCCTCACAGCATAAGAGAGCATGACTTGTAAACTGAGCAATACCTTGAGATTGGTGTCTTACTCCATTTTTAAACAGACTCAAAGCTACAGAAACATGAGGAGGTCGATAAGAAGCAGGAGCAAGCACAGACGCTAAGAGCGCTTTCAACGAAGCTAGCTGTAAACCAACCAAAGGAGCAGCATCTCCTCCTTCAGCTGTATGGCGTGATTTCAATGCAGCATCTGCTGCTGTGCATGCTGCGTGGGCGATAATATCATCCACACGAGCCCGTTGACCAAAAGTCAACAAAGGGGCACCAGCTTCGAGCAAAGCTTCAAGAGTTTCTAGAAATGCAGTTTGACTGCGTAAAGCTGCAAGTTCGGATATAGAACCAGCGTTGTCTGGTCCATGAACATTGATAAAATCATCACTTCTGTGCTTTACATGCTTTGCTCTTTTCCTAGAGGGCTGTGCCTCCATGGCTCCTCCTCGTCTATTTGTGTTGTTCATAAGATGAGCGCCAGCGCCTTTTTCGCTCGGCGCTGCAATGCCATAAATCTCGACGTACGCGCATTGAAGAAGGATAGGGGCAAGCTGACGAGCTGATGCTACACCACCTGCTCGCAGCACCACTGCTGTTGCTTTATACAAAGAGATTTTAACACTAGGGCAAGCCTTCGTTATTTCGCCTTCAGCAGGGTCTACAGCGACTTTACCTAATTGGTCACCTAGAATCCTAGCAACAGAGAGTAACAGGGGAGTTAGCTGAACTCCTGCTACGAGGGTCAAAGTTTTAAGCAAGTTGAGTGCCCGGCTGTGCAAAGCAGGAAGTCTCAAACACAATTCTGCAAGCTTTCCAGTAGAAGCAGCAGACCTTTCAGCGACAGAGTCCGCATCTACCGACAGTATACGCGTTGCGAGAAGCAATAACGGCGAGGAAGGGAGGGGGATAGGGGTGGGGAAAGTGGTGGTGAGCTGTGCCTCCAGAGAACTCAAAATCGCATCGAGTTGACCAAAAGTCAACGCATAAGAATCCATTCCACCAGTCATCGTCGTAGTATTCGAGGTAGCATCTACAACTCCAGGTAATACAGTGGCAGTAGAATCCAAGCCTTGCCTACAATTATCTACGAGACCTGAAGGTTCTAAACCTAAATATGCTTGGTCGAGCAAAGCGTGCGCTGAGACGAAAAGACGCTGTGCGGCTGCACTCCAATCTGATGAATCACCACCAGCACGTGGTAGTGCAGCAAAGGCCAATATTGCTGCTGCAGGGGCAGCATTATTGCTAGTGCTATTAGCGGAGATACTGCTCCTAGAAGCAGCAAGCATGGCTCGACTCACCACATGTTCCAATGTCTTCATATGTGGCTTAAATGAGGTAGGTACAGCAAGAAGAGCTGCATGTAGAGCCAAGAATGCCAATTCAGACGTAGCTGGGTTTGTTGCTTTCTCTCCAGCAGCTTGGGAGATTGCTGCAGTAAGCTTGTTTGCCAAAGGAGCCGCGTCTCTACGGACACCGGGTATATGTAAAAGCCGTCCTGTACGACGAAATATAGCAGCCATGTGACGCCACGAAGCTTGTAGCGTATCTTCTGATTGAGAAGATGATGTTTTCAGAGCTGTCAAGGCTTCTGTGGACCATTCTACGAAATTTGCTAAAAACACCGCTCGACTTCCTTGTTCAGCAAAGACAGTCAACGCATTCAATCCTGCAGTCTTCTGAGCTGGACTTTTACTCTGTGCAAGTGATTTTGCCTTGGCAGAAAGCTCAGAGACGGCTGCACCGTTGTCTTCGTTTTGGGCGTCAAGGAGGTTAATGAGGGATGCTGCATCGGAGAGCACAGAGGCAGCGTGATCCAAATTGGCACCCCCTGCTTTCGTCCTTAGTAATGTAGAAACGTAATCAATAAGGATGCTATCCGCCATAGTGCTTGATAATAGGCAATGTGGAGATTTACAAATCTAAAGTAAAAAGAATGGGCACATAAGATATGCTTTATCTCTATTTACATATGTAAATGGGTTTTGAGTTTACGATTGTATAATTTAAAATTGGTTCGAAGCTATCATGCATTGCATATTTAAACACAAAGCAACGAGCCTGAGAGAGGCGAATTCTTCGATGCCATATGTAGCTCAATGCGGGAGCTTGCTCTTAATTACTTGTATTTAAATTGACGATATTAGCTCTAAATGTACAATGCAGGCAAGTATCATACGCCAATTGCATATTACGTCCTACTTGAATTGCGATCACTTTAGCAGACGAGCAAGGCAAAATTTGGCTATTTCCAGGAATTCAAGGCCCTTTACTCAGGCCAGCCATTGCAAAAGATATTTGAAACCATCATTTGATTATCAGTGTACAATGCGCCGAACACGCAGTAACTCTCACCGAGCAACGGCCTCCGCCTCGTCCTCCGCCTCGACGGCAAAGGAAGGCAACCCTGCCGCGCGCCAACACCACCCACTCTTAGATACAATCAATGAATCTACTAAATGGACGGTCAGTGCTGCTGTATTCACCACATTAGCAGCACGAAGAGATCTAATCTGCGCTTGGTGGGTCTTCGGCTCTATTCTTGCTGCAGTCCTCTGTAGAGCCTTGAAGTTCGCTTTAAACGAAGCACGACCATCCACAGCACGCAAGGCAGACCCTGGAATGCCTTCTTCACATGCAAATTCACTTGGATTTCTAGCCATGTTTGTTAGTATCTGGGCTGCAAACACCGGAACTGCTGCAGCTGGTACAGCTGCTGTTAGTCTCAGTACTATTTCTTCTATAAATAACAGCCCGATGGTTTTCTTTCTTTCCTTAGGTATCCCTGCACTAGGACTCTTCCTCACATGGCTACGAGTCGCCCTAGGGTACCACACTGTTGAGCAGGTAGCGGCAGGATGGCTCTTAGGGTCTAGTATTGCTGTCGGGTGGTGGCAATTGGGGATTAAGAAAGCATTTCCTATATTAGTACAGAGAACAGAGCTACAATTCGCGTTGTACAGTGTGACTACAGTGGCTATTACGTTCTTTATTTTGTCTAATGGTCGTAGATGGATTAACGAACTTGGAAATATTGAAAAAGCAAAGTGAAAATTGTAAATGGCGACTGCCACCAGCAACCCCAAACAAACCCAGCTATCTTTTTAATTACTATGTATACTGCTCGAATTATGTTCTTAGTTGTGATGATTCCTCTCTTGTGTAATATTGATGGCATTTTGGAATCAGAATCAAAATCTCAATGGAGTAGCAGTTTTTTTTTTTTGAATAGGCTGCCGGCGGACGCTGTCCATGCTTTTTCTCCTCCTGATATAAGCATTGCAGATAGCACATTTTAGATTTATAGCAAAGACAACGATAAATTATTCATATAAATAGTGTTGTGTCCCATCTTAATCCACATCCTTGCATCATCACCAATCAATCACCGATTCTATATTTCCAGGAATTACCTGCGCATCTCTCACGTCAAACCACCAAAGCAATCAGTGTGTCCGTGAGATCTTCAGTAATGACAAGCTCACCTCCATTGCCACGTCGATATTTAGGTCAAACTGGTCTTGAAGTCTCTGTTCTAGGTTTTGGTGCTTCACCGCTCGGTGGCGTCTTCCAGGTAAACCACTGTTATCTCTTCCTTCTCAGAGTTTCTTCCCAGCCACTGGGCACGTGTTTTACCTATTGTATTATTAAATTGCAAAACTAAAACTTCTGGATGTTACTTATATTAACATGACTTTCTTTCCTCCCCTCTACCCTTTCCTAGGCTATTGATGAAAGCGAGGGCATCGCTTCAGTCCAAGCAGCCTTCAATCGCGGCATCAACTTCTTCGATACTTCCCCATTCTACGGCGACACCAAATCAGAAACCGTCCTTGGGAAAGGTCTCAAGCTACTCCCCCGGGATCAAATCATCGTCGCCACTAAGATTGGCAGATATGGTCAAAATACTTTTGATTTTTCAGCAGAAAAAGTCAATGCAAGTATTGAAGAAAGTTTGACCAGGCTGCAATTAGACTATGTAGATTTATTACAATGCCATGATATTGAGTTTGCTTCGTTAGACCAGATTATAGAAGAGACCTTGCCTGCGTTGTTAAAGTTGAAAGAAAGGGGGGTTGTCAGAAATATCGGCATCACAGGATTGCCATTAAAAATTTACAAGTATATTTTAGATAGGTAAGAAAGGTAGAAAATCAAAAGAATACATGCGTTATTCAGCGATATTTCACAGTATTTACGTTATCTCTGCTACTGCCTGTGTTTTCCCTCTCTATTTGTACCACTTACACCCGAGTTAAATTCAACTTTCACAGGGTCTCAATTGGCACAGTTGATGTGGTGCTCAGCTACTGCCACCATCATTTAAGTGATTCGACCCTGGAAACAGATCTTATCTCATATCTTAAGGGGAAAAAAGTAGGAATAATCAATGCATCACCATTATGCATGGGGCTATTTACCCCTCAGGGACCTCCTGAGTGGCATCCAGCTCCACCAGAGCTGAAGGCCGCGGCAGCAGCGGCAGCTGCCGCCGCAGAGGCAGCTGGTGCCAGCTTACCCAAGCTTGCATTAATGCATTGTTTACAGAATGAAGATATTTCGACTACCTTAGTGGGTTTGTGCACTGCAGCACAGGTTAATGAAAATTGTGATGCTGCGTTGCATGCTTTGGGTGTGGTAGAAAGTCCGACAGCAGCTGAAGAAAAGAAAGCGATGGAGCACGTTGTGGAACTTTTGAAGCCTTGTATGAATTTAACCTGGCCATCTGGCTTACCGGAGAATAATTAGACGAGAAGTGTAGCAAAAAATATTATATTACATCTCTCTTGTTCACAATTTTTATTGGTGGTGGTGTCAAAATGGCTCGCGCATGTAATTTTTCTATATCGAGATAGTACAAAGTTTTCAAAACAAAACAAAAAAATGAATGAAGAAAGCATAAAGGTTTCTATTTCTGTTTATTTCCTCCACTGCCACTACCACCCCGTGTTTGTTCAAACACATCAGCCACATGCACAGGCATTTCTTTTACCTCCCTGTCCGCAAACTCTTCCAGTTGTCGTAATTCATGCACTTTCCCTGCTTCTAAAAAATTTATACACAGCCGATGTTTTTCTGCTTTTGCTCTTCCACCGAGCACTGTTGCTATTCTCCTCACGTAATCCTCTTTGCGTACCGGTATATCGTAATTAATTAACAATGTAGGTGCTAATGGGGTAGATTCTTTGTTGATTGCGCGCAAAGGGGCTTCCGTGGTGATCAAAGCACACAATGAACGGAAAGGTGGCGAGGGCTGTTTTTTGTCTTCTTCTTGTGTGCTCCCTGGGTCCCGTCTCGGCTCGTTCTCTCTATCTGACTGATTCTCTTGATGATGCAGCAGCGCATCATCATTTTCTAAAGCAGCATTGCTACTATCGCTAGATTCTTCCTTAGTTTTTAGTGTAATTGCTGCAACAGATCGTCGGAAACTTTGAACTTCAACATCGATTTCTCTCTCACTCAAATCAGAATACTGCAGGCGGCGGAAAGAGGGACAGTGGGGGCTTAGAATCTATGATATGATAGGGGTTTGCGTGTTAGTATATTGGGGAACTTGAGAATAGAAGACGTACCAAACACCAAAGGGAGAGTTTCTCAATTGAGCGGAGGGCAACGGCAACGGCATCGAGAACATCCCTCGACCTGTAAACACAAGTTGGGCAGTTCCGAAACATTTTATGAGATATAATTGGGCACATTGTATCTATTGAAGGCATTAAGTATAATAATAAAGCTTCTTACGCGCAGCAGATCACTAAGCTGAGTGGACCTAAAGATTCTAAAACAGTGATCAGCTCTATCAAGCTATCCTGCAGCAGATAAACAAGCAGAGAACGACATAGATGGAGGTCTTTTACACCAGAAGTGCAGGTCTCTGGGGTAAAAGCAGTGCTCAATTTCTTACAAGCTTCACATCAGCGGTGCCCACAGCAATATAATATAATTGCAGCGAGAAAATGGATGATTTCTGATCTTGCATTTGAAGCTGAAGAAAATGGTTTGAATTAGAGATAAATTACTTTTTTTATAATAAGAGCAATGGAGTTATAGACTTTTGGTTCATAATTTTGTTGCTCCTTTCTGGCGCCCTTTACCCTCTGAAGAAGGGCACTCAATTCTGTTTTTTTACTTCATCAAAGGAATGAATCTGGTCGGTTAAGTTACATCAGTGAAATATAAAACTATACACAACACCATGAATAACAAATACCGGCCTGTCGTTATTTGTGAATAGCTCCGCCACCCCATTCCCTGACTCTAGCAAGGGACGCCGATGATGGGGTGCACCACTACTATCATTCTCAACATACATATATATCTGAAAAATAATAATGGTGCAAACTGGTGAAAGGCTCTACAAACGACGACCGCGGCGACCACCCTTCCTGCGAGTAGAATCGGAGGGAATAGGGGTCACATCTTCAATGCGGCCAATCTTGATGCCAGCACGGGCCAAAGCACGGAGAGCAGACTGGGCACCTGGACCAGGGGTCTTGGTACGGTTACCACCAGTGGCACGCAACTTGATGTGAAGTGCGTTCACACCGAGTTCCTTGCAGCGGACGGCGACATCCTGGGCGGCAAGCATGGCAGCATAAGGAGAAGACTCATCACGATCAGCCTTCACCTTCATTCCGCCGGTGACACGGGTTAAAGTTTCCTTGCCAGACAAATCAGTGACGTGCACGAAAGTGTCATTGAAGGAAGCAAAGATGTGTGCAACACCCCAAATCAATTCACCTTCCCTGCCAAAATAAGAAAAATAAAAGGACCCAAATGGTGAGAATTAAATTATCAGTTGTAGAATAGAAAATGGCCAGCCCAAAGTGAGAGAGATTAAACTTTAATAGCCCTTTTTATCAAATCGAATCAAAATGCAATTTTCAACCCAGCAATGTC
Source organism: Nannochloris sp. 'desiccata' (assembly GCA_019044685.2). Classification (NCBI taxonomy): domain Eukaryota; kingdom Viridiplantae; phylum Chlorophyta; class Trebouxiophyceae; order Chlorellales; family Chlorellaceae; genus Nannochloris; species Nannochloris sp. 'desiccata'. The sequence goes on along the minus strand of JAGTXX020000001.1, from coordinate 168,135 downwards.
AATTAGAAAATTGCATTTTGCCGCTGTTCATGTGTCCAAAATTAGTTAATCTACCCCATTAATGCATAATATCCCAGCGCCACTCACCTGGTAGCGGGACCCAGGTTGACATTCTCCTCCTGAGAGGTTCTCTTTTTAGGCGGCATAATTCAAGAGCTCCTTCTTTTTAAAAATGTGATGGCAGGGCAACGACGTCGGCCTCCAACACGCGAAAAAGAGGCAGATCCAGGCGAGGTGAACCCCATCAAATAATTTTGAAGACGACTCTGCTCGAGCCGCAATTCGACCCTGGCAGCAGCCTGAATTTCTGCTGACCTGATGTATAACCCTATCTAGATGGCCTTTAACTTGTGTTCTAGGCCAGATAGACACCCTCACACTGATTTTCTGCAGTAATCTAGCAGATCTAGTGCTGCATGGTCCCAGCAAAGGCGGACTTACACAGGTCCCTTAAAACAGGAGCGACGGGGGCAATGCTATATTCCTTTTCATTCATTAATTGACTTTATTCTGGGTTAAAATCGACTTTCAGGCCGATAGGAAATAGCTATAAGTAAACAAAAGACATCATACAGTTGAATGGCAGTAAGTAAGACATGAAAAAACGAAAAAAGGAGTACAGGTGGCCGCCAAATTTGGGCAGGAGCAACAACCAAAAAAGAAACAAAAAAACAAAAAACACCGCGAAGGGAAAATAAATCAAAAAGATCAAGCAAACGAGGCAAAACAGTAAAAGAAAAATGTACTCAACAGGAAACGATGAAGAAGAACCTTGCGAAAAGTTAATAATTTGATCAAGTATCGTAAAATATTGGGAGATAGTGAAAGACTTTGTAGATTATTCAGATTCCTCTCGTTGCAGATGTTGTTGAGAGGTACTAGGCAACAGCGTCCATGATTTATACTTTCTCCTTCCCCAAACCGCAACAACCTTCAACACACCCCATCCACACACCCCAATTGCAGTCAACACAATCACTGCATTGAAAAACTTTCCACCAAATCCTCTACCACTCCGAGGATATAAATCTGGCCGGGTCTGAATATGCATATTAATAATCCACAAGGCATTGTCTGCAGCAACCTGTGCTTTATACAAATACGAATTGTGTACTACTTCCAGTACGGGTGGTTGATCTTTCTTTTTCAATTTACTTCCACACGTATCCAGCGATGCTTGGGGGTTCTCCATTGTGAAATTGCATTTTGATTGACGCCATACTTTGGAGCGAGCAGCACCGACAGGGGGAGAAAAAAAGTGCCAATGCTTTTGACTCCATTGACACGATGGTTGTAATAATATCCGAGAAAAACCCCGTCCTGTGCTACTGTGCGCTTTATATTTGGCTTCGGAAGTGCGATGAATAAAGGCAATTGAACCATTTGGGTGATGTTGCAAAAACCCTCTGGCAGTCGCCCTTAGTAATCTTGGCTGTAGAGCCACTGATAATGGTTGATCCACTTGATAATACTCATCCTTCTTATCTGCAAGTTCAAAAGCTACACGATACGTATCTTTATCGCCATGTGCGTATCTATATGTAAACTCATTATGGGTATTTAAAAACAACAACCACTCTAAAACGCTGAAATGTCGTTCTCTGTCAAAAAGAAATTGCCCACTTTCAGCTTGAAGACGATTGCCTTGACCATCGTCCATACTTAATTTTTCGTACAGTTTAATGGGAGTACACCACCGATCTGGCCAGAATAAATTTCCGTGGCGTCTATAAGAAGAAAGATCGAATAGGGAAGTTGGGTCTTGCACAGGCATGCTATCACTATCAAATATCAACACCTCTTTATATGGAGCTGCATATAAAGCGAATACTTTGACCTTAAATCCTACGTAGGAGCTATCCGGTATAGGTGGGAACAGCCATCGTTGATGTCCTGGGTAAGCAACTTCTGATAAATCTAAGAACGTGACGTCTGTGATATGAGAATTGAAAAATGCTATTGTGTCTATATCAATAGCTTCGCGTTCTAAGGCTCCCCAGTATGCAATGGTGACTGGGAGAGTGCACTTCAAGTGGTTGCGTAGGACGTAGATATTAATAAAGGCGTTTGCAAGTTGGTCAACCCCTCCGGCGGGAACGACAATGCCACGTTTGCCTCCAGGGCTAGGTATTTTGGTGGAGACGCGTTTTAGAAGCCACTCCTGCATTACGCGATGGTCACCGAGGAAGGCGCGGTCTACACGGCCAGCGAGATCCCGAATGCCAAGAGCAGAGCGGTAAAGCTGCAAAGACGGTAAATGGGGAAAAAAGAATGCCGGGCGTGAGGACGAGATCTCAGTCGAAAATGGAGCTCAAGGGTATTATTAATGTTCTACTGTATGTAATAACCACGTATATACAGCAACCACAATCTCAAAACGCTGCTTTTTGCCCTGGATTTTACTTGCATTGCAGGTGAAATGGAAGGGCAAAATGTGCCGCAACAACAATGATCAGGCGTGGGCTTACCTCTGCTCCTCGCAGAGCTGCTTCGGTTATTTCTAGCTTCATCACTAATCCTAGGGTGAGTAATAAGCACGCGATTACCGGCCATCGTGCCTGCCTCCACAGGACAACATGCGATGTTGCTGGCTGGCGTCGCGAATCTAAGCCAACCATGTTAAATATACACTTTAGATGCACACAGGGAATACGTAGACCATGTTATCTAGTCAAAAAATATCAAACGCACGCAAATTGAAATCTGTTATATCACAACAACTTTTCAGGCAAAGCAACCTAACAACGCGGATATAAGCTCGAATTGATGCTAGTGATGATAATAATACCAAGAGTAGGTAAACAATATGCTGATTTCTGTTACAACATCCTGACTATAAAATCTGCAGGGTGGTTTTGACAACAACAACAACAACAAAAAAAATTATCCTTTCGCCAACAGCACATCTTGTTAGGTAACAATCAATGGCCTCTCTCTCCAAGTTCTAGTTTCTCCAGATCCAAAAGAGTATCTATTGCATAATCAACGAAAGAAATGATGAGCACCAAATCAACAAAAAAATTATTTCAAACTCTACACCGCTTGTTGCAACTTTTCAACTCTCCTCGCCATATCGGCCAAAGTCTTTGACCCAGGAATAAAGCCCATTCCCAGCTCTTTCTGTATTTTAGAATTATCAATCTTCAATGGTTTATCAACAGACGCACTAATAGTATCATAGGGCATCACTCTAAGCACATTACAGAGGACCCATAACAACCATTTTGGCGGCACAAATCCTCCTGCAAACTTTCTTGGAGGGGAGAACTCGTTTTCCGCCCCTTTTACCAGTGTTACAAAATCAGTTGATTCTGATACACAGAGATACCTCTGCTCTGAGGCTGCCGGGGTCAAAGCAGCTAAAACATGTGCAGCTGCCACGTCATCAACATCAACTACTCCGATAAACGCTCTCGGTAAAGCTGCTTTAAACTTTCCAGCTACCATATCTTTACAGAAAGTGACAGATTCACCTGGATTTACTAGGCTTAAGGGCGGGCCGAGTACAAATCCTGGATTGATGGTACACAATGTCCATTTATTGGTATCCTTGCCATTGCTATAAATTTCCCACGCCTTTTTTTCCGCCATAGTTTTGGAGTAAGGATACGGCATAAAGGTAGGGGAAGAAGATGTATTCCAATCTGCTTCTGTGAAAACATGATCAGGTCCATTTTCCCAGTTATCCCCGATGATAGCTACTATGCTACTCGTCATCACCACCCTTTCCACGGTCTCACCGCCCACTCTGGAAACAGCACCAAGGACCGACTCAACCCCTGCCACAGCAGGTCCTACGAGTTTTTCTTGTACTTGTGATGGTGCGACATTTAAACTGAACGGGCTTGCCACGTGGAAGACGTATTTACAACCTATGATAGCATCGTCAAATGAAGAGGCGTCCATTAAGTCGGCTTTGAAGAGTTTTAATCGATCAGCGGCGCCGGGAAGAGCGGTGAGATGAGCAGTCTTGGAGGTATCTTCAGGGTTGCGGACAGTCGCTTGGACTGTGTGGCCGCCTGCTAATAAGCGTTGAATAAGAGGTCCGGCGACGTAACCGGTGGCGCCTGTGACAGCGACTTTGAAGGGAGCTGCTGCTTTTTCAATGGGGTAGAGAGGAACGCGGAGGGCAGCCATTTTGATGCGAGTATTTGTATGGTTCTTCAACTAGGATATGAAATGGTGTTTCTGCTAGCACACACTGGAATCAGTGATCAAAACAAGATCGCTTGAATGACAGATTGCACGCAATGAATGCCTTGCAGAAAGATTCTAAAGGCAGTGAGTATGTTGGAGTTGAAATTTAGACTAAATAGTAATTTTTTGCCGTGCATTGTAGTTGTCAGCCAGCCATATAAAACATGTGGCTCTTTCGCCCAGCTTCACAGCTGATGCTCAGCGGCTGGCACCTTCCAGGGCACTGTCAATACCACTAATTTTACACAAATGTAGAGTTCATAGTAATCTTCAACATCGTACCACAAAGCGAATATACAGTCAACTAAGAAATACATTTGAAAAGATCGCTAGATTGCTTAGAACAGGCAGAGAGAGGAAAAAAAAGGCCGAGCGGCACTGCCGCTATTAGTCTCAAGGCCTCCAAATTTAAAGAGACCTTTCAATCGCAGCTGCTTCAGGATCAAGCTCGGCACTCAATTCATCACTACTCGAATCACCTTCGAGATGACCAACTCCTTCGATTACAGCCCCTACAGCTGTTCCTGCCTCTCCACTTTTCTTTGCCACGAGGTTTTCCTTGTCGCCGCCTTGCACACCTGCTTTTTTATCCAGAGCTTGCTGTGCGGCCTGCATTTTCCACATGTCTCTATACACACCTCCACCCTTCCCCATTAATTCAGCATGTGTCCCTTCTTCAGCTACTTTCCCCTCTTTCAAAACGTAGATTTTATCGCACCCTTGCACGGTAGATAAACGATGAGCTACAAACACAGACGTCCTCCCTGCAGCTAATTCCTTCAAAGATTCCATAATACCACGTTCCGTCGCAGAATCTAACGCAGATGTTGCTTCATCACAAATTAATAACCTCGGTTCTCTTAAAAACGCTCTCGCAATGGCAACTCGTTGTTTTTCTCCTCCGCTGAGTTTCAACCCCCGCTCTCCAACCAAGGTAGACCACTTATCAGACATTCTCGCAACCGCAACATCTAGTTTCGCAGCAGAAGTGGCTGCTCGAACTTCCTCTGGGGTTGAACCAGGTCTCCCGTACGTCACGTTATGCAATATCGTATCATTAAATAGAATCGTATCTTGCGGGACCACCGCCACCGCCGCTCTTAAAGAATCAGATTTTAAATTTCTCACGTCCTCTCCATCTAAAGACACAGACCCACTATGGACATCAAACAACCTAACTAATAGCCTTAATAAGGTGCTTTTCCCAGAGCCAGATGGACCGACGACAGCAATGCTTTGACCGGGAAGAGCAGAAATAGACACTCCTTTTAGAACTTCTCTATTGCTTCCTGGGTATTTAAAACGGACATCTTGGAGATCCACTCGTACACCAGGAGGACGGTACGGGGTCATATTCGTAGAAGATACAGTTGTAGTAGTCATATTTGGAGGAGTAGGTAAGGCTTTATTTCCTTCTGGGACTTGGGTCTTCGTTCTTAACAACGCAAACAAATCCTCCATGTCCACCAAACTTTGCCGTAATTCTCTATAAAACCAACCTAAAAACTGCAATGGAGCCCACAATTGCAGTAATAAACCCTGTACCATAACCAGATCACCAGGTGTCACACCAGGACTGATTGCAGCAGCTACTAAAGCTGCTGTCATACCTACAGCTAGCACAGCGGCTTGCCCAGCATTCAACGCTGCAGATGCTCCTTCGAGTCGTACACTAGCTTTTTGATAGGCCGTCAAATTATCATCATACGTTTGTACTTCTAACGCCTCGGCCCCACCGAGTTTGACTGCTTCTACATTAAGCAACGCATCCACAGCACGGCCACTAATGGCGTTATCAAGATCTTTGACCTCTCTTCGAATCTGGGTGGAGATGAAAGTCAAAGATACAGTCCATAAAGTATACGCAACAAAAGTGGCGACCACTAACAGAGACACGGTAGGACGGAATGACCTGGCTAGTAATATACACACAGCAACCAACTCTAAAGCTGTAGGCGCTAAAGTAAAGACGACTGCGCGAAAAATCATGGCGATCGATCGAGCGCCTCGTTCCAGCATCCTTGATAAAGACCCTGTGTTTCTATCTAAATGAAAATGAAGGTCTAGACCTAGAACGTGAGCTAATGCGTAGAATGAAACTCTGCGCCCAGCTGCTTGAGAGACAGGGGTGAACAAGGGGTGTTGAAGTTCCTTGGCTAAAGCAGAGAGGGCGCGACAAAGACCACTCACAAGCAATGCAGCCGTGGCGGCTGGGACCGCTCCAGGGAGCCATAATGCACTTGCTGCTGTCGCAGCAACAGTGGCGGTACTGCTCGTAGCAATAGCTGGAGTAGAGAGAGCGTCTACAGCGAGTTTAAAGTAGACAGGAGCGAGTAAACCAGCTGCTTTTGAAATAACTAGAGCAGCCAACGCACCGGCGACACGCCAATACAGCTGGCCTTCCCCGAGAGCTAACCGTAACAGATAGGGCATTAACGCACCAAGGGTTGCAGCTTGTGGGGTTGGTGGAAGGGCAGTGGGTGCGTGATACTCTTTTCCAGGGCCTTGAAGAAGCTGTTCCAATTGATCAGATGCAAGAGTACTTCCACCACCATCACTGCTGCTGTGACCATCGATACTGTGATAGTCCCTGCTACTTCCGTTAATGTTGTTATTGTTACTATTACTGTCATGGGACCATGAGCTTGCTGCAGCAGCAGCAGCATATGCCTTGGTGATGAATGATGTATAGGAAACTGCCCTCGCAGATCGGCGCAACTGGGCAGATTTCAACAAAGTAAACCTGCCGGTGGTCGACAAAGTCGGTGGGAGAAGTGTAGAAGCTGTTGTTGTCGTGAAATGACCCGCGTTTGTGCGATTAAAACGCATTGGACGCATCCTTCCGGTATGAAATTGTAGTTGCATTGTTGGGAGAATCAGCAACGTTGTATTTAACTCCAGGGTAAAGAACTCGAGAGAGGTCTACAACATTTGAAAACCAAACCAAAAAAATAAAAATCTTTGCGATCTCCAGTGTATGCAAGCGCTACTTATGGAATTGCAATGTTCTCAGGTCTGTAAATTGATTTGACAATGTGTTATAAATTGAATTTGCAGCGTGTCAAGTGAAATTATTCTCAAGAGGCTTGAAGCGAGGCTTGGAGAACTTCGGAAGGTTGTGGGGAGAAAACTGGAAGAAAGCTGGGAAATGCCATATAAACGCCGTTTTGAGCAAATCATGCATACTGGATATGAATAACAAATGCCAGAGAGAGGCTACAGCTGCTTGGTTGCTGCCAGTGCTGCAATGATCAAAATGTTGCTGTTCGCTCAGGCGATTACTGATCACCTGTTGCGTATGAGCCCCTGATTGGCAGCGCCAACAATATTGAAGCATCTTCATAAGCTCTTTGAATGGACAGCTGCGCGCATTGTCCTTTTGGCTCAGTCGATGTTGGCTGGAGAAAATCCAGCCTGTTTCTCGACGCTGCCCTCTAGCGATCATGAAGCCCGTACAGTGTTTTAGGGTTACAGTGGTAAAAAGACAGTAAGTTACAGTTTGTCAACTAACTCTTATACCGCGCCTTGGCTTCCTCGCCTTCATACTCACCCTCTAGCACTTTTTCTTCCATTGCTCTGCAGAAAAAAACTCAGGCAACTCCTTTCAATGCAGCACCGGTCGGTGAACCTTCTCAGGTCAACCAGAATAATCAGCCAAACGGCTCGCAGGCTCCTGCCCCTGCTGCAGTACGTCCTTCTTGTTGGTTTTTATCCTTGACTTTCGCTGTGCAGCCGCTTGAACCCTACACTTCAAGTTGAAGTCTTCAACTTGCGTCTGCCCCTCTTTCAATGCATCTTTTATCATTCATTTTGCTGAAACATTTGCCTTCTTTTCTCTTGATCTCATGCAGTCGCCTTCGGATACGTCTGCTGCTTTAACTGGTTCAGAGGCCGCAGCAGCTGGTCCCGCAGAAAGTCGATGCAGCCCTCATCCTTGCGAGTGGAATTGCTGTGTGATCAACTGTGCAACGCCAGATTTCTAATGAAGTGAAGCTGGTACTACTTGACTCAAGAGGTGATTGCGTAGATCAAGGCTTTGAGAAGATGGAAGTATTTACTGCCCAGCGCTTTGATAAGATGGAAAAAAAATGCTTTTTGACATTGGAAAGTCGATTACAGGGCATTATGTGCACCATCTTGGTGAATCTGTCGGTTACGCTATGAGCAGGGCAAGAAGGATGGACAAGAGCAGACGGCCCTGTAATCGACTTTCCAATGTCAAAAATCATTTTTTTTCATCTTATCAAAGCGCTGGGCAGTAAATACTTCCATCTTCTCAAAGCCTTGATCTACGCAATCACCTCTTGAGTCAAGTAGTACCAGCTTCACTTCATTAGAAATCTGGCGTTGCACAGTTGATCACACAGCAATTCCACTCGCAAGGATGAGGGCTGCATCGACTTTCTGAAAACGAAGAAAGAACAGATTTGGGTGAAATGACCGTTGAGTTAAAATTTGGAAAAATAAATTAAATGAAGGGTATTGACTACAAAGCATTACTTACGGCGCGAATGGCATACATCAAACAAATATAACCGCTACAATAATAGACGCAAGATTCCAGAGAACATCACCCTTAAGGGGAAACCCCCAGTTGATTTGTTATCTTTGGGAACTGGGGAGACGGAGGGAGTGGGTTGGGTAGAAGTAGCAGCAGTAAAGGCATTGGCACGAGGCGAGAAGAATGCCATGACTGGGCGGTGCAAAAATCTGCGACTGACTAGAGAAGAGCCAACCTACAGGAACAGGCAGTGTTATTTAAGTGAGAGAGTTGTGGTGAAAAGAATTATGCAATTTCACGATTCCAAATATTTCGGCAACAGGAAGAGCCAAATATGATGCGCTTACTTTAGCATTTGCTCTGCCTTCGACTAGGAGTAATGGGGCAACCATGCCCTTGGTTAAGAGCGTTGAAGAATTCACAAGGATTCGTGAGCACAACTGTGCTTCTTTGGCAAAAGAACCTCCAGGAGCCTTCCTGAAAACTCGCTAGATTTTCAATAAAGTAGACTAGAGCTGAAATATCAGGGCTCGTAATTAAAAAACAAAAAGAAAAGGATCCCGGTGAGAGCCTCTTGAGTCCGACTGGCAGTGGCTGCCAATCTATCTAAGCAGCAGCGGATGCAGGAACCTCGAGAAACAAGCGCTACTCTCTCATCTATTTATAGAAACACCCGTACGTAGTGAGTCGCCCTGCTAGTACGTAGCTACACTGGCTTTCTATCATAGTTTTATAAAAGGGCTTTTTTCTCCGCTAGCCACTGCCAAGCTCTTGAATTCCAACATTCAGTGCATATACCCTACATCTATCAACCCTAAGTCTTCATATGTTATCGAAATCGTCTTTATGTAACAAAAATCATACTAATATTAGTTAGGTTGTCTTTACATCACCGTTTATGCAAGACAAAACATTAATTTGCACCTTGCGTTGCCTGTACTGCATCAGCTTCCAACCTTGAAGGAGCTGGCACACGCCCCATGCATGTAGAGTATTCTGCAGCATAGGCTCCATTTCGTACCTTGAATCAAATTTACCTTTAGTTTAACTCGCAGCATCTTTCTCCCTGAGTAGCCTTTTATTTTCCTTTACCTGAGAGCCATCATGTCGTCCCGGCTGCCTATGGAGCTGCTATCCTGTCACCTCCACCGCCCTCAGGGTGACGCAGCTGGTGGCAAAATGAACCGAACCTTCCACTGGCATCTTTCTTAACAAGCTCACAATGCCTACCTACAAAAATTCTTTCTTTTACGCTTTGACGCTCAGCTCCTTGGAAACTTCCTTTTCCACAGCCGCTGTTGTTGTAAGGTTTAGGGCAAGAAAAGCGAGGGCCGAGTTGAGGAGCTGAGTTACAAATCTATTCTAGAGCTTGATGATGTGTGTAAATGACAAGAGCATAACAAAAATGAAAAGAAAGCATTGTATTCTGGCGTAATCAGCTTCAGGTGCTTTAAGAGGAAACAGCGTGGTTGCGCATTGTCTGTATATGAGACAGACACAAACTATGATGATACTTTGTTACACTGACAAGCTACCTTCCTAATAACTAGGAGTCTAGACCAGGAAGACACAGGGGGAAAAGAAGAATGTAAGAAAAGATGTACTATTTTAGAAGCAAGAAAAAATAATAAAGAGTATCGTAATTTACGATACTGTATAAAGGAAAGCCGTTCGTAATTTATTTGTTGGTGTGAATCAAAGAAAATCATCAGAGCCAGTTTACTTATAATTGAAACCAGTTTACTTATAATTGAAACCAGTTCTGTTTCCTACAGAAAGAAAAGAAGGCTCTATTTAAAAAAAAAGATAGAAGGGAACATACACACAAGTAGCATCAGAGGGCTGCCCCCAGGAGGGGCACTGGTGGCAAAACAAAGCACTTACCACCGTCATGATAGCCTTCACACCAAATACTGCACTAACACCAAAAGCCACTAGCCAAACCTTCGTGAAACCACCGCCAGCCTTCAAGAACTCCAAAGACGGGGAAGGAGGTTTGCAGACGAGGCAACCAGGGCATCCCATTCTAGGCACAGCAGGAGTACAGCCGATGGCGGCATCAACGTTGCTGCTGGCCAATGATGTCGATGCAAATGAAAGGCATCTACGAGGTCGTGAAGACGCAAGAACCTATAGAAGAGAAGAATCAACATAAAATAGGGGTAGTAAGTTAAAAAAAGGTTCAAAACAAACGATTCAAAAATTCAATGCCAACAGAAATCGGCAAAGATACTTCTCTCACCGTGCTACGCGCTCCCCTGCATCCTACTTAGAGTGCTGCAGTCCATAGGGCAAGCTGCCCCAGCTGACCACGGCTTGGGAGGTTCATCTCTACGATGGACCTAGAGAAACTCCAAAGATCGAGGACTCGCGAGGGACGCTCGGCGGAGCTGACATGAACGGGAGCTTAAAACTATGGTGATGAAGTATACAACAAAAACAAAGGGCCCAGGGTCTCGATTAAGCTCTTGAGTCCGGCATTTTTCTTTTTTGGCCAAACTCTGTGAGAAAAAAAAAAAAAACTCGTTGCGATAAAGCGGGTGTTTCGTCATAAACTCGTTATTATTTACATTGTTTGAATTCCATATTAGCCACACCCTGTTTCATTTTATCGCACTGCGGAGCGAGAGAACCAAAATCCGAACATGAAACTCACTCTTACTTCCCAAAGGCAAGATAGATTTGATTTTGCAGTGAAGCACCCAAATTAACCTAACGTAGCAGCCACACCGTGCATGATCTGATACATTCATATTCTTTGTAAACCGTTTGCAGGCTCGCTGCGCCTTTACGTGCTGCCCCTGCTGTCTCTAGCATGAGACAACGTGCTGCTTTCCGATGCACTGCCTCCAAGGAAGCCGATATCAAGCAGATGGAGGAATTTAAAGACGGCCTTGCTAAGGAATTAGAGACTGCTGGTGAGATAACATTATATTGGTGAACCTTTTTTCAAAAATTTCTTGTCTTTATCTATCTTGAGGATTTCCGCTAGCTCTGCTCAGTGTTGTCCTCTACCCGATATTATTGTGCCTCCTCTTCGCCTCCTATGCCCATATACTTGCTCACATATTTTCTTCTCTGTGCAGGAACTGCTGCTCCTGCTGCTGCTCCTGCTGCTGACGCTGGTGAACGTGATCTCATTGAAGTTGGTGTCGATGAGTACTGGGGTGCTGTAGAAAAACTCTCCTGTAACGACCAACTTCTCGTAATGGATTTCTTTACTCAGTGGTGCGGTCCTTGCAAACTAATCAAGCCTACTTTATGTGACTGGTCTGAAGAACTTGCTGGGAAAGTCAATTTCCGTAAGTTTGAATGCAGCAAAGAAAATGCAGCTGTTGGAAAAGCTGTTCAAGTAAAGTCTGTTCCTACATTTATCGTGTACAAGGGAAATGAAGAGGTTGGACGCGTGGTAGGTAAACAAGAGGCTAAGCTCCGTGCTCTCATTGATGAAAACATGGCTTAGAACATGAACCCTTGAGAAAAAAACACATATTTTTTCTTTCTATTTTTTCAACAAAAAAGGCGGTGGTGATTTTCCTCTTAGAGCTTTTCGTTTTTCCCCAACGCTCCCGCCATTTATATTTTGTTTCCTTCGAGAAGAGTGCAGCCAATTCAATCCTTTCTTTTCCTCCTTATCTTTACTATAACACACAAAATATGAAGCGAATCCTTTTTATTGTTTTATGTCCTTCAAAAAAATTAAATACCGACCGCACCCCACCCCCCCTCTCACACGTTGTTTTGACCCTCATCGATACTACCGCTTAATAATCAGCGGGCTATCATGGTCCCATAAGTATGCTAACTAGCTTTCCTACTAGCGTTGTAAAACAAAAATTAGAAAAGTGACTTCAAGAAAAAGAGACAAAGACAGACTCTGAGAAGGCCACCGAAAATGAACTTTTGAAAGAGAGAGTCTGCAATCATAAATAATGCATTGTATCAAGCATCGGCATTTATGATAACTTTGGATAATACGATAGTTATCACCGCCAAGGAAAGACTTGGCCTTTATCCAAAGTTCCTGCACATTTCTCTCAAATTAGTTGAAATTCTTGTGTGCAATGAAGGTAGTCGCTGCCTACCAATGCTGGCCATGAATCTTCTTCTGGCGTTTTAGTGTTTACAAGGCATAACCTGCGTACTCTGGTTATTGTCGAGAAGAACTGGGCACATAATAAAATGATGAAGTTTGCCGCCAATCGTCCGAGGGCAAAACAATGTCCGCCATTATTATTTGTTCTGTATATTTTATCAGCAGGAGGCATTATTGGATATCTCCTAGGATCTGCTACACGCCAAAGTGGCCCTTCTGTTCAAATAGTTTATGAAAACACTGCTGCTAAATTAGAACACAAAATAGAAACAAAAACAACAACGCCTTCACAATCTTCAAGAAAAGAAAAACCCGGAAACCCTTGTCCTCATCACCTTTCTACCAAATCACAGAAACCAGGATGTAAATTCGCCTATGTATTCTACGTAACGATGGCACACTATTACTGTGGAGCTCTAGTCAACGCCCATCAATTAATACAACTAGGTAAAGACCCAAAAATCGATATCATAATTTTGACCTCGGCGGATTTTCAACCACCTCTCCAACACCGAGAAACCGCCGAAAAAGATCTAAAAATAATTCATATGACCATGGATATGCTTCCATTAGGCAACTTTGACAACCTGACTGGTACTTTTGCTGGATATTACGCGGATTCGATGGTGAAATTCTCAGTGTTTTCTTTATATGAACAAGGGTACACCAGAATTATTTTTTTGGACTCGGATTCCTTGGTTTTGAAATCTTTAGACGAGCTGTTTTATTTGCCCTCTGTGAGCCTTGCTGCACCGAGAGCGTATTGGATTGACCCCGGTCCATTGAAACCCAACTGTGGGAGTGCCACATGGAGGCCAGATGACGGTCCAGAGGTCGGGTTGCAACAAAAATTCACTTCGGCTCTCATGGTGGTTGAGCCGTCAAAGCTGGTTTGGGAGAGATTACAAGCAAAATATTGGCCTGATGGTAAAGCGAATTTCACGAATATGTTTGATATGGATCTTTTAAATATAGAATTTAAGGATGAAGTGATGCTGCTACCAGGATCACAGCTTTTAAGATTAAGCTCAGATTGGGGACCTGACGGCAGGATTGCCAACCGACACATACCTGGAAATAAAGAGATATTAGATGAAGAGTTTTTTAATTCCACATATGTCCTTCATTTTACGTGGGCTGGTAAAGTGTGGAGTATGAGTACTGAAGTCTTTGAAATAAACAACCCAACAGCTCATCCTTTTGCCAAGAGAATTTGGGAAAAGTGGTGGCAGATAGGTGGCATGAACGGTGGGATAGTAAAGTGTGCTCAAACAGGGCCTGGAGGTCTTGCTGCTATAGTATTGCCAGAAAAAACGGAAGGTACTACATTTACTACATTTCCGGAGTAGATTAAAAGTATATAATTCTGATATTATGTGATTTATTTAGTTGTCAAGGGGGGGGGGGGGGGGGGGTGCCGCCCTCGGTTCAACTTTTTAATTTCAGCTGATGTGTTTGTGTACTATTTCAGTTCATGTGACCACTACTTTGTTTTAATATGACGCTGCTATATTTGACATATCACCTCAAAAAGCAATAAAAGAAAAATGCTGACTCTTCAGCCAAGGGGCGTTGTGTTACCCAACCACCAACAGCCATTTCATTTGTAATTTATAAGTTTTTAGGAACGGGTTTACACGGTCCGATAGTTGATATAATTTTTCGGTTTATTTCAGACTGCTCTATGGAAGCGATGGGGGTTACAAATATCTCGATGTGCGGATGCGAAAGACCTTGGATTACTTGCAATGATTTAATTTTTCTCACTCTAACGCTAGATTTTGAAATATATTCCCATTTATTTACTTCTTTTTCCATTTCAGGACATCAGCAAACTTGGTAAAATACCATCTTGTGAACCAAAAACCTTTCAACAAAGCTGTCGCTCCACTGTCAACGCTCTCAGGGCTAGGGCTCTTCCGTCACCAAAAAAAACAACAGCCACATAAGACTCTCCTTATTTCCCAATCCACAAATAAAGCGGATGAACTTGCCGCAATGCAGAATTTCAAATCTGGTCTCGACGACGCTCTCAAAGCAGCAGCAGCCAAAGCAGCAGCAGAAGCTGCGGCAGCAGACGCCGATGGTGAAGCAGACTTGACCTCTCTTGAGGGTCCTACCTTTTGGTCTACAATAAAATCTTTACCCCCTACACAACTGGCTATTGTGCTTTGCTACACTAACAAATGCATCCCTTGCAAAGCTGCCAAGCCAATAATTATACAGTGGGTGAAAGAGAAAGGTGCGAAAGTGGTAGGGTTCAAATTTGCTTTAACATTGCCGAATAAAGACGTGGCGTTAGCGATGGGTGTGAGGACCAGCCCTGTGTTTTTATTCTTTAAAAATGGGGAGTTGATTAAAGAGATTCGTGGTGGGAAAGAGTTGCAGCTGGTAAAAGAATTTATGGATCAGAATTCTTAGAGAGAATAAATATATAGATAGATAGCGAGGCGGTGGTTTTTTGGTGAGTGAAGATTTTGTATATTAATAAACTACTTCCACCTAAAATTATGAGATATGATTGAATCAAGAACATGTATTTGACATATACTCCTGCATTTTGTTATTTATTCCTGTATTAATACCCAATGCGGTCCACTTCAAGTTGAGCGCCGGAGGCGAGGATGATGCAAGGAAATGGTTTAGGGCTTAATATGGGTGTGATGAAAATGGCTTGGCTTAAAGTATATAGCATTTTGCTTTTATATAGCACTGTGTTGCTGTGATCAGCTGCTGCTATAGTCCTGCGCAAGGTTTAAATATCATTTTAAGCTCATGCTCATCTGCAGGTCAATTTGCTAAAAATAAAGTCAGTCATGGCTCCTATTAAGCTCATTATTGATACCGATCCTGGTGTCGGTACGTTTAATAGCGCTGGAGCTATTTCCGAAACCTTATAGATTTGTTTGATGTATAAACCAGCGAGTGTTGCATCTCTAGTCCCATTCAAATCTGATCTTTGTGCTCACCTTTCTGATTTTCTCGTTCGCTTACAGATGATAGCATGGCTATATTATCAGCATTCAACTCCCCCGAAGTAGAAGTCATTGGCTTGACCTCTCTTTATGGCAACGTCCCTACCGCCATGGCGACACGTAATGCCCTCAGACTAGTTCACATTGCCGGCCGTAATGACGTCCCTGTCATAGAAGGTGCACATACCTCAATCAGAGGAATAGCCAAAGAACGTATCGCTGATTTTGTCCACGGTAGCGATGGATTTGGCAACACAAATCAACCACCTCTCAATGGCAATCTCTCCCCCGCCCAAGGCTCTGCAGCCGAGTTTATAGTAAAAGTGGCAAATACTTACCGTGGGGAAGTCACTGTTCTTGCTTTAGCATCCCTTACAAACGTCGCTCTCGCTTTACAACTCGATCCAGATCTCCCAAACAAACTTGCCAAGATTGTCGTCCTCGGTGGCGCCTTCCACACTTCGGGGAATGTCAACCCAGCAGCAGAAGCGAATATTTATGGTGACCCAGATGCTGCGAATGTAGTATTCTCCCGTGTTCCCAACTGCTGGTTGCTAGGGCTTGACGTTACCCATTCATGTTTACTTAAAGCCACCTCTATTGCCTCCATAAATGGCAAAGGCAAACATGGAACTTTCCTCCATGATATAACTCAATTTTATCTAGGGTACCATAAAAAAATGTACAATATGGATTCTGTATTTGTCCATGACGCCTCTGCGTTAGCTGCGGTTATAAAACCAGACTTGTTTGAATGGCATGAGGGCAAAGTGTTGGTGGTTGCCGACGGCCCAGCAAAGGGAAAGACGATTTTAGATGAATGTAAAAGGGAGTGGGTAGGGGTAAATGCATGGACAGATTTGCCAAAAATGAAGGTAGCGTTGGAGGTAAAGAGTGAGGAGTTGGTAGAGTGGGTAATTGATAGAATGACGAGATAAACATGTCTCCAAGAACACTGAAATTTAATATAAATTTTTATTTCGACTGTCTTAAGATATGATGGGTTTTGCAATTTTACCAGTAATGCAATGATGTGTAAAATATGTCTGCAATAAATACTTACCTATCGTCCTCTGGCCTGCTACAATTACCGAACTAAAATTGGAGGCTCTGTACAGCCAGCTTGGAAATAGTCGGCGCCAACATCCATCAGCTCTAGATTCAACAGGTATATAGAATCATGTACAATACTTATCATCAGCCCACCAGCCCTTCATTATCTTCATTTTCAATCACGAGAGGATTTGCAGCTGCAGGGGGCTTTACAACCTTATACTCCTCTATCACTTGCACATACAAAACCCCATGTTCATCTAAAAATGGTACTATATCGTTATAGCTCATTAATTCGTAGCAGTAGTCCAGTACCACATCCTTATATATTGATTGTGTTGGATCAGTCCAATTAAAAATGCGAAAGTTCACTTCGATCTCAGCTCCTGCTTCATCAGCCTGAATATCGAGTGTATTCTCAAGATAGAATTTCTTCCCGTCATCATAAATATCTGGTGTGAAGATGTAGTCACCCCAACAAAACTCTTCATGGATTGTTTTGGGACATGTACATGTATAGCGTACCCCGTCTCGATTCGCATCCAAAGTGATCTGATATTCAAAAGTGAAGAGTGCAGGAGGGAGGTGCTCTTTAAGGTCAAAGGTCCTTCGAATCGTCTTTCCTGTAAGCTTTAAGTTTCTATGCATCATAAAGAAAAGCCCAGCACGAAGGAGATCAGGACAGTCGCCCAGCTCACGAACAAGCGCAGCGGAATCTTCAAATGAAGCTGACTCAAAGCCTCCGCTAGTAGTTTGGTAGCACCACTTTGATACGTACGTATAGCATGCTTCCTGGAGCAAATCATCCTTGATATCAAGATAAATTTCCCTTATATCCTTGACAAGATCAAACTTAACAAGGGGGGCGCTAGAGGAGTTTCTTTCACCATTTTGCGCCTCTGTCGCTTGAGGTGGACCGAGTAGGAGCAGGTCGTTCGTCATGCATTTGCATTTTTCAAATACTTTTGATACGTCGAACTTGTGAGCAAGTCGCAAAACACCAGCCAAATCATCATGTCGCACGAGGTGGCGGATGTTCTCCTCTGTCATCGTCTCCCTTTCATAAATAAAGCGTAGCAGAGCAAGAGCCTGCGCCATATTCGGAATGTGTGTCCCAGACAAATCAATAGGTCCTGATGGCTTAGGACCATCGGTCAACATGCCGCAGAAAAAATTCGATGCGATACCTATCATTGGACTGTGGCACGGCAAGATTTTGCCTGCCACTGTCATTTTCCAATCACTGAATTTTTCGTGTTCAGGATCCATGTAGAACCTTTGTGGTAAGTCCGCCTCTCCCGCAGCATATATTTCCAGCTCTTTGAAAGGAGGAAGACTCATCCTTGTGCTCAATTGAATAAGATTGACTAAAGGTTTTTAAAATTAGATCAGCCAATGTAAAATTGTCTTCCAATGACGTATACCCGCTTCCGTCTTTACATCCAATAATACTCAAACAATAAGAGATTTCAAACTGACGGTGTCTAAAGCCATTTCCACGCTTTTAGATGTGCGCACAACCAGCCTGCTGGTGGCGCCAGGGTAGGGAAGGAGAAGCAAAACGCAAAAGAAGGCAGTACAAGTGAAGCAGCAGGCCATTTACAATTGATTTTGCAACCTGCAAGTCGAGTAACACGCTATCAATGAGAAGATTTAATGGAAAAAGAATAGGCGTATTGATCCGTAACTTAGGCAGGCGGCACTCGTCGTAGATTCAATTTTTTGAACTTTCCTCATACAAAGCTGTTTGTACAGTATTCAACTCTTTTTATTTACCATTAACACTGTAGATCAATATGTTGATTTACTAAGCAAGTAACATTGCTCCAAGAGTTTGATACATTCCCTCAACCTTCTCAATGTGTATTTTCAAGAGACCGGTGTCCTTGTCTACAAATTCAAGAATACCCTCGTCGGAAATCAACCCAGGACTAAAGGAATTCGTTGTTCCTGGGCATCTATGGTGATAACTCAAAGAAATTGAGCGTGACGGATCAGTGGGGTGTAAAAGCCGAAGATATATCTCGACGTCCGCCTCCTCGAAAGATTTCAAAGCCATGTGAAGACAGAAAACCATCTTGCCATCCTGGAATGTAATTTGTGGGATATAGGTAGTGCCATGCAGTGTGAGACGTTGATTTATATACCCCTTGCCTGCACTTTTTGAATAATCACTTACAGGGTTTATAAAAGATGACGCTTTATCGCCACAACCATCACCCCCATCACCACCCTCTTTATCATAAATTTTAAATTTTAAAGGAGCAACTGGGATGCGGTTGTTCTGTCCAAGAATTTTTCGGATAGTACGGCCACAGTACTTTGGTTTCTTCATCTCCATACATAGATCAAAAGCATGACGAAGGCCAAGAAGTTCAGTGTAGTCGTCTACATCGCTAATGAAAGACAGATATTCTTCGATAATTAATGGATCTTGAAAGCGGTTGGTGATTGCATTGCACCGGGCTGCTACGTAATCATAGCATGCTTCTTTGAGGCGGTGGTCGTTGTTTAAACTAAGAGGGGACTGGGCAAGGTCCCACAGGTGTCTGATAATTTGAAACGGAACCAGACCAGCAGGTGCTGGTAGAGGATCTTCTTGAAAGCCGCTGATATCCTTGACGCTAGGTTGAGCAGCGAGCAAATTTCTAGTCAACTTTTTGCATTTGCTCAATATTTCAGGGCAATTTAAAAAATCTGCAAGTTTTAAAACCTCGCACAAGCTCCCATGCAGCAAGAGATAGCGGATATTCTCTTCAGTGAGAGAGTTTGGGTCATGCATGAACCGCAGCAGGGCAAGCGTGTGCCACAAGGTCGTCGTTGGCAAGCAAGGCAAGGGAATAGGTTCTGCAGCTTCTATATCAAGATCCAGCATGTTGGCAAACTCGATGGATGCGTCACGCAACGCTTCTAGGCGCACTGGCAACGTTATGCCTTGCACAGAGACCTGCCAGCAATCTGAAGTGTGATCTGCATCTAAATGGAACCATGTCGGCTCTGCACCCAAGTCCACATAACTGCTTGCAAGCGTTTCTAGATGGTCAAATGAAAAGAGCCGCATTTATCTTTGAGGACTGGAAGAGGTCTGTGAGAGAATTGGCACTGCAAACCTGTGAGATCAAAGATTTTTCGATAAAGGTGATATTTCTATTATAATCTCTTGTGTATTCTTGTAACGATGCTTGTTGCTGGGTCAACTTCGCAATCAACCAATCACCAGCGATATTATTTGGTTTCAAATAAATTAGATGGGTATGTACTGAGCCACTCAGCGAAGAAGCTTCGAAACCAGGCCAAGCTTGCGCGCTGCAGCAGAGCTAAAAAGAAAGATGGAATCCGGGAGGCTCAAATCTTGCTCACAATTCCAGGTAAATTCTTGCAAACCCATAGATGGCTTTTGGGGTCGGGGACGGATACCAACCCGGGCGCTGCAGCAGCTGCAGCAGCGTCCTTAAACACTGTGAACCCTCCTCCCAGAGATACGGTGACCCTCCATCCTAATACTTAAACACTGTGAACCCTCCTCCCAGAGATACGGTGACCCTCCATCCTAATATTTAAACACTGTGAACCCTCCTCCCAGAGATACGGTGACCCTCCATCCTAATACTTAAACACTGTGAACCCTCCTCCCAGAGATGACCTCCATCCTAATACTTGGATAGCATTCCGACTTGTAGCTAATAGCCTGGGCACGTGGTTATTGCATTACCATATTCCTTTCCATATGGGCATGGATCAGAATATGGCGCTTGCTGAGGAACCTGAGAAGATCTCTGCTGCGCCTGCTGGGATGCCGGAATGTCCATCGCCTTGTTCATAATCTGCGGCGCCTTGGAAAGTTACCCATACAATCAAAAAGTTTGAGAAATATACTCCACCTAATGCAGCACCTGCAACTGCATTGGCATCGGCGCCCTTTGCTTCTGAAAGCAGCCACCTCCTCCTCTTTTGCGGTGGTAGTCGTCTTGGCAGGGACTTTTTGACGAGTATTATCTATCGACTTTCTCTATCGAATACTTTTTACTACAATATACGTTTGAAAATAACATCTGAATTTGGTATTGTATCAAGATAACAATACACCATGTCTCTTCTTCCTTCTCTATGTTGGCATTTAAAGCCTCCCCTGTGCTTTTTCCTCAATCGTTACCTTTGAAAACGCTGTGAAACACGTATCGTATACCTAGGGCTAGTATTCTTTTTTTTGTGGGGGTGGGGGGGGGGGGGGGGGGAGAGTCCTGGAAGCCCTAAATTAAATCACCTTGTGAAGTACGTTTCTAATAATAAGCAAACTTCACCTGTCTTCAGTATACTAATGCAACTTGAAGACACTAGTCGAACAAAAAAAAGGTCTAATTTAGTGCTATTGCTATAAATAAAATATGAATTTACTTTTTTGTGCTACTGCTCCCGCTGCAACAACAAGAAAACAAGGTTGATGCAGATGTCGCCTCTCCTCCGGCTTCTGTATTCGCTGCGGCGTCTCTTTTAACAAAGGAAGGGACTATATTACTCCAAAAACGATCACCCCTACTACTAAACGCTTTACTAAGTGTGCGGCCGGAAGGGCTCCTCGCGTTAATTGTCGCTGTCGCAGGCTTGGTTTCGATTGTCTCTTGTGTAGCTTCAATGCCAGAGAATGCTGTAGCAGAAATAAGAGAACAGAAGAAGTGTTTCATTGAAGTATCCAATTTGTATAGAGGCAATCGAGTGGGGCGGTGACGGGACAAAGGAAAAGAAGAGAAGGAAGCAACCTAAAACTTACCATACATGGCTAAGGCACAGTCTGGGCCTATTCGACTAACGGGTAGACTACTTTTTGTACACACTAAATGTGTATTCAAGGTCCCTGCTTGTCAAAATTAAAGTTTGAGAGGCACCACAATGACATGGCAAATCTATTAAATTGACGACTGCAATCGGTTGTGACGCACCTGGAAAATTCGGCAATAAATTGGACAAATTCCCAGCTGTCAAAAAATATGACTTAACATGGATTAAGCTTCCAATCGTATCAAAAAAGCGTTCAAACGTTCAAAACACTTCAATAAAGGGAAGCCAACTTTCACAGCTGTCCATTAATAAGACAATGATTTTCGGACACCGATAATTCTTGCCAATGAATATTAGTGGTGCAGGCCTACTGGCACCTAGCCAAAGGTCCAGCACTCCTACCAATTCTTTGCCATCTCCCATTTCATTGCTACAACGAGCCCAATGTTATATCGGCCTTGCCATCCTTCTCATCCTAGATCGTGTACTAAAGCTACTATTCAAACCACTACAATTCCCCAGTCCTTTAATTGCAATGGCTCTGATAATCACAAGTCTTGTCGCCACAAGCCGTTACGACCTCCACCTCGGCCCTCAAAAGTTTTTCGCTCCAGCAGTAGACTGGGTGGCCCACAAATGGCTTCCATGTTTCTACGCACCGGCACTAGTAACACTACCTCTCGCCCTGGCGCCATTGCCACCTCAATCTATAGTCACTGCCGTTTTTGTCATCGCTCTTGGCGTCGTCCTTACTTGCGCCTTCACTTCTCGAATAGCCATAGCCATCCGAGCAGCCACAGGCACAGAATATCAACCGTCAATACCTCAACAGAATGGACAGCATCACCCCTCTTCTTCTCCATCTCCTAATAAACCCCACCACCACCCGTACCACCACCCGTACCACAGCGGAGAGAGCAATACTAAAGATAATACTCACAGTGGAAGCATCCATTTTTCACAATTTAATTATTATTCTTGGGGCACTGCTGCTGGTGCAGCACTCTTAATTCTCATTCTCTCCCCAATGAAAACAGCAACACACGCACACGCGACCTTTGTGCTGTTGCTTTCTTCCACGATATTGGGTTATATGGGTGGCATGGCATGCCCTGAATCAGTGAAACGTGTTGTCCATCCGATGCTGGTCACAGCCTTGGTGCCAAATGTTGTTGCTGCTGGGGTCGGTTTACTGACAAACCAAGGGTATTTCTCTATGCTACAAGATTATTTAACCAAAGGGAACCCTCAAAATCCACACTACATGTATCTCTACGGTCCTGGAGATGTCTTGTTTTCTTTCCTAGGGGTTATTATTCTTTGTTTTGGGTTTAAAGTGTTTGACGAGTGGACGGTGTTGCGCCGACATAGCTACGAAGTACTAGGGGCAACGTTCCTTTCAGCTGGGTTTTCAATGCTTTCTACAGCTGCATTGGCAGGGTTCATGGGGCTTCCACAAGATCTAGCACGTGGTATAGTGCCACGTGGGGCTACACTGGCATTAGCTCTGCCAATATCGGAGCGACTAGGGGCGAGTAGTGAACTCACTGCAGCTGCTGTAGCGTTGACTGGTATAATTGGGTGTAATTTTGTACAGGTGCTGATGACTGCGTTTGGAGCGGTAGATCCGATTTCTAGAGGGCTTGCTGCTGCGGCAACAGCGCATGGTCTCGGAACAGCAGCTATGGCGGCAAGAGAGCCAGAGGGCTTACCCTTTGCCGCATTGTCGTATGCGCTGTGTGGAGTTTCCGCGAGTGTGTTGGCGTGTATACCACTATTTAGAAACGCATTACTGTGGCTTACAGGGTAAAAAATATCTTAACTATATCTATGATATATTTTTTTTGTTATTAATTTTCTACTATCGAGGGACTTTCTCTGTTGATAATTGTAGCAGTATTTGATTTTATCAATTTACTTACACACCTATTTTATTTATTTCTCTCTATTCAGCTACATGTATACTTATTTAATAAAAAAGCTAATTAAAAACGATGCGAACAGAGCTATCTTTCGGCATGAACCGGCACAAGCACTGCTGGCGGCAGGACCTCCAAAGCTTGCCACCAATTGCCAGGATCAATAAAGAAATTCCAAGAAGAATCATCGTTCTGGTGAGAAGATGATGTAGAAGTACACGCAGTGGAAGTAGGAAAAGGCATACCACCATACATAGTCGCCATCATCAAGTTCTCGCCATCTGCATTGTCACCGTCCTCTTCTCCGACGTTTTGGTCTTCTTCTGCCTCAGCATCACCAAAACACGCTGCTAAAACACTCCTTGGCGCTGAATTTTTCTTCTGGGCTTTTGATTTCTTAGCATAGAAGATGCCAGCAGCACACAACACACTCATAACTTCTCTTGCATGCTGAGGATTTGCGACCCTCAAACTCTGCAATAAGACATCGCCACCCACTCCAGGGTACTGAAGTACAGTTGAGACGGCTCTATGCAGCAATGCACGCCATAAACTAGGTTTTAATCTACCTACGTGATCAACCCAGGGTCGAATAGGGACATCAACACACGGTTGGACAGTTCCCTGTGGAGGCAAATTCAAAGATGCGAGAGCGGCTTTTAAAGATGTGATATTTTCAGGTGGTGGGAAAGCCAATAATCGCGACTGGGTTGGCGCTATGTCTGATGCGACGATCCGAATGTCGTCGTATCCGGTGACTCTGCGGGCAAGACCGCAACGGCATAACGCTCCAAGAGCTTCTTCAACCTCTTTTGAAGTTTTCAAGCATTTTGCAGTAGTTTCAGCACCGATAGAAGTTTCAGAAGAGTTTTTAGGAATAGGTTCAGAGTCAGAGGAAGGTGAAACAAGGAAATCCGAGGGAGTGAGACCAGTATCTCCAGCAGCGCGTAAAGATTTCAGCATCTGATCCATACTTTTGCTCCCACCACCACCAGCAGCACCAGCAGTGCCTCCAATTTTCTTAAATCTAAACAGCTTTTTGCAGGCAGCTTCAGCTGCTGTGCGAAGTTTCGCATCAGAAGCAACTAGAGAAGGTTGGTAGAGCACCTCTTCGTGAGAAGAGAATTGCAGCTTATGCTCAACCCCGTTCAAATCAGTGAACCTAACTACTTGCCCACGAGGTGAACCAATGCAAATTTCCGCCGCCGCTGCTGCTGAAGAAGGACGGCCAGCAATAGCAATAGCAGTAGGTGTTGAAGGATCTTTCACAGCATTCGTAGTACCATATGTAGTACCACCACGCACTGTAGCAGTTACCTTAATGCTAGTAAGAACACGAAGCATATTCTCTTCATTTTCATCGTCAGCTTCATTCGATCCTGCCAATGCAGCTGCCGCAGAAGCTGGTTGCTGCTGTGATGCAGCAGCAGCAGCAGCAGCTGCTGCTCCAGCAGTTGAAATCATTCGGACGGAACGAGGAAGACTTGCTGCTAAATCATATTTTTCATTGTTGTTCCCGCCATGAGCACAGGCGCCAGTCCCTGTGAAGCATGTAGATAACACTGCAGCTACGGCACCTCCAGATACCTCATGCACCCCCATACCACCTCTACCTGATGCTTCCGACGAGGAAGAAGGTGTTAAAGGCAATAAGGTCTTGACGGTGGGTTTTGCATCTCTCGCAGCTGCTGGACCAGCTGCAGGAGCCGCCAAGGTTGCTGGCCCACTTACTAGCTCAGCATGCGCAGCATATGCTTCATTAAACAGACCACCATGCAAGAACAAAGGCTGCATTTCAACCATAAACCGATTTGACAACGCCAATCCAATGGGAACAGTCCCACCACCACCACCACCTCCACCGGCTGCACTTGCCGCGGGAATGTTCCCACCAGTCACAGTGACATGCCCTAATCGAATGAGCTCAGCAATAGCTTCTTTAATATCACTCGCACGAAATCTATCTGTCAACGCAGTACTAAACGACCCATCCACAATGGTACTAATACCACTCCTTGACCCAACTCCCTGGAAGGCCCAGTCTTCTTTTTTTTCTTTCACAGCTAATAACAAACTTTTGACCAACTCCATGGCCATTGCGACCGAAGGCATCGGTGGTCGAGCAGTCCCATTCGCTCTCGCAGCTGCTGCTGCGCGTGCCCATTGACATAAAGCAGTAAATTGGCGCGCAATGATGACTGGACCGCGGGCAGCGGGACCA
The DNA here is from genome assembly GCA_019044685.2 of Nannochloris sp. 'desiccata'. Classification (NCBI taxonomy): domain Eukaryota; kingdom Viridiplantae; phylum Chlorophyta; class Trebouxiophyceae; order Chlorellales; family Chlorellaceae; genus Nannochloris; species Nannochloris sp. 'desiccata'. The sequence goes on along the minus strand of JAGTXX020000001.1, from coordinate 142,397 downwards.
AGAAGACGACCTCCAAGTCCACCAAGGACACTTCTCCATCGTCTATCGCCACCGACACCACCACCCCCACCAGCAGTGGTACCGCCATTTTGATCATATTCACCATCAGCACCGCCAGTTTTCGTTTGGTCTGGCTTCTTCATGCCCTTTTTGTATCGACTTGGAGCTGTAGAGACGACGTTTTCTATCTCTGCTACAACGAGTTTCAAAGCAGAGGCGTCTTCAGTGTTGGAAATAGTCCAGAGAGGGGGTAAGTCTGCTGCTGTTTCTTCTCCTTCTGCTATAGCACCATCTTCACCACACGCTCTTTTGGAAGCAGGTTTGAATTCGTTAGCAACATGATCACCATCAGCTTTACGTTTCTCACCGACTGCAGTTGCTGCATCGCCGCCAGTTGCAATGTGATTTCTCTCTTGATCCTCCCTTGCTGCCCCTCTCAACACTCGTCTAGAATGCACTCCTCCAGCCAATTCCAATATCTTCATCATCATAGGTCCAATCTTTTCATTCGCTTTCAGCACTTGAATACGATATTTGCAGGAAATAGGCATTACACCCCGGGGTCGCCCTTTAACAAATTTCCATCTCAAGATCTTATCTGGACCGTGAGCAGCTAACCAAGTAGCCCAAGCATGAAGCAATTCTCTATCTTCCTCTGCAAACCATTTCTTCTTACGTTGCTTGACAGGTCGATTGTAATTTGCATCTCCTTCGAGGCCACCACCACCGCTAAGATCAAGATTGTCAATTTCAAACCCTTCTTGATTCTCTATATCTGTATCGTCATCAGATGCACCCCCACGACGACGTTTCCGTCTATTTGCATACCCTTCCCGGTATTTCTTTCGTAACGCAGCAGTGGAACCGCTACCACCGCCGCGGCCACCGAGAGCACCCAAGCGACGGGAACTCACGATGACACCCCGCATTCTATTATATTGCACTTTGGTGACAGCCCTGGCTACAGTTTCAAAGGGGACATTGGATTCTTTCGCCAAAGCTACAGCACCTTCCCAGGTGAGAAACTCGTTAGGACCGGGTACCTTGGCATCAGCAGCAGCCGCAGTCGCCTTCGCCTCCCCGGCCGACACCGCTTCAATACCACCTGCAGGAGCCCCGGCAGCACCCTCAGTTCCAAATGCACCACCAGTTGCTTGATTAGCTGCTTGAGCACTTGATGACATGTATCCAGGTTGTGGCAATACCATAGTACTAATTCTTTCTACCAGATCATCTAATTTTTCAGCCAGTACAGACTTTTGCAATACCCAGGAGCGGTCATTGATCGCCTCGGTTGCTTTTGAGAAAGGGAAACACTCGGTTAATAATGAATTTTGACCGATACGACCGCGAAGGCCTCCAGCCATGGGTGAACACATGACCATATACTCCATACTAAGCCAATACGCATTACGACCAGCGAGGGTAGTGGCATCGAACGTGTGGAGCTTTGTCTCAACAGTGAAGCTAGGAACAGCGGCAGTCGCAGGTGGTGCTGCTGCCGGGGAGGCAGCTGCAGCTGCAGATGTTCCGGCACCATCCCCACCAACCTCAGCGACAGTAGTGTGTATTTGGATTGGTTCTTCATATTGAATCCTTCTTCTAAACAAATAAGAAGCAGATCCAGCACTTGCCAAATTTTTACCGCCCTCACCAAAGGGCACGATGGCACAAATCAAGCCCATTCTAGTCAGTATATCCAGTAGTCTGGTGAGGTTACTCTTTGCGGTAGTTAAAGCATCAATGCCACCAGCGAGAGCAACCAAATCACGACGACGGAGTTCACCTGAAAAAGAAAAAAAAATGAAGGGGTGAAAAAAAAAAAAAAAAGGCGAGTCCACAAATAAAAATTAAATTTATTTCCAGTTGTATATATATCCAGTTTCAACCCCCTAAAACGTCAAAATGTATCTTTTAAATAATACGTAAAGCACCCTTGAATAGCCTCACCCCGAATAATGTACTTACCCATCCTTTTATTTGCTACTTTAAATTCTTGGACGAGCCCAACGTCTGTTGACCTCGAACCCAAGCACATGATAAAATCTTCTACGGTCAACGCTTTCCAAAACTCGTCTGTCGTCACAACAATAGCCTGTTGTTCAGATGTTCCTGTATACACGCCCATATCCAACGGTCTACCGCCAAGTAGACTGACAGGCGCATGGCCGACTAGAAAGACCTTCCCTTCAGCAGCGGCAGCAGAAAGACTAGGGTGTATGAAAGGAGAAGGCGCGCCGTTTCTGGCATCTAGGAGTTTCCATGCAAGTTCATGGATTCTCCATACCCGTTGCATACGTGCACCTATCAAACCGTGATCTAATGGGCCAGGAACATTTGGTTTGTTGTTATCTATGGCTCCATAAGCGGCAGCTGCTGTCGTAGTGGCAGCAGCACCCACACCTCCATCGATATCTCCATCTCCTTTGACAGCCCCTTTAGCACTTCCATGCCTACGCGTCCCCTTAGTAGTCTTCTCCTTCTTTTTTGCTTCCCTTTCTTCCCTCTCTTTAGTCCTTTTCGCATTCGCTACAATGGGCAACGTCTCCAAGGCGGCGTCTTCATGTTTGCTACCAATCACGGCAGAGCTTGATTGTCTAATCCTCGCGAGCATGTGTCTATGCGCAGCAAACACGAGATCCACAAAATCAGAATCTGCTTGCGTATCCGGTTTGGCCAGTACATCATGTGTACGAGCAGTAAGCGAGCCGTGGACTCCAGGGAACGTAACACGTAGCAAAACGAGCTCGTTTGCTTCGAGGGCGACATCGATCAGGCGCTGAATCACTTTTCTATCTGGTCGTACTGCCTTGAGATTATTCCGTACTGCTCTTTCAGTTGACTGTAAATACGATCCAATTTCTGAACAGAGTAATAGACCTTCTCGGTTGACCCGATCCACAATCCATCGGCGGCGGAGTTGTGCCATCTCAGTGAGTGGTTGCTTTTTGCGCTTTGTGGGAGCATATGCTTCTAATTCTCTAACTTTCTTTTCTGCATCATCCCCGTTGTCGTCTTCATCTTCGGTTTCTTCGTCTTCTTGTTCATCTTCATCTTCTTCTAGAGCTGCTTCAGAAACTGGAACAGCAGCAGCAGCAGCAGCAGAGGTCAAGGGAGCGGGAGTAATTTTATCATTACCAACAGCAGCTAACAAGTGAGCTACAAGATCTACCTCCTCTTCCGCACCTTCTCCAGCAGCAGGAGAAGCATATTTAGCTAATGGATTCGTTCCATCGTCATTTAAACCAGCGTTTATGGCCTCCCTTACAGCATTCAAATACCCACCAGGCGGCGGTTCGAGAGCCCCAATGCCGCCACCATCCGCAGAAACCCCTAGTAATGCTGAATCTAATATAGCCAAGAACTCAGGACTTGCATTGTATCGTAATAATCTTACTTTACCCTGGTTTATATGCTGTTCCACGACACTTCCTTCGCCATACCTCATTTTTAATTCTTTAAAACGGGGTTCATTTCGCTTTATATTGAACTTTAACTGACCATCTACTTGTTGCGTGGTTATCCCATCAGGTCCTGCTGCAGCCAGCATAGTCAGGATTTGTCTATCCAAAGTTAATTCTGCCACCTGTTCTCCAAACACATTTAATTTGCCTGTCAGCGGGTTTAATAAAGCAGCCAACAGCCACTCCTCATCTATTTCCCCAGTATACGCTTTCAATAACTTCACTATAAACACAACAGACCCTTGATTGTGGCTTTCTCTGGCTTTATACCGTTCAATACACCGCATTTTTCCTAGAATATTACGTAATCGTCTCCACCGGCGATGCCCTCTTTTGCCGACATAGCCCAATTCTTTCTTTAAATCAGTTTCGTTACTGGAATGATCAGGCAGAGAAGCTAGAAAGGTGGTAACTTTACGAAGGTGGACATCGTCATCCAACACCATATGAAGGTCACCACCTGCCCCATTCATACGCGCTTTACTACTGTTCATAGCAGCACCACCTCCACCTCCATTCGTAGGGTCAATAGTACCGTATGTGTCTAGACACTGTACGGAAGAAAGTGCACGCGAACCATAGATACCACCAACAGCACCTTGAACTCCACCAAGATCATCAAACCCGATGTTATCGTCGTCGTCGTCGTCACCTGAACTCCCATCACCACCACCACCGCCACCATTGTCGCCATCACCGTCAGTGTCATCACCAACGCCTCTATTATTATAAATCCTTCTACTTCCAAAATCGTGGTCGTTACCCATATCTTGCATAATAGTACTTGATTTGCCATCGTGGAAACGGGCTTGAGGGTCAGTCATCTCTTCCGGTGCGAATTTTGTAAGTACAATCAAGTTTGTCGATGTGACATGGCCACCGCCTTTTTGTAATACAGTAGGGCATTTTGTAACTAGACCACGTTCTTCTAGATTTTTAATAACGTAGGAGTAATTGCGGTTTTCTATACCTAGAGCAGTGGTCAAAACGCTTTGTAATGCACCACGACTTTTTGCTTCTCCTAAGATTCGCAGAGTTTGGCGCTGAGGGAGAGATAATTGGAAGCGGTTTAATCGAGCTGCATAGACTCCGAGGCATGCATCTTGCATTGCTGCTGATGCTACAAGGTGAATATTTGCAGCTTCTGCAGCGATATAATTCTCAGTTTCAGGGGAATCCCAGGGAATAAGTTGAGGTTCAGCTCCTAGAGGGACAGCGCCCGCAGTGGCGATAATGTCGTCTTTTCTCTCGGTGAGCATTTGCCAGATAGCTCTGCGCATGGTTGGGGGGAGTGTGGCAGCACCTAGTGCGGCAGCTGGATCGGCGAGACGATTCCATAAGTCTGACAAGGATAAACCTGCAGGGGAAAGTTTTGAATTGGTATTGAATATCGATCGGGAAAGTTATCATTCATTAAGCTTGATCAGGTGGCTTTTAAGAGTTGATCTGCTCTTTTACTGCGCTCCAATAATTTATAGTTGAAACATGTCAAGCCCATCGTACCTGTGGGACTGGCAAGCGATACTGCCTCGAGGGCAGCATTGAAAATTGTCTCCATTTGCTTTATGGAGGCTTTACCCTTGCTTTAGTTCCTGCATCGAGGCTAATTGCAGCAAGCACAAATTTTAGGATGCACTAATTTTATGAGAAGGGATGTCCAAGGAGATGCAAAATTGAAATCTCAATATTTTTCAATTTTTTCGCCGAAGCCCAGCACACTACATATATTTGCCACCATCCCAACACTGCATGTATTTTTATTTTCCAATTTACATATATTAAAGAACCGTATACTCAGAGTCCAGTCCTTACATTCTCAATTAGCATATAAATTACAAGCGAACTATCTAAATTTATTAATTGTCAAGGTCTCTTGAATAGTTGCTTAATATAAATTTAAATGATCAGCCCGCTGTTACTACGGACCCAGTGCATGCGAGCAACATGCATGAGCTGCAGCAAGCTAGGTGCATTCCAAACTTTAAGGCTTTTCCAATCTTCGGCCGCCGCCCTTCGCATCCACCGCCGTCTTCCTCCACCTTCTCCTACCTCGGTCACAGTCCGCGCCATCTCCAAAGAAGACGCTAGCGCTGCCGCAGCAATTCTACCCAGTTTTGAAGAACTTGGTCTTTCTGCAGAATGCCTTGCTGCTATTCAAGAAAAAGGATTATCACAACCAACAGAGATTCAAGCCGTCGCCGTTCCTTCTCTTTTGCGTGACCGCAAGAGCGATTTTATCCTTGCATCTCACACTGGATCTGGTAAAACATTGGCTTATTTACTACCTATAGTACACATGCTCAAAGAACATGAAACCGTTTTTGGAATTCCTTCAAAACCAAGACGTCCCCGTGCCTTGGTGCTTGGACCCACTCGCGAGCTTGCTGAGCAAATTCACGCTGTAGCCAAATCTCTGGCCCACGCTGCAAAGTTTAGAGCTGTTTGCGCTACAGGAGCGGGTGATTTTCCAGCTCAAAAGGCTGCTTTAGACCGTCCTTTAGATTTATTGGTGGCCACCCCCGCTCGGGTAGCACAGCACGCAGATAAGGGTAGCTTATATTATGGTGATGTGGATGTTGTGGTGTTGGATGAAGCTGATACAATGCTTGATCGTGGTTTTGGTCCTGAAGTTGAATCCATCCTTAAAGCAGTGCGAAGTAAGCCTACGCCAGCTCGGTGTATCCTAGTGAGTGCAACCATGACAAAACAAGTTCGAAAGCTTGTAGTTGAAAATTTCCCCGCTATTAGGACTGTTGAGACTTCTTCGCTTCATAAAGGTGTTGTTGGAGCTCGTCATGTCTTTCTTCCAGTACCTTCCGGGGTCGATAAACTCGATTTAGCAGTACAAGTAGTCAACGGGGAAGTACAACGTGGCAAACGAGTCTTACTCTTTGCCAATACTTTAGACAGTTGTCGTGCTGCAGAGCATCACTTACGTGAATCTGGTATACCTACTGTATGTTACCATGGAGACGTTCCTTTAGCAGAAAGAAAGGACGCCATTAAGCAATTTGCAGATCCCGAGGTAAACCCACCACCTGTGCTTGTCGCCACAGATTTAGCAGCACGTGGGTTAGATATCCCTGGCAGCGTTGACCATGTGGTCAATTTTGACTTTCCATTGAATTCTATTGATTATCTGCATAGAACAGGGAGAACAGCACGTGCCGGTGCCACCGGGAAGATCACGTCACTGGTAACTAGAAACGACAAGGTACTTGCTGAACGAGTAGAAGACGCCTTGGCCAAAGGGTTGTCCCTGGATGGAATGAGTTCAGATAGAGCTGTGCTGCCGCCGCATATGAGACCAAAGCCAGAGACGTTGGCGCGGAGAGCGGCAGACAGAAAGGCAGAAAAACATCAAAGAAGTAGTTACGGTAGAGGTAGTGGAAAAGGAAGAGGTGGCGGCAGAGGTGGGAGAGGAGGAGGTAGGGGGAGAGGAAGTACTAGCAGCAGCAGTGGTGGTGGTGGATTCTCATCTGAAGGTAGAGGAGAAGGTATTTACAGTGGTAGTGGAGGTAGAGGGGGGTCATATAGTGGAGGGAGAGGTGGCGGCAGGGGCGGAGGTCGTGGTGGGCGTGGCGGTGGCGGTGGCAGGGGCGGTGGCGGGAAGAGCTTTTCAAAGTTTAAGTAGTGGATCTCGCACTACGTATTCCACTTCTGTTCTTTTTTAGTAGCTACTGTTCTTAGTAAAATCTGTATTATTAAAATAGTTTGATAAAACAAAGGCAAAAAAGATCTTAACACAAAAGCGGTATTATTATTTAAGAAAAAAATCTATCATATTGATAATTAAACTTTGAAAGAAAGGGAGAAAGGGAAAAACAGAGGTACTCGCTAATGTAGCGCACGTAACAAAATAAAAAAACCAGATAGAATCAAATAGAGCGTTCATTTATGAACCAAAAAAATACAATTAATTTGTAAATGACGAGCAAAATATCTAAAGAAGAGAGGTACTATCTAGATAGAATGTCTTTGCCTGGAAAACCTTTTATATGTACTACTACCCTTGGTCTTCTTAGCCTGCAACCTCAAGCCACCGTTTACCCTGCATTTTGGATCTCTAGTCAACACAAACTCATCAGCTACCTCTTCAACTCCATCTTGGTTACGGTGCCATTGGTACACCGCAGTCGTACTATTCACAAAATCAATGACAGCATGCCCGTATGAGGGATCCCTCATAGCCGACCATTCTGGTTGGGGCTTATAATAATCGAAATCGAGACCTTCCCGGTTACCGCCATCACCTATATTGATATAATGAGGTCCGCAAGGGTCGTTCTCGTTATTAAAGACACCTTGAGATCTTTCATATGCGTGGACATGACCAGCCACAACCGCATCGACTCCATGCTCATAGAGTACAGACTCCATGGATATTCTCATCTCTTCACCATCCCCATAATGATTATGGTTTGAATTATACCACGGTGCGTGCATGGAAGCAATAACCCATGGAGTTGCAATACGGTCAACACTTTCCAAATCTTTACGTAACCAGGCGTATTGATCGCTCGATTCATCAAAGGGCGCATAACTCCCCAACATAATGACGTGAATACCAGCTATTTCGTACGAATAGTACAAATTTGAACTGGACCCAGAGCGTTTGTGAGGTAAGCGGAACCTTTTAGAATATGATAAAAAGTCCGGAGCTACGTTGCTAGGCTCTATTTCATGGTTTCCCTGCGTATACATCCACACCATTGATGAGGTATATGGCTCAACGAGCCTTCCCCATGTATCCCAACGTGGTTGATACCCATCTGCGTACGATAAATCTCCGACAAATAAAACACTGTCGACTTTTTTCTCTTCCGACACACCCACTAAATGCTCCAACGTCGATGAAGAATGCTCCGTTTGGCCTAAATCACCTACAAGACCGAGTCTATATGGTAGAGAACGATCCCCATTACCTCTAGGTGGAGTAGTAAACGTCTTTTCTTCTGACCAAGTGTCTCTACTAGGATCACCGACTCGGTAATAAATGGCAGTTGCAGCTGGGAGAGGTCCTTCTTTCTCGCCAATAACGACGTGGTGAAGGGCACCAGAGAGGTACGCAGTCGTGGAATAGCAATCGAAATTATTATACGTGTCAATACTATCACTGTCATCACCATTATCGCTATACACCAGGTGGGTGTAGTTGCCCGGAGCGGTGCCCCATTGAACGGCGCTTTCTAACTTCATTTGATCTAACACGTGGCAATTTCCTGCTGGATCTGGGTCCCTTTCAGAATCTTCACGACGGTGGCGATGGTGGCGACGGTGGCGATGTCTTCTATGATGGTGGTGTCTAGACAGATCGCCATTAGCTAAAGAGGCAAAAGATGTGCTGCGCGGCCAATTTTTTAATTGCAATTTTCGAGAAGACGACAAAACAGCTATTGTTTCTTCTTGTTCTTCTATTTCTAGGTTTGCCAAGTAGGATTTTCTCGCATATTCGTATGCATCTTCGTCTTCTTGTGGCCAAGTAACCCAGCTAATGGTCATTGCACCAGGACCAGCAAAGGAGATGTGCACCTGTAGGAGGAGAAGAAGGGGGTGAGAGCGGTGAATAAATTGGTTGGGAGTCGGTCGATAGAGTTATTTAACTTTTTAAGCTTCTATGCAAGAGGGCTCGTGAGGGCTCGTAACACATTTTAAACGATATATTATCCATAGAATTTCTACAGTAAGCAGCTCCATCTTCCTTCGCCCCCTATGCAACAGAGGTGACCACAGATTTCAAAAAAAAAACTAATTACCTGTTCAGGAGCATGTGCTCCGGCATCATCATTACGACGCAAGCGAGTATCATCTAGAGGAAGTTGTGGAGTTGCTTCTCTTCGTTTAAAGATCGTGGTGACATCCGCTTGCGTAACCGGGAGGAGACAAATTAACATTCCAACATGAAGCAGAGCGATTACAGAATTACTGCCCCGACACATTATTGGACCAGCCAGCTCCGCAGCAACACACTCTAGACTTACTCACAAGTATATTTACAAATTTAAAATTTAGGAATGCCGCAACGCAAATGAGGTCTAAAAACTGAGAGGCACGTCTTCGAATCGAAAAAAGATTCTTCAATTTGAAAAATGATTCTTACAGCTGGGCCAGCTTTTACATAGTACTAGTCACTTGTCTAATTCGTCATTTACTATAAAGGACTGTACATATATTATGGCTCTAGCTATTTACCAAACCGTTGCCGTGTCCCTAAATATCTCCTCAGCACTGCATCCATTTTTCCGCTGGTCACTGCCGCCAATGCCCCGACCTCAAACAACTCTGCAGTGCGTACAGCCCAAGGTGGAAAGCCAGCTAAAGTAAACGCAGAACCAAAGACAACTACTATATCAGGTTCGATACCTGCCAAAGGGCCTGAAGCAGCTGCTAGACGGGTCTTAATATCGTCAGGAGCTGCTATCGCCTCCACTAGTCTAGAGCCTTCTTGGAGTTTCCTTTCTTTATTTAGTCGAGGATCTGCTGCTCCTGCTGCTGCTTGGGTTGACGTTGATGTTCCCTTTGCTGCTGCCTTGAGCAATGGTTCTTCTGCATCTGCTGCTGATAAGAGAGCCACTCCCATCGCTCCTGTATTCTCATTATTCTCTTCACTAATGCCACCGCCACCACAGCAAGAGCTCTCTCTTTCCCATCCCGACCATATTTGTATTTTTTTGCTAGAATCAACCCATTTTAAGGATTCTATAAGCTCTTCTTTACGCAGCTGTATTTCTCCAGCAGGATCGTAGAGCAATACCTGATGAAACCCTTTCAATTGAGCCCTACAAATAAAGAAATCAAAAGAAAAAATAGTTTAGAGAGGTGGCGGTAGAATATTTTCTTTCTTTCTTTCTCAGTTTTTTTCAAATACTAGCAAACTCTGCCCTCAAATTACCAAAATATGTGCTTAGAGGTCTACATACCATGCTAATAATCGACAGAGAGCCTGATCATCTTGCTGTCCGAAACTAGACTGCACCACCACAGCTCCTAATATCGTCGGCGGCCGGGGCACCGTTCCTCTTTGTCTACGCGCTCTACCCGCTCTAAAACTAGATGCACATCGACTTAGTACCGCCTGTATTCCTGGTGATGAAGTTATGCATGCGTGCCAGGTCTCCTGAAGTGTGCCTTTAAAGCGAAGCCAGCATTCTCTAAGATACACCGCTAGTGATAAAAATACATATGCAACACGCTTGGCAGCGTTGGATGCTCTTTGGGGCATTTATATTGGATTATAAAATTTTAAAATAGACGATTGATATTTAAAAATGCGCCGAAAATGCCGAGGTAGAGAGAATTTCAATGCTTTTACAAATTTTTATTTTTGTCTTTCTTAGCAAATTTTTGTTTGACCCCTGTCAGTGATTGAAAGAAGTAGGTTTTACAAATTGTACCATCCTATGGAAATCTTCATTAGTATATCTACATGTTGAGCAGATAGCGGGCTGCTTTGGCCTGTCATTCGGCTGTTAGATCACTCATCGATACACAATAAAAGTCAATGTCCCAATATACTTTGACTGTTTCTAAAATCTGCTGCTTCCTCTTTCGAAAATGCCGCAATCTTTATTAGCAAGCACGGCATTTGTTTATACCGGCCCTGGCGCTGGATCTCGTTCCGTCCTCTCAGCAGTCGAATCTCTCCGCCGTGCTCTAAAACCCAGCTTAATCGTAGACACCCTCACCACTGACCAGCTACTGCAAGGAGAATGGATTAAGGGGTGCCGCATGCTGGTAATGCCAGGGGGCGCAGATTTACCATATTGCCGCCATTTAAACGGTGCTGGAAATCAATTCATTTCAGATTTTGTTAAAATCCAAGGCGGTGCGTATCTTGGGCTCTGTGCCGGTGCCTATTATGGATGTTCTCGAGTTGAGTTTGAAGTTGGAAGTGAGATTGAAGTTGTAGGGGATAGAGAACTAGGGTTTTATCCGGGTATTGCAAGGGGGAGCATTTATCCAGGTTTTGATTATCAATCAGAAAAGGGCGCAAGAGCCGCTCCAATAAGATTTAAGAAAAGCAGCTCATCTCATTCTTCTTCTTCTTCCTCTAATAGTACTAGTAATGGTATTAATGGTATTTCTAATTGTGAAAATAGAGGTGTTGCATGGATGGAGTGTAAAGATTACTTGAATGGAGGGCCAGGATTTTTAGAGCCTCCTAAACATCCTTACTTGGAGCCTCCTAGGAGCCTCGGAGACGGTGGCAGTCATGGCGCTGCTGTCATTGATTACTTATCACTAACAAGCTGTCTACCACAAAATATTGAAATATTAGCTACATTTTCTGACCATAACAATGCAGCAGCTGCTGTTGCATGCCAGGTGGGTCTTGGTTGTGCTGTGCTCTGCGCAACGCACCCTGAGCTGACGCCAGAGTGGCTTTCTCTTCCTGCTGGCGCTGGTCGAAGTGATGCTGTCCTCTCGAGCGGAGACCTAGATCTAGATGATTCAACATATAAAATTACGAGGGGTGATACTGTCACTAGTACTATTCGTAGTATAGGTGTTGCCAGTGAAGGGGAAGGGCATGTTGAATCGCTAAAAAGAGAATTACAAGAACATGAACGGGGGCGGTGGCATTTTTGGAGAACGTTGCTGATTGCTGCAGGGTTGGAAGATGTTCTCGTAGAATAGAATTACAGGCATTTATGAATTGAAGTATTATAATTTTACCTCTTCATCTTTATTTATATTCTAAAAAGTAGAAACATTATTTGTTTTTCTGATTAAACATGTTTTGAGCAAACGTTATTAATACCGAAAATTTAATTTTATGTAACCATCTTGTTCTATCGGATCTGGGCGTCCGCGGCATCAGCGACGATAGGCAACCTCGCATTAGTCCCAGCCAAGCAACTACCTACTCCATACGCAACACAAGCGAAAATAAAGATAAATATAGTATTATATCCGCTTATATATAGCTGTAAACCCGGGCCACCCATGGGTCGAAATTTGAAAACAGATTCAAGTAAGCCCGGGAGAATCAAAATGATATCCAATAAGACAGCTTGCATGGCGTTGAAGCGGACATAGCGACCGAAATTAGGGGAATTGATAATGCCTAGGTAGACGGCAAAGAAGGCAGCGAGACTGTGAAGAACAAGAAGAAGAGGAAGCTGAGGAACATATGTGTCGGGAAATTGGCAGTGAAAAAGATAGGTGTAGTTTCTCTTTTTACCTGGCGAAAGGGACTGAGAAGTAGATGTTGATGAGTGGCTCAAAGGGAGATAGCACCGCAGCAAAAGCAGGGAATTGAATAAACAAAAATTTGCCATAACGTAACCCATCGAAAAGAGGCAGTAGGTACGGCAAGGCGGCAACGACACGGTCCTTCACAGAGGAAGGACCGTCACCGCGCCAGCTGGCACATACAAGGGAATTTCGGCGAGAAGAAAAGGATAATGGTGATGATTGGGCGGATTTCAGGCCCATGAACTGGCTCTTCTGAGACAAGAAAGAGGTTCTGCTGCCGAGGGGGCGGGAAGAGATCACGCCGCTAGGAGAAGTTGCTGCAAGGCGTGTGGAAGGGGCCCTGGAGACGTATGCTGATGGTTTGATATGTGCCAATGAAGTCATCGTGGAGGCCATCATATATTTCTTGTGGTTATTCCGGTGAAGTGATGAAAATCCTTCAAAAACGTTGATCACTCTTCAACGTCAATTATCAACTCGGAGCTTTGCAGGGACTGCTTGAAATTGTTTCGTCAAATGTTCCTATGGTGAATAATACGAAAAGGATTGACTTGATTTGAAGAGTGGTTGCTCATTAGAGCCTTCGAAATTAGTCTGGCGCCCAAAGTTGTTAAAAACGCTGTTAAAAACGCTTCTAACCTCGGTCGGGAGCAGTGTTCTTATGAATCAAACCGCATCTCGCAGGGTACGTGGGTCTTCAGCAGCGAGAACTCGTTCTGAGTAGAAATTGTTTTTTGAAATTTCAATATTTGTAGTTGTGAACAACTTCCTATTTTGCGTGTTCAGCGCTGTGCATCGGCGTTTTGAAACCTAGGTTACCATCGTTATTTGATCAGAGAGGTTTCAGCAATGTTTCCTACATCTGGAAGGGACGCTAAACGCCAACGCATTGAGTAAGAGTAGATCGCTTTTGCAAGCTCATTATTTGCATTGTACAGCACTCTTAGCCCCGCAATGTTACTAACCTAGTCTTTATCTGTGATTTGTGCAGGGAGTTCCGCAAAGGATCGGTTATCAGGGTCGAAGTAAAGAATTTCATGACCTATGGCCATGCTGTGATCGAGCCTGGTCCTCACCTCAACCTTGTCTTGGGGCCTAATGGTAAGTCCTAAAGAATATAGTATTTACACTGTTTCCCGGTAACTTCGATTTCACTGCACATTTTATTCAGTACTCTACCCCGCCAATTTCTCTAACCCACCTGTCCCTAACAACCATTTTCCTCTTTAATTTACAGGTACTGGTAAATCCTCTCTCGTCTGTGCTCTCTGCGTCGGTCTCGGTGGCAGCACCCGTCTTCTCGGTCGTGCTGACCACGTCAGTTCCTTCGTCCGTCGTGGCACCAATGAAGGTGAAGTAACAATCACCCTTGCAAGCGACAATCCATCCCGACCTCATGTCATCCGTAGAAAAATCAAAGCCAGTGATAACTCCTCTTTATGGTGGCTCAATGGCAGAGAATCTCAGTTGAGAGATATCAGTGAGCTTGTCAAGGGTTTGAACGTTCAATTAGACAATTTGTGTCAATTTTTACCTCAAGACAAGGTCGTTGAGTTTGCCCGCATGAAGCCAGTTGAGCTTCTTGCTGCTACTGAAGAAGCTGTGGGTGATACTTCTTTAAAAGACATGCATTTGAAGCTAATTGATCTTAGGAAAGAGTTAGCACACTATCAAGCTTCAGAAGATCAAATTGCCGGAGAGTTGTCTCGGCTGCAAAGTGATAATGCCCGTGCAGAAAGAACAGTGCAACAAATCCGTGAAAAGGAGCGTTTGGAACAGGAAATTGAAGATTTGAAACTGAAAGTACCCTGGGCACAGTATGCCGAATTGAAAAAAGATTTCCAGGATGAAAAGAAAAAGTTCAAAGACACCGAGGCGTTGTTGCTTAGGATGAAGGAAAAGCAAGAAGAGGATGGTAATCCTTTAAAATTGAAGAAGAAATTGTCAGAAAAGGCTGTTGTAGCTGAGAAGAAAGCCAAAGAAGCAATGCGCAAGGCTGATTACAAGGCTGCGCCTCGCGGTGGCTCTACCCGTCAAACTGTGGTTGAGGATTTGCTATCTGAAATCGAGAACAAACAAATTGATATCGACAGTTTAGAAAGCCAATCCGATACTCGAAGGAAGAAAATTGAAGAAGCAATTAAGTTGATTGAAAAAGCTGAGCAAGATATTGCTGTTGCCGAGGCCGATGCCCAGGACACGCCTGCTTCCAAGAAGAAAGAAGAGCTTATCAAAGCTGCTATGCGAGATATCAGCACCCAGATACTTGCTATTGAGAATGATATAGACGTGTTCCGCGCAGAAGAACAAGAAGCAAAGAAAATTGAGCTCATGGCAAAAAAGCGTCTCAACCAACTCGGTGATATGCGTGCCAGACGTCTTCAAGCTCTGGAAGGCAGACATTCTGGCATTTCTAAAGCTTATGATTGGATTCAAAAGAACCGTGATAAGTTCCGTGGCCCTGTTTTGGGACCTGTGGCAATGGAAATTGAGTGCCCTGATTCCACACATGCTAGTATGCTTGAAATGCAGATTTCCAACGTTTGGATGTCGTACTTTGTCGTATTACATCAAGAAGATCAAGATCTCTTACGGCAAGAGGTGCCTGCAGCTACAAATTATCGTCCTAACGTCGCTGTCTTCTTTGGCGACGTCAATGCCCCATTGACTCATCAACTTGGTACCAGCTCACAATTCGCTCGGTATGGTATTGTAAACACCCTTGATGAAGTATTCCAAGCTCCATTGGTCATTAAAAAGGCGCTTGATGACAACTTTTACCTTTCAAAGGCCTTTGTGTGTAGTGCCACCGGAAATTGGGAGGAGTTCTTCAAAGCTCAGCCGCAAGCACGAGTTGTATACACACCCACCAACAGAGTTGATCAGCGTACCTCCCGGTATAATAAAAATTCAATTTCTACAATGGTGTCTGCGTTGAAACCTAGTCAGTTCCTGAGCAGTGGTGGCAATAACAATGCTGGGGCGGGAGGTGGTGCTGAGGAGCGTCGTCAGCTTGAAGAGCAAATCCAGAAAGCTCAACAGAATATTCAACACGCTATTAATGATCGTGTTCGCTTGGAACCTCGCTTAAAAGAGGTTAAAGACCAAAATAAAGCATATTCTCTTGAAAGAGCAGTATTAATCCGAGGCAAGACTGATGCTCTTGCTAGAAAGAAAGTAGCAGTCACCACAAAGGAGGTCAAAACCCGTGAATTAGCTCGTCTCGAGAATGCAGTGGATCCTTTGACAAAGAGACCTGCTATGAAAAATGAGCTTGCTACGTTAATTGATAAATTAGTAGCAGCCTCAGAAGACCTGGTCGGCAGCTACGTGAAGTGGACTGATGCAGCTCTCGCTCACTCTGCCCCTGAATTATCTGCTCGTGAGCTTTCAGATCAAGTCGAAAAGATGAACGCTGCTGCTCGCGATCGCAAAGCCAAGCTTAAAGATATGGAAGATCAAGTTGCGGCTTATAGACGTGCTGTCGACGGTTTGAAAGTTCAAATGGATAAGAAACACGCGGAAGCTAAAGAACTCACTGGTTTCCCTATTTCTCAAGAATTACAAGATAAATTCACAGCATTACCTCACGAATCTACTGCTCTTCAAACAGCTATCACTACTAAAACTGATCAAGCAGAAGGAGTGATGATCTCAGATCCAGGCGCTCTTGTACGATACCAAAAACGCTGTGCTGACATAGCTGAAAATGAACGTCAATTAGAAACTGCACGGAATAATAGAGAATTTAATGCAGTACAAATTGCGGAGCTGAAAGAAAAATGGGTTGGTGAACTGAGGCGCATCACCACAACGATTAATCAAAATTTCTCTGCTGCTTTCCCTACTGTGGGCTGTGCTGGCGAGGTGATGTTACGAGAAGTAGAAGGCGATGATTTTGCTAAATATGCGATTGAAATTCGAGTTAAATTCAGAGAAAATGAAGAGTTAGCTACTTTAGATGCAAATCGACAGTCTGGTGGGGAACGTTCCGTCTCTACAATTTTATACTTGGTGGCATTACAGGAAGTTGCTGCCTCCCCTTTCCGTGTAGTTGATGAGATTAATCAAGGTATGGACCCTGTCAATGAAAGAAAGGTCTGGAAGCTGTTGGGGGATGCTGCTACTGCCCCAGATACCCCTCAATGCTTCCTATTGACCCCAAAGTTATTGCCAGACTTGCCGTTCAGTAGTAAAGTAACCGTGCTTCAAATTTTCAATGGAACGTTGATTAAGGATGTGGCACAAGGGTTCACCCAAGATAAGATTTTAGGGAATCGTGCTAGGGCTTTAACAGCGAATGCTTAAAGAAGTGTAAGTAAGCAGCGGTCCTTTTTTTTGTTTATAATTTTTAACCGTACTGTCGTCGATGTTCCGTCCATTTTGCTTTTTTATTTTATCAAGTTTATTGTAGTGTAAAATTAATATTTACTCACAAATTTAAGCTACTTGGCTTTTTGACAAGTTTCCATTCAATGTCGATACCGGAGATATTACTCCTAAATAAACTCTCTCCTTTTTGTTGTAAAACTTTCTAATTCCCTTCGGCACACCCAGGGCACTTCCAATGTGGCTGTCTATCAGCCTTGGCTTGATTCATATTAACACATTTCCCGTAAAACCACCTATCACACATATCACATGCAATCCAAAACTCGCCATTACGGTACTTTCTGCCACAAATAGGGCAATCGTCAGATCCACCACCACCACCACTGCCCTCATCATCTTCATCGTCATCAGCACGCTGGCGTTTATTATTGTTGTTGTTGTTGTTGTTATTGCCTATATCTCCTCGTTTCGGTACTTGTGCAGCATCTACGCCTACTGGTTTTGTAGACGCACGGCCACTGACAATTTCAAAACATGTTGGTAAGGAATTAATGTCATTGAATAATTGACGACGGCCTTCTTGATCAAGACGGGCGCCGTTGTAAAAAGCAACTGCCATGAGCCAGCTATCGGAATGAACGGCAACTAAAGACAGCCAGTCAGACCTTTTCATTCCATCTCGTGCAAAGTTGACGCCTAGGGCAGGCTCTGGAAGCTCTGGAGGGACCTCTTCACATGGCAAGGCGACTTCCCAAGTGCCATCGCTCTGGCCGTACAGACAAAGGTTATCCCTTTCAGGGGAGGATTGGATGTAAAATGACTCTACCTGCAGTTTCAACAAAGGTAGATAAAGGTTGTGGGTCAAGAGGGATGCTGAGAAAATAAAGCCAAGTCCGACGACGTTGCCCATCTAAGGATTATATATATCTTCAATTGGCGAATTGAAAGCGGTCTCGCGATGAAGTGCGGACGCCGAGAATATTTCTAATTATTGCTAGATTCGTAGATGCGATGATTGCTCAAAGGTGGGCCGCTGGCTACTCATTTGCGGAAGATTTTTGAAATGAAAAACTTACATCAGTGGTGAGGGCTCTAAGAACCCCTCTTCGTCTGCCACAGTAGTCTACAAAAACATCTTCAGCCGTGCGCAACGCCATGTGTTTGATTGAAAAACAAACTCAATCTTTCTCTTTATAACTTAACTAGTTTATTTCAACGAGCTCGAGCAAAATGCCGACCACTGCTAAATATCAAGCAATCAGCAGCCGAGTCTGGTCAGTGATTTATACTCATTTTTAGTAATACGTATGCAATTTTGCGTAGTGGTGCATTAAAGCAGTGCGATTAGTCCCCTTTGCATTTCTCTAGGCGCCGAGGAAACTGTGCTGCTTAAGTAGAGGAAGAAATACACGAGTGCAAGTAAAAATTGAGAGCGAGAAAACACAGCAGATCAAGAAACAAAACTTACCTAGAAATATTTGCTGAGCAACGCTGGCTATTCTTAATCTATAGTATACCCCTCCCTCTCCCCTCGTCGCCACCGCCCTTCCCGCCAACAAAAGAAAAAATCCAAGCGGTATCTCTAATCCAAAGTGTTTGAGACTTGTAAAAAAAATACAGCATCATAAACGTATCCTGGGAGTAAAAGACGCATTAAATCAAAAGCAAAGCACCCAGAATGAAATCGGGCCTTGAAGGGAAGACTCCCAAGACTGCTCCAGCCACGAGTTGAAAGTAGGCTTAGGTTAGGGCATCTGGCATCTTTTTAGAAGATATTCACTCACTCCATTTTATTCCTTGAATCTACTGAGTGCTTTCAGGTATGTGGGAGGGTGCTAGAGCAGGTTTTGGCATGTTCTGGGCTACCCAATACAGGATCCCTATTCATGCCCTCACTTTTCCACTACAGCATGGCTCTGGCAACCAATAACTGCAAGATACAACATAGCTTTTTTATCTGATTGCAGTTTGCTAACGCAAGTTTCTGTTTCTATTGCAGTTTTTCCTTGAAAAAAAAATGAAGTTTTCCACTTGTCTCGCCATCATCTTGGCTTTGGTCTGTTGCCAGGTTACCCAGGCCTCCTCTCGTCGTCGTTTGCCTGAGCATGCCAAGGGAACCAACTCTACAAGCCGTGCTATTGCAGTCTGGCCTTATTACGGTAACTCCATTTCTAATCAACAGCCAGAAAGACCTTTCTTTTTCCACTGGATTTTGATCCCAAACAGCGGAGCGCTAACCAGTTTCAAGTACCACAAATCTTCAAAGCAGGTAAATATTGTGGTGAAGGACGTTCAGGACCAGGTAATCCCATCGATTCAATGGATTGGTGCTGTTATTACCACGACAAGTGCTATTCTGAAAAAAAATGTGACAAAAAGAACTGCGCCTGCACCGACAACATCATCGAGTAAGTTTTTTCAAAATTGTCAAACCATTGTCTTTTTTTTTTAGCTAAATGCGCCTGTCTCGCAACACATCTCCAAAATGTAGACTATGTTTCATTATGATACCATATGCTTGCAGGTGCGCTGACAACGTCCGCAACACCCAATGTGGCTGGTTTAACTGGACGGCAAAGTGCCGATTTGCTCGTAGTACTAGAGCTTGGTTTGTTATCCAGGCTACATGCGCTAGGTGTGCTGGATGGAAGAAATAAATGAAAATCTCGAGTCTTAGTTGTTATTCCCTGCAATTAACAGTTTATAATAGCTATCAAAAGTTTGCCCTTGTCCACCCCCATCCCGTTCTATTTAATACAGAAACTATGCAAAATCTTGGTTTCTTGACTGATTTAATTTTTTTGCTGTTACAACATATGTAAAAATCTATTCTTTACGTGTTATATCTCAATCTAATGCATGCCCACTACATTATGCTGCTATTTTAACGACGAGCAACAGGCTTTTGCAAAAGATCAGAGTACTCTTGCAAAGGTCCGCGGGTGAAGACAGTCTCTCTCCAAAGATCAGGAGTCAAGAATCCATAAGTAGAAGCAAGAGCGAAGAAAGTAGCCTTCACAAAGTTACCCAAAGTCTTGGTAGAACCACGAGAGCAGGTGTAGCAATCCTCAATTCCAGCCATTTGCAAAACCTTTTTGGGAGTACGAGCGGCAACAATACCAGCTCCCCTAGGGGCAGGGATAAGGCGGACGGTGACGGAACCGCAGTTTCCTGTGACCTTGGTAGGCACAGTGTGAACCTTTCCGAGCTTGTTACCCCAGTAGCCGCGACGCACAGGGACACAGCCCATCTTTGCAAGAATAATAGCACCGCGAATAGCAGTGGCAACCTCCTTGGCGCACTTGACGCCCAAACCTACGTGACCGTTGTGGTCCCCAACAATAACGAATGCCTTGAAACGAGTACGCTGTCCGGCACGAGTCTGCTTTTGCACAGGCATGATTTTCATCACTTCATCCTTGAGAGCAGTGCCAAGGAAGTAATCGACAATTTGGTACTCTTTGATGGGGAGAGAGAACAAGTAAATCTGTTCCATGCTCTTGATTTTGCCCTGCTGGACGAGACGGCCGAGCTTAGTGCAGGGCACCCACTTCTCTTCTCCATCATCCTTGCGACCACGGCCGCGACCACGGCCACGGTCGCCGCGATCACCACGGCCACGATCGCCACGACCGCGTTCACCACGGCCAAATCCACGGCCAAAACCGCCACGCTCTGTAGGTGCGTCAGCCATATTATCTGCAAATAATAAATGATTGAAAAATGATGCACGTCAGTAGGTGTTCCAAGTGAACTCTAGCCTCCAAGAGGCGGCCATGCGTTAATTTTACACCCCAATAAGCCCTTGTTCCAAATGCGCAAGTTCAAGCTGTGCCTAAATCAAGGCTCAAGCCAAATAAACTTGGCATTTTATGAATAAGTGGACCGATGCCTTGCGGCGGCCACTGCCCAGACCCCAGGCTCACCTCAGCGACCGACTAGATAGCTGAAACAACAAAAGAAGAGGGTAATCACGTCTACCACTCCTGCAATAATTTCACGAAATTAGCTGCCGTTCAAGGTCGCCTGGGACAAATGAGAATTTAAACAGTAAAAGCCATGCAGCTTTTGAAGTCAAGAAGGCATACATACCGCCTCTCTTGTCCACAATTTTGCGTGGATCGTCTTTAGTAATCCATTAGAATAGGAATAAAAGCGATAATCGTTATAACATTAGAAGAAGCACAATTGTGGCTTTGATTACTTGAAAATGGCTTTTGCACCCAAACGCCAATAGTCGAGTTTTAAAACTTTTATTCTGTGCATTGTGGTTTATAGAGACGGAAAAATCACCGAGACTTCCCTTTGAGCTTTTAGCGGCTTTTGTATTAGTATAGATTACTTCTCATGGCGCTCCGCTCGCAACTCCTGTTGGCGGCAGCACGGCAAGCTGCTCGTACTAGCTTCAGCGGAATGCAAGGTGGTAGTGATCTATGCGCTATAGTAGCACCTCTGTCGAGCTTCAGGTACTTTAGCTCTACCACAAATACCGAATCTAGTTGTTCTCTCAGTCAATTGTTGCTTCCGCCCTCGGACAATCGGAGAAGAAAAGAAGACCCTAGCCCAGAGCAGCAACATAAAAGGACCTTTGCTTCCTTACCCAACCCTGCTGTACCGAGTGCATCAATAACGGCTGTAGATCCATTTTCTCTAGTGCGTTCTGAAATAGAAAGTGTCTCAGAAAGACTCCGGCGCTGCATCGTAACTGAGATACCCACATTAGAACAAGCTGCAGAATATTTTTTTAGAGCAGGCCATGAAGGCAAAAGACTCCGATCTACTGTCATTCTACTTATGGCAACATCATTAGCATCAGTACCTACTAATCCATTATTTTTGACGGTGGATGACTCTCCTGCAGACGCTCACCCGCCAGAACAGCGGAGACGTCAACAACGGATAGCCGAAATTACTGAATTAATCCACGTGGCATCGTTGTTACACGATGATGTCATCGATAATGCAGATAAAAGGCGTGGTTTGAAGGCATTAAATTCATTATTTGGTAATAAAGTCGCCATTTTAGCGGGTGATTTTTTGTTGGCGAGAGCTTCGGTGAGTTTGGCAGCACTACGAAATAGTGAAGTAATTGCCTTGATGTCGCAAGTATTAGAACATCTCGTTGCTGGGGAGATTCTCCAAATGACTGCCGGGCCAGATGATGCTGGGTCTATGGATCATTATATGAGAAAAACGTACTTTAAAACAGCTTCGTTAGTTGCAAATTCATGCAAAAGTGTGGCATTGTTGGCAGGGTGCTCACCTGACCAATCCACTGCAGCCTGGGATTACGGTAGACATTTAGGGCTTGCATTCCAGCTTATAGATGATGTATTAGACTATACAGGCACCACAGCAGAGCTAGGAAAGCCTGCAGGCAATGATCTTCGATCTGGATTAGCCACTGCTCCTGTGCTATTTGCCGCAGAACAACACCCAGAGTTGCATAATTTAATTAAAAGACGATTTAGACAAGACGGAGATGTAGAAACAGCTTTACGATTGGTTAAAGATAGTCAAGGAGTGGATAGAGCGAAACAACTGGCGGAGGAGCATGCTAGACAAGCAATAGCTGCATTAGAAAGATTACCAGAGGTTGCTGTAGAGTGTGCAGCAGCTGTAGAGAGCAGAAATGCATTAGTAGAGATTACACAAAAAGTAATTAATAGAAGGAAATAGAAGGCTACCTAAGTAAGGCTGTTACAATTCTTTGTAAAAATTCTTCTTCAGTTTTTTTCTTCTTCTCAGAATAAGTACCTTACTCTTCAATCAAATTTTAACAGCCATCTAAATAACACTGAATAAGATGCATATCAGTTTTAATTAGCAAAGAAAGAAAGGGAGAAGTGGTTTTGACGTCTTTCTATGCAGCAGTTTTTATTTGTGGCAGCGGCGGTTGTTGTTGTTGAACCATTGTCGCCACTTTCTTTACTTCTTTGGCAAATTGTGGAGAATCTAGAGGCATTCCAGGGTCGTAGAATGGATTTGAAGCAGCATCACAGTATAGGGTGTGTATTTTGGCGAGAACCTGCATAAAATAATAAAAGCAAAAAGAAAAGCATGTGGTTGGTTGCAAAGCAACAATTTTTCCAAAAAGAAAATAATCCTGTGTTATGTACCATTTTGACGTCTTCTTCTCGCACTACACCATCTGTTGTCGCTACCAAAAAACGCGTCTTTGTATTTGAGATGGCTCCATAGACTTTAAACCCGTTTGAAATAGACAAGAGTCCTAGAAAAAAGTCGGGTGGTGCATTCGGGCCCTGTCTACAGCCGTGAGCAACTGCAAATATTAATAGAGAAGGGAATAGAGTAAAAGAAGGGTCATTGTTATGAGTACTGTTCACAAATATGAGTGTGTTGACGATCAGGCGCGTGATAGATATGCGCCAAGAGTTGTATAGAAGCGAAATGAAATTCTTTTTTTCATCGGACGGACGGACCTCTTTCTTCTAAAACATCCAAAGAGCTGTGCATAAGAGCTTGCAGGCGTAAGCTTTCATCGTCAGGTACATTGAATATGGATATATATAATGGTGCGTTCTGCAGTGGGAAGAATGAGGAGGATGAGGTCAGCGTTTATTTCAAGTTCAGATCACAATCTGCAGTTTTCAGATGAAAAATATTGCAAAGAGCACGCACTGATGGTGATACCACTGCTATACTAGTAATCATCATTTTTCAAAGATTATATATATCTATAGACTGCCCAAATTTTTGTTTTCAGTTCATTCATCAGTTACTTCGTTGTAGGTAGCACCAGGGTAAACGCAACCTGGCCCCATATAAGGAGAGTAGGGGACCTACAGGCTATCAATTTGAAATTCCCTTTACAGCCAATCCACTGACATCATCAGTCATCTTTATTGGGGATTGGAGCACAGTCTAATGTACCTATTAAGAGATTATTAAACAATCATGGCTGTGCAATTGACGGAGGCAGCTAAAAATAAGCTGCACGCCCTGGGAATCCTCCCGTATGATTCTGATAAAGCGAAGACTACCTACATGCTGCCTCAGAACGAGGAGGGGTGGGCTTACGAGCGAAAGATCAGATGCACAGCGAGTGACATTGGAATGGTTGCGGGAGGTCAGACCGTGGAGATGCTGCGGTAGCTCTGCATCGTAGATTTAATCCACTTCCTCCCTCTCCCGCTATGGCGGTGGCTTTACGATTGGAGCCCATTATAGCGAACAATTACGTTAATCAATTGAAGGTGAGATCAGTTCAATTTTTTTGCCTTTTCTTCGGCTACGCATACAGACCCTTACTTAGACAATTTATTCGAATATTTCACTAGGAAGAGACAAATAATAACCTAAATCTCGACAAGGTTGGCCTCTTAATTCATCCATCGCATCCTTACTTGGCGGCAAGTCTCAACTATTTTCAGACTGAGCCCGAGCCCTGTATTGTACAAATGAAGTTCTGGAAGGAGTTTCCTGAGGTCGTCCCTAGAGATACTGAGCTGCAGGTTATCATGCAACTTGCAATTGCCGCGGAGTCTGAACATATTCAATGGGGCAGGTCGATGCCCAAGGCGGTGGTTGTTGCGGTTAATCCAGATAGCATTGATTTCTGCAAATACAACATTGAATGGGACGCCCAGGCGAAGAAAACCTGGGAAGAAGATATCCTACCGAAAGCTACACTGTTTTATGAGCACGGAGTTCTTCCAAAGCTTTCCCCGCTTCATTCCACCGTTCCCTTGTGTTCTCCGCTACACACCATGCCATCGCTTGCTGCCACTCCCTCGCGTAATACTAACACATCTTCCCTTGAAGAGGAAGTTATCATGCAGGATACACCAGTTATTTCCCCCGGTATAGCGAAAGGAAAAGAAGTGTATCATCCAAAGATGGGAAGATTTGGCACCGTTGCTAAAGTCCTTCCAGGTAGTAATGATTTGTGCATAAATTGGTTTGGCGATGGAGATAATGGTGATAATAGCAAGCGGCACAAACCTTGTGCGCCTGATAAAGTCGTAGTCCTCCCAAAGCCGCGTTCTGACTGGGTCAAACCTACCCAAAATGGTCAACGGGTGTTGGTTTGTGCTGGCGCTGTGGATAAAGTTGGTCTGAAAGGAGTGATTACTCAGTGGAACCCATTGAAATGTTCAATTAAGTCTGAAATTGGAGAAATATTCAGAGTCAATACTGAGTTTTTGCACGTGGAGCATGGGGAGCAACCTGTGGAGCAGCCCAGTTCTACCGTCTCATTGAAAAGAGGAAATGTGTCGACCCATGGTTTTAAGCAATGGCTTCTTGACTTTGAACACGAAAACAACGTGAAATTGGTCCTTCACAGAGTCAATGATACATGCTCTCGTATTCTTATGGAAGAAAAGCTAGAGGAGGCTATTGAATTGGCAAAATATATTAAAAAAAGGGCTGGCGGTGCTGCTGCTGGTGATGACGAGACTGGGGCAGAGACATTGTTACAGCTTAAAAACCCAAAGGAATTGCTGTAATTATTAATATAAATATTATATTATTGTATAATGAATGTATTATAATTATTATAAACGTAGAATAACTCAGGTACAGTTGTTTTAATGTAATAAATAAATGTCTTAATCTTAAAAAACTTCATTGTCGTCTTTTTTATACCGCCTCTTACGAGGGGTCCTGAGACCCCCAGCTTTGCCGTGTCGAACTAAACCCTCATTCTCCATTCCTCGCTTTTGCTCCCTTGGTCTACCTATATCGTTCCTCCTGACTAGGGCGGGTGGGGAGACCCCATTATCTTCCATTCCAGGGTCTTGAGAGGGCTGCAACATAGCAGCGCCAGCAACGCTCACGGCATGGTCAAGTGCTACAGCAGGTGCCTCAACAGTATTGGCATCTTCTCTCTTACTTTTACTCCTACCAGGATACAAAGGTCTCGTTACCCTATCTTTAGGCATCCTTGACAGCTTCTTAGTTTCTTTCTTATCCATTGCCTTGGTCGTTGGCGCCAATGATGGTCGTCTACTTTTAGCTTTTTCAAGTAGATTATTAATTTCCGCAGTGAGATAACTGGCATCAGGACCTGGAAGCTCTTTGAGAACATTTTTCAGCTTATTGCATGCCTGCATGCCTTCTCTATTCTCTTTTGGCACACTATATTCTCAGTAATAGCATTGACCTTTCCATTAGCTTGCAGAGCGTACAGGATCTGCTGAGGCGACATTCCAGCATTTATATAGTACTTCAGGGCAATAAATGAAAGAAGATAGTACATTAGAATGAGTATTGAGACCCTAAATTATTGTTTATCCCAATAATCAGTTGGTAGCGGTTGGCAGCGGCACTTAAAGATTTATAATAGAATGACTGCATACTTAAACCAATTCTCAAGCATCACTCACCTCTTTAGCTAGTTTAAAAATATCTGGATGCAAAGATAAATACTTCAAGTCCTCAGTACTGCCAGGAACGTGGCCCGAGTGACCATGCCGTTCTTCATAATGAACAACGTCAGGCTGATCCCTTCTAATGGTACATACGAGTTCATAGTTACACCCTACTTTCTTCGATCTCCGTTGTTTAGCTTCGCCAGAGCTCTCGTGGCACCCAGAACGGGCACGTTTAAACGTCACACTCATCAGAACACGAGAGTCGGCATCATACGATGTCTTCATCCTCTTGGTATTATCAAAAGCGCGGTCGACGTTGCCAAGGGCTTTAGACGTCGATGGAAAATTTTTCTCGGTGGTTTTGAGGACTTTCTGAACGTTTAAGTCCTTGTCAGTCGCATTCATTGTTGCAAGTTTTAAATGTGATCGAAGACCTCCACGTTCAGATATAAACAATATTTATCTGGCAAATGATTCAAAATAATTAATCAAAACAACGTATGGCACCGGCGATCTACAACAGCAGCCACAGGAGAGTTGCTTTCGTTTCGATTCGAATTTCAATGTTAAAATGTTAACTATAAAGGGACCAGTGATTTTGAAGGAACCTAAGGAGACTACATACAACGAAACTATCTAAGTGAAGTAATCATTAAAAGAAATGGCAAGAATATAGCCTGTAGGTCCCCTACTCTCCTTATATGGGGCCAGGTTGCGTTTACCCTGGTGCTTGTAGGTAAGGCAAAAGTTGAGAGGAAAGGGAGAGGAACCTTAAGCCTCTAGCTCATTTTAACACCGCAGAACAGTCAGCTTGTTTAATTAATACAAACAAAACAAAGTTCTGGACCCCCCAAGGTTCCTGGGTGCTTGAATAAGTCAAAATGTTTTGAAAAGTTATAAAATTAATGTCAAATTGTTGAGTTATTGCTAACCAGCGTAAACTTTCAAGGGATATATATATCCCAGGCGTATTAACTCAACAGTTCAGATTGCCATACTACAGTTTGGTTGGTTTTATTATCAAGGGTGCTATTTCAAAAATTTTGATTTGTCGCAAAAAATATACCTTCTAAATATAGCATTGGACAGTTCAATTCTCAATAAATACAATGGCATTCTCAAGCACACAGCACATCACAACGCTGTCAACACACGTCCTCCCTGCTGACCCTCAGCAACGCAAACTCTTTCTTTGGGGCCTTGCCGCCACCGCCGCCACCGTTACTGGAGCTGGCATTTGGTGGCTTACCCGCGAAAGCTATTACTCGTACGTCCCCATCAAATACCAGTACCGCCCAGGCACTTTGACCGGCTACATTTCCAACGTCTTAGCCCGTCATGCTAAACGTCGCCGCTCCCGTCGCCCCATTCGTGTCTACATGGATGGCTGCTTCGACCTCATGCATTATGGACATGCCAACGCATTACGTCAAGCCAAAACTCTAGGAGATGAATTGGTTGTTGGTCTTGTCCCTGATCGTGAAATTTTACGTTGCAAAGGTCCACCATTAATGAATGAAGATGAACGCCTAGAAATGGTCGAGTCTGTGAAATGGGTTGATGAGGTCGTAACCGACGTCCCTTACGATTTGACCCCGGCTTTTTTACATGAATTATTCTATAAGCATAAAATCGATTACGTAATCCATGGAGATGACCCGTGTCTGATGCCTGATGGTACAGATGCATATGCCTACGCAAAAGAAGCAGGACGGTTCGGTATGATTAAACGTACAGAAGGTGTTAGTACCACTGACATAGTGGGTAGAATGTTGATGTGTAGTAGAGTGAATGCGAGGTTTACTGAAGAACAGGCAGAGTTGGCAAGAGAATTTAGTAGAGGACCTAGTGGGAAAGGCGGTGATGATGAAGACTTGGAAGATGACAGTTCAGCAACTTACTCGGATGCTTCTTCTGATGGGCCAGAGGAACAGGCTGCGCCCATTGACAGTGCGAATGTTACTCCTCGAAGAACAGCAGCAAAATCTGGCGCTGCTGGAGCTTCAAAATCAACTGAAACAGCCGACTTCTCTACCACTGCCACCACCGATGAGGCTCTTGATACCCTTGGCCCTTTGCCCCCTCCCCCTATTGTGACCACGAGGTCCAGTAGCATAGCCCCACGCAAAGCCACAGGCAGTGGTACCCCATCCGCCCCCGTGCGTGTCTCCCATTTTATGCCTACCTCCCGTAGAATAGTACAGTTCTCTTCTGGAAAATCACCTCCGCCAGGTGGAAAAGTCGTCTACATTGACGGCGCCTTTGACTTATTTCACGTGGGCCACGTGGAGATCTTAAAGGCAGCACGTGATCAGGGAGATTTCCTTTTGGTAGGTATCCACACAGATGAGGAAGTGACGGCCAGAAGAGGGCCTCACTTGCCTATTATGGGCCTACACGAAAGGGCACTTTCAGTTTTAGCGTGTCGGTATGCTGACGAGGTGATCATAGGTGCACCTCAAATAATAACCGAAGATTTATTAAATACTTTTGGGATCGGGTTGGTTGTGCGTGGTACTATGCATGAAGCCCCTAATAGAGAAGCTGCCTCTGAAGAGTTACGGTATGAAGTACCTCGACAGAAGGAAATTATGAGAGAGCTGCCGTCACCATCGTCGATGACGAGTGCAATTTTGATACGAAGGATTGTGGAGAATAGAGAACAGTTTGAAATAAGGCAAAAGAAGAAAGTGTTGAGTGAAGAGGCGTATTATGAATCTGATAAACAGTATATTACGGAGGCTTAGGAACGCTGTTGAGGTAAGTATTAGTTATTGATGGCAGTTTTGTGGGAAAAAATATAGAAAAGTCAGTTGAGAGTTCTTTTTTTTGTTGTGTGTGCCAAGATCAACACTATTTTCTTTCTTTCTTTCTTTCTTTCTTTCTTTCTTTCTTTCTTTCTTTCTTTCTTTCTTTCTTTCTTTCTTTCTTTCTTTCTTTCTTTCTTTCTTTCTTTCTTTCTTTCTTTCTTTGTGATTTTATGAGTTTGTTTTCTTCTTTTTTCTTTTGATTGGTTCCTGTTGATCCCACGGATTACTATTGTCCTTTACACCTTTGTAAATTGAGCTTTCTTTTTAATATATCGATATTTGAACGGGGCCAAGACCAAGAGTGGCAGCATGACATGAGTACAAGCTGGATTTGTGGTGTGAGCATACAAATGCAAGATCATTAAGATAGGAGGAGCGATCTTTCTAAACATTCCACATCTCTTGGATGTAATTTCGTATCATATAATTCCGTTAACCAAATTTTCTTGGCAATGCCGACCCTCTTCCTTACAAATTATCTCACTCTCCTCTAATTTTCTTTTTTAATAGAATTTATCTCTTGCTCTTAAAACAAAATGGTAAGGCTGATTTCAATTGGTCATTATAATATTGAATTTTGGAACCATTCTTTGGAAATTTGTATGTGAAAAATCTTATACTCTAAAACATCAAATCTCCAAAAAAAGAAAAAACCAAAATTCATCGTGTGGTCGGGGATGGCGGCTCTCATCAACGATCCAGCAGAAGGCAAGCACATTCCAACACAAATTTGTCATTATTAGAAACAATAAAAATGAATTCCTGTTCTAACATATTCCCTACCCCGAAAGAAAAGAAATACGGGGTAAAGGAGGGTAAGGACTGGCATAGGCATCAGGTGGTAGTAGGGTACAGGAAAAACAACAAACGAAAAAAACAAAACAAACAAACAAGCAGAACACATTTCCTGTTATTAATACTCCTTCTTCTTCAAACAGTTTATTTTTTAAACATTCACATTCTCCAATTTAGAGCCATTTCCATTCTGCCCAAGCTTTGCAGCAGCAGCAATAGATCCAGCATCAACATTCGGCCCCAATACCAGTTCACCGCCAGCGCCTTGACCCTTCTTCTCTCTATTGACCTCCACCGCAGCTGCAGCTATCTCAACCAACCCAGCACGGCGGAACCCAGCAACAGGTGTTTCAGGTTTCATTACCCATTCTTGTTTACTGTCCAACGTTGTTTGCCACTTTTCTTCCATATCTGCCAACATCTCAATAAATTTGGCATCGTCAGCGGTGGGTGCATAAGTACCTGCAGCTGTGTAGGCACCAGGTGCCTTTTCCAAAGCCTCCTTGGCCCCCTTTGCGTCACCTCCTCTGACCAAGAACTCTTCAAACATACCCAGTTTCCTGAATTTCGTGTATCTATCAAGCATAACTTCCTCTGCAGTCATATTTTCATACCGCCTGTAATTGCGTAAAATAGATTCTTTAATTGCCGGGAATGCGGACATTGGGTCAGAGTGCGCAGCACCAAGAGGCTCAGGGATAGATTCATCCATAACACCGAATTTCAATAAATCAGAAGAGGTGATACGAAGTGCCTCGGTTGCAGTGCCTGCTTTATCACGTGATTTCCACAAGATGGCTGCACACGCTTCGGGGGATGCTACATAATAAACTGAATTTTCCATGATTAAATTGCGATTGGCGCATCCAATAGCCAAAGCACCACCAGAACCACCTTCTCCAATAACTACAGAGATAATGGGAACGCGGAAACCGAACATTTCACGAAGATTCAAGGCAATTGCTTCACCTTGGCCGAGCTCTTCCGCTGCTTTTCCAGCATAGGCACCTGGTGTGTCGACAAAAGTGATGATAGGAAGGCCGAATTTATCAGCATGACGCATAAAACGGAGTGCTTTACGATAGCCATTAGGCTGTGGCATACCGAAATTACGGTAGATGTTTTCTTTTGTATTTCTGCCCTTTTGGTGGCCGATAAACATAAATGAGGTGCCGTCGATGGAGCCAATGCCGCAGACAAGGGCAGGATCGTCGAGGCCACCGCGGTCACCATGGAGCTCAACGAACTTATCAGAGATGTTAAGCGCAATGTCCAAAAAAGTGGGGCGGTTTGGGTGGCGAGCTACTTGCAAGCGCTGGATGGGAGTCAAGCGAGAATAGGTGTCCTTGCGAAGCTTGCGTGCACGGTCTTCAAGTTCCTTTACTTGGTCTGAGACATCGACACCGTTGTCTTCAGCAACAGTGCGGACCTGTGGGAAAGAAAGCCAGGTGAGAAAAGGGGCAGGGGTGTGATCAAAAGGAGCTGGCGCCAGCATGAAAAAGGCCAGATTGAGAAATCAAGTCTCGTGCATATGCATGTTGCATTGGAAGGTACTACAGTTCAATCAAACTGAGATCTAATATACAACTCACCTCTTTAATCCTATTGTCGAGCTCTACCAAGGGCTTTTCGAAATCAAGAACAGTAGTATTTGATGCCTTCTCTTTGACAGGTCCAAAGCGAGATAAGATGGTTTGCAGCCACTCCTTGCCTCCTTGAGGCTGTCCGCGGGGCTTAGGAACGTCCGGAGGAGTTCCGCTGTTCGCAGCCTGAGCACTTATGCTCAATGGCTTGCGATGTGGGCCTAGAGCAGATCGAAGACCTCCATTGCGCATTGCGTGCTTGGCAGACTGCTCACTAAGCTTTCCAGATGAAAATGTGCGCATTCTGCAGGGTTCGCCCTGCAGTTTTGGGGAAGTAAAACACTGTGCTTGCATTTGATTGCTTACGGGCTCAAGCTGGCATCAATTTAAAAGAGTTGCGGAGCCACGATTATAATACAAGTTATATATTCTTTACATTGTAGGCGCTGGAAGTGAGATAGGAGCCCAAGAAGAGCATATGCATTGGCGCTTAAAGCTCCCTTTCTTCTTGGAAACTTTGGATCACATCCATCAAATTGCATCAATGCCTGCCAGGGGATCAGGCTGTAGACCTACTTGTATATTATTACACTCTTTATCGAAGCTAGATGAAGCTATAGCTTATTAAAGGTCCGATCAGGCGGCCTAACCGCCCACTGCCCAATGCCCTTGAATTTATTTATTCTCAGAAAAATAAAAATGAAACGAGCAGGCAAGTATTTTTCCAGCAGAGTAATAATTGCTGATAAATGAGGGCAGTACACGCGTTGATATATCAAACACGAAAAAGAATCGGGGACCAATACAAAGAATGTAGTTAGAAAGAAGGGGGAAAAAGCAAAACAGCAGGAGAGCTAGCTAGCTAGAAAGGGTGAGGATAAAAAAAAACACGGATTAGAAAGATGAGGGAACATGGTGACAGAAACTGGCGAGACGAGGTGATTGATGGTAACTGTGCGAAGAGAGAGGTGTGGAAATTGTACTAAAAAGAATGGAATTGAGTTTTCTCAGGGAAAGAAAAAGGAAGGAATGAGCTTCGTAGATATGTCGGCGTTGGTATAGAGGCCACAGAGGCGGGGGGTTTTAAAATTTCGAAAGTTTTAATCCCAGGCAGCAGAGCTCCCTCCATAGCCACCACCCCCATAGCCACTGTATCCACCTCCATACCCTCCTCCATATCCACCACCACCACCTCCAGCTGCATACCCACCGCCACCATATCCTCCAGCAGCAGCTCCACCGTACCCACCGGCACCTGCAGCTCCATAACCACCACCTGCACCATAGCTACCAGCACCACCGCCAGCACCACCACGTTCAGAACGGAAATCGCGGCCACCGAAACGGTTACCACCACCGCCACCACGGCGTCCTCTAGTGCCATAAGAACCAGATCTCTGCGCCATAGTTTGCAACCAACCAGGCACTTCTTGATTTGTCTCGCTCAACAATTCTTGTAATTTAGATGCGATACCGCTATCTTTCTCGGAAAAGAATGCAGTTGCAAGCCCTTTTTTACCTGCACGACCGGTACGTCCGATTCTGTGTACGTAATCATCGATATCAGTGGGTAAATCATAGTTAATCACGTGGGTCACGTGCGGAATATCCAAACCACGAGCAGCTACGTCGGTAGCAACAAGTACCGGAGTACGACCAGTCCTGAAAGAACGCAAGGCAGATTCACGCTCACCCTGGGTACGATCTCCATGAATGGAGGTCGCAGGTAAGCCATTATGTACCAAGAAATCTTCCAAAGCATCAGCTCCTTTCTTAGTTTCAACAAAAATCAAGGTGAGCCCCTTCTCGACAGATTGCATCAAATCCAACAGCATTTGGCGTTTATCAGTAGCAGGGACGTACTCGACGACTTGGACAATGAGTTCAGTAGAAGAACCGACACGCCCTACCGTTAAAAACACGTAATCGTGCATAAAGTCTGAAGCCAAGCGCTGAATCTCTTTCGGGAATGTAGCAGAGAACAAGAGAGTTTGACGTTCACCAGGGCGAGGCATGTTTTCACCCTCGACAATACGACGGATTTGGGGTTCAAAACCCATATCAAGCATACGATCAGCTTCATCAAGAGCCAAGTAGCCCACACGTTCAAGACTGACCCTTGCACGATCCATAATATCAATGAGACGACCAGGGGTGGCGACAAGGAAATCGCATCCACGCTCCAATTCACGGAGTTGCTGCATTTGAGGAGCACCTCCATACACTACAACAGAGCGTAATCCTGTCTGATATGTGAATTTTCTAGCTTCATCGTAAATTTGAGAAGACAATTCACGCGTAGGAGACAAGACAAGAGCAAGAGGGAATGCTTTACGTCCACGAGGACCAGCTTGGAATCCTTTTTGCAGAATAGAAGCGATAATAGGGAAGCAGAAAGCAGCAGTTTTACCAGAACCAGTCTGTGCGCAAGCCATCATATCACGGCCAGCCATGCCGATGGGAATGGAGTACCGCTGCACAGGGGTGGGCCTGGTGTACTTGCATCTGCGTACGTTAGACAGTAAAGCAGCACCAAGTTCAATGTCTTCGAAAGATGAGATAGGGTCAGGGGCTTCCCGGCCAGAAACTTCCACAGGGATATCTTCATAGGCTTCAAAATTGATACCTGTGTTTTCACCGCCAAAGAGATTGTCGGCTTCTTCTTTGTTAGCTTCACTTTCTGCGAAAGGATCTTTGTCATCGGGATTACCACGGTCCCAGCCGCCACCATAGCCACCGCCGCCACGACCGCCACGGTAACCTCCACCACCTCCACTGCGGTAGCCACCACCACCACCACCGCCGTAACCTCCACCGTAGCCACCTCCACCACGGCCTCCGTAGCCACCGCCGCCATAACTACCGCCACCGTAGCCACCGCCGCCATAGCCACCACCACCACCATAGCCGCCACCAGGAGGGAGTGGGGGAGCAGCACCTGCATCTTGCACGAGTGAAAATAAAGTATTGATTAGCCACGATAAAGGACATGATCAAGGGGATTCCAGATTTCTATAGGCAATAAAGTATCAAAGCAACAATAAAAAGCAAGGATAAAAAATAGATAGCGACAGCAGACTGAAATGAATCAGGGCCATGGGGGAGCCAATCAGGTCAACCAGAGCCAACACATATTGAATCAAGCAAATTATTTGTGGGTATTCTCACCTCCACCTCCTACATTACGTAAATGGGGTGGCACATAGCCACCTGCACAAAACGAAAAGAATAATATAGCAATCTGAGTGATGAACATGCATGGCAACTTGACCTACGTGTATTTAGCTGAGCATGCTAGTGTGTCAATTTTTCAAGATCTTACCACGACCTCCACCGCCACCGCCATTACCATAGCGCTGGTCATTCTGGTCAGCCCAAGAGCTCATGAAAATGAAAAGTAATAGATGTGTTTAAAGCGCGTTAGCCGCTGGAATGTAACGAGTCACTGAATGCGCTTAGCGCAAATTTATATAGAGGGCTTCTCAGACTTGAGTAGAGACTCTTATGGTGGCGGCAGCGAAGTCACGCAGCGGGCGCTGAAAAAATGTTCGCAAAAATAGTCTGCCTGACAATAAATTGGGGCTGACAGAATTTGAGAGACTTTAGTCAATTCGCTCTGAGAGACTTCAGAAAGACTATTCTTTAATCATGGGAACTACATATTCCCATTTCCATTCATTTTGAGAATCCTCAACTTGAGCTCCGCCGCCGTCTTCTCATTGACCTTGCTATAAAAAGGGAATGAAAACGTATACATAATAGAGGGAAGGTGGTACACAATATCGACTAACTGAGTAATAAGGAATATGGTATTGCATGATGTAATCGAAACAAAATTTGATATGTTTAAAACATTATTATAAGGCCGAAAAAAGAGAAAACCGTGAAACCGTCGGCTTAAACTAATTGATATCCTCCTCAAGGCTTTTACCCTGCAATTGCTTGCAACATCTGAGTTTTAGAATCAGAGATCTCTGTTTTAAGCTCAGTATTGAGATTAGAGATGCGCTCCTTCATCTGCTCTTTCAAGCGAACCTCCGCATTAGTGAACAACACCGGGACCTGCCTCAGCGTGGCATAACTTTTGTTGCAGCTCTTGATTTTTAGAAGAGAAAAAAAAATAGCAATTTGTAAGAATCTAATTCGTACAGACATAATGCCGTGTTGTAATGCATATTAGAACTGCAGGAGAAACATAAACGCACTGGACAGAGTGAGGAAACCGTGATCTCGCTGACGAACCGTACCCTGGACCTAAAAAAGTGCTATTCATCATTCATCCCAGCTGGGGAAGCAGCTTCGAGCTCAAGGTAATCACATTCATATACTATACTCTAGATGTAAAATAGAAACAAAACAAAAAAAAAGCATCCCCGGTGAGAGGTGAACATTATTTCTAAATTTCGATTTAGGTTCTTATTTAGGGTTCTCCGTTTCGTCTTTGATTGGGCTCATTCGGATGGTAATCGGATTGCCAACAGTGTTCTCAACGGTTGCGCCGCGCCTTTATCCTATCAAATTATAACTCCATTGCAGCTTTAATGCTTTGGATTACCAATTTCAATTTGATCAGTAACAACTAGCACCGAAAACTGCTTGCAAGGCATATTAAGGCTGGTGCATAATAAAGATTGAATCAAGCCTTGTGTCTTTTTAGCTAGCCAGTTATCTGATTTCTCCAACAAGATAGCTCAGCGTGAGTCTCTTCTTGATTGACAGTCGTCCCTGTCTCTGATCGCCTGGCCTAAACCTAGATCAAAGCCCAAAATCTGTTTGGCCTCACGTCTGTTCTGTCATCGATCGCAATTGGGATAACAAAGCCCCTTTACCCTTAATTTTGCAGTGTGCTAGGCAATCATTTTACCAGAACTGGTCAAGCAAAGTATCCTTCGAATTTTAGGTATTGTTCAGGTGGTTGAAAGATGCGCATTGTCCCTTTTCAAACAACCTTGTCCGGCAATGCCCTTGCCGCCACCAAGCCGCCACTGCAGCAGCAGGCAATAGCACCAGCATTACCTCGCTTTGCACGTCCTCAAGTATCCGCAGCTGCTACTTCTGGTAGAGATGCAGATTCGGTGAAAGCCAAGCTCGCGGTAGCTGCCAAAATTAGCGCGGCAAAAACTCTGGCTCGTAAATTAACAGAAGAGAAACAAGCAGCGGCAGCTGCCGCTCAACTCTCAAGCCAACGTGCTGTAGATCCTGAGGCTGCTGCGGAGCTGGTACGTACCGCAGAAGTTGAAGTAGCTGAGTTTGCTAAAGAAGCTGCAGCAGCGGATGCTGCTGCGCGTGCTGCGGTTTCTGGCGCTGCCGGTGGTGTTTCAGGTGCCGCTCAGGAATTACAAAAATTGAAGGCAGAGAATGCTGCCTTGCAAGAACTACTCATGCAGCTTGCTGCCGATAGAGAAGAAGCAGAGCGTAGACTGGAAGAATTAAAAGTCCTGGGTCCTAGCGCAGTTAGTCAGGCTAGTAGCAATCCTGCAGCAGCTACCTCCGACAAGACGACAAACATTTCTGCCACCGCTTCTTCTTTTTCTTCTTCTTCGCTTAAAACGCTGGTTGAAGCTGCAAACTCTCAAAACCACCGTGTTACCTCCATTCCTGAAAGCCCTGTCGCTGTTGGATCAACAATTACTGTGCTGTATAACTTGGCAGCCAGCCCGTTGCCTCACAGTTCTGCTACTCCTGTGGTGAAATTAGGTTTAAATCGCTGGGAAACCATTACTAAAATCCCTATGAAGAAAGTAGACAGTGTGTCTGATGTTGGTGATTGGTGGTCTGCTGACATAGCTCTCCCTAAATTACTTTTTAGAATCGATTTTGTAGTTGAAGACGCCAACAGCGGTGCCGTTGATAACAACAGCAGTAGAGATTTTCAACTAGCTTTACAGGAAGGTGCACCTACAGCTGAAGAGGTCACTGCAGCGCGTTTACAAATGCTTGAAGATGTAGAAGCAGAGGTTCAAAAAGACTTTGATGCTGAAGAAGAAAAGGAATATAAACAATTACTTTCCTCAGCTGAAGGTGCAGCAAAGGAAGCTCGTTTAGCGTATTCTGCTGCTCGTAAAGAGAAAATTTTACAAGAAGCAAAGATTGTCGTTGCTGAACGACGTAATTCTGCTGCGTTGCCCACTGAAGCGTCTCGTCCTGGTATCTGGGCTTGGGCAGCTGCCCCCGAAGCAGGAGCCACTGCTGTTGTCTTATACAACAGAGCAGCTGGTCCATTAACCACCGCTGGTAGCGTGGTCTTACATGTGGGGTATGACAGTTGGTGGATGAAGGATAAAAGAGTGTTACCTATGCGTCCTGTCACTGACTCTGAAATGAAGAGATACGCTAAAAGTTTGGCTAGTGCTGCAAAAGATGTCACATCGAGTGAGCTAGAATGGTGGTGTGCCGAGGTTCCAGTTTGGAACACCGCTGCAACTCTTGATTTTGCATTTACGAACGATGCGCGTACAGTCTGGGATAACGATCAAGGTAAAGATTACCACACTGCTGTACGAGGAGGCCCATCTGGTGAGAAACTCGTTCAGTTAGTTTTTCAAGCATTGGAGTCTGCTGGAGTAGAGGAAAGCGTCCGTGGTGAAACGCTGGCGTATCAACGTGTTATGCAACGTGCTGGCATCAAAGCATCTGCTGCACGTCGTCGTAGGGAACTGCAACGTCGGTTTTTATACACAAAACCAATCACCCCTGCTGCGGGGCAGAAGGTAACTGTGTACTACAACCCTGATCGAACTGTTTTGAGAGGCCGGCCTGACGTTTTCGTACGCGGCTCTTTCAACAGATGGAACCATGCTGAACAATTTGGCCCTATACCCATGACTCCTGCCGTTCCTGAAGCTGGGGGTCTTGGTTTTATGGCAGCAGAGGTTGATATTCCAGCAGACGCTCATATCCTTGACCTCGTATTTCAAGATTCTGCCGACCTTCATGGTGGATTTATAGACGATAACCGCGGTTTAGACTACCACGTACCTGTCTCTGGCGCCTCTTCTATTGGTAGTACTAATAATAGACCCCTGAGGATTGCTCACGTGGCTGCAGAAATGGCGCCTATTGCCAAAGCAGGTGGACTTGGTGATGTGGTCACTGCGCTCGCCCGTGCTGTGCTTGAAGAAGGCCATGATGTACAAGTCGTATTGCCCAAGTACGATTGCATTGATTATACTTTGGTTAAAGATCTCGTTATGATTAAAGAGTTCACTTGGGAAGGCACCGAAGTAAAAGTG
The DNA here is from genome assembly GCA_019044685.2 of Nannochloris sp. 'desiccata'. Classification (NCBI taxonomy): domain Eukaryota; kingdom Viridiplantae; phylum Chlorophyta; class Trebouxiophyceae; order Chlorellales; family Chlorellaceae; genus Nannochloris; species Nannochloris sp. 'desiccata'. The sequence goes on along the minus strand of JAGTXX020000001.1, from coordinate 103,645 downwards.
TGGAAAGGTCTCGTAGAAGAAGTTCCGACTATTTTTTTGGAGCCATGCAATGGTTTATTCTGGGTAGGGCGTATTTACACAGACATGAATGCAGATAGACATAGGTTTGGTGTTTTCTGTTCGTGTGCATTGCGTTGGCTACTTCATGAATCCCCAGCGACTCAAAAACCAGATGTCCTTCACGCTCATGACTGGCAATCTGCTCCCCTCGTGTCAATGAACCGTGAGGGTGTCGCTGCTGCATTCACAATCCATAATTTGAATTACGGGGCTGATTTAATTGGCGCAGCAATGAATACAACGAATGTAGCTACTACGGTAAGTCCGACCTACGCTACGGAAATAGCAGGGCATCCTTCTGTTGCCGCTCATCAAGAAAAGTTTTATGGAATCCGTAATGGCATTGATATGGATATTTGGGACCCTGCTTCTGATCCGTTTCTACCTGAAGGGTTCACTGCAGAAAGCGCATCACGGGGCAAAGCTGCTTCAAAGGCAGAACTCCGGCGCAGGATGGGTTTGGCTGAAGGCGATGTTCCATTAGTTGGGTGTGTCACTCGTTTAACACATCAAAAGGGTATTCATTTAATTAAACACGCTGCTTGGCGAGCTATGGAACGTGGCGCGCAGTTTGTTTTGTTAGGATCTGCCCCTGATCCGAAAGTACAAGCAGAATTTGATGCACTTGCTGCAGACTTGGCAAGACAATATCCTGATCGAGCTCGATTGTGGTTTGCCTACGATGAGCCTCTTAGTCATTTAATTTATGCTGGTAGTGATTTATTCTTAGTTCCTTCTATGTTTGAACCTTGTGGGTTAACTCAGATGATTGCTATGCGGTACGGAGGTGTCCCTGTCGTACGTCGTACAGGGGGTCTTGCAGATACAGTATTTGATGTTGATGACGATGCTGAGCGTGCTGCGCTTCAAGGCATGGCTGTGAATGGGTATTCATTTGATGGAGCTGATTCTGCTGGCATGGACTATGCGTTGAATAGAGCCTTGAGTGGCTTCCATAATGATAAAGAACAATGGAAAGAACTGGTAGAAAGAAATATGAGTACAGATTGGAGTTGGGCGAGTCCGGCGATTGATTATATCGAATTGTACTACAGGGCGTTGAGAGAAGAGAAGAAAAAGAAATAAGTGATCTATGCCCGACTACCCGACTACGTTTAAATCTGGTACGTACTATTGAGAAATGTTCAATGTGAAGAATGAATACATTTTTATTGATTCCACTTTTTGTTGATTTGTTGGTACCTTCTATATCGATATTGTTGTTGTTTAACCCATTTGTTTGTTGGCTCCATATACATGTTTTTCAAATTTAATAATTCAGATAGATTATACACTCACATGCAAACATCAAATTCAATTAAAAAACCAACAATTTAATATCAGTGGCTCTAACGAGAAGGAGACTTATTCATTCACCAACAGCAATGAGATTTTCTAGAGCTGTAACAAGCTCTTCTATTCCCCGAGGAGACTTTGGTATCACTTCTTCTTCTTCTCCATTATAAATATCAAAACCTCCAGTGGCACTTACACCAATTACGGCAGCAGCTCCCGCAGCAGCACCCTTCTTTCTCAACGCAGCAAGCACCGTCCCTGGCCTCGCCAGTAAGTCTATCTTATTCGCTATGATCATCCACGGCCGCTGCAACAGCTGTGGAGAGTACTTTGCTACCTCTCTACGCACCAATTCAAGCTGCTCCCATGGCTTTAACCCTAGTATCCCTTTGGAACTGCCTCCTCCCATCGCCATTGATGTTTTGGTTCCTTTTCCCGCTGAAGAAGAGCTGCTAGTAGAAGAAGCATCAACAACAAAGGCCAAGGCTCTCGCCCGTTCTACATGCCGTAAGAACCTATGCCCCAATCCCCTATTCTCATGTGCCCCCTGTATTAAACCAGGCACGTCAGCTACAATCAATTTTCTACCATACCCCAGCTCGACTGCTCCAAGCTGCGGCTTTAGTGTAGTAAACGCATACGAGCCTACTTTAGGCGTCGCGGCAGAGAGAGCACGTAGTAGACTTGATTTACCTACATTAGGCAAGCCTACAAGCGCCACGTCAGCTATTATTTTTAGTTCCAAGAGTAAGCGGGTGGTCTCTGCAGGTGAGGGAGGATTCGTGGTTGAAGGAGCTGGTCGATTGGGGAGAGATCGTGCTGAGGCATTGCCACGGCCGCCACGACCGCCGTGAGCTGCGATGATTTCTTGTCCATCGTGAATAAGATCCGCTAGGAACGTGTAGGCAGAATCACCTTCTTTATTTAAGGAGGGATTAGAAGAAGCTGTTGTTTTTCCTCTTATGGGAGTCATACCGCCACTATAATTTTCTTTAATATGTTTTCTTTCTCCATTTCTTTCTTCTGTATCAGAGTCAGAGTCTGAAGAGTAGTTATCAGCACCAACCCATGGCTTTTTCCATTGCTGTAGCCACTCAGGAAGGGCTTCCCCTTCTTTATCTTTCTCTATGCCGCCGCCGTCTTCATTCTCAACCCGTAATTTTGATACCACAGTGCCTGCTGGAACTAACACAATCGTATCTTTACCCCGTTTCCCATGTAATTTCTGTGCTGAACCGTGTTTCCCAGACTCTGCTTTTAGTAGCTGCGGCACTCCAGCTAAACTTTTCATACTGCAAAAATAACAAGGGCAAGGGGGAGGGACAGATGTTGGGGGGCGGAAAAATAATCAAGATGGGTTTTCATATTAATCCAGTTAAAGAAATAGCCTACACTATCTAGTATATGCACTTACTTGGTTGATGCTCTAATTATTACGCTACCGCCATCACCTCCATCTCCACCATCAGCAGGTCTAAATTTTCCTTTAGATGCGCTTCGCCAAAAACTAGCACACCCGCTGCCACCGTTGCCTGCTCGTGCTGTAACTTTAAGACGATCTACGTACTGTTTATCTGCTTTAGGATTTTCTAATTGTTGTGTATTAGGCTTAGTAGAGGTGGAAATAGCAGAGGTAGTGTGAAGCCAGGTCGCCGCCACATTTACAATGTTTGTTTTTAGCTCCACCTGGCAGCCCAGGGTTAGGAGCCGTCGTGTTCCAAGCATACACTAAAAATATTTGAAATTAGGAAATGCTAGGAAAGGGTGTTTTAATCTTGTAAACACAACGAAATGCTTCCAAGTATAAGGAGGAAAAATTCAAACGAAGAAAGAGAATTCGAAATTTCTGGTGAAAACTGGATTATGAAATGCAGCTAGGTATTCATTATAAACAATTAAAATATGGCCCTAACGGCTGAAGAGCGTAGGGCAGCTGCAGCTGCCCGTAGGCAAAAAGTTCTTGGCAGAGGTGATTCAAGAATGGCTCAAGTTACAGGCACCTTGGCAAAGCCCAATGATGCAGCAGGTAGGTTCTGGAAAAATAAACTATGCTGCAAAAATGCATATGCATCTCATGAGTGAATACAACTCCATTTTAAGCTTTCTTTTTATGATCTCACATGATCATCACCACCTCCGCTCACCCTGCTCACTGGGTATTTTTTACTTTCTTCAGAAGTAGCCGCAGCAAAGCCTATCCCACATACAACACGCGAAATGCAGCATGCAATCCCTTCCACCAAGAGTATATCAGACATTTCAGAAAGCAGTTTCGGTGGGGCTGACGGGACCAATGGTGGCGCTATTCATTCTACTAATGGGCATCTTGCCTCTTCTTCTACAGTCCCCGCTGCTGCAACAACTGGCCCATTAAAAGGAACTGCATCAGGAAGGAAATGGTCTGAGTACACAGATATCAAAGCTACCCCCAGCATTATCAGAAGGAAACGCAGCAGCAAAGTTTTAACTGTATCAGAAAAGCTAACTACAGCGGTGACAGCGACTGCCAGTTTGAGGTTATTTGCTGCTATTTTACAAGGTATTCTGCTCTTTTCAGCATGGCATCTGGGATCACAGTCTGCCCCTGGTTCATGGACACTCTCATGGCAACAACGCGCCTTTAATAAAGCATGGATGCAGCTAAAACATAGTCAATATAGAGGCAACCTAGGTCCAGCTCTGAAAACTTTCAAGGCGGTAACAACTACAAAATTGATCATAGCCTTAAAACAACCCCAATGGGCAGCCTTAGCAGCAACCGCACAGCAGCATCCCATGTCAATTTTATTCGTGGTCAATATAGCGTTAATATTGCCTACATATCTATTCTTGATACGTTCTAAAAGTTCTAGCCTCACCGGAATCAGTGGCGGTGGAAATGTTTATTTTTCTTCTCAGAGTGTTTCTTCGTTTTTTCTTTGGAAGATGGTTTCAATGGTAGCACCTGCACTACAAACACAGCTATCGCATGCACTAGCTGTTCAGAAAGTTCTAGCCTCGATTATTGATTGTGCTGTGGTGGTGGTGGTGACGCTGGGGGTGTGTCAACTAGCAGAGCTGTTGCTTGTCGAGGAGAAGAACGTATAATTCAATAAGGTAATAGTGGATTTACATGTGTAAGAAGGAGGTTTGCTAAAAGAGAGATTGCAATTAAGAAAAAGCAGTGCCTGCAACTAATATTACTAATTTTATTCGAGGGATCTCTCTTCTCTATGGCTCAGAAGGCCTTCCAAGCAACCTCTGCAGCTCTCGTCTTCTTTTTTCTAATTCCTCGAATTCGCTTTCAGCTTCTAAAAATCTATCTTCCCTCCTTTGCCTCGCTTTTCTAATTGCACCCAGACACACAACACCGCCAATGCCGTAAACCACCGAGCAGCAAACCAGTGAAATTGACGCTGCGCTTCTATATAACTGCAAAGACTTCTGAAAGTCGGTCATTTCTTCCGCTGGATACGCTTCTCGGAACGTCAATGCAGAAATAAATAGGTAACACAAGCCTCTCGCTAGCCAGAGATCCATCAATGGGACTAATTTTAAAACAAAACGCCACTCTGACTCTACAAAAACGGCTAATAAAGATAATGCAATGCCGAATACGCGGACAAGCTGGCCAGAAACGAGATATGCGTCTCTTTTGGGCGCTTCGCCGCCCGTTCTCAGTACGACAGCCATTCCAAAGGCAGCAGCACATAGAATAAGGCACAGGGCAGTGATGACGTTGAGCACCCGACAGAAAACTAAAAGCCAGTCTTTATGGTGTGGAGGTGGGGGTGCTCCCGGTGCGAGCGAGGCTACGCCGTCAGAACGCGGGACTGTCGTTGCGTAGTCTGGCATAAGGGCGCGCGAGTGTTCGCAAGGTATACGTTTTTGAGGGTGGATTGAAGATCAGTTCCGAAAACCAAAGGTTAGCTGAATGCTGCAGAGTTGGGGCGTATGGCTCTTGACAGATTCTTTTTACCATTTATTTATTTTAGTCAATGCATTTCTGGCTGAAAGTCAGGGTTTCTGGGGGCTGAGGCTCAACCCCCGCTGCTGTGCTGCTGCTGCCAGCTTAAATTAATGTTAGTATCTTGCCTGCTGGCACGGCAACGTTCTTTTCAAGATTGACGAGCATTTAAGTGGAAGGTATCTGCAAACTTAAATAACTGGATAGTGTACTTGCAGTGCTCCCACCATGGTGACCACTGCCGCTCCGCTCGGCAACCACAGCAGGCTTCAAAGTTGCTATTAACACAGCTTCACTGGCAAGTTCCAATAATTTAAACAATATTTTCTGTCGTTAATTTGTACTAGAAACCGCTAATTAAGCCTCTATTGAAACTCAACACACTTCTACTCCAAATCAAATTTCAATTTAGCATCGCCTCTACCTTTTCCCTAACAGCCACTGGGCCCCCTTAGATACACGTACATATAGCAACATGGCTCCAAAAGTAAAGAGGATTATGACACAGCCGATCGTAAGTTCCTATCTACCTCTGATTGAAAATTATAAATTTATTTTATGCCTTTCAACTCGCTAGCTTTTGAGTTCCCTCTTGCATTGCTCGCTGCTGATTAGCATCGCGTAACAGTGGGGGAGATCATGGTTGCTATTTAATTCCTAATCCTGCCGTCTTTTAATTTCTTTTCCTAATCCTCTTCCGCTTTCCCGCTCTACAGAATTTGATCTTTAGGTTTTTACAAAGCCGGCAAAAGATCCAAATTTGGCTCTATGACCACAACGACATGCGTGTCGAGGGCAGATTAATTGGTTTTGACGAATATATGAACTTGGTTTTGGATGAGGCAGAAGAGGTCTCTGTTAAAAGACAAAGTCGGAAACCACTCGGCCGCATTTTATTAAAAGGAGATAACATTACAATGATGACAGCAGCCAAGTAAAATACCTATTTAGTTGTATTACATGTATAGAATAGTATTGCAATTGAATGACTCAATTATATTCTCTACGTCAAGCCAAAATAAAATCTACTGCACAAACGCACTATGGAGCAGGTTGGGAATCAAAAGCTAGTTTTCAGTGACACATTCCATTTCATTACCCTACTTCTTCACAGATTTCTTTGCACGCCAATCTACCATTCCAGCACCATCTTCTTCATCTCCACTGTCGTCATCACTCCCCTCTTTTTCTAATATTGCGACCATCTCTGAAACTTTTCTTTTTCTAGGCAGTACAAGTTTCGGCGGCGGGACTACATCATCTGCTACGACTCCAGCGATTTCTAAAGCACTTGCTGGTGTCTCTTCTACTGCAGTCTCAAACTGGGTCGTACTGTTCGTAGCTGCTGCTGTTTTAGTCGCTTCTTTCACTTCCCGAAGACGCTCCATCCTCACACTACAAAAATAAAAACAACAAGGAATGGCCATTAATCAAGGTACACTGGCAAACAAATTGACAAGATATATATACTATACTAGGTATGCTATTTAAGAAGCATTTCAAACTTACAACTGCTCAAAATCGTCTCTAGCACGTCTAGCACTCTCCTCATCTTCTTCCTCTTCTTCTACCGCTCCTGCTCCTGCTGCTGCTTCAGTCTCTGTTGCGTCAACATCTACTTCTTTCATAAAATCAGCAAACTCTTTATCCATATCAAGATCTTTAGTACCCACGCCAGCTGCAACTGAGGCTTTGGTGCCTTGGGGGCCAGCTGAGACCGTCTCAAAAAACCCAGTCGGCAATTGCTGTCGCTGCCTACTACTTGTACCACCACCACCACCACCACCACCACCTTCTACAGAGATATTCCCAGTATTCTTCTTCTGTTGAGAGGTTCCACCTCCTAGTGCGTGTGAGACAGCAGGTGCTACTTGATTCAGTTCAGTCTCTACCATTGCACTGAGCTGGGAAGTAGCTATCAGAAAATCTCCAGCACCGCCACCGCTTCTCATCTCTTCTCTACCACCACCATCACCACCTAGGGAAGCTCCAGTAGAGCCTTCCCCTGATTTTGCAGCTTTTGATACTACTCTATCTACACTTAGTCCACCACCAGTGCTTCCTTGACCACCTTGAGCAGCTGCTACAGCTTCAAAAAAACCTGTTGGCAGAGGAGCGTTAGAATCCACCAAGGATGTGTTGTTGTTATTGTTGTTGTGATTGAGTTGAGCGGCTGTTTGTTTATTGACTGAAGGTTCAGATTGAAGTATGCTCGCTGTAGTGACACCTCCACCGTCATTTATACGGGTCCCCTGTGAATCTTGGTGATACGAGCCAGGTCCTGCTGCAGTTGACGGTTTTTGAAGTGGTGCAGTTGGCGGAGGCTGAGAGGCAGGTCTAGGAGGCGGTGGAGGCATGCTTTTTGTATCTTCATCGCGTCCTGCTGCTACCTTTGCTGCTTGTTGTTGGGCTGCTGCAGCGGCTTTTTGGGCCTTTAAGGCTTTCAGTTGTTCTTTGCTCTGCAGAGAGCGGGGTTTAAAAAAAAAAGTGAGGAGAATGTTTGGGCAAGAAAGGGAATTCGCAATATCATGACATGCACTGTTATTGTATGAATATAGAATGCACGTACATGCTTCACAGTAGTCCTTGCAGCCTTTGCCGCACGGAATTGGTCTTTAAATTCATCTCCCATTGTTTCTGTCACTCGTCGCACACGGTACCCTAGGTGCAGACCAAATACTGACGACGTCAATGATTTTTTATGATTTTTTATGCGATCAGTTATCCGCAATGCTGTTAATTATGTTCGCTTCCACGTCACCTCCGAATCCCTGTTCGGAGCAAACTTTTGTTCTGAGGAGCTTTGCTGAAGAACCACGATTCCAAATCTGATTCTTTATGTTGAAATGAACATTATTATTTAAAACAGAGTGAATTTGATGATGCAATCTTGACTTGTTGGTTAGATCACATCGCCAAATGCCAATAGCAAATCTTACAACCTTGACTGCTACCTTTGCAGTCTTCGGAGCTGTGCTAGTCCAATGGATTACTCTACATGTCCCAGAGCCATACATGGTGAGTGTTCTGGTCAGAATACCCAGACCATGATTGCATTTATTATTTTCCCATCTGCCGACTGACCACCTGCCGCCCACTCTCACCTCTCACCCTCTCTTTCCCCAACAGGATGAAATCTTTCACATTCCTCAGACTCAGAGATATTTCAACGGTCAGTGGACAAATTGGGATCCAAAGATCACAACCTTCCCCGGACTTTATCTAATCGGCACCGGTGTTGGTCGGCTCTTGGGGTCATGTTCAATTTTGATTCTTAGAAGCGTGAATGTGCTACTTGCAGTTGCATGTGTACCAATTTTCTACCATTTAGCCGCAGCAACAGATCCGAAAAGAACGAAAAATCAGTTAATTATGATGGTACGACAAAATAAATAGATGCATGTAGACTTTGTTGGTTCCTGGCGGTTTCTAAATTCTTGAATTTCTTCTTTCTTTTTATTCTTTTTTTGCAGACTTTAGTGTGTTGTCTATACCCATTACATTTCTTCTACACCTTTTTATACTACACAGATGTAGCATCTACCTTTTTCACACTGAGTGCCTGGCTTGCTGCTAGAAAACAACGTTACCGTCTTGCTGGCTTGTTGGGCGGCTTTGCTGTGCTTATGAGACAAACCAATGCAGTATGGGTCGCATTTATAGCTGCCCGATCTGTTATCGAAATTTGCCTTTTACATTATAAGCAAGGCAGCACTTCTAAAGGAACTGGGAATTCTACTTCCCTCGTGACCGATATTCTACTTGTTCTTCAACGAGCATGGACTCTCCGTTCCGCTTTACTCCGCTTACTATGGCCACTAATATCTGTAGTATTCACCTTTGCTGGATTTATACTGTACAATGGAGGTATTGTGGTCGGTGACAAGGACAATCACGTGCCCGTCCGTCATCTTATGCAACCACTGTACTTTGTACTGTATTGTACTATATGCCTAGCGCCGGCGTATTGGACACCTAAGACAATGGAAAGAACACTAGCCAAAACATTGACATCGTCACTATTCAAGACGGCATCACTGCTTATTAGTTTAGCAGTTAGTATAGCACTATCGATTTTCAGTGGCACATTGGTTCATCCCTTTTTGCTCGCAGATAATCGGCATTATACCTTTTATTTGTGGCGAAGAGTCGTCAATTGCACCCCATGGATGCGATACGCTCTCATTCCTGCGTATATGTACAGTCTTTTAGCTCTAAATGCTTTGTTTGCTGGGAGTTGTGGAAAGAGAGCCGGGCAGCGACCAATAGAGAGAGTACTGTTTGCAACAGTGGCTATAGTGTTAATTCCAGCCCATTTAATCGAGTTTAGGTATTATACTGTTGCATTCTATGCGGTATTTATGATGAGTTCTACTCCTACAGTGGCGGCATTGGCGGTGACGGCAGGCTTGTTTGTTGTGTGCAATGCTTTGACTTTATATATATTTGCAATGAGGCCGTTTCAATGGGGCGATGGATCTGTAGCTCGGTTTCTATGGTAGTTATGTAAATCAAACATTCTACAAGCGTAAAAAATAGGGAAAATAACTTTTTGTCTGTTCAATACTGTGGACTTGTACCCTCAATTTTTCAAATCTGTACCTCAAACCCAAATTTGTTATCTGCAAAAACACCAAGCTCTATCCTGACTTTTTCAAACTCTTCTGTGACTCAGACAGCATAATAAAGATCGAGATATAATCTACAGGATTGTAGCCATTATATTACACTTGCAAACGAGTTTTTGTGTCACTTCAGTCGAACCACCACCAAGTGCATCAGCTCAAATTCTGAATCTTGCAGTCACAGCAGGTTGCTTAGCTACATCCGATAGCTAGCATCCATATTGCTTTACTACTAAGAGCAAAGTTCATATCATTCCTAAACTTAGCAGAGCGTGCTCTCAATTCAACCTAGTTCTTTTACGCAAAGATGGCAGCAGCTCAATTTTTCACGGCACAAACACCCAAGTAAGGCTTTCAAACAATTGCACGAGCACAATTGTCTTAATTATTTGTAGCACATTATCAACGACAATGCGCCAGAGTTTCTTTTATCGCTGAACCGCCAGCTGATTTAATGCCTTGACATGTCTCTAACTTTTATTGTTCATTATTTCTCTTCTACTCACAGGATGGCCACAGTACAGGCTCAGCCCGTGCGCAACCATGCCTCTAGGATAGTTCGCCGCGCTGCTACCGTGGTACGTTGTGCAGCAGAGGTCTCCACTCGCCCCTCATCTGAAGCGACCAATTCTTCCAAGCCCTCTTTTGATTTCAAACAATATATGGGAGAGCGTGCACAGCTCATTGACGCCGCTCTTGACCTCTCTGTACCCGTCGCATATCCTGAAGTGATCACTGAAGCTATGCGGTACTCCTTACTCGCTGGAGGCAAACGTGTCCGCCCTGCGTTATGCCTTGCCGCATGTGAATTGGTCGGCGGCAGTATTGAAGCAGCAATGCCCACAGCCTGCGCTTTGGAAATGATTCACACGATGTCGCTCATACACGATGATCTCCCTTCTATGGATAACGACGATTTCCGTCGCGGGAAACCTACAAACCACAAAGTCTACGGAGAAGAAATTGCCATCCTTGCTGGGGATGCTCTTTTAAGTTTGTCTTTTGAATACGTGGCTCGCGAGACCCGTGGCGTCGCTCCTGAACGTGTTTTACAAGTAATTGTCGAACTAGGTAAAGCTGTCGGTTCTGAGGGTCTTGTTGCAGGGCAAGTGGTAGACATTAAAAGTGAAGGTGCAGGTGCCGAAGTAGGCTTGGATACCTTGGAGTACATTCATCATCACAAGACTGCTGCTTTATTGGAAGCTGCCGTGGTTAGCGGAGCCATCCTTGGTGGTGCCAATGAAGCAGAAATCGCGAAACTCAGAAAATATTCTAGGGATATTGGTCTCGCATTTCAAGTTGTTGATGACATTTTGGACATCACAGCAACAACTGAAGAATTGGGTAAAACTGCAGGAAAAGACCTTGCAGTGGCAAAAGCAACATACCCGTCCTTGGTAGGTTTGGACCGTAGCAAAGAGATTGCGAATGAGTTGATAGAAGAGGCAAAAGCTCAGCTGGTGGATTGGCCTATGGCAAAGGCAGCACCACTGTACGCCTTGGCAGAATATATCCGAAGCAGGAAGAATTAAATTAACTAGTATTCCAGAAAATTTTACAAACGAAAGTTAGTAAGAATATTCTTAGCGTCGGTAGCAGCTAGCGTATATTGGTAGATAGACAAATACATGCAAATATAGCAACAACAACAATAACAACAGCAACTATTAATATCCATTTAATATCCATTTTGTCGTCTTTACCCTTTTCTTTCTTTCTCAATGTATCGTTGATTTTCGTTTATATAGCCAGTACTGGTACCGCCAATTGCCATCCCTGCCGGATGTAGCAATCTACTGGATGCCCTGTTATTATAAGTTTCCTCTCGTTCAATTTTTCTTCAATGTCCCTTTCTTTGCTCTTGTAAAATTGGAAGCTGTCGGAAATGCAGGAGGTGTAGGAGAGAGTCTTCAGAATTTATCTGCATCAGAATTTCTCAATGGCCGTGCTTGATATTTATTAATTTCTTCCAAATAGAGCCTCTCCACATGGTAGAGGCAAGCTCTCTTCGCTTTTCCAGTGGACTGGCAGTCGGCAGGCGCTGCGAACAAAGTGGTTGGGAGATAATTCTTAAGAATTGTTAATTTCAATCAAGCCAACCGCTATAAACACATTACAAATATTCACAGAGAATTAATACAATAAGTAGTGCCAGCAGGGCTTCTCCCCTGCTGATTTTTCTTGATCGCTTTGAAATAAAATAATCGATTAAACTGGCTTCTTGGCTGAAAAGTGCAGAAGACCTGCTGCACAAAGTGGACAAGACTGCGAAGGCAGTCAGCACAGTGTCCAAGCAGCAGGTCCTAGCTGGTCTGCGTGGTGATCAGGGTAAGAACTGATCAGGCAACGATCTCGAGTATCCTATTTTGATTGGAGCTCCCCTTTTTAACTCACACAAAAATGACTATTTTATTGCAGATTCAGGCAGTGCATCTGCTGCATCCAGCTACTATGGAGATGAGGGAGGTCCAAGTTCTCAAGACCTTGGAGGCCACCTTCCCGCTTCAACGTTGCCAGCAGCAGTCGCACCACCATCAGCAACAGCAGCACCTGTAGCTTTAATGCCGGCAGCTCGCCCTCTTCCCAGAGCTAGCGTTGGCGCAAAGTCATTATCAGGTGGCAGACCGCCTCGCAGTAGTTCAGCCAGCAGTAGAAAAGGCAGCACAGATTCTTTAAACCCAACTGAAACAGGCGGAGAATCATCGGTGGTCGTAGCAGCAGTGGCCCGTACTAACAAAGCTCCGCCTGCTATACCTGTACCGCCACAAAAATCAGATCCTACATCTGCGAAGAGTATAGTTGAGAGTTCTCCTGTTGTTGCTTCTCCAAAGCCTGCGCCTCCCACGAAAGCAAAAGAGGACGTGGAGGCGGCAATTGCGGCATTGTCAGCCGCACCTACCGACACACCTAGTGGACCCCCTGTTACTGATGTTGCTCCCTCAGCTGCTCTTCCAACAAATGGACCTCCTTCCATTGCTTCTAGCTTTGGCAGTGAAGTACCTGCATTGTCAGTTGAAGCTTCTGTAGAGAATGACAATGAAGAAAACCTTGATGCTGCTGCTGCTAATACTAGTACTAGTACTAATAAAGTTACTTCAGGTACCACTTCTGCTCCCCCTACCCAAGCAGAGAAGATAGCTAGGCTCTCTCGTCTCGTCCAAGGTCTTAAGCAGAAAGTAGAACGACTTCAAAATGAAAACATCCAACTTGAAGAGATGCTGGCAGCTGCTGACGCTGCTCATAAAGGCGGCTCGGGAGAAATTTCTAGACTGGAAGATTCTTTAGCGAGAGAACAAGCTGCCAGAGTGAGTTTAGAAGCATCACTACGTGGCGCCCTAGCTGCAAAAGAAGGGGAAGTGATCTCCCTAAAACAACAACTGGATGCAAGCAATACCAAAGCAGTACAACTGGCAGAAGCAGTTGCAGCTCGAGAAGCTGAGCAAGCTCAATACGATGCTGATAGAAGTCGGGGTGAAAGTCAATTACTAGCCACCTTACGTAAAGAGATAGAAGCAGCAGAGGCCACGTTGGAAGTAGAAAGAAAAGCACATGCAGCAGCACGGAGAGCGTCTGCAGTTCGAGAACAAGAACTAGATACCTCTGTAGCTGAAGCAGCTGCGTCGTTGACTTCAATGCAAAGAATACTTGACGAAAGGACTGCAAAGGCAAGTTTCTCCGAAGAAAGATGTAGAGAATTAGAGCACGAGATCGAAAACTTAGGGCAACGACTTGCTGCTGCAGAAGCAAATGGAGTAGTCTCTGTTGGTGAGAGCAGTTCTTCTATAGTTCAACAACGTGTGGACGAGTTGGAAGTCACGCTCTCAACGGTACGTAGAGATCTCTCAGCAGCAGAAGCAGCTACGGTTGCTGCAAGCGAAGAAAGTACACGCCTCCGCTCCAAAAATGAAAGTTTAAAAAGAGAATTGGCAGAAGCTCGTTCCTCAGATTCGGCTGATCTTCGGCGTAGACTTCAAGAAGCGACCGACGCTTTATATGCCAAACAATCTCAATTAGAAAGAGCTACTGCAGACAGGGCAGCTACCCAACTCCAGTTAGAACGGCAGATGTCCATCTCCACAAGTGAAACCCTAAAGAGACGAACAGCTGCAGTGGATAGGATGCTTACTGGCGGCAGTGGTATTGGTATTGGTACTGAAGATGGGTATGGCATTGTGCCTATGGATGAATCAACTTTAGGGGACACATACGCCCGATTAGCGAATGCGCCTGGTCACTTGGGCCATGCAGTCAAAACAGGAGCTAATTTTATTGATTCAAGTACCACTCAAATAGTACGATTATTGCGTCATTATCCATTGGGGAGGTTGGGGGTGTTTTGTTATATAGTAGGGATGCATTTCTTTATTTATTTGTTGTTGCATAGATTACAGCATAGAGCGTTTAGTCATATTACTGCAGTGGAGGCACATGATCATCTGGCGACTGCTGGTGGAGGTGCACTGTTGGGTGGCGATGCAGCAGGAGGTGTTGTAGGAAATGAAGCTAGTTAAGTTGGTTTATAGTGAATGTGTAATGTTGAATGGATTGTAATGATGCTAGCAGCAGTCTACTTTGGCAGCACTCTCAGGTTGTTGGTTCAACTAACGGTTGAACGTGCCGCCTATCCTGTGATATCTTTAAAAACATTAAATGCCATACATGAGGCTGGTCTTGTAGATTGCTATTGATAAATAATTTTAAAAATATTTAACACGTAATAATGACTGTATAAATAGAGCCTAGGATTGTGTTGCTATCGCAAATCCTTTTACAATGTCTGATGCCTGTCAACTTCCGATTTCCAAATTTAAGACCGAAATTGCAAATTCTGTGAGAGAGAATTCTGTCATTATAGTCATTGGAGAAACAGGCAGCGGTAAAACCACACAAATTTCTCAGATTCTTCTAGAAGCTGGACTAAACAACAACAGCATGATTGGCGTCACTCAGCCACGACGAGTGGTAAGTTCAATTTTAGTTTATTTCTGTTTTACATAGTTATAGCATAATTGGCACTATAGTATTAGATATTTCATTTTTTAATTACAAATTTTCCCCACTTTTATTTCCTCCTCTAACTCGCCAAAAATTAACAGGCTGCCGTCTCTGTCGCCCGCCGTGTCGCTCAAGAACGCAATGTCGAACTCGGTCGTGAAGTAGGCTATTCTGTCCGCTTCGAGGACCGTACCAGCTCTAAAACACGTATCAAATACCTCACAGACGGCTGTTTACTACGTGAACTGCTAGAAGATTCGCTATTAACTAAATATTCAATTATTGTACTTGACGAAGCTCATGAGCGATCTTTAAATACAGATATTCTGTTTGCTTTGTTGAAGAAACTTACTCTGCGGCCTAGAAATGTACTTGCAAAAAAGAACATGAATACGCTGAAGAAAACATCAGAAGAAGAAATAGTCCAAAAATTGCCTCCTCTTAAACTGGTAGTCACCTCGGCGACGCTCGACTCTAAAAAATTTGCAGCGTATTTCAATAATTGTCCTGTCTTTGATGTTCCTGGACGTATTTTCCCCGTTGAAATTATCCATTCTGTAGAAGACCATATCACTGACTATGAAACTGCAGCTGTAGAGACAGCGATCGACATCCACTGCAACCACCCACTGCAAAATAGAAGTGCTACGAGTGGCAGTACGAACAAGGATGATACTCGTACGAATGATTCTAGTACTAGTAGTGCAGGTGATATATTGATTTTCTTAACTGGTCAAGCTGAGATTGACCGTGCTGTGCGTGCTTTGAACGATACAGTCCGTTCCCTCCCACCTGAAGAATGCGGTGACTTACTCGTTCTACCGCTGTACGCAGCGTTGCCACCAGAAATGCAATCACGCGTGTTTGCTCCACCGCCACCAGGGGTGCGTCGGTGCATCGTTGCTACCAACATTGCCGAGACATCTGTTACTGTAGACGGAATTGTGTATGTAATTGACCCAGGGACAGTCAAACAAAAGGATTACAACCCACGTACGGGCATGGAATCATTAAGCGTTGTGCCTATTTCCAGAGTCCAAGCGGCACAGCGTGCAGGTCGCGCTGGACGTACACGTCCTGGTACATGTTATCGTTTGTATACTAAAAAGAGATATGAAATGGACATGCCGAGTGCTGCATTGCCTGAAATACAACGAACCAGTCTATTAAGCGCGGTTTTATATCTCAAATCGTTATCAGAAAATCTAGAACAGAATCTGGAAAATAATCAGATAGATGTGCTGAAATTTGATTTTTTAGATCCACCTCAGAAAGAAAATTTAGTCGACGCCTTGAGACAACTCTATGTACTCGATGCAATCGACAGTGATGGTAAAATCACGTCTCTAGGTAAAGACATGGCTGCATTGCCGTTGGATTCATCGTTAGCTCGTGCTTTGCTAGCAGCTAAAGAACTAAATTGTTTGAATGAGATGCTGAGCGTGGCATGCATGCTGAGCCCAGAAGGGAGTGTATTTTTAGGCAATAAGGGACCAGAACAACTTCTTGTTGGTGGGGGTGGTGATATATATATTAGCAGTGGTGGTGGCTATAATAACAACACTCTAAAACAAAATACCCAACAAATAAGTGAGCATGGTCGGTATCTGTTGAATGAAATGATGGTTGACGGCCTCGGTGATCATGTGCTGTTACTTAGGTTGTGGCAAGCGTGGAATGCAGCTGGGTGTTCTACAGACTGGTGTAGAGAGCTAGGGATAGATGTCAGGGCGATGCGATTTGCAAGAGATGTTCGGAGACAATTGGAACTTGTGATGAGTGGTGGTGGGGCAGATACAATGAGAATTGATAGAGAACAACGGCAAGAAAGAGGAGCAGAAAAAGAAGAAAAAGAAGAAGAAGAAACTGAAAGAAGTGCTAAAAGACCTAGAGCAGGCTCTTCTACTTCATCTAAACCAAAAGATTCCTCTTTCTCTTCTTCTAAAACCCTTCGTGCTCTACGCAAGGCTCTCACAATAGGCTTTGCCAATAGGGTAGCACGGAGGATGCCACTCCACAACGGCTACCGCACCCTCGGAGAAACATCCACTCTAGCCCAAATACACCATAGTGCAGCTCGATTAGCTACAGATGAAGATGGAATGTTGCCTGAATGGATTGTATATCATGAATTGATATCAACAGGGAAGGTGTTTTTAAGTGGCGTCTGTCCAATTGAAGGGCGGTGGGTGGCGGAGAGGGTGCTGCCCAAGTTGCAAGGTGTTGATATAAACAGACTAAGTGGAGGTAGAGAAGAAGATAGGGGGCATATAGATGATGAAAAGAAAGAAAAAGGAGCGGCAGCGGCAGAGACGAGACATGACAGCGCGGCAATAGATGCAGCTCGAGCTCGATTTTTAGCTAGGAAGGCAGCTGCAGCAGCATCTAAAGGCAGCAAAAGGTAAATACTATGCGTTTAATGTAATTCATGTGCGTATTATTACAAAATGAAACTTCAACAACGACAGGTCAGACAAAGAAAAGCACAGTGCAGATGGTGAAAGGATCTATATAGGAAACATAAACACAAGTTACTTGCTGCTATTAATGATGTCTTTTTAAAATGAGAGAGACAATATTTGATTTAATCATCAGCTCTCATAGGTGAACGAGACCTTGATGGTGAATCGCCTCTGCGCATCACAGGGGCACGTGGAGAAGGTGGATCAGCTGCCATCATCACAGGAGAGCGAGACCTGGGACGTCTTTCTTGCTGTGGAGGTGATCGACGGGGCGTAGTGCTACGTCCACGGCGAGGAATAGGACTGCGAGCACGGTTATTACCACCGTCACCTCTGTTACCGACACGGTCACGATCACCACCTCTGGGAGGAGGGGTTCTGCGTCTGTCTCTGCGTTCATAAGAACGAGAACGATCTCTGCTACGACCACCACCCGCTCCATAGCCACCTCCACCACGGCGGTCGTCTCCTCTCCTACCGCCACCACCATCACGACGATCTCTGTCGTCAAAACGATCATTACGACCACCGCGATCGTAATCACGTCCACCACCGCCACCACCTCTGGGAGGACTGCGACGACGGTCTCTGTCATCATACCTGCTGCCCCCCCGAGGACCATCCCTGTCCCTCCCACCACCGCCACCACGGCGACGA
The DNA here is from genome assembly GCA_019044685.2 of Nannochloris sp. 'desiccata'. Classification (NCBI taxonomy): domain Eukaryota; kingdom Viridiplantae; phylum Chlorophyta; class Trebouxiophyceae; order Chlorellales; family Chlorellaceae; genus Nannochloris; species Nannochloris sp. 'desiccata'. The sequence continues at coordinate 85,604 of JAGTXX020000001.1, read as the reverse complement.
TCACCACCTCCACGACGATCTCTGTCTCCACCCCGCCTGTCACGATCATCGCGGTCTCTGGGTTTCTTGTTTACGTACTCGACTGTAATTTCACGACCATCGATTTCCGTGCCGTGCATGGCTGTCAAAGCTTCTTTGGCGTCATCAAGGGCATCGTATTCAACAAAGGCGAACGTTTTCTTAACTTCACAGCGCTGTAGAAAAGAGGAGAGAGTAACAATTGTTTAAATTTCGGGTAATCGTAGGGGCAAGAAAATCTTACTTGAGCCGGAGACCGTAGTTCCAAAATGCAGTTGGTCTTATTTTTCTCTCTATACATATACACATATCGCTTACCTTGAGTTTTCCAAAACCTTCAAAAGATTTCTCCAGTCTCTCAGTCGTCACATTACGTGGATCAAAGCCAGCAACAAACAAGGTTTCATTGGGGACTGCATCTGCACGTCTTTTTGCCTGTTCAGTTCTCACCTTGGCATCATCTTTAGCATATTCAACTTTTAATCTGCGTTGTTGAGAACCCCATTCACGGTTATCAAGGCCACGGATGGCTTCTTCAGCATCTCTCTTGTCCTCATAATGCACAAAGCAGTAGCCTGAAGGGTAGAATTGGGAAGTAGTGGGGAGGGATTGGTGAGGATGAACTTGGTGATTGGTATACGACTTGGAAGGGTTTTTGCGTTGTTGAGAGTGAGACGAAGATGTGAGACGTTGATAGAGTTGTGAAAAGTAGTAGGTGTGTAGAAATTGGGGATGATTTGGTTACGAAGAAAAATGGAAGCAAGGGAAAAGTCGTGGTGACCATGAAGGCACTGCTCTCTGTCTTGTTGGAGAAGAGAGCAAGCTGAACAGGTATCAACCCAAACGATAGAGACATCAAGGTGGTGATATGAAGGTGTAAAAGTTACGTTGCCCAGAGAAGACAGAGAGAAAGGGAATCATAAACGGTGCTCCATGGATTAAAAACTGCGTCATGGTGTTGGTTGCCTACCCCTGGGTTTATACTCGATGCTCTTGACAGATCCATACTTGTTGAATGTCTTTTCGAGTTCTTTCTCGTCAGCATCATACTGATAGTTGCCTACGTAGATCTGCAAAATTTAATTTCGGGGGAAGAAGTGTTTAAACCGCTGGGAAGCTTCTGGCGAAATAGGTGCCAACTATTTCGGTAGTATATTGGCTGCTTAATAAGGTGAGCGCCATCAAAGCGTCTCAATGCTTGCTTTTAGGTCATAAGCAAATTTGCATGCATCTTGCAAAGTTGGCTCTTACAGGGACAGTGCCTGACATGATGTCGGGCGTTTTCAGCGACGTTGGTTAGTCACTACTATTCCAAATGATTTATGGTTTGATGGCAAGAATCGCTGTGAGCTCGATAAACCTCGCCGAAATGCAAACGGAGGAAAGAAATCAAAAAAAGAAACGAGCTAAGTGAAAATGGCATTTTAAGGACGCTTTCCTCTCTCAATGCTGGCATTTTATATGCAAGTTTGCTTCAAATCTCAAATATGGACGAAGAAGCCAACCGAGATCCTGTGCAGATCCATATCCTCCAGGGAGTTGGGTACATTTGGAATGCAGACGGTCAGTGGTGATGAAAGTTATTTGTTTATGTTTTCAATTCTATATGTTCCTATATGCATGCATGTCAAGATAGATTCAATGATATTCTTCTCTGTGAAATACTACTTGCAGATGCTCTATATCTAAGGAAAACTTGTGGACTCATTGGAGCCATGGTCGGTGGCGTCGCTGGTGAGCAAAATTAAATTTATTTCCCTCTTTGTATTCTCTATCCCTCTACCCACACAAAAATAAAAAAATACATCAGGATTACCTGTGGTTCTAATTATTTCTAACCTTTAAACTTTTCAGCCTTCAAACAGCAGAATGCTGTCCATGGTCTCCCGCTCCAACTCTACCCAGAAGAGGTCACTTTGGCTGTAGAAGAAGGCTGGGCAGTGCTATGTGGCCCAGTAGCAGGTGATCCAACTACTACTGGCAACGATAATGCACATGGTAGTAAAAATAAAAAGAGAAAATCTGCTGGTCGGAGGTATCATTACAACGTTGAAGAAGATGAAGAAGAGGATTTTGATAATGATGGTGAGGATGGGTATTACTACCAACACCATGGTGACGATAATGATGAAGACGAGGCTGAAAAGAAGAAAAACACTGCACCATGGCAAGATGCGTTAGCTAAAGGGACACCATTTGAGATCCCTACCACTGCAGAAGAAGCTCTACTAGCACAAGCCGGTGGCGGTGGTGGCGGTGGTGATAAGAACACTATTAATACTAATACTACTAATGATAGTAACTCTGAGAAAGTAATAAAGCGTGCTGATGTGCATTGGACCTTCCCATCCACCAAAGAACAACGTGATTGCTACCTTATCTTTAAAGATCTACATAGCCGTGGATTTCGTATCACGGGTGGATCAAAATTCGGATCTGATTATTTATTATACCCCGGGGACCCTACTTTATATCATGCTCAATTTTGTGTACGATTAGTACCGTTTAAGGATAGTATATTACCTGCGTTGATGGCGTCGGCGTGTAGAGGATCTTTTCAGGCGAGGAAACATCTGTTGTATGCGTCGGTAGTGATGAAAAATGAAGAAAGGGAGAAAATAGTTGAGGATACTTGGAGCAGTGGATGTGATGTTTTCAAGGCGTTGAGAGGGATTCGAGGGAGGTATGAAACGCAATATATGACCTTTGGCCCTGTAGACGGATTTGGTAAAGATTAAATCAAAATAGAAACTGTTCACTTTAGTTTTACAAAACAGTTTTTAAAAGTATCGTGTAGGATCAAAACATGGTTGAATGAAACTAAAATAGTTAGCCAGCACTTGGCATTAGTAGATTTACCTTCTATACCGGTCCCTAGACCTCTCTGCAGTAATGACAATATAAAGCAATAGAGTTAATTGATGATTTTCTAATACTAAGGGTAGAAATAGAGGAGAAAAAGCAAATGAAAAACTAATCCCCCCACCCACCCCCACGAAATTAATATTAAGATTAAGATGAGCTCTCATGAAACGTAGTAAAGTCCTCTCTGCCCAAATAAAGAGCAAGCTAGGTATAGCGTATATTAATATATTTTTAAAATCACTGGGCTCTCTTATCTCTTTTCCTTATTAATTATTTATAAATTCAATTTCTTTCTTACCTCTACGACGACCTGGATGTCCTCTCTCGTCACTTCGATACCGATCACGATCACTACCACGGCGCCTCTCTCTGCTTCTACTTCTACTACGAGATTCAGATCGAGAACGAGAACGGCCTCTACTGGTAGGTCTACGCTCATCTCTGCGATCTCTACTTAAATTACGCCGATGGTAGTCACTATCACTGTCTCGATCTCGATCTTTATGACCACCTTTACTGCGATTCCGTTGTGTCTGCTCAGGACAGGGGTCCAATTCTACTTCTGCCGGTCTTGACGAAGCCTGCAAAGTGAATTAAATGAGAGACCAAAGGTTAGGACTATCTCGAAGCAAAGGTATACTTAATAAAATTAATATTAGGGAAAAGCGCCACAAATAAATAAAACTAAATGGGGACAATGAACAAGGCTGTCAGAGTACGAATACATAGGAATGGTTGTCCTCACTGTTCATCAGTAGGGGAATCATTCAATCATCATACAGCCACAAAAAAAACAAAAAATAAATTGTATCAATAACCCTTAAAATAAGTAAAATCAAAACATACCTGAAGTGCCGTCGATACCTCTGCAACCACTGGTTTAGGGTTTGCCAACTTCTCTACAGCAGCAGCTCCATTACCATTCCCCTCTTCAACAGCTTTCTCTAAAGCATCTTTACTAGGATCTACTAGCTCTGGCGATGCATCTCCATTAACTCCTCTCGAAGTGTAATCTCTGCCAGCTACAGAAATATACACCGCTTTGTTTTGCTGTAGTAGATCAACAAGTGCTACTGCCACTTCTAAAAGTTGATTTTGACTGACTCCAAAGACTTCCCACCATGGTGGGTTCTCAGGCATAGGGAATCCACGTCTTCGTGCGGCTAAGAATAACAGACCACACGTTACAACTTCAGCTTTATACCTGACACACAGCGGAATGCGAAGAGAATCGTTGGCCAAGTTCCAAGCTTCTTGTAGTAGCTCTTTATCAAGACCTAATAATTGCCCAAAGGTGAGAACGAAGCGGTGAGGGTGTTCTACGTGCACTATAAATCCAAAAGCACGGAGCATGTGTCGCTCTGTTCTAACAACTTCAGTCTTTAGTAGATCATAGCGAGTCGAGTAGGGATCTAAAATGTCAATAATTTTACCATCTTTACGCCTAAATACTCGATAAAATACCATTATAATGGCACGTAGACGTAGGGGTGCAGGAGAGTCTATTTCTACAACCTCTTCAAGCTTTGCACCAAGCCAAAATGCTGCAATGGAGACTACCTTAACGTCAAATTTAGCTAAAGATAGTTTACAATAGAAACGATGTAACAGTACTTGAGCGGTGCATGCTACAGCTTGTGGTAAATGTAGTAAGACCACTGCTTCTGCCATGGCATCACAGCCATAGCGACGGAGCTGAGACTCTAAAGCAGCATCAACACCGTCGTGCCGACTCGGTGATGCCTCGAGCTCTGCAGCGCTAAGATAAAAATCGTCCAATGCAGTATAAATCATTGTAATTTGAGTAAATTAAATGAGGATTCCGTTGCTTGAATTGTGAGGGTTTTTAACAGAACATTAAAGGATGCAAAAGGAGGGTTCAAATCAGATGCCAATGTCCCTCAGAGGGCCACTCCGCCCTCACAGGCATTGCTTAAGCCACACTAAAAGTACTCATAATATTAATATGTGTATCATACTTGAAAACTTGGCGCTTTCGAGACATTTTTACGCTTCCTGGGTCTAGCCAGCAATTTACTCCCATCCATTTCGTTAAAATTAATCAATTGGAGCCATTAAGGTAATCTTAAGAATATACATTCTCATAATCGATATAGGAATTGAGGATGTCCGTCTTCACTTTCGCTCCCATGAGGGCAACGTTGCCCAGAGTGTCCATGCCTTCCATCAGGCCACAGCAGAAATTGATGGCCTCGTTGCCATCTTTCACCGGCATGCGCCTTTCTAAGCTCATGCCTATTCAGCTCGAAGGTAAGAGCCGGAGCTCGCCGACTAGATGGATAAAATTATAACATGGCTGCTGTGTGGGAGAGAAATGCAGAGCTGTTTTCTCACTGCAATTAGGCATTTACATATTGATCTCGATTTCTAATCCATTCATTTTTTTTGGTGCGAACGCAGAAGCCAGCAGCAGTAGTTTAGACGCTCCCCAGAACGGTGGCAAGGTGTTTGCCATGAGACATGGAGTGAAGAAGGCACGTCTTGGTCGCCCTGCTGATCAGCGTAAGGCACTTGTCAGAGGATTGGTCACTGAGGTTCTCCGACACGGAAAGATCAGGACTACCAAGGTGAGCAGATGTTTAGAAAAGAAGAGGAGAGGGAACTTCTAGCATCGCCAGTTCTCGGTCTCTTTGAAAAAGTTGTAGTAGCCAAGGCTTCATTTAGTTTCCTCATTCTACAAGATTGCCAAAATGGATAGTTTTACAAAAGCTTATCATAATCTCTAAACCTCAGTATTAACTAACCTCCATTACAAACTATTTTTCTCTCTCTTTGCAGCCCCGTGCTAAGGCTATTCGCAAGTATGTTGACAAAATGATCGGACTTGCCAAGGACGGATCTCTCCACGCCCGCCGCCAAGCTCTTTCCTTTGTATACGACGATGAGCTCGTTAAATCCCTCTTTGAACAGGTGCCTACTAGGTATGGTGAGCGCAACGGAGGATATTGCAGAGTAAAAACTGAGATTCAGAAACGCCGTGGGGATAACGCTGATATGGCTATTATTGAGCTTGTTTAAGCTTAAAAAATAGACTACACATTTTTTATATAGACTACCATGCATAGAATACAACATTATCTATATTTTTAGGTTTTCAACGCATATATTAAAATTTTCGGGAGAAAATTTGAAGTTTTGGTTTTTTGTGTGGTTTTGATTTGGACTCATAATAGCAATAGAATAAAAACATGAATACCAATATGTTGATGAGTCCAATTAGAATGCACACCGACGATACATGTAAAACCACATGGCTAGTAATTAGATGGATTTGTTAAAAATTGAGGAGCAGAGAGGACCCTAGCTGCAAGGTGGCGGCGATTGTTTTCTCATTGACACTTTTAAGATGTAAAACGCACTTTCCTTTGTGAAAATCACAAATTTATGTCTCGCTAAATATATAATGAAGACTATATATGCATCTAGAGCGGCTGTTGGCCCAACTACGCTACCAAATGTTAGCCATGTAAGTGATCGCGAAAAACAAATTATCTCATTTAATGCTACCAGTGCCACAAATTTGTAGGCAAACTCAGTTATTTTTAAAATCTATACTTTGCAGAAGGGGCGGGATGTAAGGCTCTCCGCACGGAAAGAGCGTCGCCAAGGAGGACAAGGCTTTGGCAAGACTTCAGCCCCCGCTGACGGCGACAAAGAGTTCTTCTCTGAAAATGAAGAACCGCAAGGCACCAGGCCTGATCCACCAAAGAGAGAATTGGAATCTTTAGCAGAGAATGCGTTTGTCTCTGACAGCTCGTATAGGAAAAAGCCAGATTTCAATGCATCTAGTAGCAGTACAGAGTTGCCAACTGTTGGCAGAGAACAAATTATAAGTACATGTCTACAGACTTCAGCTTTGATTGCTGTAATGGGAGTTGGATTAGATCAAGTAGCACCGTTGATATCTATGGCTACTCGAGACGGTAATTCTGAAGCCATGTCAGAGCTATTGCATTGTAGGTACAAACCTTGTTTTTTCTTTTGAAATTCTTCTAGTGTTCTTTTTCTTTTAAATTTGGCTTTGGCCCCCTTTTTGTTTTCATCTTTCTAAACTCAACTTTTTCTTCTTTCAAAAGCTATATCTACTCTTTCTGCAGGGCTGTCACTTCCTAGTGCACGAGATATCGGCATCGCAGCAGGCGTAGCAGGCGCTGTCACTACCACTCGTCTTCTTCTCCTCTCCCTTTGGCCTCAGTTTAAATCTGCAACAGACACTTCAAACGCACAAATCCTGTTACCTCTTTACTCTAATCCACTCGACATCGGTATAGTATCAGTAATACCTGCTTTAGCTGAGGAATTACTGTTTAGAGGGGCTCTCTTGCCTGCCATCTACCCTGATTGGCGAGGTGTTGTAATTTCTGGAGCTGTCTTTGGAGCTCTTCATATCAATGGCGGAAGAAATATAGAGTTTGGGGTGTGGGCTGGGAGTGTAGGATGTGCCTATGGAGCTGCATATCTATATACAGGGACCCTTGCAGTACCTATGGCAGCGCATGCGCTGGCGAATATAGCATCAGCTAGCCTATGGTTGAGCTCTAATTCTAATTCTTCAAAGGACGGGAAGTGAGGGTTGAGATTTTCTTCATATCAAGTTTATTAGTGTTTTAATGCTGAAAGAAGAAACTAGAAAATTGTTACAATCAATAAACCAAGTATTAAGAAGGATCATAAGCCTCTGAAGGAGTAGGAATAAACAGACAGAGTCAAGTGAGCGAAAATGAAAAAGTATGTTGGCGGTCAGGGAATGAGTTTGAACTCCGCTTTTATACTGCAAATACTTAATTGGTGGATGAGCTGACAATAATCTGCAGGTAGAAGGTGTGAGGTGAGGATCATATGGGTTAAGATGGAAGAAAAAAGACGCAGTTCGGTGTATAATAATAGGAATCCTTTGCAGTTGACTTGCCTGATTGATGGGGATGAAAACAAGCTTGACAAAGAAGCCAAGGAAGCCCACAGCAAGGAATCCAACAGATGTAAGGCGGGCTACCTTCCAGAACTCCTTGCGGTCTGGCTTTTCACAGCGTTTCAGCAACCTGCAGGGCAATCAATATAGTTAAAGATGGTCATCACTTATTCCACAGGATGCTGAATTTGATTTCGCGATTATGATGTAGCTATACATGCCTAAAACTGTTCTTTGCAAAATCCTTAATGTTAGTAGCAGCTCCGTCCATCTTGATCTTGCTTTGCCTAGGAATGTGTTTGTTCGTTCAAGTTCTACACGCTTGTGCACAAAAGAGACTAATTAGCTGTTTAATGCGAATTTAATAAGGTTTCCTTTTGTAGAAAAAGCTTCGATCTGAGATGATCTCAGTGGGGATCCCTTTCGCCTGAGAAGAAGGCTTCTTGGAAGCTGGAGTTCTGGCGCCCAACGGCGAAGGAGAATTCTAGCACCAGTAGAGCAACTTATCTTTACAGCTCGTGTGTCTTAATAACACATTAGACACACATATATCTGCAGGTTGTGCGCTTTCAGATTCAGAACACGCTTCTGGGGCAAGCTGCTGCCGCCGCTCTGCCGCCGGCCCGGGGAGCCCAGTAAAAGATGTCCTCCGCCTGTTAAGAGCGCGCTGCCAACAATTTTTTTGCATCCATTCAAAATTTCTTCTATTTTATAAGTTTTCTTATCCAAATAGGCCGTTAAGGCGTCTCGCAGGAAACATTCTGCTCACAACTTTAAATGGATTCGAAGAGATGCAGTGGCCAAGTAAAATGTTTCGGGAGGCGTTCTAACTCTTTCTGCCAGATGTCAATATTATTTCTGGTGAATTCTCTGTGATTTTAGCAACGCTATATCTATTTTCTCGAGTACTCCAGTACGCATTCTCAACTGCAATATGAGTCTTCGGTGGTTGCCCATTGTTATAGCGACGATGATGTCCACAATCATTGTCACGGTGGCTCTATTAAGCGGATCCATCGTTCGAGGAGGTGGCTGGCGAGGCCAAGGTAAGTCTAAGCGGAAAAAACTTGAGAAATATTAATGTTCTCGTCAACCGACATCTCTTTATTCCTTTGACAATCCCTCACCCTTACACATTCACTCATTGCAGGTGGCAAATACACGGTTTCCATATCAAAATCAATACGTACTATTAACTCTACAGGATACCACGCTGAACAAATGAAAACCCAGCAAACAACAACGAGTAAAAAAATATTCGTTTCACCGTCCCGGCCATTGTCGTCTCCCTCGACAATAGAAAGCAACTCTAAACCGTTGGATAAAATCTCTTCTGCCAGTACTTCAAAGACTGCTAATGATGGTGATTATGTTGCTTCTAAAGTAACGTTGATGGGCTCTTTAAACGGTACTGGTACGTTTACACGAGTTAGATATCGCTTTGACAACGTTTTTCTAGAAACTGAAAACTTAATATCAGTGCACTTACCAGCTTCAGTGCCTCTTCCCACGAAACCATTACTCGTCGATGGTGTCCATGGGGCACCTCCGATTGTGGCATCTGCCACAGAGCCTCCTACAGTGTTCTACCACCGGGATATCAATCAAAGACAAGAGCATTATTTAAATATTAGCTACACCCACATCAGCATTTCTCAACAAGATGAGCACCTACGCAAAGAGCCTCTCCGAAAATGCACCCGTTGGGAGACACGGCCAGTTTACCTTATGTATGTCCCTCACCCGTACAATGTATGGCACGTTTATAATGACGCTTTAATGGGGTTGTTTCAAACTTTAAGGGAAGAGGGCCACCTTCCTTTAGCAGAGATTGACGAAGCTGGAAATATGGTAGAGTATTTAGAAGGTTTAGATCCAAAATGTCAATGGAAATTGGATTTATATGGAAATGGATCTGCGTATCGCCCTGAAAAATGTCTCCCTAAAACTGGAAGATTGCCAAACTCTTCTTCTTCTTCAGAAAACTCAATAAAATGTAGCCCAAAAAATGATGAATGGTGCAGGCCTGGACTTGTCGCGTTTAATCGCAGTTCTGGACCGATTATCTTGCTGGCAAAAGGAGCTATATGGCCAGATAGAAAGTGGAGACATATGTTTACTGCAATTAGTGAAGATATTCGAGAGTGGGATGATATGGTGGGCGCGTGCTTTAAAGAGCTGTTTGTAGTGAAAAGTCACACCCTTAATTTCTACACTGCGATATTCTCGTCTTACCCAAACTACCCCCATGCTCAAAAACAGCGGGTAGGAGGTATGCAAGCTTTCCAAGAGCTCATGACAACAGCAGAGCGGCATCATCGTGAAGTAAGGCATATAAAGAAACCAAAGTTGAATGAATGGGGTGGATATAGTAGCTCTGATTTAGAAATTTTAAGGCAAGGCATTGGGCCTGAAAATATTGGTGCGCTGAGCGTGCTGCGTGATATTCGCACAGCAGGCATCGAAGAAGGGAGACTAAAACAAAAAGATGTTGAAGAAATTAATAGAATGAGGAGAGAGGAGACTGAAGATATGCTTGCATTTGTTAGAGAAAAACAGCAAATGCAGGAAGAAGAAGAGCTTCGCAGCAATGCTCGCGCTGCACGAAAGCAACCACGGGAAAGCGCAGGGGTTAGTGCTTATCCCCAGTCTGTCCCAGCTCCTTCTGCACCTCGCCCAGTAGTAACTTTTATGTGGCGCATGGATTTTAAACGCTGTGCAGTCAACGAAGCAGATATTCTCACCTACTTGCTGCTCCGCTATAACGTCACTGTCCGGGTCACTACCTTTAGCGAGCCATTGATGGAAACAATGGATTTAATGAACTCTACCGATATATTGCTTGGAATGCATGGTGCTGGCTGGACAAATGCAATTTTTCTTAAACGAGGCGCTGCGGCAATGCAAATGCACCCCTATAGTTGGAAAGACCCTGCAACAAAGAGACTTCTTCGTGGGGGTTCTTATAAGGCAATTATCAAAGCAAAAGAAGCTCAGTATGTAGAATGGGTAAACCCATTTGCTAATTATTCATTTTTAAGACCTACCGACTTTGATTCCATGGCAAGAAGAGGCGATCCAGTCCCTTATAAATATTCTTTGCACCCAGATCCAGGCTGGAAAGTGCCCTATGCAGCCAAGAGCAAAGTCGGTTCTGTGTGGATTTATCAAAATACTCTAGTGAAGATAAGAGATATAGCTGTAAAATTGGATACCATGATGGAGCTTAAAGGTATTATGCCAATGCCGGTCACGTGGCCAGTCGTGGTGGAGCCGGTGACAGCGGTGTCCGAAGTGGCAGCGGCAGCTGAGCTCGCTTTTTAAACTGGGAGAACGATTAATTCTCTGACGATATTATTATGTACTCTAAATCTTCTTATATATGGTATAATTTGTACTCCAGTTCATTAATTATTATTCCTTCTTAATCAGTCAAATACAGTAAAAACCCCAATTTCTTTGAACTGCACTTCTCGAGTGCCGTCACTGGCTCTGTTCCCCAAAACAGCGAAAAGAGAGAGAATGATTTACAATAGCCGCTCATCTCTAGTTTAATGGTTATTCTAATGAAACTGAGAATACAGGGTAGAACAGAAATAAGTAGTGACGAAGCAAATGCAACGCAGCTCCGCACACACCTTTCGGAAAAGTAAAAAGTCAGGTATACGTAAAAATCTGAAGTTGTCAAATAATATATGATATTATTATTACTACTAAATCTTAAAATATCTTAAAGGATGAAGTATTCTAAATGAACAACTGTGTGATGATAATAGCAACAAATGCAGCCATCCACAGAGCAAGAACACCACGACCGCCACCAACAGAAGCACTAACACTAGATACAGGGGAATTCCCCTCTGCCAATGCGGCTGCCTCTTCAGCAGTATCTACCGACAGCACAGCCTTCATGCCTGCCTCATCATGGTCATGAACTGTACAAGAGAAAAGCCATCTACCTGGCTGTGTTGCTTTCAAATCAACAGATATGGCACTGGACGGCATCAACGGTTCAACTGCACCACGAGGGCTCTTGCCTTGTGGAGTTCCCAAAAGAGACTGGCCAGAAAAGACAACGCTATGAATATCAACTTCAGATCCCATTCCAAGACTAGCTACACGAATCACTTTGCCACTTTCAACGTGTACTTCAGGCATGTTGCAGAACATGTATCCATTGATACCATGCATTAAATTGCTTTCTTCAAAATCTGGGGAACCAAGCGCACCATCTTCTGCCTCTGCTTCAGCTTCACCTTGTAATAAACGGCGACGAGCACCTTCTTCTACAACGAGCTCAACACCAGCATCTGCTGCATTCTTTTCTAGATACAGAGTTTCACCTTCATTCATAACCCCTAAAAGCAAAGGAAGCATTTTATCTGCCCCAGCAGGCACAGGTTCAGAAGGCATTGCTGCAGCATTAAGTCCAGCAAAGGCTCCAGGTGCTCCCACTAAAGCAATACCTACAAGACCAGAATAGGGATGATAGACTAAATCCACAGAGGAGGTATATCCATAGGTGACAGTATTCAAGTCAGAGGCACAAGGACCAGCAGATTCAGGCACAGCAAGAATATATTTCACCAGTTCTCCAGGAGCTACCCCGGCGTTGACATCAGCACTATATTGCATCGGCACAAACCCAGCATCAAATTTCAAATTAACTTCAAAATCGAGAGTATTTTTGAAAGTGATTTCGATGATATCTCCAACTTCTGCTGCAATGACTGGACCAAGGATGCCATGTTCAACAGGAACAGGGAATCGTTGTTCGAATTTATCATCAGCATACCGCCGATACAAAGCTTTCGTGTATTTACTGCCGATAGTTTCACCAGGAATTTGCTCTACAAAGAGAGCTTCACCATCATTAAATGGTTCAGGGCCTTGAGATCCACATAAATTGCGGCCTTTAGGGACATAGTCCCAACGAGTCTCTTCAGTCTGTACGAAGTAGGGGCGTCTGGTCGCGTTGGCAGGAATGGTACTTAAAGGAGGGACACGCGAGGTAGCAACACGGGTAGAAGTCGCTGTAGAGTTTGAACGAGTAATGGCTTCTTCTTCTTCTTCTTCTTCGACGAGAATTAAAGTTTGCATTCCAGCTTCAATGTGATCAGCGACTCTGCATTGGAGCACAGCAGGCCCAGCAGGAGCTACTACAGCAACATCAGAAGTATGCATACTCCCAGCAAGGAGACTCACAGCAGGACCACGTTGTCCATTGGTATCAAAATTACTACCTGCCAGTGTAGCAGAGTGCATGTCGACTTGGGTACCGATGGCCATGACGTGGAAACGAACTGCGTCACCACGATTCAATTTTAATGGTGGGCCATTGCAGTAGATGTAGCCATTCACACCGTGCATAAGATCATTTTCTACCTCTTCAGCTTCAGCCATAGCTAAAAGAGACATTGGTTCTTCATTTTCAGGTCCTGGCGCTTCTTGAAGAAGTTTGCGTCCAGCTATACTAGGAGCAGCCGAGGCAGCAGCAGTCCTTTCATCAGCGCCCCGACCCCTATCCAGCCAAGCTTCAGCAACTCCAGCATCACGTTCTTCAACAGCAGCTAAATTTAGTGGCCACATAAAGGAAGAACGTTCATTCATCACACTAAACAGGTAGAAGACTTCTTTATCCACATCCTTTGCAGTGCCTAATTTACTAGAACCGCCAGCACTAGTGGTATTTAACGACTGCATAGAGCCAGGTCGACCGATTACAATCATTCCTACTAAGCCAGCTAAAGGATCAGCAACCTCATCAGAATGGCTGTGGTACATCCATCCAATAGTAGAAGGGTCATTAGGACCAGGACCAGCAGTTTCTGGGACCTGCCAAGTGACGCTCACTGTCGTATTAGGAAGAACAAGGTCATCGAGGCGGGCTGAACCGGTCGTACCGTCATTGTAATAGGCACCTTCAGCAGATTTGTTGTAAGCTACGCCGTGAGGATGTATGCTGACAGCTTTGTCGAGAGACTTTAAATTGTTGCGGAAGACGACCTGTAGTGAAACGAATTAGGGAGAAAAAGGGAGAGATGGTGAGTAAAAAAATAAAATTAACTAAAAGCTAGTCTTCTCAATAACTTACATCAATAATATCTCCAACTTCAGCTCGAATAATAGGTCCTAAAATACCCATATACTCTTCATCTTCACTTCTAGCTACCTTTGTAGTAAAGGTGTCATCAGTATACTCGACATATTGAGCTTTTAAATAGCGAGGACCGGAATGTCCAGTCGAAACTTCAACAAAGGGAATAGCGTAGTCACCCCATTCTTGAGGCGCTCCAGTTTCACAGGCATCGCCACCAAGAGGACTGTAGCTGTAAATAGAGAAAGAGGAAAAGAGGCAAATGTATATTAGAAGGAAAAAATGATATTCCGAAAAGCGTACAAAAAATCTGTGGTTGAAAAGCAGTAAAAATAGAAAACTTACTTCCAATCGACTTCATCTACAGCGATATAATACTTTCTTACAGTACCATTAGTAGATTCAGCTTTCACTGCACCTTCATCAGGTGCTATATTGAACAGAGCCATCATACCAGCATGGATATGATCATTTACATGACAATGCAGCAACCACGTCCCGGGCTCTCTCGGACTAAAGTCCAGCGACAAGGTTGACCCAGGGAACATTTTCACTTGGTCATCGCGATTTCCATGCAACAGGAAAGTAGACGCATGCCAATGTGAGTTGTGCATGTCCCCTTCAGAACCCATTGCAGCCGAATGCCAACGAACTTGTTCGTTTTGAGTCATATTCAAACCGGGAATGTTGCAAAACACGTAGCCATTGATTGCATGTTTGAGTAACGATTCTTCAACAGCGTATTCACTTTCTAAACCGAGTGATTCGAAGGTATGATATCCCAGATTTACATCGTAGAAAGGAGATACGTTTTCATCGAGAATCTGCATGACAGTAATAACATCTCTGCCTTGCTCGGGTTTAGCAGGAGCGCCTTGACGAGAGATCAGGATAGGACCAATAAGGCCAGCGTTGTCTGAAGCTTCAGGATAGACAACTGAACGGTATAAATACAGCTTAGTATCGGGGTCTTCAGGGCCAGGAGCAGCTTCTGCAGGGACATCCCAAGTGTAAGTGACAGTCTCACCAGGGAGCGCAACAGGGCCCAGGGGAGAAGGAGCGTTGTCGTGATTAAGAGGGACAAGACCTTGAGGATCAAGTAATAAATCGATTCCAACGTTGTTTTTCAATACCACTTCAATCTGATCACCGGGTATTCCTCTAATCAGAGGTCCCAAGAGACCAAGATGGACTTCTTCATCAGGGATTTCAACTGGAGTATTAAAGGTATCATCAGTGTAAGCGACGAATTTTGCCTTCTTCAAAGTGCTTCCAAGACCAGCAGAGCCCCATAACGCAGCTGCACCGGAGTCTTCGAAGCTTACTCCTTTGCAGGTGTTCTCTCCGCTCGGAGCATAATTCCAGTCTATTTCCTGTGAAAAGAGGAGAGGAGAAGGGTTCAATGATTAGATATCAGTTTTATCAATGATTGAAACACTGGTAATTCGTTTCGAGAGTGCACTACCTCTGCTGCGATGTAAATTCGCTGCGTGGGATCAGAATGGACACCTGCTGCAAAGCAGACGATCGATAGAAATGCCAACCCGAGGGCGTTCCTTCCCATCGTGGCAGTATATGATGTTGTACCACCGTTATTGTCATACAAGGGAAGGTGGAAATTGCATGTTATAGCCAGCTTGAGATAGCGTCTTTTCAGCGTGCGCCCTGCTACGTGAACCCTGCCGCTAGAAGAAAATCTGTAGAAAGTCAAATCTGAAATTTCAAATCACGAACTGCCGATGCATCATGCAGCAGCTGCACAAAGTGAAGGATGTAGCTGATCTAATGGAATTCGGCATATTTTCAGAGCCAGGTACATCCGCTTATCAGGCCAGCCGCAGAAATTCCGTCAAAAATCGTTCTAAGAAAACCCCGATTAGGCCATGACGTCTTTATCTGGGTTTTTAACAAGTAACGAACAGTAGTGAAGAGCAGGTGCGCTGTTTAGTGGATCTCGAAATCACATGCAATTATTAGCGCTGCCCTGAACAGCAACTTTCAGTATCAGGCCGCACTGGTGCTGTGATTTAAAAGGAAGTTTCTGGTCTTTGCTGCACCAGGGGCCCACCTCACGTTGTGTGTTTCATCCTCTTTCTCTACAGTCAATTACATGGTTTGTTTCCATTCAACGGTGGAGAAGGGTATTACTATTCGTAAACAAAAGAACTACTAGTCTATTCATTAAAATAGCGGAGGAAGAGAAGAGCCTGCATCTAATAAGTAATTTCTAAATGCGTGCATTATTTCCTCGGCCGTCATCTTGTAGCACAAAGCAAATATACATATTTTCATTCTGAGTAAGATAAAAGAACCCTCATAATCCTTCAGCAGCAATTGCTGGATTTCCGTGCACCTGCAGGCGCAGGTGTTTCATTTAACTGAATTCCTCCAGCTGGCTGCTGTACTGCTGCCGCCGCTCTTGGCAATCTATCAGCAACTGTGTCAAACAACTCAGCCACATTGATATTATCTTTAGCAGAGGTCTCAAAATAGAGTAATCCAGCTTCAGATGCATATTCTTTAGCATCAGATTCAGGAACAGCACGTGAATCTACTAAATCTGCTTTATTTCCCACGAGAGCAATGACAAGACCGGTGTTGGTGACGTTTTGACGGAGCTCTGAAACCCATTTTTTAGCTCTTTCGAAAGATGCTGGGTGTGTGATGTCATAAACTACAACTGCAGCGGAGGCACCGCGATAATACATGGGAGCTAAAGAGTGATAGCGTTCCTGGCCAGCAGTATCCCTGTTTGCAGAGGAGAGAGGAACAGTGGTGAGAATGACACGATCATTATTAACTAACAACTTCTGCCAGCTGAAGATATAATGTACAGCATTGAAGCAACGAGGGAATCTCTACTTACCATATTTCAAACTTGATATGTTTTTCTGGAATGGTTTTTGTGAAAAAAGAGGCACCGATCGTGGATTCCTGGACAGAAAAAGGCAAAATAAAGTGGATCACAAGGTCAGCAAAGTGCAGCCTTATTGTGTCGCTATTTAGACTCAATCCTGGCATTAGACTATTCTTAAATACATACCTGGTTCTCGTAGTAATGCCCACGCACATAACGCTGAACAAGACTTGTTTTTCCCGATCCCATTTCTCCAAGGAGCACCAGTTTCGCTTGCTGTAGCTGCTCAACCATCATTTGGGTAACCCGAGGCTGATTCAAGTAGGCAAAGCCTGGGAAGATTTTTGAACACCACCTAGGTTGGGATTTTTACTAAGCGATCTTTCACGCGTGGACTGCTCTTGAGTTATGTGGTAGGAACAGCTGTTTCCCAGTAGTAAATTAATTATTTATTTACTAAGAAATATGGGTTTTAACTAGGGGTATGCCATATTCTCTTCCTTGAATGTTTCTCCTACCTCTGGGCTCACCTCGCTCCCAGCGGGCTCAACAGCCTCCTGAGTATATTTTTTACAGACAGCGTATTGCATGCAGCAACTAATTCTCCTTTTTCGTTCCAAGAGCAGCACGATCTCCCCAATGTACCCGCATACGCCCTTGGGACAACGCTGGCCTGTCACAAGACCACCCCGCCTCCGTCAATAATTTCACCCACTCACTTTCATCGACAACTGCAGCAACGTCCTCTACAACAAGCTTCCTACCATCATCATATTTGTCATTGTTACTATCAACAGCGCTATTCTCCAACTCCAGTGCTCTATATCTGGCTTTGCAATAGCTCTGCACCAACTGTCCGCACTCATTGTGACCGTCATCATTACTGGCACCACCATTTGCTTGTTGAACAAATACATATAATTTCTTATTCTCTGCATCTGGCACCACTATACTGCGAGATTTACTAATGTTATTTTCATTCTTTAACGTAATAATGGCGTTATTTCTCTTTGTATTACCTTTATTCTCTAGATTCTTACTAAAACCATCGGCAACAAGTTTCCGTGGTGTTGCAGTCAAGCTTGATAAATCCGGTACAAGCAGTACATCCCACTGCTGGTTCGATTCTTTCATTCCAAATAGTCTCTTATACACTTTATCAACAAACCATCTTTGTAAACTAGGAGGCATCAATCGTTCTAATGATGCTACCTCAATCGGCGTTGGTACCTTTTTCGTCTCTCTATATTTTTTTATTATTATATCTAGCCGCTCAGAATTTAATCGTGTAATACATAAGCAACGCATTGCACGCATATTTGCATAGACATGAAGTACAGTCATAGCCACAAATGCAACCCATGCTGCTGCTATATTATTTGCTGCGATGCGTGTTAATCCAAGTCCCAAAATCATTCCGAGAAGAGTGACGGCAGTCTCTTGTGAGCCTTCTTTAGCTGCTATATCTGCTGCATTGCCCTGTAAAGCAAAATGTTGCGTTAAAGCCATACGTGTTGCACCTCCAGCAACGCCAGTGATCGCTCTACAAATACTCCCGATGCACGCGAAGAGTAAAAAAGTGCTAGGAGAAGAAAAAGCCGGTGCTGCTAATTCTGCTGTTAAGCCTATATCGTTGGCTATATCGGCGACAAGACGCCATTGTTTGGCATATGCATCGAATGAAGAGCCTTGTAAGGCGGCAAAAAGAACTCCCGCTAATAGTCCTATTGCGTCTCTATAGAAGAACTGAACTACAGCTGAGGCGGGTGTTGCAGTGGCACTGCCGACGCCAATGCCTGTGAGCATTGCTTGTGTTGAGAGCATGCCACGGACGTAGCTTGATAGACCCTGTATTGTATCCCATATCTGAAATGAGAGGTAATCTGCGGTAACTGAAGCTGGGTAACCACTAGGCAGAAACGCGGAGGCGATTGCAGAAGAAAGAGAAGAACTCAGCCGGCGGCTGGCAGTGCTAGGAAATGTTGTCGATGCGGAAGTCTCCAAAGATAGAGAAGGGTCTGTAACTAAGTTCCCATCTGAGTATAGGAACATTACCTTGGCAGGCCGAATTCCAGAAGAAGAACCTTCGGTCTGCGTTGCGACAATACCCATTGAATTTTCCGATCACTTTATTGTGATCAAGTAAAGTAGAGCATATTGGAGAATCTTCGCTGCACCGATGGGTAGTCCAGGTTTTTGAGGATACTCAGCTATAGTAATTAACGGTGTGAAAGTCGGTTACATATGAAAAAAATGTTCTCTTTGCCTGCGGTGCCTTGGACAGATGAGCTAATCCATCGTTGCATTAATCTCAAAGCATTTTAAATAAATCGTAATAAATACAGATGACATATACACGAGATCCATCGCTTGGAGCGCTATTTATTTTATTGGTTATTTCATTTTCATCTTCCAGTGAGTTAAATTGTTATCGTTATTTAAATAAGTAATGCCCGTGGCAATCTTATATACCGGTACTAAATTTCAATGCAGCATCCATCGCCGCCCAAGCTTTGTCCAATCCAGCAGCACAAAGTTGCAAAAATAATGCCGCTCGCATCCTCTACCTCCGCCAACCACAATGGACAGACTGGTCGCAGCTTCTCACCGCTGTGGAAACCACTCACCCCATCACCTCGCTGCACATTTTAGATAAAAACACATGCAAGAAATCGAAGCTATGTTCTACTGGTAGCTTGGCAGTATTGGGTGATGCCTCTGGCCTCCTTTCTGTCATCTCTCCCTCCACTGGGGTGCTCTTTGAAATATCTAGTGCCAGCAACACAAAAAGCACTGGATCAGAGGTCACTGCACTGACGTCTTTTGCTTCAGAACGAAATAGTATTGTGATTGTAGCAGGCTATCGCGACGGGACATTGCTCTGGCACACTCTTTATGAAGAAGAACCGGGTCTGGCCGGGGGAAGAAAAGAAGGTCTTTCTTCTCTCTCTGGATCTATTCTTATCGAAACATCTTCCGCCTGGACTGTATTAGATGCACTTGCATTACATGGTGGTAAACATGGGGTTGCCAACATCGCTGGAGCTACTGCAGATGGTCAAGTTGCCTGGGGGCGCATTTACGTTGGCACCAAGAAGCAAAAACCCAAGATCAATGGTGACACAAATGAGCTTCATTGGGATAGTCTACTTACTGCTAGTAGTGATATAGCCACGAGTATATATACTAGTTCTCCCTCTACCTCTAAAGATGGTATAATTGCAGCTAAAGCGCATTTAAAAGCAGCAGAATTTATAAATTGTCGAGGCGAGATTATTTGGAGCCCGTTTTTCGTGAAGAAGAGGAACCGAGATCAGCCACATGTATTACAACCACCTCGACCGTGTGATAACTGGAACAAATACAACCCAGCACAAGGAAGTAAGAATAATAGCGACACTGTTGGTGACGTGATTGGCTTTTCTGCAGTGGCTATGGAGGCAGTGTCCTCGCCCATGAGTCGAATATTTTCAGTAGTTGGTGGCAATAGCGAATTTGTATCGATGCGGACTGGTACTGCGTTAGGAAAGCCTACATGCCACGTCATAGCACGTAGAAATTTTCAATCAATCTCTAAGAACAACGATAATGTGAATACAAATCGAGAGTCCCATGGCCCTGCTTCTATTGAATCGATGGCGACGTTGCCTGGGTATGTAGTAGCAGTAACGACTACTGGAGAGCTTCAAGTCTATAATACAAGTGGAGCATTCCATCGACCTTCATTTTCTACAGTATTACAACAACCCTTACACGATTTAGAAGCTGAAGTAGCTGAAAAAGTTAGCGATAGCATCAAGAAAAGTGGTAGTACATTTTGGCCAAGGAGCATGACGTGGTGGAAATATGGGAATCCCCTTATCTTCAAGACTGGGTTGACTAAAAACAAGTACCGTATCGCAGCTGGAGTATCAACTCAATTTTCTTCTTCTTCTTCTTCTTCTTCTACTACCAGTGGACTGGTTGCAATTCAATTCAGTCCTGCTATCGTTGCTCTGTATGCAACTTCATTACCGTATACACCACAACGTGGCACAGCTGGTGCCGCAGGTTCTACAACTCGTATAAACTGGCTTGCAGCGTTGCAACCTTTATTAATAGCAGCAGTGGTGGGGTTTGTGATGCATAAAGCAAAAGTAGGGAAGAAACAAGCGGCAGCACAGCAATTTTTTAGATCAAAAATGATGGAACGGGCCGCTGCTGGCAGTGATTTAGGTAGGGGTGTTGGTGGTGCTTCTTCTTCTTCTCATCTCGACGACGATGATTGGGATGCTCCTTTCCCTTGGGAACAGAGATTAAATGCCCGCAATGGCAGAGATGCTTCTAGCAGTACTTCTTTTACTGCTGTTGCCGGTGAGCTAAATAGTAGAGAGTATCGAAGAAGGTTTAAAATAGATACTGGCCTTGGTGGAAGAAGAGCTACCAAGAATGCTGCTGGTATTTTGCGTGGTGGTGGTGATCGTACTATCCGTAATACGATTCGTACTGGTAGCGGTTCCACTCCCATGAATGAAGAAGGGTTTAGACTACCTACCGGGCCACCATTCCCTTATTCATCACATACTACTGTACCACCTCCATTAATAGATAGAGCACCCCATCCTGGAAATACCAGTTCTGGTGCAAGGGGTGTTGCAGCTGTGTTGGGTGATATTGGATCTGATTTCAGTGATAGTCAGTACAGTGACGGAGGAAATGTTGATTGACTTGCTTTTATCTTTATTTTTATTTAATACAAAAGAAAGGAATTAGGTATCTAAATTATGAATTAGAGTTCTCTCTGTTGGAGTAGTATACACCTGTATGGCGTGTTTATTTCTCTTATTCTTTCGAGGGTCCTGCATCCTCATCTTCACCCTCACTTTCAGCAGCACCTCTCCTAGCACCTCCACGTGACTTTTCACTCTTCATCATATTTTGTAATTGACTCATACTAAACTCATCTTCAGACACAATTTCTACACTGCCATCATCATCAGAAGAGTCACTCTCAGAAGAGTCAGTTGAATCACTGTCTTCATCTTCTTCTTCTTCTTCTTCATCTTCTTCTTCTTCTTCAATATCATCGATCTGTTCTTCAGGGCCCTCGACACCCGCTGCAGCTGCAGCACTCTCTTTCTTGTGTTTCTTCTTCTTAGGATGCTTTACTCGCTGTTCACCATCTTCTTCGTCATTATCTGAGCTTTCTACCGGGTTGAAATCCTCGTCATCAGGGTCATCAGAATCAGAAGCTGCATCAGCACCTGCACCGCCTTTTCTTTTACCACTGCCATCTCCTGCATCTTCTTCTGCTTCCTCTTCATCACTGCTTGCAGCCGGGGGACCAACAGCCAGTTGTGTAGATCGAACATAGTTTTCAATAGCAGGTAACTCTGATCTTGAAATTGTGGAAAATTCCATGGTGTCGCCATGTTTAAAATGAATATAGAAATCGAAAGTAGAAGAGGCTCCGTTTGCGCGCGCAAATTCAACGCTGGTAATAACAGCCAATGGAATAAACGTAGCAGGGGTTTCAAGGAAACACAGCCCTTCAGCAAGAGGGAATAAGTTGCCTTGACTGACTTTAATTGTTGTTTGCACAGCGGCATGGCCTTCGGAGGAGGTGAAGAGCTCAGCATTGGGTGCAGCAAAGACTTGACGGGGTGATAAGACAGCTCCAAATGCTTGGCACAAAACAACTGCAGCAGCGCCTTCTAGTTTCTGGCCTGGGATTGTAGGGTGGTCCATTGATAGTTCTTGAGTTGCCAGTACTTGAAGAACAATGGCAGAGAGGGTTTTTTTACCACTGATTACTTTAGCTTTGTTGTTCAGATGAAAATAGAGCTGTACTTTGCCTTTCGTGTCTTTGGGAATAGCGTCGAGGATAATGATATTCTCTACGACCTCATATGGAACGACGACATCAGTCTTGGCGTTGTTGAGGACGAAACGATCTGATAAAAAGGCAACGTCAAATTTGCCACTGCAAACGCATAAATGCATGATTTAAAGTGAGAAGGTCGTATTCATCTCGATGGGTAAACTGAAAATCATTAAAAGCTAAAGCTTACCGTGGGGAAATAAATTGCATTTGAGAGATCAAGCTTGTGGCATTGCTAAGATCAACACGAGCTGCTGCAGCTGCACCATTGACGCTTTGGGATTTTGCTTCAATTACTACTGATGTGATTAGTTCTACAGGAGCAGCCCTGGAGTTGTCAGCCGCTTCCAGCGCAGCGATCAGTTTGTTGCCAGAAGGCAAGCCCGCCACCGCCTCTTTCAGAGGCGCCAGCCTGTCTTCTTGAAGTTGAGTCATTTTGAAATGTGAGTATTTATTAAATGGAGCACTGATCCGGGCTCTGCGTGATATTTAATGATTTGAAATTGCTAGCGCCTTGATTTTTAGCAAGGAGCAGATGAGCGACGATCAAAGCTAGGATGCATGCGGTCAAGCAAATGCATTGTGCTTAAAAAATCGGAAATATTATAAAAATCCTGAATTGCGTTGCGGTAACATCTTTAGGCTTGAGACTTCCTGGGGAAATCCAAACGGGGAAGAAGATGTTCAATTCATTTATTGCTGATGGTGAACTTGTGAAAAAAATCAACCTAATAGCAGGAGTTATACTAATATCGAGCAAGACGACCAGAGGTTCGTCGACGACATCCAGTGCTCCTGGACAAACTAGTGCTGGTGGAGGATGATGCAACTCGAAAATTTCTAAGCCCTCTGACTCTTGCCAGATTAAAATTTGGGTTGATTTGGGAAACCCATTTTAAATCTGATTTAATTGCACACATTCTCTGTAGCATTACGTTTTACTGAACAAGGTGACAATTTGAATTTTTATTTGTTCGTTAATTGTATCGATTTTTCGATCGCCTTCCGACATGGCCGTCCCTGTAACATTATGATGATTTATCGAATCCTCAGTATGAAGATGACCCGGCAGTTTTGCTAAAAATATCCCCTTACCACCGTCCAGTTTTGATTTTGATTATCGAGTCTCTGGGGTGTTGTCATCGGTTTTATCTACTCAATTACTTAATTCCATTTGAATTTATCTTTTTTAACTGCGCTAGATAGTAATGCGAGGTGCAGAGGCGTGGCCCTTTGTAGGTAAGATTTTCAGGGCGTTGACTTATCTCAGCAAGTTACATCAGTGGCAGACCGGGTCTGAGACCCTCCTGACAAAAGCCTGTCTCAGTTGCTTGAGGCGGCTATGAATGTCAGACTTGCAGAGACACAGCTTACTCTTGCGTAGAGATTTTTTAATAGAATTGCTGCTAGCAGTTCTTCTAACAGGCAACAAAACGGCAGCAGAGCCGCCGAAGCTGCACCTTCTAAAACACTTTGTAATTTTGCAGTAATATCAATTAAACACTTTTTAACCAGTTTGTAATAATTCTAAGCATATTATCAAGCCCTCCACTGCCCTATTAGATAATTTCCTAAAGGCCCCAGATCTATTGTACTACTGGTATTACTACCGGCACGGCTATTTATTTCTTCCAAGCTTGCAGTAGCTGCAGCCCTCAACTCATCAATCGCAGGACTACTTTCGGAATATCCTAATGAATTAATCATACCAGTCAATGCATATATAGCACTTTCTTTCGTTTTCGGTCCACCACCATTCGCTGATGCTCTTCGTGTTTGCCGTCCTACATTAACAGCAGCACCGCCTGGAGCACCGCCAGCAGCCGCAGAAGAAGAGAGCTGCCCTCCTGGTCGGTTAAGAAAGCCCATAGGCGACACCATATCATGTGTACGTGTTGAGACAGTGCCGCTGAGGAGGGCAGGGCTGTCCACGCCTCCTCTATCTCCTCCATAAGAAGGTGGTTCAGGAATTTGAAGACGAGTCGGTTGTTGTAGCTGTTGCTCTTGTGGTGGTGGTGGTGGTGGTACTCTACTAAGCACAGTTCCAAAGCTACGAGGAGTATCATCTTCATCTCCAACACCAAGTCCTTCTTGAATAATATCTTTCCTTACTATAGTGCCAAAACTTAAAGACTCCTCTCGATCTGAAAGCATCACCGCCTCCGCTGTGGACCCTCCTACTACTGCAGCAGCTGGCAGAGCAGCTTTTACTGTTCCAAAATCCCATGCATTATTCAAACTAGTATCATGTCCTTGAATTTGATTCACTATACCACCGCCAGCATCAGCGGCATGAAGATCACCTTTTTCTCTTTCAACAACGTGTCGGCGACTGCTGTTAATATAAGATGTAATCCTTCGAGGCAATTCTTGTGGCATCTCAGCCATGGCTACAAACGGATGCATCAACAAATCTATCGCAGCAGGCCTATCTTTGGGATATTTCCTTAAGCATTGCCATA
Organism: Nannochloris sp. 'desiccata'; assembly: GCA_019044685.2. NCBI lineage: Eukaryota > Viridiplantae > Chlorophyta > Trebouxiophyceae > Chlorellales > Chlorellaceae > Nannochloris > Nannochloris sp. 'desiccata'. Next base: position 60,515 of record JAGTXX020000001.1, on the reverse strand, counting down.
CAAAATCCTTAAATCCTGCCGAAAAATCGCCTTCAAGGGCCGGCGGTGGCTCTCTGACTATCAGAAATAAAAGACGGAAAGAAGGGACACCATTCCTAGGTGGCTCCCCACGTGCCATTTCTATTGCTGTGATGCCCAGAGACCAAATATCAGCTGCCTCGTCATATCCATCACCTTCACAAGGTTTACGTTGCTCTACTTCTCCAAATTGGGTGTTTATTTTATTTTCACCGCCACCTTCACTTTCACCACCACTGGCAGAGATACCCACTAGATCTGGGCTTTGTTGTATAACTTCAGGGGCCATATACAATGGACTGCCCACAAAGGTTCTTCTCTTTTGTCCACTTGCAGCACCTACCTGCGCTGCTACCCCAAAGTCTGACACTTTGACCATACCCTGCACGCTGAGCAACACATTTGCAGATTTTATATCTCGGTGCATTCTATGTTCGGAATGGAGATAGACCAATGCATTGAGAACTTCGCGTAATATATAAGCAATACACGGTTCTGATAATGGGGTGACAGTACTACTCCCAGTACGATCATCGCGTTGGGAAGATACCAGATCAGCTACGGATGCATCCATCAATTCCATGGCGATCTGAAGTTTAGTGGTGCCGGGAACGAGTGAGGATCCATAGTATTGTACTATATTAGGGGAGCGGCAGGCTTGGAGGACTGAGATTTCAGACTGGATATCTTGAAGCTCATCGTCACTGCATTAGTTTTTTTATAAGGGAGAGAGGGAGCGCGAGAGCAAAGGAAGGAAGGTAGAAAGTAAGGAGACGGTAGCAAAAAGCGGGAGACGTTTCTTATATTATTTTGATGAAAGATTGCGACACAATCAACTACACGAGGTCACACAGAGATAACAATTGATTTAATGACTTACGCATCATCTAGATCAACTTCTTTGATTGCTACTTCTTTCCCAGTGCTAGAATCGATTGCTCGATAGACGGTGCCATATGAGCCAACACCAATTTCGTGAACTAACTCATAGCGTGCAGCAGATGGTGGGCCATCTTTGGAAGATTTAAACCTTGGGCTGTTCATTTCGATTTATGAAAATATGTTTGCTTATGAGATCACTTTAATAAAGTTAAACGTGTGATCAAGAAGTGAACATGTTTCGTAGAGGGAACACTACAAATCGAATATGAGGTATGTGAAACTTTCCCCTGATAATATGCTGCGTTCGAGTGCTTGCAAAGACGTATTTGGGATTCTTTTATGGTGAACTAAATTATTATTATTCTGCTGGCGCCTCGGGGACTCGACTCATCTAACGACTTCAACTTTAATCTGATCTCCTCATTACATATGCAATTTTCGCATCATATATCATGAAAATATATTTTCTCTCATCATAATGCAACTAAAATTAGCAATCAATCATTTGCAACACAGAAAATCTTCATGCTTGCTCGGTACTCCCACCGCCCCTCAAAAACAAAACTTTATCAATGCAACAAAACTAGACAAACATAGTGTAGAAAAATAAACACCTTAATCGAATCCAAGAAGAGCTTTGAGAGCATTTACTTGCTGCTCAATTCCGCTTGCAGTGCTCTTCACCGCAGACTTGGAAGGCGGATCGGCCCCCTGAAGTTGTTTTTCTAAAGCATCAATTTCGCTTCGTACAGTCTTCAGCTCCTGAAGAACAGAGTTTGCATAGCTCCCACCAGACTGATCAGCTACTTCAGACAACTTTTCTTCAGCTTTAGGTAATACTTGTTGTTTTAAAGAATCAACAATGCTGGCAGGTGATTGATCCCGGAGATCAGAAGATTCTATTTTAGCAGAAGCACCTGCCTTGTAGGTATCAGTATCGAGTTCAGCAAAGGCAGGGTTGGGGGAGAAGGTGAGTGCAGCAGCTGCGAAGGCAGCAGCGGCAATTTTGGCCATGGTGGGCTTGAAGGTGCTCTGTTTGGCAGAGGCAGCGCTGTCGGCATTTCTATTGTTGGTGGCCTGGGCGCGTACAGACAAAGCCATGCGTCTCTGGTTGATGGCTGTAGGTCTTTGAGCAACAGTAGAAGAGCTCATCTTTGGGGTAGACGCGAGTGTAAAACCAGTAGAGGTCTGCATTTTAATAATTAAGAGGGAAGGCTAGCCAGCAGTGGAACCGAACGCGTTGGTTTACTGTTTATAGAGTAAGAAGCTTTAACCTTGCAGACAAATCGACTTTATTTGGTTAATATCAGTTTTGAATAAGCTAACAAGGGCAAAAGTCGCGAGTTTATACATCAGAAAATCTTTCAATCAATTAATCTGGGTTCCCGACTGCTGCCTAAGGCAGTGCCTTGAAGTTGGATGACAAGGCAGAGAAGAAAGAATTAAAAAATTACAAGGTTTGGTGCACCATGCTTTATCGTTCAAGTCAACACTACCCTTTAATAAAATGAAATAGTTACAGAATATTTAGAACCGATAGCTGACAAAAATAAACTATTTATAAACTACTAAACTATCTTTTAACGTTTCTTGCGGCTACTTGTGGCGCCCTGAGAGGCACTCGCCTGCTTCCTTTGAGAAGAAGAAGAAGATGCCGCCGCTGCTGTTAATCTGCCTCTACGAGACCCCGATCTAGAAGATGCCAAAAGAGGCATTCCAATAGCTAGAAGCGGTGCAAAAAGCACAAAGTAAACGACAATAGTGGAAGTAGGCTTCTTTGCAAGTTGAGCCAACGAAGGGTGAACACCAGCTGCTTGAGTTACTAAGCTTTCCAGCTCAGAAACAACCACAGAACCATGTTTTGCAATGTTATATTTTGCAGCTGCTGCTAAGATCTGTGCTTTTGCACCGATATCAGAAGATTTTGCTTTGCTTAAAGCTTCCTGAACAGTTTTTCCAGCATTCTTGATGGCCATAGGGAGAACAATATTTTGTTCTTGCAGGCGCTTGGAAGCAGTCGCAGCAAGAGCCGAGCCCCGAGTCTTGGCTAATTCAGCAGCCTTTAAAGTCATAGGTACTACTTTAGTACGCCAAATAGTCATTGCAACAGCAGCACCACGATCTGCAGTAGTTTGAGCAACACTACTGGCGTCGTTGAACATCACTCCAGCAGCAAAAAGACCTTTTCCAGCAGTTTCTTCAAGCCAATGAGGCAACCACGCAGCAGTATGATGTTCTTGAATCTTGTGAAGTTTTGTTTCTGCTTCTTCTACACGTTGACGCAGCTTTAATGCCTCGTTATCAGCTGTTTTGAAACTTGCTTTTACTTGTGAGACCTCCCGCTCCAACGCAGAAGTTGCTTTCTTCGCCTTGGCGAGATCCAATTCAGCAGAAGAAGCTTTCTTTTCCAGTCTCTCTGCGTGCGCTTTTGCAGCTTTTAGCTCGGATTCAAGCTTTGCGAGTTTGGCTTCAGCTTCAGCAGCAGCTTTTTTGGCAACGGAGGCGGCTGTTTCTGCAGCTTCAAGGTCTGCCTTGACAACCATTGAGCTTATTTTAGACTCGCATCTGGTGAGATCAGACGTCAATTCTTTCTCCCTTTCTTCCGATGCCTTGATTGCGACAGTATCCTAGAAGGAAACAATATGATTTGCTTTGTAAGGGTGGACGGTTGCATGGCGGCCGGTGGTTGGAATCAATTAAGAAAAAAAGCAAAATAGGACAAAATGAAACTGCAAAGCTAATGCACACTTACTGCAGTACATTCTTGTGCCAACGCAGGGCTGGTGATCATCAAAAGTGCGACCAACAATGGGGCAAATACGTTTCGGTTACAGAGTGCCATCATCTTGAAATGTGTTCAGCAGCGTCCAAGGGAGGTACACCGCTTCCTATATATCCAAATAATATTTTTGTACTTTCCAACAGTTTAATCAAGTGTAGCCGTTTCGTGTTTACTACTTTAACGGTTGGTTTGTGTCAGGGCGCCAGGGCTATTTTAAAAATTCCAGCAATTTTGTTCAATTATCCATCCTTAATGAATTTACAACTACTTAATTAAAGAGCAGTACAAAATGGATGTGCCTGGAGCTCGCCGTTTGAAAAGGTGTCTCTAACAGATCATTTTCCAGCATTCCCTTTGCCCCTAGATAATGACTTCCAGCACCGGGTCTTTGCTCCAGAGCATACAGATTCTTGTTACGGGAGTTCCTGAAAAGGAGAAACGGCGCCTGCATGATATCGCGAAAAGTCAAGGCGCTGTCATTCTCTCTACAGCCAATGCCAACGATCCACCGCACGTCGTGATCACAAGAACAGTAGGGTCACCACGCTACTTCACCATCCTCAAACGCAACGCCAGCATCCCCATCGTCACTCCAGAATGGCTCACATGTTCTATAGAAAAGGGCACTCGCCTGCCCTATGCTGACTTTGCTGCTGGAGTCTTTCAAGGCCTCGTTATATGCTTTTCTGGCCTTTCAGTCCCAGAAAAAAAGGAGTTTAGCAAGCAAGTAGAATCCCAAGGTGGCCGGCATTCCCCCGTCCTAGACCGTAGCTGCACACACTTGGTCACAGACTCTACACACAGCGATAAATTTATTTATGCGCAACTCCATGGTATCTACACCATCACTCCCGCTTGGATTGAAGAAAGCCTCTCTGCTGGTCGCTGTATAGATCCTGCAAAGTATCTAATCTCAAAACCAGTATCATCGCAACATCACTCACAACAGCAGAATAGTCATTTAGCAAGGCAAGCGTCTTTACAAAGAACAGGAGGAGGACAACAACTGGATAGAGATAGAGATGCTGCTGGTCCGGGAAGTGGATTGACTGGCGACCTGACAGACGACACCCTAGATAACAACAATAATAAAGAGCAGCTCAAAGTAGATGTGCCAGGAAGAAGATGTAGTGAAGAACCTTCGTTACGAGGAGGAGGAGTAGATACTACAGGAAGGAGAGCTGCTGGCTTTGAAAACAACAAACCAAGCAGTCGTCTCGCCAACACAGCAGCTGCCGCTGCAGGAGAGATTGATGCTGCTATTGCCGCTACTCCTGCTACAGGCGCTGCTGCATGGACTACCTTAGACCATGAAGATGACACCCCTCTCTTTTTAGATTCTTGCTTTGTATGGGTCACCTGCTGTACCACCGCTGAAGATCAAGAGTCGCTTGTACTCTGTGCCAAAGGCGGTGCAAAACGATTTTTAGAGCCTCACCCTACTTTAACAACCCACGTTATTGTAGGTAGCAACTCAACTGGTGATAGTGCAACTGCTGTAACTTTGTTTACTAGTGAGTATAAGCATGTGCCTGTGGTCGGATTAGAATGGCTTAGAAGAAGTGTTGCTAGAAGGGAAGTTTTGACAGCAGACGAGAGATTTATAATACGTTTGCCAAGTCATTTGAATAGTACTCATGTCGCTGCTGGTGGTAATGGACGTGGCGTAGGCTTGTTAGGTAATGGAGGAGGTGGTAGCATGTCTCTTCTTGGATTCAACAGCACTGACAGCACTTCATTACCTATAAAGAAGGATGTCACAAGCGGAGCGGCAGCAGGTATCGGTGCCGGTATCGGTGTTGGTGTCGATGGTGGGGAGAGAGATGATTCATTAAACCGACAAAACTCTGGAGCAGCAGCTTCATTCATGGGTGGATTTCTCGATAACTGTTATTTCACTCTCGCTGCTGTTCGTGGTACACCAGAAGGCGATGCTGCAGAACGACTTATTCGAATGCATGGAGGGAGAATCTTCTCAACGTCAGTGCCGATCTCTAGTAAAGCCTGTTTCGCCATATGCCCTTATAGTTTACCTTCACATAAAGTACACGCACTACGTATATCCCACCCTGATTTCGCAGCTGTACCAGAGACACAGAGATATACTTTATGGTGGCTTGAATGCTGTGTCCAAGCGGGTGACGTGTTGCCGTGTACAACAGGAACGGCCTGTTTTCAACCACTGCCATTTGTACTACCACTCAAAGATATGGATAAAGTATCAGTTTCTATCTCCGGGTATGAGCCAAGTGTTCGTTCTGCCATTCAACGCACTGTAGAGATTGTTGGTGGCCGTGTGAGTCTTGAATATATGACTGCAAAGGACACACATTTAATCGTTCCCGTAGCATATGGTCAAAAATATAAATACTCAGCACGCTATGGAGTCATCCCTGTGACCGCAACATGGTTGTTGGAATCTGTAAAGGCAGGGAAAGCTTTACCGCCAAATAACTTTGCGCCGCTATTGCCTAATGGTGGTGTAGCTAAAGAGGGTATAGATCTATCACAACAGCAGCAGAAGAAGAAGAACCTCCCATCGTCTTCGTCTTTGCTGCCACCGATTGGAACACAGCAGACGCTTCCTACCAGTAACAGTGGAGCTGGAACGTCTTCGTATGCTGTAGCGGCTCGTCCTTCGGCATTAAACCAACCACTGAACAATGGGTTCATAACAACTGCAAAGCCGTCTTTAAAGCAAAAGGCACAGCGTCTCAGGGAAGCTGCCAAACAACGCCCATCTCCATTTACTAATACCGTGACGCAACCTGTAGCAGCTAGGAAACCACCAGCTACATCTTTTGATTTTGATACCCTAATGGGTCCTTTACAAAAGAAAAGCGGCGGCAGTGGTGGTGGTGGTGGAAATAGTGGAAATATCGCTTCTGCTGCTATAGCTTCTTTAATGGGAGGATCAGGACCTTCTTTTACCCCGCTGCCCCCTGCAGCAATAAACAATAATCTAGGAAATGATGGGCTCTCTACACGCTCTAATCAAGCCAATAAAACCAACGATACTGCTTCCCCTGTTGCTCCACCGATAATTCAGCCTGAAACGGAAGGTGCAGCTGAACTCGACGCTGCAATGAATCAAGTTTCTTCTTTACTAGATAGAATGAAGGGACGTGGTGGTGCTTTAGCTGGTGGACATGGCAGTGGACATAGTAGTCAACATGATATGCCACCGCCGCCGGCACGTGGGGGTGCGGGTGGTCGTGTTGTTCAAGAGGACGGGTTTGGTAGTGAGGGGACAGGGGCTGGCACAGTGGGCAGGGGGAAAAGAAGTCGAGGAGGGGAGGATAGTGGTGGTGGTGGTGGAATGGCACCGCGTCGATCTAGTCGCCGAGGCGGTGGTGGTGGAGTGATATCAGGTATATCTGAATTAATGGAAAGTGAAAGTATTGACATGTCGCAGCAAGTAGGCTATGAGAGCGCTGCAGTGGAAGTGGTCGAGGTGGCTGCCGTGGGGAAAGACCGGCATGCTGCCGCGGAAGCAGCAGCGGTTGCAAAGGAGCGTTTGACAAGGGCAGCGACCAGGAATAGGCGTGGTCAAACGAATAGTAGAGATATCCTTGATGAATTTTAGAAAAGAAAATAAGTTTTCTTTATACGTGTATCAGAGTTTCTGTGTAACTTCACAGCAGTCAGAAGGCAACACCCGATAGCTGCACGCCAAAGCAGTTTTGGCAAAGCTAAGAAGAGATGAATGGTATCTTTCAACCATACTTGAACGCAAGTGTACTTCATTTAGAACACATCACTCGCCGCGCTGCATTGCAGACAGCGAGTGCAAGCTTGATTTTCTAAGATCACGAAATTCACTTGACAAAATTAAGAGGTTGGAATTTGCCCAGAATGGCTCTCCTTACTACCTGTGCTCTTATTAATCGAGTAGGAGGTCCCGCGCGTCTTTCCGAGATTGGTGGTGCCCCTTACAAGAGGCAATTAACGCTGAGCATTCAAGGTCAACTTAAGTCTGGTACAGAATCAACGAAAAAAACGTTTTTCCAAAAGGAGGACTCTTCTAAATTGCCCCATTTGAACGTGCATCATGCTGTTCCTGCGTTGTTGGGAGGCACAGCTTTGGCAGCTCCATTAATCTTCCCCGCTCCGGTATTCGCTGCCGCTGAGCAAGCTGCTGCCCAAGTTACTACAACATTAACTGCGACGACCCCTCAATTTTCCCATACTTATCACATGGTTGATGATCACACCATGTGTATGGGGTGCATGGTCCTTGGTACCACTTTCTCAGTCCTCACCTTGGCAACCACAGGGAGATTTATTTTGTCCTTGTATGTAGCTTTCTTTTTTTCTCTCCTTTTTCCGAACTTGACTCATTTCTCCTAGGTAAATATGCTTCCTAGTCTAATCTATTATCCGATCCTTCCCCGCTTTGCAGCTTCCCTGAACTAGAAAAAACTGCTCGTCAATCTGAAGGTCCCTTACCTCTCCGCGCATTTGTCATGCTCGACGGTGCACTCGACCCTATTCAGCGAGGTGTATTCCAAATGAAAGAAGAAGGAGAACTGAACTACGCTGCTATGTTGTACTTAGCACTTATGTCTGGTGTTCTAGAAGTATTATTTGGTCCTTCTGGTGTGCTATTCCACAGTGTCCCAGATATCGGTGTTCTTAAATTTTTAGATTATCTTATTATGTGGCAACAGATGCTGTTGTTGCCTCAATGGACAATGGCTGTGTTTAGATACTTTATGCTTATATAGAGGAAGGATGAAACAGGTTTGAGACCTGTGAAATTAGGTAAATATACCTATCGGTAATTAAAATGAACTTTAGAAAATGAACTACGTTTGATGATGATTGATTGAAGATATAATTTGTTTTGCTTTGCTTTGCCGTTTGTTTTTCTTTTATCCCCTTCTACTTTTATATCTGTACTATTTGCATCGCTGAAATGCTCTGTTTGTTTCCCCAGCATTTTCTCCACTGTACTTTTCACTGTTTTACTTTAGTTCTTGCATCGACGGGCAGGTGAGATTTTTTAACCTCTTTGCCCTTTTCTCCTGGTTTTTTTTTATTATTTTTCAATTGGTGTATACACTCTGCGTGATTTGATACGAATGTTGCTGTAAATAATACTGACATTCACGTGTTTGCTATCGAGAACGAGTTGAAGGCATGCAAGCAGACTAATACTTCTTGTCTTTTTGAGAAGAAGGTCTGGCGGGAAACTGCTGTGCACATACAAATATTTTCAACTCAGCTGAATATTTACATTTAATTCATCATATATGTTTTTTATTTATTGACAGAATTTATTAACATATAAATAGCATAGGCGTTTGGATATGAGATGAGCAATAAACATCAATAATCCTTTTATTAAGTCATCGAGGAGGCTTGGTGGTGTGGTCATGGTGACGTGTCAGTCAAACATGAATAGGGGATCAGATAGAGGAAGAAGCGAAATAAAAGAAAAAGAAAGCAATTCATGGGATAGTCCAGTGTTGGGTTTAAAAATAAAAGCGGAAATAAAACGCAGGTCGGTTAGTCAATAGGTGTCCGACTAGCGAGGCTGTTTATTCAAGGTGGAGAAAATTTATAAATACGACAACCCTTCTAGAAAATAGAGCAGTAAATGCAAAGCAACGTTCGCCACCTGCTCCAAGCTTCTATATGTATTTATTGTAAGTAGCCAGCTAGCAATTTTATTGAAAGTGCAAGAAGTAAAGCTGCTGTGCAGGCCATCACCTTCTGCCAGCGAAGGAAAGACGACAGTGCGAAGAATCAGGAGTAGGAAAAAAAAATGAAATCGAAAGTGGAGCAGGAAAGAAAGACACGTATGTCCAAAGAGATATCAAGAAAAGAAGATGTTTATGAATATAGGCTGCGTTTGTAGTTGGGTGGCGAAGAAAGCATGGTCAAAAACGCTTAAGCGTCAGACATAGCCAACTTGCGGCCGGCAGAAGGGCAGCTAGCCCATTTCCAGGTGATCTTCTTCTTGTCCCAGCCAAAGCCAGTGATAGCCTTGAGAGCAGTAGTTGAGAAATCAACCGATCCCTTGTTGCAAGCCCAGCTAGGGCACTGGTCGACAATCTTGACGTAAACAGGCTTGATCTTGAAGCCACGAGTGGTCTGGCCACGCATACCCTCAACACGGATGCACCTGCCGCAGATTCCTCTCTTCCCACCAGCAGCGTTCCAGTCAGCCTCGTTCATGGCACCGTAATATATCTGCCATTTGTCGGGGAGACCACGGGCATTGAACTCGCACATATTTTTACCAGTAGCATCCATATCGCGAGGACCACTATAGGCGGTCGCCCAACCAGTGTGGACGGAAGCAGCAATAGCTTGGCTGACAAGAGCCATGAGCATAAAGAGAATAGCAATAGCGTTCATGTTAAATGAATAGTTGACTGCAGCAGTAATGAAAGGAACAGGGTTAATATAATGATCAAGTTGTGTTTTTGGGTAGAAGTTACCAAGATCATTATCAACGGGATGATGCAGTGGGGAAACAAGGTCAGTTAAATGATGTAAACGACAAAATGTCGTTAATATCAATCATTAGTAGTTACATGACAAGATATGCCAAGTTAACTGTCTCAAAGGGGGTTACCAGGTGCGAATAAATTCAGGTCAGACTTAAACCATGACAGCACATTTGGCATCCCACAATTGAGCTACAAACCAGCAGAGCTTGCATATACAAGGTATTAGATGATTGTTATAGCTTACGTTTAATAAGAATTTTAATAATTAAAGCAAATTGATTGAGAAACGGTATGACTGAATGGAATCCAAAAGTCAAATGTAAACACAACTGAGACGGTGAGGTTGAGTTGGAAAGGGGTGGGAGAAGTTTGGTTGCAAGTAGAAACAACAGATAAATGAGAATAGAGGGGAATGAGGGAGGGGAACGATGATATCCGCTATAGCAGTCGCGCTGACCCCCCGTACGCCAACGAGACCGACCGTCGTTCAACTCGGGTGCTCCCAGGTCTGCGCTCAAGTCAGCTGCTGGGCGTCCAAATTCCGGTCCTGGTGAGTCAATTGCAATGCTCAGGTCACTCCTCTTAGTCCTGACTGCTGACTGGAGGCATTTGAGGAGTCTGCAACAGCTTCCAATGTACCTTGATGCATCCCCAAAAGGAGTTTGGGATCCACCACTGATCAGCCATCATTCCCAGAAAAATAAAATAAAATGGCGCATGACCTGAGCCGTTTAACGCCCTTCAAATGCAGAAAAGATTTATTGTTGAGTAATGAAATGGGTGAGTGGTGAGAGAAATGCAAAGTGTGGGCATTTAACCTCAAAAGCAGATTGCCATGGAAGACGTTGCAGCTGAGCGGTACAACCTGTAGAAAACGCCTACGGGCATACAATAAACCCTCAGTTGTATTTCACAATACCATTAGGAATATCTTTGATGTTCCTGCAACTGCTCTTAACGGCTGCAAATGCCTGAATTAAACTTCCGCCATTGCCGCCACCGCCCGTATTTTTTGTGTTCAATTAAAAGAGCTCCTAGCACGCAGCTTCCTCGCATAAATCAGCTTGTATGTGCATATTGGGAAAGAATGTAAAATCGTTTTACAGACCAAGCTCTTACTCAAGCCTTTTGTCTAGAGAAGCACCCATGTCCCTTGTAGCAAATTGGCCAGCTGCTGCTGTGATCAACTCAATTCATGCTTCGAGCTCGTTTGCCGCTTTGGCTGATGCCAGGGTTTGATTACCCGTTTGGATAGGCTGATAAGACCATCATACCATCTCTTAATTAAAGGAGAGTATTCTCCTTGGCTTCAACGCTTTGCAAAGACTTGAAATACAAGGATTTTCTATAAATTTATCTCTCCCTGTCTATCTTCAAAAAGCTGCAAAAATCATCCAGAACAGAAGCTACATTTTGCATAGACACGATGCAGACGATTATGATGACGCAATTGGGCGGAATCCACACCGGATCAATGAGGGTTCAAAGGTGAGCTGCAGCGAAAAATGAACTGGGAGTCGATCAAATCTTGCAAAAGCGGGCGTATTGTAGCATTTAGAGGCTTGGCGATCAAGAATCTTTTCAATTGAAGATGGTGAATTGCATCATGCGGTTACTTTGGGCGCATTCCGTTCGCCAGAGCCAAAGACCCTAGATTTCGATCAGCCCAAGCCAAGATGCCTCCAGGGGCATCTTTAATCAAGCATATGGAGGTCTATTCACGCATCAATAACGATAGTAGTGCTGCTTTAACCTCTTGTTGTGAATTTTTCTCAATTGTTTGCAGGTCTGGGGCCAGCCTTCTTAGCCCCGCTGCCGTGGTGCCCCGCACCCGTTTCCCTCCCTCCATCGTTTGCGCTGCCTGGGAAAAGGTTGCTGTAGCCGACATCACGCATACCAACAACGTGAACGGAAACGGATCCTCCGCTGATAATGGCAAGGGTAAACGCTTGTCTATTGCATACTCCCCCGAATGGATGGCTCTCCGTGAACACACCAAAGAAGTACAGAAACTCCATTTGAAAGACTTGTTAATTGACGAAGAGCGCACAGAGAGCTTAATACGCGAACACAATGGTCTTTATGTTGATTTTTCTCGCCAAAACATGACTGAAAACACTCTTCAACTCCTACTCAATCTTGCCGAGCGTGCCAAGCTCCGTACTAAAATGAATGCCATGTTTGCTGGTGAGCATATTAATAGCACTGAAGACCGTGCTGTTCTTCACACTGCTATGCGTGCTCCTCGCGATGCCCGTGTATATGTAGATGGTGAAGATGTCGTACCTGGTATTTGGGAAGTGTTGGATCGTATTAAGGATTTTACAGAAAAAGTTCGTTCTGGTGAATGGGTTGGTGTCTCTGGCAAGCCTTTAACCGACGTTGTAGCTGTCGGTATCGGTGGTTCTTATCTTGGCCCTGCCTTTATTCATACGTCTTTACAATTCGATGAAGGATGCAAAGCTGCTGCTCGTGGCCGTCGTCTTAGATTTTTGGCTAATGTTGATCCTGTCGATGTTGCAAAAGCTCTTCATGAACTTGATCCTGAGACAACAATGGTTGTCGTCATTTCCAAAACCTTCACAACCACTGAAACTATGCTTAATGCTCGCACCGTACGTACATGGTTGACCACCGAACTTGCCTTGCAGGGTTACAAAGAGGCTGATGCTGTTTCAAAGCACATGGTGGCTGTTTCTACCAATATTCCGTTAGTAAAAGAGTTTGGAATCGACCCTGAAAACGCTTTTGGATTCTGGGATTGGGTTGGAGGTCGGTATTCCGTCACATCTGCTGTCGGCGTGCTTCCATTGGCTCTGCAATATGGGTTCCCTAAAATGGAAGAGTTTTTAAAAGGATCACATGATATTGATGTGCACTTTAGGGATGCTCCTTTTGAACGTAACATCCCTGTATTAATGGGACTTGTCTCAATCTGGAACTCTACCTTTTTGGCTCGCTCGTCGGTCGCTGTCCTTCCCTATTGTCAAGCTCTTGCTAAATTTCCTGCCCATATTCAACAGGTTGCTATGGAGTCGTTGGGTAAACAAGTCTCTGCTGAGGGAGATCCTCTCCCATTCAAGGCTGGTGAAATTTACTTTGGTGAACCTGGTACGAATGGTCAACATTCTTTCTATCAATTGATCCACCAGGGTCGAATGGTCCCTGCTGAATTCATTGGCACCATCAAATCTCAACAGAGTGTCTATCTCCGTGGTGAAGAAGTTAGTAACCATGATGAGCTCATGTGCAATTTCTTTGCACAAGCTGACGCCCTCGCTATGGGGAAGAGCTCTGATGAATTGCGCGGTGAGGGGGTCCCTGAGAGGTATATTCCTCACAAAACATTCTCTGGCAACAGGCCTTCTACCTCTATTCTTTTACCTGGTGTAAATCCATACACTGTGGGTCAGCTGTTGGCTCTGTACGAGGCCCGTGTTGCCGTTCAAGGCTTTGTATGGGGATTAAATGCCTTTGATCAGTGGGGAGTTGAGCTTGGTAAAGTATTGGCTACTCGTGTGCGTAAGACAATGTCTGAAGCACGTACAAAAATGCGTAGAATTCAGATTACTGATGGATACAACCCTTCTACTCGTAAAATGATCAACAGATATTTGGATGGCAAGCAACAATTGCTGTATCCTGAACCCAAAGATGTGTTCCCTTGTGATATGATTCATAGTGAAGGGTGCACTGTAGATATGAGTGATGGCGAAGAGGAGCAATAAATAGAAAATGTTTTAGGTATCTATATCGATAGGATGATATTTGCTTGGGGAAGAAAATTAAAAGAATTAGTTGTGTGAGAGAGAAAGAGAGAAATGGTTTATCTTTAATAAATAGTACGATCTACGCAATATTACTACCGCCAACGTCATTATTATCATCATGAGATCTAGCCCATCACCATCACCATAAGCATCACCCACATTAATTATCAACTACTCTGCTTCTTTTGTGTGTGTGTGTGCGTTTTGTTTTGTTTCTTTCATAAACGTTATGTAATTCGTTCTTTCTTGTTTAATCATCCTTCGAGTAAATAAATAAAGTTCTGAACAAAGAGTACTCCGTATTTAGATGATTACATCGCACATATTTTACCATTGAAAAAGCATTTTTAACGTTTCACCCAAGCAAAAGATTTACGAGCCTTTTTCTTTCCTGGCTTCTTTCTTTCGACAATTCGAGCATCTCTCGTCAACAGCCCCGCTGCCTTTAGGGGAGTTCGCATCTCTGGATCCCAATTTTGTAGCGCTCGAGCAATACCGTGCCGTAAAGCCTGTGCCTGCCCTGTAGCACCACCACCTTCTACTGCCGCCATCACATCAAATCTACCCAGTGTGTCGGTTATAAAGAAAGGAGCTAATACATCATTTCTACGAGGTAAAGAAGGGAAATAGGCATCATAAGGACGCTTGTTCACCATAACATGACCTGGTCCTGCCCGTATCCAGACTCTAGCAACGCTTGTTTTCCGTTTTCCTACTCCATGAGCTCTGCCTTGATCATCAATTTTTACAACTCGTGCTCTTGCTGTTTCCTCTTGCATGGCCTTTTCTCTTTCTCTACGCCCGGCTTTATCTTCTGCATCTGGGTCCCAGGCTAAGATTTCTTCAAGCTCAGGGAATTCTGGACCGCTTACTGGGAAACTAGATTCAAAAATATCCCAAGCACCTTCCCAGTCGCCTAAAAAATAAAGGATATTTTATTAGAATGATGAGAGAAGAGAATTAGTTAGAAAATAAGATCAATGAGTTAATAGCATATCTGTATGTTAATGTAAGTATACTGACCTTTATCCATGGCATCGCCCCATGCATCTAGAGCAGCGTCAGCTTCTAAAGGAGAGGAGACAGCTGCAATCGGCACCGGCACCGACGAGTTGCCCCCCACCAGCTGTGCACTATTATTGGCATCTGCGCTAGGAGGACCGCCATTGGCGGTAGTGTCTGAAGAGTAAAGCCTCCAGTTATGTACATCCCAGATATTTATGCTAGTTGGTAAAGAGAGCGCTCCCTGGTTTGGAACGATCATTTGTGATGATGTAGAGATAATTTCAAGACTAGTAGATTGCTGCGCTAAGCCAGCTTTTACTAAATGGGATATTCTTCCTAAACTACGCCGCATCATACCGGCTCTATTTAACTGCAAGCAACTAAAAATATAAAGTGAAGCAGATGGCTTTTAGTGTAATAAAAAAATATCTTAAATAATGCTCTGCACCCGCTTCTACCGCAGATTATTACAGTCTCGATATTTTATGTTTTGCCACGATCATCGCCACAGGCTGCAAATTACCTTACATGTTGGCCACCAAGAAGAAAGTCTCATCATGGTGGTGTTCCTCTAGCAAAATAAAAATAAAAAAAAGGGCAAGACTCCGCTGAGCAGAGCAGTCATTTTTCTTTCTATGGACTCATGAGTGTACTATTTGATCTGTTATTGCATGCAGCCTCCCTGGGCTGTAGCATTGCCATAATATGTGTTGTTTGGGGTGTCCTTTGGGAGAGCCCCACTTGGAACAGAAGATATTGGCCTTGGGGGCGTCGGTATTACTATCAGGAGTATGATTATACGTTAAATTCGTGCCTTATGGCCCCATTAGACACTGGGTAAGCGGCAAAAAAAAATTACGCGGCGAGGGTAGCCTTTTGATAAGTCCAAGGTGTGATTCACTATATATATTGCTATTGTCAGCTCAGCTATTCTTTTAATTTTCCAATTTTAGGGCGAATATTTGTGGCTACGCTAGTGTAGCTAGTGGATTGTCGATAGCACTTTCTATATTCTTCCTCATTTATAAGGTACTGCTGTTTTTCTTTGACTTTTCCCTTTCCAACTTGGAGGCAGAACTGAAAAATTTAGGGTTTCCTCACCGTTAACAATATCCCAACCTTGTTTGACTTTGCAGGGCCTTCAATTGTGCCGTAGAAGACGTGCTGAAGCATCAAAATTTTCAATATTAGAACTCTCAATCCTCCTTTTTGGTGTTGCCTGGTGGGTCGCAGCAGCCACTACAGCAACTGTTTATTCAGAAAGAGCTGATGACCTCGGATTGGAGGAAGAGCCTTCACGAACAGCTGTTTGGTCTTTAGCATGGGCAAATGTAGCTCTATTTAGTATCTTAGCATGTCTAAAAATTATCAAATACTTCTCTCGTCCTAGGAAAATTAGGTACCCAGTACCACCTCCTGGAGCAGTGGTAGGAACACCGGCAGGAAGACCCCCATTTGATCAGATGCAGCACCAAGTAGTTGCAGCACCTCCTGCGCACCCCTTGCCTCCCTCTCCGTTTATTAGTTCTGGATACCCTACTGCCCCTGGTAGTAGCAGCACTATACAAATGTATGGTGGCTACCCATTGGCAACTGAACCACCACCTCCAACCACACATTCTCGGTGAAGGCGCTGTTTGGGGGGAAAATGTGTATGAAAATGGTTCAAAGGGCTTGTTTATTTAATGCATGTAAAGTAATTTGGTATAAATTCAATGGAAAACATAAGCTGAGCAAATAGGAGACAGAATTGGGAAAGTTACGCAAGCAGCATAAACAACAAAAGGAAAATTATTGACATGACCGTCATTTATTTTTCAAAACTTTGTTCTCACTTCAATAATTCTTTAACTCGCTTAGACAGGCAAGCGACCAATAGGCGGTTTCCCTTTCGCAGCCACGGCTTCGTCTAAATCAGCGGGGCCGTATTCTCAATACTCACCAGAGCTCTCATGCACAACTGAAGTTAGGTTCAGTTCTCGCAGCTGCCATTTAGCAGTCAAGAATCTAGGCGTTTTGAATGGGGTTATCACGAAAATTACTACTTCATCTAGTTTATTATGACTTTGCAATTAACAAATTAAATAATTCAACATAAACAACAACCACAAGTAGTAGTGGCTAAAACTAGAAACTCAAAAAACCAACCAACTGCCGCCCGGGGAGGGCACAGCTGTTTTTATATAAAAACGTACAGATACGTACTAATGTTCAAAGCGCATTCTTAAGCTTATTCAGCTCATTTTGCTCCTTTCGTCGACCATCTTTGCTGCTACCTAAAAACTCTTCAAGCATAGTTGCCAATTCCATCCACGGAGGCGGTGTTCCCGCATCAAGACAAGTCCAATTCAATAGTTTATGAAACACAATATCCCACATCTCTCCCTGCCAATACCTTCTAAATGCGGATTTAATTCGTAAATATGTAGAACCCTCGGCGTTCACTACTCTCTCTACCTCCATGTACTCGCCAAATAATAAACAATGAACGACACCAGCAGCACCGTAGGCATCAGCTTGCCACAACCAAGGACGCTCTTCTCTCATTTCTACACACCTAAATGCTTCAGTTCCACAGTCCCCGCACATGACGGACCCAGGAGGGAGTAATTCTAAATCAACACTGCGCCCAAAATCAATCAATTGTAAACCCACGCCATCGCAGTCATCTCCAGTGTCACTGCCAAACCTAATTAAAACGTTATCAGGCTTGATGTCATTATGTAATACAAGTGCTGCATGCAAATCACCCAAAATATGCATTAGCATAACACTTAATCGAGCCACAACCATTTCTTCAGGCCGTTCTCCCTTTTTCAGGTACACATTCAATACATCTTGAAGTGAGCCATGAGTGCCACGTGGCATTTCCATTATAGATGCACCTGGACCGATTGTTAATGCATACGGGTCCAAGAAAGATGTACGACGATTATCAGGAACTCTACCGGCGACTACTTTGCATACATACCATTCCCAGGGGCAAGCAGGTGCTTCAACTTTCAAAGCAACATCGGCTCTTTTTGCACCGCCATCTTCCACTTCTTCTTTAAAAGCTTGGTATACAGTAGCATAGGCACCTGAGCCGATGCTGCGTTGTACTGCATATGTATTATTACCTAATGTAACCTGCATTGAAGGCGCTCCAGCACGTTGCATGCGTTTAAAGACAGCAAGAGCGGGTGTCTCTTCTTCTGCTGTGATGGTGGCAATACCTGGCCATTCAGCGACAGGAGGGGACAGCATGCTCAGCATATGAGCTTGAAATCCACTTGAGAAAGGATCAATAACTTGAATAAGAGAGTCAGTATTAGCATTACTGGTATCTTCAGTATAAACTTGGAAACTCTCCCCTACAGGCAGCTGCTGTTCTTGTTCAGGGAGCAGCACAGCGAGTGCAGCCTCGGCCTCGGCATCACTCTCAATTGCCACTTGTAACTTTGAGGCTCGCTCATCAGATAATGGTAAGAGTGCCAAATTAGCTACAGCAGGGTCACTCAGATCTCGGCGAGCAATATAACGAGATTGTCTCGGCATTCCTGCAGGAAATGCGTTCTCATTGTTTTCATTCTCACTACTATTTTCAGCGACAGCAGCAGGAGCAGCTGGTCCATGTCCAGGAGAAGTTATTTCTTCATTTTCTTGGTTCGTAGAAGCCAGCTGTAACTCTTGTAAATCAGAACTTAACCCAGTAGAGTGTGCCGGAACAGCAGGCGGCAGTTCACGACGGGGTGTCCGGGTAGGAGATCCAGCAGCTGGGCGAGGTGCTGCGGCCAGCATAAGAGTCATTTCACCAGCATTCAAGGCAAGTGTATCATCTGTACCGGGAGCAAACCCCCATTTATCAACCATACCTACTTCTACAGTGTCATCATTATCAGTATTATCGATTCCTGCTGCTCCTCTATTGAGAAATATAGTATCCTCTCGGATGCTGAGTCCACCAGTATGCGCCTGTGCTGCAGCAGGTTCTGTGCGGTTGATAAGGACCGTGTCTTCACAAACACTCAATTTTCCTCCTTCACGACCAATAACATCGGTCTCGTCATTATCATCGACAAAAGTAGCTTGGGAGGCAGCACCTTGATCTCTAGGCTTGATAAAAATTGTATCCTCACGAATAGCAAATCCCCTTGCACTAGGACTGTTGCATTGCTGGCCATTATTAAAGAATAAAGTGTCCTCTCTAATTGATAGACCGACATTATCTCCAGTACTAGTAGGTGCTACAGAAGATGCGGCAGGTTTAATGAATATTGTATCCTCTCTAATAGCTAGACCAGGACCAGGACCACCACCACCGTCAATCTCAGTAACAGCTTCAGCAGCAGCAGCAGCAGTACTGTGAGGATTAATGTAGACAGTATCTTCACGAATATCAAAGCTACTAGAGGCATGCGCTAAAGCAGGGTGAGTATCAGTTCTGAGTGAAGTGTCTTGACGAATAAAGAAATCAGCAGAAGCAGGAGGCGGTGCTGCTGGTGCGGAGGAATTGTCGATAGCAGAGCGACTGCCAAATGCTGCATTGAGAGCTTCAAAGGCAGCCTTGGTATTCATTGTAACATCGTTGGCAGAGTTGAAAGATGAGCTCTACAGAAGAGAAAAATTGGGAACTAGTAGTTGATTGGTTTTAGAGAATAAGAGTATGAAGTGAGACCGACTCCATGAAACAAAACGTACCTTGTTTGCAAACATAGTATTAATTGCAGCGAACGCTTCCTTCGTTGAAATTGTCATCGTAGGTTCATTGTCTGCTAATGCAGGTGCATCACCTCCAAACATCCCTCCAAATGCAGCATTAATAGCATCAAATGCATCTTTAGTATTCATTGTCATATCTGATGAAAGTAACGTACCAAGACCCAGCACTGGTCCAGTAGAAACAGCAGCCTGAGTGTCGATGTCATTATTGACTGCTATTTCTCCATTCATATTCTCTGGTTGGTCGAATGGCGTTGCCTTGGGTGCCTCGGAATTAACTTGGACGGTGGCAGCGGTGGGTAAGCTGCTGGTAGGAATGGATGATGGAGGAGGGACCTCTTTTGCTTCTTCCACTTCCATATCTTCAGCAGCTGATTGAATTTTAGCAAAACATGCCGTTGCACGCACTTCTTCAAATGATTGTTCATCTCTATCTTCGCCTTGCAGTGCGTCCTTGTTGCACGCCAGGATTTCTTCTCTCGCTGCTGTAACTGGTACAGCAGCTGCAGCCTGGGCTACTGGAGCATGGCGGTGCAGACGAAGAGGATCATGCGCAAGCTGCTCATCAAGACCTCCCCGATTTAAACGCTGACGAAGAGACACTTGTTGAATCCTTGCTTCTGCAGCAGCAGCGGCTGCCCGACTCCCATTAATTTTCTCAGCTTCTTCAAATTCAGGGTCCAATGGAATCGATAGAGCTGGAGCAGGAGGTGCAGCGAATGCTTGTGTTTGCTTCATACGTTGTCCTGCCCAAGAAGTAGCCTTTTGAGTGTTTTCTTTACGTGTTTGCTCGTAACTAGGAAGTGATGTCCATGCTGAAGACTGAGCACCACCCCCGACACCAGCAGCGGCAGAAGTCGATGCACCGCTAAATTGAGGAGCAGCACTTCCGCCAAATTCTTCATCTACAAATATTTCCAACCCCCCATTCCCACTGCCTCCAGCAGGGGCGGTATCTCTTCCAGGAGTGGCTATAGCTTTACGTTTTTGGGATGCTAAACCGGCTGATCGAACGGAACGACGGCCTCCAAGCACAGCTAATGACTGCCGTTCAGGATGATCTGGGTCTTCTATAGCAGCACAAGATTGTTCTTGAGCTTTACGTTGGATACGGCGAGCCATGCGGTGCTGGAATTCATCAAATTTAGCTTTTAGGCGGTCTTGTGGTGCTGCTAAACGATTTAGACCTTGTTGAAATACATTGTCTGCAGCAGCATAGCTCCCACGAAGTTCAAGGAAGGTACCATAGGCAATGTAAAACAAAGCATGGCTTTGACCTACTTCATTTTCTTTCAGAAACTTGAAGACGTCGCTGGGGTCGGGTAAGCAGTCTGCATATTGCACCCAAAGACGAAGATAGCGAATGTCATCACTGTAGCGGGGCACTTCTTGAAGCTCCCGTGTGCACCTCTCTAGCAACGGCAAAAGATCAGCTTTGTGACCTCCAGCCCTAAATTTCTCTTGCGTCCACTTAATGTATCTGCAGTAGTTAAGCTAAGTAGGTCTTTCAGTAACTTATAGTAACAAAATAAGTGAAAGCAAGATGATTTTAAACGCACCTTAACCATACTTCCAAGGGGTCGTCTCCTTGATACTCTGCTATTTCTTTGTTGAACTTTCTGCAAAATTTGGGGATACTACGTTAGAAATTTGTTGTTAAACTTAGATAATTGTTGTTGACAGCTAGCATGCCCAAAAAGTCCTCACTCTTTCTGTTGTTCAATAGAGAGCTTTTCTGCTGACGCAGTAGGATTCTTGAGACCTCCGGGTTTTCTACCAGCCTTTAGTGGCTGGAAATTCTCTTTAGAGAGCTCCCAATCATGCTGTTGAGCAGCAACTGTCTCCCCGCTATCGCTCATTCTGACGTTGTGTCTAAAGAACCGCCGTGTCGCGATAGAATTTTGGTAATTTTACGAAAGCAATTTGAACTTGTCTGAAGGCAAAGACTTGTTCGGCTGCTTACGCTCCAGCAACAGTTTGCAACAGCTCAAAAGTTTATTCTTTCCACTTGCACCGTGAGCTTGGGAACCATTTTCGCATAAACGTTCTTAAAGAGGCATTGGCAAGCATTAAAAAAATCTGTAGATCAAGTTCGCCGGGCAGAAATAACAGAAAACCTCGCTCTTGCCTGATTACTTGATCTTAATTGAAAGCATTTATGGCTTTTAGCCCTGGCCGTAAGAAGCATTATGGTACTGTGTGAGGTACAGCATAGTGGTCTCAATAATTTTTACTAAAGCTTAAGTACAGGTATTGGCTGTTGAGACTCTGTTTTTTATCCTTATATTTTAAAGATCAGATCATGGAAGCTCCAGGTGTTTCCGACCAAGAGTTGAACACCATCTATGAACAATGGCAGATGGTTGGCACCGAGTACTTTTCTAGAAGAGAGATTTATGCCTTGCCTTGGTCATATGGCGCTCGTGGAGCCCCAGGTATCAACTTGGACTACATGAGGTGAGGCAGGCGGCATTTTTTTTAATTATCAGCTTCTTGGAATACAGAAGATTACGTTCTTTTCTACTAAAACTCGTCGAAATTCCATTAATTTGCAGAATATTCCCTTGCCAATTTGCTGGCCCTATAGCAGTATGCCGGGATGAGACTAAAGTTGTTTTACAACTTTCGGGCTCATTTGGCTCCCGGCCAGACATTCAAATATTTTCGTCAGCAGGACTTCCTCTAGGGAGGGTGCTTTGGGATGGAGGTAGAGTATTAGCAGCAGGGTGGACCGATGTAGAGGAATTATTAGTTGTTGACGATCGCGGTAGGGTTCAACGGTTTACTTGTCTAGGTCAACCAATCGCAGCAACCCAGTTTTCTCTTGGTGCTGCTGTAGAAAGCGAGGGTTTAGCTGATGTAGCTATATCGGATCAATCTATCGTTGCTCGTACCGCATCAGGGCATTTATGGTGTATCCCAGACGTCAATGAACCTCGTTCTCTTAGATACCCCGATCCAGCACCTAGTAGTAATGGTGGTCGTGGTGGTGGCGGTGGTTCAGTGGTGCATTGTATCTGCCCTATTCCACCTTTCCTCAGTGCATCAGGTGCATTAGAAGTCTTAGTCGCAGTGGATACTACTGTAGTTACTATTGATTCCGATGAGATAAGCTCATCTGCTGTCTATGAAGGCCCTATTGTGAAGTTAGCTGTGAGCCCGGACGGGCGGGCAGTTGCCGGGTACGCTGCTGATGACGTAATCCACATTTGGACTGCAAATTTAGAAGAAACACTCGCTAAAGTTTTTCTAGGTGATACTGTAGAGGATATGAGGGATTCTCTTGGTATAGAAAATGCAGCTGAAGTGATGCCATCGGGACTGCCAGATAATTTTATCTGGTGTGGGAGTGACAGTGTTATAGCTAGCTGGAATAGTATTGGAGCATTGTTAGTGTCTGTGAAAGGTGGAGGTTATAGATGGTGGGATTTTGGGCCTGGTACTGTAGCGTTGGTTGGAGAGGTCGATGGTGTTAGAGCATTGACAAGTGATCAGCACGTCTTTATTAGATCAGTACCAGCAGCTCTAGCAAGTGTTTTAGAAATAGGTTCAACGAGTCCTGGAGCGTTGTTGCATGATGCAAGAAAACTCTATGATGAACGGGATGCACGGGCTGCAGCTGAGTTGCTTGATGTGCTGAAGAGTGGAGACTTACCGTCAGCTGCTGCAGCGTGTCTTGGTGCAGCTGCAGCTGAAATGGATCCTGTTAAACAAGAATCACTGATGCGTGCAGGGTGTTATGGACGCGCATTTGTGGCATTGAAGCCTTCTGAAGTTAATGCATCTTCTGATATGAATACCTCTATTAACGCTGGCGGAAAAGAGGTGGTTGTTCTGGCACGGACACTGCGAGTATTAAATGGTCTTAGAGAACCTGAAATAGCTCTACCCTTAACAATGGCTCAATATGAAACATTAGGAGTATCTAAACTTTTAACACGTCTCACTGCTCGCAGACATTATTTATTAGCGCTGCGGGTATGCTCAGCATTTGAGGCGCCTCCAGAAAATGTCTTGTTTAGATGGGCATGTGATAAAATAGCTGCATCAGCTTCATCGGCACCAGATGAAAACTTGTTGGACGTTTTGAGGTCGAAGTTAGATGGCCAAGATGGTGTGAAATGGGCTGCAATAGCAGCACATGCACAAGCTCAAGGACGACCTCGACTGGCAGCGGCATTAGCAGAGCATGAATCCTGTGCTGAAGATCAAATACCATTATTACTTGCTTTAGGGGAGGTAGAATCTGCTTTACGTAAGGCAGTCGACTCTGGAGATTCTGATTTAATTTTTGAAGTCTTACTTTCAATGTGGAGAACACTAAAACGGCAGCAGCAACAGCGTCCAAGCGATACTCATTATCACCAGCAACAGCAGCAGAGATTCTTTGGATTTATCAGTAAGTATCCTTCAGCTGTAGCATTGATGACTAAGTTTCTGAGTGGTGGTGGTTCTAGAGATAGTTTTAGTGCTCCCCTAACTACACTTTATGAAGCAACGCACGATAATAAAGCAGTAGCGATAACATATCTGAAAGCTGCATTGAATCCGTCTACTCTCACACCTCAAAAAGCAAAAGAGTGGGCTTTAGCCAAAGAAGCGTATACACGTGATGAACGTGCTGGTCATGAAGATGCCAAGTTTGAAGGTGCTGCTATCTCTGTTGCATTACGCCTAGCAGAAGTACAGAGTGAGTTGGAAAAATCATCTGGTCGCGAAGGATTTAAAGATTTGAGTGTTGTAGATACTATTAAACAATGTTTAAGGTTAGGGTTACGTGACCAAGCACAGAAAATATCGAAAGAATTTAAAGTGCCTGAAAAGCAACAAATGTTGTTGAGCATTGAAGCGTCGGCTACCGCTCAAGATTGGCCTAATCTACAACAAATGGCCTCTAGACTTGATCGACGGGCTCCAGTGAATATAGAACATTTCATAGCTGCTACTAGAGCGCATAATGCACCTTTTCCGACTGTTCGTTGGTTTATTGATAGAATTGCAGGTGATACGAGTGGATTGATACGACGGGCTCAGTTGTATTCTGAAATTGGTCTTGTCAGAGAGGCAAATATGTTGGCAGAGCAAGCTGAGTTGGCTGGAGCTGGTTCTGGTGTGCTGGGTAGCTTGAGAGATGCCGTGGGAGGTACTGTAGGAAGCTTGCTTGGAGGTAGTAGCAGCAGTGGTGGGAGGTGAAGAACTGGGAAATTGAAACTTTCCGAAATAGGATATTTTTGAGAGAAAATCGGTTCTGTGTCCTACAGAAGCTTTCATATTAATATTATGTAAAGAAAAGAAAATCGTTGTAGACAGAATAAGACAAATGTGCTTGCTAATTGCTTGTTTCAGCTTTCAAAAAATTGCATACCCACAGGGCCTACTTCTCATCATCCTGCTTTTCAAACTCCTGCCCAGGTACCCCTTCTATAAAGCCGTTATAATCAACATCGTACACAGCGGGAGTGCTCTATTACACATCATCAACATTGATATATTCAGAAAATCGCGATGAACTGCACACATTTTACTCGTTCAATGTTTTCAAGCAATTTCATACTTTTATTTCTGTAAACTGCCACTGCCCTAAGTCAATCAATCAATTCAATCAATCAATCAATTACAGTTTATCCTCCGACACAATGGCAACAGAAGCTAGAGTCTGCATAAGTAAAGCATGGAACAGGCTAAGGGTGAAAGAATTAGTGCCCAGCCAAAACGACAGTACTTTTTCAATTGAACCTACCCCAGCTCGCTCACGATTTGTTTGACTCTGTTTTTTTGGTCAAAACAAAAAAGTCAAAGTTGACTGTTCGAGGGCACGATGCCAACTAGAATATTAGCTTATAACTTCATGTATGCTTCTGTTTTGCAATAATGCTAACTAACCAAAACCATATTATACTTCAGTCGTTACTTAAATAATAGAAGCCGCATTAAACTCGATTGACTTCAGTTGCAAGTTCACAAACATGAGAACAGCGACCTGCCTGCCTGTTGCAGCAGCGCTATCCGTTATATGCTTCAATGCATTTATAGTGGTATGTAGAGTGCGTCTATCAAAAGTACTCGACAGTTTTATGGGGTTTGGGAAAAACAACTTTCAAAGAAAAAATCTGTGATCCAACCAATGTCCGTTTGGGTTCTTTTTCTGCAGGCTGCCCAAACACCTGGGTGCAAGGATTATTACTCAAAAGGAATGCGTGCACCGGCAGTAGAAAACATCAAAGACATCATCACTGTTCCTGACGGCTTTCCCCTTGGAGATATCTCTGTGACCCTCGATGTCTCTCACCGCCGCATAGGCGCCCTTGTTGTCTCTCTTACAGCACAACCCCCTGCATCAATTGGAGTTGACGGTGCTAACCGTACCGTGGTTTTGAAAGAACGTGGTCTTGGTCGCTTGGGTGACAATATGTATATGACTTCTTTTGCCGATGCCTCTGAGCAGTCCTTCCCCGTTGCAGCTGTAAGCTAACTTTTATGTTGCCATCTGGAAAGCTGATACCCTTTCTTTGTTCTCTGGTCTATTTAGCTTCATTGATATATTTGATCTCATTTCGATTTGCAGGAAGACGCTCCTTTCCGTGGTGTATTCAGGCCAACTCAACGCCTTACTTTCTTCTCTGAAGACGCTGCCGATGGAACTATCATGGCTGGTGCTGGTGGCACCCAGGGTGATTGGACACTTCGTATTGTAGATGTTGCACCCAATGCTACTATGTAAGTTTAAGTCTATTGATATACTGACTGAATAATCAGGAATAAATAGCAGTGTTGATTAACATATTGACACCCTACTCAACATCATCTACTCCCCTTCTCTATGCAGTCGCCCTATTGCTCTCAATAGCTGGAAGCTTCGTCTTTGCCCCATGTCTCAGCAAGGCAGCGTTCCTTTACCTCCTTTGACTGTGCCATCTACTCTCCCTTCTCAACCTGCTCCTACCGGTAGCTCCGTCACTCAGCCCGTCAGCGGCTTTGATGGTCCTTCCCCTGAACCTGTCCCCGCACCCAAACCTGCTACAGCCAGGCCACTTTTTGGTGGATGGACAATGGTGACAAATGGCGACGATGGGTCTCAAGTCCAGGCATTTGATGACCAATCTACTACCGTAGGCAGCCCTACCATCCCTCCGGTGGCTCTCCCTGGTACAAATGGCGGTGGCCTTTTTAACGGATTGAACTTGAATATGGCCGATCCATTCGGTCTTCAAACGTTCCAAAATAATTTCAACTCTTACCTCCAGGGCCGCTTTGGTGCCGCATGCACCGATCCTTCTTGCTTGAACATTAAAGCAAAATTCTGGAAGGCTACTCTCGGCTTAGCTTACATGAGAGCGCGTTTCCATGGTAAGATAGACTCTGCCGAGCTTATCAACAAGCTTGCAAATTTCATTCCTGGCGAAAACCCTCTTTTAGGCAAATTTTCCGACGTGGCAGCCAACTGGGAATCCAACAGAACTGAAATTTTAAGAGGACTTTCTTCTTGGTTTGATAAGATTCAGCAATATATGGCTGGAAACACTGCTGGATTGGAAAGTCTTTTAGCTAGTGCTATGGGTGGAGGTGATGCTCTTAAATCTTTCGGCATTGATCCTGCTGTTGCCATGTCTGCTTTGGGCCCCTTGCTTGGTCTTGACAGCCCCGATGATGCCAAGGCGTTGATGGAAGGATTGAATGAAGCTGGATTCGAGGATATGTTGAAGGATTTTCTAGATCCCTCGGCCTTCATGTTCCGTTAAATGCGAAGAATGTAAATATTTTGCCTGCTGTTGATGGTGGTGTGGTCAATAATGAACAATTACATGCATCGGCAACTCCCCCGGCAAGGGTTAGAAAGAGAATCGATTTTGAAGTGCATGCCCTCCGTGGTTTTAAACTTCCAAATCGTCGTTGTCTTTTAGCTTTAGCATTTGTCGAGCATTTAAGAAACCCATTCCTTACCTCCAGGCTAAATTTACGAGCGATGAAAATTCGATGCAAGGTTCAAGAAGACAGAGGCGAGGAAAATAAAAAAGTAGCACATGTTGCAATAACATGATTTTAACAAAGAACCATCAATCCTATCTTTTATAAATTCTCTCTTTTTCCCCACTTGTGTTATCAAAAGCTTTACACTATATTGATGGCTATTTATTACCTCTATTGTTCAAGGGCTCAATCCCTATTATAATTTTAATAGCAAGAAAACAACGCCCGGATTACATTCTCCCTTCCATTTGCTTCATCAAATTTTGAATCGCTCCAGGTCCACCCATCATTTTCAACATTTGTGGTGGCAACATTCTACTCATTTGTGCGATATTCTGCTGCATATTACCACCACGCATATCACCCTTCATATTTTTAGGCAATTTCATACCCTTTAATGCTGTATTAAACAGTTTTGCTAATCGTTTATACTCTTCAAGCATCGACTGTACTTCAAAAACAGACGACCCGCTGCCTCTAGCCCATCGTTCGATTCTAGATTCCTCACCAATCAGTTTAATAGATGTACTATCTAGTTCTTTGCTAGTCATAGAATCCATGATGCACATAAATTTCTTCAATCGAGCTTGAGACTCTTTCTCTTGCCCCGGTTGCATAATAGCATTAGAGAATCCAGGGATCATTGACATAACTTGAGACATAGGTCCCATCTTCATTATATTCGCAAATTGCTCATACATAATGCGTAATGTGAACTCTCCTTTTGTGATTTTATTAAGAAGCTCTTCTTGTGCTGCTTCATCAGGTAGTACATCTTTGACCTTGTCGACAAAACCGCCCCAATCACCTCTGCCAAGTAATCTAGCAACGAATTTCTTTGTTTCGAAATCTTCAAATTCATGCATATGCTCTCCAGTACCAATGAATGTGATAGGTGACCGAGTAGCAGCTACAGCAGATAAAGCACCACCACCCTTGGCGTGGCCATCTAATTTTGTCAACACGACCTGTCCGACATCAACAGTATCATGGAAAGCCTTTGCTTGATCAAAAGCAGCTTGCCCAATAGATCCATCCATTACAAATATCACATGATCAGGTTGTACTGCTGCTGCTACCTGTCTCATTTCTTCAAAAAGCGATTCCTCTTGTTTATGGCGACCAGAGGTATCAACAATTATGAGATCGCGTTTTTCAGCTTTAAAACGTTCAACACCAGCGGCAGCGATAGATGCAGGATCAGTGTCTTGATACGACCCGTAAAAAGGAATTTGAGCTTTGGTAGCGTTTTGTTTTAACTGGTCAAAAGCACCAGCACGGAAAGTATCAGCGCAGACCATGGCAGGCTTAAAACCCTTCTTCTTGTGCCAATAAGCGTATTTAGTACACGTCGTAGTTTTACCAGCACCCTGTAAACCAACAAACATGACCACATTGGGCTTTCCCTTTTTTAATTCTAATGTTTTGGGTTCAACGCCACTATCAAGCATGGAACACAACTCCTCAAAAACAGCCTGCATAATTTGAAGAGACAAAACATACGGGTGAGAACGAATAATAAGTTATAGGTAAATAGTAACATAGTCGTCAAGTCAGACTGCGATCTTTGCTAAGAAAAATAGAATAACCTTTTCATACCTTTTCAATAACGCGTTGTTTGTTGAGACCTTGACCCATCTGCTCCACGTTGACACGATTCTTGACATTTTTACGAAGATTTGCTACCATTATAACGTTGACATCTGCTTGCAGCAATGCAGTGGCAATTTCCTTTAAGCAAGAGTCCAAGGCTGCCTCATCAACAGGCCCTGCTTGGGACATTGAAGCCAACGCATGGGTGATGCGCTGGCCAAGCTCTGCTAACACCATTGCGTTGACTACTTAGTTCGACTCAATGCAAGTTCAAAATACGGAAAAATGCCAGACGATTCGATGTCAAAACGCTAACTGATCTCTTTTTAAAAATTTGATGGAACAATAGAGGTAGATACCAAGGTAATCCCTGCACCTCAGGGTATCCTTGTGATAAATTTATTATTAAACTGGCCCTGCTTAATTAGCGAGAGTGCTATTTACTCGAAAAGAGCTCGTCCAAGGCGCCATTCAAAAAAAGTTCAAAATTTTGCGTGGGAGATGAGATATCAAAGCCGCTGAGCTGGGAGATGGCTGGGAGAGAGAATTTAAACGCCGTTTTGAGCAACTTCCGCAAAGAAAAAATTACAACGAATGCCTGCAAGTGGCTGCAGTTGTCTGCTCGCAACCAGTGCTCCGCTGATCACAATCAAAAAAAGAACAATCTCTCGGGAGATTCCTGATCCCTTGCTGCGTCTGCACCCCTGATATTCAGCACCCGCGACATCAAATCATTGCCATCAGCACTTTGAATACACTGCTGCGCGTGTTATCTTTGTAGGGTTCGCTGCTGCCTTGAGAAAAACCTCGCCTAAAAAAAAACTTGCCGACGCTGCCACCTTCCTCAAGCCACCAGTGGCTGCCGAATAGCAACAACAGGCGATACAGAAACCCCCGGCATCACTCGTTCGTCTACTGCCTCACCAAACGTATATTGTGATTCAGCCTGTTCATAGGTAGCTACATTGGCTTGCTATCCCAATTTTATTCAGCAGGTATATTTTCTTCTTCTCCGCCGCCAGACACGTTGAGCTTTTAATTGAAACATTCAGGGCAGCTATGATTGTCGACAAGAACCAAGCCAGTTGTGTCGACCTGTATTATGGAAGAAAATTGTATGGAGAATTTTAATAAAGCATGCAGACTGTAGTCCTCCATATCATAGTTGAACCAGTAGAAGCAGCAAGGAAAAAAAAAAACTGTTCTTAAAAACTGCAAATTGCAGCGTTCTTCTGAAGCTTACCGCTGGCGCAGCAGGGATGCGTTCCTATATAGTTCCTAAGAACCCTTTAAATTCTCGGCTGTTGAAGGCTTCTCTGTATCTGATGGAGGCCCTCCATCGCTGCAAAATATCAGAGTTGAGTTGGATTTTTTAAAAATCAATTAACTTATTTGATCATTTAAAATTGCGACCCTTATTAAATAAAAACTTGCCTGTAGCTTCCTATTAAATCCATCTAAAACATTTTAGTTGATTGATATTTACTTAAGGGTGAAATTTGTGTAGATGCAGCTACAAAGCCTACACTAGCGGGCCGCTAGTAGCGGCGGAAACATGGCAACTTTTAAAACTTTTCTATTGCTAGCTTGAGAGACAAACATAAATTGGTGAGAGAGGCACTAAAATGGCAATATTTAGCCCCTCCGACCAATTGGGGTAAAAACAAGGCCCAGAAAGACAACTTTCTGGAGTTCTATCTGAAGCTGATTGAGATCCGCCCTGAGGATCGGAGAGTGATCACAATGGTATTCCCAACTTGATGATTGAAAACATGCTATATCCACAGAGATGACATATTTGGGGAGATCAGAAGTGAGGACTGGAGTCCTCTGCTTTTAGAGACGTGGCATTTCTTTATGTGCCTTCAGCCTCCCCGCCGCCGTCACCCCGGCGGCTTGCCCCAGCCTGACCTGCCATACCTCACTCAGGGGCAGCAGCTGAAGCCTGTTGTGGAGCTTGACCACGATCAGGAGAGCATCGTTCTTCGCAAGAACCCTAAATAAGAAAACCAAAACAGGATGGAGTTCATAATAATAATGTATAGACCCAGCATCTCTTTATATGCCTTTGCGAGCCTGCCCGACCACCTGCCGTGAACGCCGGCGGGCCAAGCTCAATAGCGCAGCCCGCTGATGGGCTCGCAGAGTTCATATATGCCCCTGGCGTCATGAAGAGGGGACCGCAAGTCATGTGGGCAGGCCAGCAAACGAGCGGGCTCCCCAGCGGGCCCAGTGAGGGCAAGAGGCGGGCAGCTTGGGTTATGGTTCTAAAATCCACTGAAATTTCACTTTTTTTCCCTTTCTTTTTGCTATTGTATTCTACTGTATTATGAATTATCTGATCCTCATAACCACCACTTAAGAGTGCTACAAAAAAACTAATTACAAACACTAAAATCAAAACCAAAACAAAATGAAAAACTGAGGGGAAAAACAGACACCAAAAAAATGAAATGAAAAGTATTTTAATAGCAGAAGAAGTTGGTACCGAGATTGAATGAAAAAAATCATGTTGGAACAGAAACTAAAACATAACAGTTGCTACAGGAGTGGAGGCAGTAAAACCAAAACAAAATAAATTAACCCCAACAGGGTGACTTAAGGGATCGTGAGAAGCCGCCAGCGCGACTTCAGGCCACCCCTATTTAAATGGAAAAGCAACAATCAATGAATTTAAAGCAGTTAACAAGTATATTCAAGCAGTTATATTCGCCAACACAGTACTCAAGCCGCAGCCATCGCCAGTTTCACGCCTATTCCTCTCTCCATACACTTGCCCCCGAACACCGACCGTTGCAGATCCTCTGCAAGTATTTTAACAGCTTCGAGCGCCCTGCGCCCACACTCTATAATGTCATTTGTGCAGTGACATCCGTCCAGTTAGATCAGGCTGGCGGGTCGTTGGCGCCCCATGGACCATACTCCAACAATTTTAGATCTAAGATCTGACAAGTTTTTCGGCCAGATTCGAGCCAATCGGCCCCACGGTGTTTCTAGTCTCCGTGAAGACGCCAGAAATTAAGCGAGATAAACTCGAACTTTTTTTTTTTTTTTTTTTATAATAACAGTAGTTTCAAGGCAGCTTTTTCAAAAGCTGCCCCAAGGTCTCATTAGTTTTCTCTATTTGAGCACTGAGCTTATCCTCGCTTCTCTCCATACTGGCACGCATGGATGACAGGTTATTGGAGAGTTCTCCCTTTATCTGGCCTAGCTGGTCATGCAGCTCGTCTTTCAATTTTACCTCCAAACTGTGAATTTTTTCATTCAAGCCCTTCTCTACTCTTTCGACTTGGAGCTCTACGTTGTGGATCTTATGGTAGAGAGCAGAACCCCCCACAATAATAGCCCCACCCACTGCCCAAACATAGCGCAACGACGGGTTTTCCTTGATTATTTTATTCACATCCTCCAGAAGCTTGCCCTGCGCATAATTAAAAGAGAGAGATTGATTGAAATAACACGTGCAATATGTACTATTCGATAGACGAGGAGTAGCTGTAGTTGGTAACGTGGCTTACCTTGAGGTCTGAAGCAGCTGCTAGGGAGGCTTGTGCCACCCCTGCAGGGGCGGCTTGGGCCGCCGTCGTCAACCGGCGTCCTAGTCCCAGACTACGTCTGAAGAAATCCATTGAATTGGACATCTGCAAAGAGCAAATTGGTCGAAGGTGGGTGCGAAATGATTAAACAACGGGAAAGCTTGATCACACTAGCTAGGAGAGAGTTAAGATCGCAGCGTCTTTCCGCCTTCCTTCAGGCGAAAGCGCAGCTGCAGCGGGATTAATTCAAGCCAACTGATAGTAGGAATGCGGCCAAGGAACGGCAGAGAGGGTTGAGCTCCAGTTTTTATTTGTATAATCTTACCTCGTCTTGATTCTGCTACCGAGCACGCGCGACGAGGAGCAAGAGTCCTCGAAGAACAGTGATTTAAAAGAGGCGAAATAGGAGAATAAAATTAAAAACAAATGGTTAGCTTATGAGGATAGTAGTAATAACTAATTTAAAAAAACAGAAAAAGTTCAAGGGTCTTGAGAGAAGCAGCTTCCGTCCTACTCATTGGCCCATTAAGGCTATTTTAAAGCGTAACCTGTAGTTTTGCACGCTATAAGAGTTCAAATTAGCGTGCTAAACTACATTCATTTTCAGTATCACTGCTGGGTCTCAAGATTTTAAAAATCTTTCAAGATGATTAAAAATTCCACGTAAACCATAGCAGAATCCGTTTTCTGTGTTACGATACCAATTAAACTGATAATATCATGTCGCTTTCGCAGCTGGGAGCGTCAGTGCTCTTGCCGGCAGCCAAGACTCAACTTGCTACTGCCGCCGTCATTAAATACCGAGAGGTCGTCAATAAATTGAATGAGCATGCAATTGCTGTAGATCAAGGGAATACCTCTCTAGCATTTCGAGATGCAAAAGATTGTGCACTTTTACGTTTGCAGGAGCGTAAAGCTCGCATGCAGTCAAAGCTTAATCCCTTGAGAGCACTTCACCGCCTGCGAGACAATTTGCTTCTTCGCTTCTTGGCAGAGGGCTGGAGGGGTGAAGGTCGGCAACAAGATAGTATGCATAGTACGAAACCATTAAGTGTATCTGATAGAAATAAGTCGTCATCCATTATACTTAAGAATAATGATAAAGAGGCAGCAGCAATGGAGAAACTTGTCGATGGCAGCACTTTATTACGGACTGCTGTGCTGGTTAGTTTAGGCAGCTTATGCAAAGCTTTCCTCTCCGCCACGACGACTGTAGAAATTGCAGGCGCTGAACGTGTGGTGGCTGCTTTAGAAAGACGACCAAATCAAGGTTTAATAACTGTAAGCAACCATATAGCTTCAATTGACGACCCAATGGTCACTGCTGCTTTATTACCACCCCAATATTTACTAAAACCAGCATGTCTACGATGGACACTCTGTGCTACTGATCGATGCTTTAGAAATGCTGCGTTAGTACCATTTTTCCGTGCTGGTAAAGTGCTTCCTGTTGATAGAGGTGCTGGTGTTGATCAATTGGGCATGAGAGTGGCGAGTGATCGTTTGCAGCGAGGTGATTGGATTCATATTTTTCCGGAAGGGACTCGAGGAAATGGGGAACGGATGTTACCTGTACGAAGAGGGGTAGGGTGGCTTGTATGTTCCTCTACTGCAGTGCCATTAATATTGCCATATGTCCATTCTGGAATGCAAGATATCGTCCCAAGAGGAGCAATGGTGCCGAGGCCAGGCAAAGTTGTGCGAGTATTAGTAGGAGAGCCTATACACGTTGCAGATTTAATTAGGCACGCTCAAATTAATAGTTGGAGTGATACGGAATTACATTCAGCAATAGCTGATAGGGTTGGTGCTACGCTGTATTCATTAAAAGCAAAGTTGGATGGTCTTCCTCTGGAGGCTGTGGCGCCTCAAGAGGCTACTGCAGAGCTGGCATTACAAGAAGAGAATTTGCTTCCTTTGTCGATACGCAATGAGTATAATGCTCGGGATCAAAGATGGAGAAGGCGCTGGGAAGCTCTAGGTCTCTCTTCTTTAGCCCAGCGAATGGGTTATGATGGGAAAAGCAGCGCCAGTAGTAGTGAGAATAGTAATAGAGAAATTGGGCAATTGCATGGGCAGCAGTTGAGTGCTGATTCATTGCGCGAGTTTATTGCTACTCTGACTGAAGTATCAAAGGCTAGAGCAAGGCATGTGCAGCAGATGCTGTATGCTGCAAGTGGAGAGACAAATAACAAGAGCACCACCTCATTACCGGACCTTGTTGCTTAGATTACAGAAATATATATCATATAAATGGTGATGTGATAATTGAATGAAAATATATGTACTTACTTATTGTACGATTTACTCTTACTGCGTGTATGTTCTCTGCTATTGTGTTTAATAAAAGTAAAACTCAATCAAAAATGACAACTTGATAGTAAAAAGTTCACAGTTGATTTGGAAGCCACAAAAAAACTACATTTTCTTTTCATTTGAGATATTCTGCAAATGGCGCATCACAGTTTCGTAGACAAGGAATGTCATCGCTGATTGTGGCATCACTCTTAATACATTAGGCACTAGCCCTTTATACAAACCACCCACCCCTTCTCGTGCCATCGTTTTTCTAAGTACGTCTACCACACCTTTATACTGCAATGCTCTCGAATCCATTCTCTGCTGCAACCTCGATCGTACTACTTGCGATGGATATGTCACTATAGATGCCGCCATCTTTGACAATGCACCACAAGCTGTAATTTCAGCAGAAGAAAGTGTTTTATCTTCAGAAACATTTCTGGCGCCAAGAGGTCGAATAAAATCTCGAAGATGATAGGCAGCTGATTTCAATTCTTCATATACAGCAAATTGAATTGCTCCATGTGAAACTAGGAATAAAGAAGGGAGTAATCCTTTATAAAGTCCTGGTAAGCCTTCTGTTTTGGCAATTTGCGATAAACAATCTACAAAACCTCGATAAGCAACATTAGGATTAGGTGGCAGAGGTTTCGAAATAGATCCTGCAGCAGCACCAGAAGCACCAGCAATATTGCGTAAAGCATTAGTTGAAATAGCTACTGGTGACGATGTCATCGTGGTGTTTGCTGCTGGAGGCGGTGGTGGTGTGCGATGCGTTCCAACAGTTTGCAATACAATTTGCTTTTGCAGCTGCAGTCTTGTCTTCACCACCCAAATGGGGTTTGTAATGAAACATACTATACTGCCAGCTTCTGCAGCGCTTGCTAAATGCGTTAATGGACCTAGACGTGTTTGGCCAGTTAGCTCCCTATACCGCTGTTTTGCTGCATTGTATGCAAAGAAATACACACCCCAAGCTACTCCAGATCCAATAAGAGCTGGTGTGAGACCTGTGAAAGATGTAATATCATTATTTTGGTTTAGTTGTTCTTTGGGAAGAACGAGAACAAGAATCTTCTTGGTGGTTTCCACTGCTGGCGGCATTTTCGAATTAAAATTTGAAGAAAGTGCTCACCTGAATACAGCGCTTTCCACCCTTCCTGTCTTCCGATGCTTTGCAATGCATCTACAGTTCCACGGTACATTGGTAAACTTCCAGCACCATCCTGTACCTGTAGTCTAGTCTTGATCACATCTAGAGGCTGCAATACTAGCACGGTGGAGAGTCCAGCTGTGCAGCCAGCGACAGCATGTTTCCTGCGTGATGCAGATAACGATAATTTTATTAAATTTGTCAAACGATTGTTGTAAGCAATGCACTTGCTCTCATAACATTTGAAATCCTCTACAATTATCTAGCTCACCATGCTTCTGGCTGCTGCTCTTCATCCTTCTTTGGCGCCATCAAAGTTTGACTACATTAGTATATTTGAAAAATATAGGTTTTATTGAGAATGCATGTGCTATCGGGATGCACGGAAGTGAATTATGACAGTGAGGTGGTTTTGCATTTTCGGCAGCGTGGATGCATTTATGTTTCTAAATTTCAATGTAGCTCATACAAAGTTACATGGTGGATGCTGTCTACATACCTTTCTCTAGACTAAATTTAATTTAAAAATGGAATTAAGTGAAGATGGAGACACATTTGTGTGAATAATCAAGATTTGAGCAGGAGGGGCAGCACCAACGCCCTCCTCATTGCATCTGAAGTGCTGTTATTTTTTAATTTAAGGGTGCACAAGCTTGCGCAAGATATCAGTAAGAGTAATCACACCAACTGGTGCAACGTTCTCATCACAAATATACACTCTGTGCAATCTATTGTGCACCAATTTGTCCAATACCTCGGCCAAAGTAGAGTCGGGGGAGCACGTAATAAGCTCTTGACCCACCTCTGCGCCAGGGTGACTGTCACGCCGTCTCATATCACGGTCTTTCACAAACTCAAAGCCAGCCGAAGATGGCAATGGAGAGGTACCCGCAGCAGCAGCAGCAGCTGCTGCAGATGGAGAAGAGGATGATTCATCTCTTTGAATAGCATAGCCAGCATACTCCGTGCCGTGTTCAAGAGCCAAGAACTCACCAACAGGGAGAGCCAAGGAGCCAAAGTGTTCAGCCATAATGGTCCTGAGTTCTGAAACGGAGAAATTGCCAATTATAGCTCCAACTGTATTAGTCACTGCAACAGCACTGATACCGCGTTCTTCCATAAGCACCATTGCATCCAAAGCAGGCGTTTCAGGGCGCACAGTTACTACACCAGAAGTACCACTGACAAAGCCCAGATCAGTAACGGTGGCATCACCAAGAGCACCAAGCTCTTCCAAATGGTTGAATAAGAACCTGATCATATCTGATTGAGATACTACGTTGGTAATCTGGCCATTAGAGTCAAACATAGCAAGGCGGTGTACAACTTGACGGGAGCGGGTGCCTCCAAATAAAGCTTTGGTCTCTTTCGGGTATAAGAACCCATCGTGAATGATTTCACGAAGAGATGCATGCTGTGCAACATTTAAATTATAGAACCAGCCGTCGCTACCAAGGGATTTAAGGTCTTTAATGCTCTTGCTTGCAAACTTGCCTCCGTGCTCCTCAAGAACACGCATACGCTTGAGCATCTTGGCGTCTTTGAGAAGAGCCAGATCAATTTCTGGACACAGAATTCAAAGAGGAAAGCGTCAGATCCGTTACTTGGTTGAACCAATAAATATATGAAGAAATGCCACTAGGGTCACCCTTACCTTGTAAGAATGAAGACAAGACGTCTCGGATGTCAATAAAGCCAGCAACATCTTTAATGCTGTCATGGGGCTCGGCAGTCTCCTTGTGCTCCACATCATTGGTCTCAGTAGCTACCACTGGGGCCGATAGAATACGATGGCCGGCAAGAACCTGTCGATTAATTTTAGAAGGTGCCCAAACCAAGTGATCAAATTAACTACGGGAGCAAGTCAAGCTTAAATGCGACTTCAAAATTGATAGGCATCATATAGCTAGTTTCTTACCCTAAGGCATTGGTCAACTGACGCATTTTCTTTGATAGCAGTGACGTGCTGGGGCTTGAAGAGCTCTGATAATTTAGTGCTTGCAAGCAAATCGCGTGCAGGTGTGGTATCCGGTGGAGCCATTGAATCGCAGATTCAATTAATTATTCCAAATTGACACCAATGCAATCAAAAGTGTATGTTTATCCTTGCGGAATTTTTAATGATAAATAAATTGCTGGTGATCACAAGCAGCACACTACAGAAGCTCTCCGTAATCAAGTTGCCTGGTTAGGTATGTTTGCATGAGTTTAACAATGCATGTATCGGTACACGGCCGGCAATCTTGCAGGATTAAAGTTGCCCTTTGTCGCTCTGCTTTGCTATGCTGGCAGCGGGAGCGCCAAGTCAGCCCTGCTTAGGAGACTTGGATTTCTAGGCGTGTTCTCCAAATTCAACCTGTTAAATAGTGTTAAAATTCAAAAATAACCCAAATGCATCCAGTATAATAACTGCAGATCTGCATAGACAGTATCCAGATACTGTCTAGAAATAAAAAGTTTCAATAGTGTTGCAGGCGGTGAAGTAATGAATATATACATAAATGGCTAACAATGACGATACTATTCACTTAACGTGCTTGGAGTAGATAGATATACAAGCATTATGTATTCTATTTGAATTAATTAGTTTTTAGGAGGGCCCCAAATAGCACCACCGACAATACGTGTTGGTTTTTGCAAATATCCGATATAGCCGACGCCACCTTCACCATGCTCGTTCTCAGCCCAGGCGTAACCCGTACCATTGGCAACAACGCCAAGGGCATTCCAATCTCCAGAACTCAAGGTAATATAAGGGCCTGAAGGGCCTTTAAATTTCTGAGGAGTAGCGTAATTTTTACCCCAGTAATAACCAACGTTGCCAGATTTGATTCCAGTAGTAACAAACTGACCTGCAGAGATCTGAAGCCAGGTGCCGCCACCGGCAACGGGAGTAGGCTTATTGGCGTCGGCGGCGCTGCCAGTTCCTAGCATTTTCCAGAGATTAGATCCCCAGCAAACTCCTTTTCCAGTAATAGTGACACCACAAGCGTAGCGGGAATTTGAAGACAAGGACCTGTATTTTCCAGCTACTTTGAGAGGCTTGGCAGAAGTCTTGAGTTCACGATAAGTTTTGCCAACGCCCAAAGAGCCCTTTTCATTGTTTCCAAAGCACCAAACAGTTCGATCAGTCTTCATTGCACACGTATGGTCACCACCAGCGTACACTTCAGCCCAATCATTGTCTTTGCCTACTCTAACTGGGCTAGTGTAGTTTTTCTCAGCGCTAATTTGCCCCATGCGACCATACTTCTCCTTGCCCCAGCAGTACATGGCACCATCATTACGAATAGCACATGTATACCAATAGCCTGTGCTAATCCACTTATATTTATACCCACCAACAACTTTGTTAGGAGTAGTAATTGGGTGGCGGAAATTGCCAGAGCCGCATCGACCATCAGTGTTGTACCCCCAACAATATGCATCACCTGCGGTTGTCAAACCACATGTATGCCAGTCACCTGCTCCAATCATTTTCCAGGTGTGTCCACCTTTAACTAGCTGTCATGAGAAAAAAGAGGGGGAAACAAATTCGGATCAGCTCAGGAAAAAACAAAATCTGTGAAAAACAAAAGAGAAATTGAAACAAGCGAGGCTTTATATTCCCTACGAATCATTAGCCCTTTAATACTCATGCTACAACTAAAAATCACCCTTGTTTTCTTCTTACCTGAGGGGTATCATACTTTTTGAAGTCGCCGACGCCAATCTGGCCGGAGAAGTTGTTGCCAAAGCAGTAGGCTTTGTTCTTGTTATCAAGTGCGCAAGAGAACTCGACCCCTGCACTCATACGACCATACACAGGTGGAATATCTGTAGATAATTAATTGAAAACATTGGGGGAGAGATTGTATGAGGAAGGAGGGGAGAGATTGTATGAGGAAGTGGGCAGAAGATGTAAGGGGCGATCTTTGGTGGTCGGTAGAAAACAGGGAACCGTGGTCGAGTAGGCAATGAAAATCAAATATCAAATTCACCCACCAGCCAGGAGGGACCTGGAGGAGGCAGCCTGAACGAAACAAACCGCCATCGCCAGCACGGCGATCGTCAGCAGATTTGCCTGCATTGCGGACAATTTCCCTAGTTTTCGGGGTCCAGAATTGTTAACTTAACAACTGAGCTGTAAATATAATTTCAGATAATTATGCAACACAGCTCTTCTGATACGAGGTTTTGGCATGGGGTTGTACAGCTTCCCATGATTTCGGAGGTGGCACCTCATGATCAGGTTGGAGGCAGCCCATAGATGGAAGGCCCAGAAAAGAAAAAAGAAATAAAATTTACCCTACAATCGTTGCTGCAACATAGGAGACTAGCTGAGCAGGTCAGTAATTGTGCCATCGCACCTGCCCCCATCTAATGAATTAGAGTCCCACGCCTTCAGACCCTTCGGGGGCGCCTGTCTCCATCAATTGGAGAGTGGCTTGCTGTTGGACGTCGATGTCTTTGGCTCTAATGTCTTTAACAATTCTTCAGGGGAGCTCTTAGATGCGATTGCACTACCTTGCACCGCTCTAGACCCCCCCTGGACGCCCAATTCTTCAAACCCTATCTACAATTCTACTTCCTTGCTACTCTTCTATGTGTTTACAACCAAATCCGACTCTCTTCTGCTCTTTCCTCCAAAAAGTTTCAGACAAATTTCCATCGAATGGACGACACATTACTCTACAAAAATCCATATGCCCACTGGAAACCGACAAATCATTGGTGAAAAACGTCTTCCATCCCCTACTGCACCTGAAGGAACTCGCCCCGCGCCCCCAAGCCCTCAAATCACCCTCTCCAATCTGATGCTTAACCCACCAGCACCCGAAGCGTTTGGTGCAGCTCTTGAACTTGAACTTGAACTTGTTACATAAGTGATCTCTCATACCCAAATAGTATTTTATCACTCAGGGCTCGAGCATGAAAACCTCTCAAATTCTGCTCAGGAGGAATGCTGGTTC
Organism: Nannochloris sp. 'desiccata'; assembly: GCA_019044685.2. Taxonomy (NCBI): domain Eukaryota; kingdom Viridiplantae; phylum Chlorophyta; class Trebouxiophyceae; order Chlorellales; family Chlorellaceae; genus Nannochloris; species Nannochloris sp. 'desiccata'. The sequence goes on along the minus strand of JAGTXX020000001.1, from coordinate 19,393 downwards.
TTGGGCTTCATCAAGGGAAAAAGAAAGGAAGGAGAGATGAAGCTAAAAAGAGGAAGAACCCGCTCCGGTAAAGTGAACCCCTAGAAGCTACCCACCACACAGCTTCCAACACATCATTAGATCCAAAATCAAACAAAACAAAACAAAAAGACCATAAAGGTCTAGTGATCACCATCAAATTGTGGGATCAAATGGAAAATTTTCTTTAAAGGGTTTTCATGAAAACAATATTACCGCCTTTGCAGCGGATTGAGTTCTCGGTGCCTGTGCCAACATCTATTAGCAACTGAAAAAAAAACTGAAACTGAAACTGTTACATTAAAGTGATCTCTAGCAACAAAATATCGCGTCATCACTCAGGGTTCAGTAGAGCATCCTCTCAAAGTCTACTAGGAGGTATACGAGCCCCATGGCTTCATAAAAACAAAAAGAAAAACTGAAGCTAAAAGGAGGCGGGACTCGTTCCGGTAAGATGAACCCCTAGGAGCTTCCATCCAGCTCCCTTCACAAAAATCATCATCAACTTTAATAAACATAAAATAACCTTTGTACATTGCATATCATCCACCATGGGGTAATGGGATCAGATAGAAAGAGGTAAATTCATGAAGCCCGCCGCCTCCGGTGCCGTCGTGGTGGCGGTGGGTTAAGTACTCGGTGCTGCTCCTCACACTTCTTGACAAAACTGCCAAGCTGTGTTTGTTGCTGCTCTAAGAACTCATTTAAGTTATTATTACTAAAATCTAAACAAGAAAAATCTGCCCTAATGTCATCATAATTAGGGCACTTAAAAACCATATGTTCGACCGTCTCGACAGTATTCATTTCTTTACCAGCACACTGTTTGCATTCCCTCTCTTCCCTTTTAATGTGAGTCCATCGACCTGTTTCCTCCTTCAGCCAGTGTGAGCCCATTCTCAGCTGTAATAGTCGCTGTCTACTCCTGAAGCCAGGAATTGTAAGGCAAGCAGCAGCACAATATTCTTTTTCAGGCAACCCATTTCTGATTTCATGAACATATTTGTAAATTTTAGTCCTAGATTCGTCAACATTTTGGATCTCGCTGAGATACCATTGTTTCCATCTTCTACACACTTGATTCACATGTAGTTCACAGGGTTCTTCTAACGAAATCACTACTCCAAAAAGACCGAAAGCTCGTTGCAGCTATGCCGCCCAGCACCGCTGTGCTACTGATGGGATGCTGCTAGGTAATGGACTTGCTTTAAGCTGACAATTATCTATAAAAGCTTTCTTTAAAATGCTATTAGATGGTGCTTTTACGAGTCCATTGTAAAATCGAGTTAGTCTTTTACCTCTTTCTATCTGATCCCATTACCCCATGGTGGATGATATGCAATGTACAAAGGTTATTTTATGTTTATTAAAGTTGATGATGATTTTTGTGAAGGGAGCTGGATGGAAGCTCCTAGGGGTTCATCTTACCGGAACGAGTCCCGCCTCCTTTTAGCTTCAGTTTTTCTTTTTGTTTTTATGAAGCCATGGGGCTCGTATACCTCCTAGTAGACTTTGAGAGGATGCTCTACTGAACCCTGAGTGATGACGCGATATTTTGTTGCTAGAGATCACTTTAATGTAACAGTTTCAGTTTCAGTTTCAGTTTCAGTTTAACCCAACGCAAAGCCAATGTATCAAGGTTCACTTGAGTGATCTATTGAAGGAACTGAGTTACAGGAATCTACTTTATAGATAAAGCGTAAATATAACAATAGACTAGCAATATAAAAGGAGGCGCAGCAGGCTTAAAGGATCCTTGCCAGCATGAGGCGATCTCGCAGCATTGTAGAACTGTTACGTGTATTTAGTAGCATTAGACCCTGGAGTGGCCCCTGCCCTCTCACACTATATAGCTAAGCTCCAATCCCCTGTTAGATAGTTGAATATATGTAATTATATATTATAATACGTATAACACTCAACAATTGGTTTCAGCTTAATTAAAAGAACATAGACCTCCTCTAGAGGACCCCAAGAGTAAGCAACTTTCATCTAATTGTGGCGAAAGCCACACAGGGTGCACGGTGCTTTCGGAGGGCGATACTCTAGCTTGCTTAGAGTGTACCTGACCCTCTGGAAGTGGGAGCATAGTAACTTGACGGAAAATCAGATCGTTTATCGCAGATGCATGTTATGGGCATGAAACATGTCGGAATGATCTCTGCTTAGCGCAAGCAGCTCGCTTACACCAGAATAATAGTTGCAAAATTATTCTCTACACGGTGGCAAGCACTGGGAGGATTTTCTCGTGTTTTGGTGTGAGGGCACTCCACGCATTGTCAATCAAGTTTTTTAAGTCAGAGTCTAACTGGCGGTTCTTCTTCTGTTATTCCCTTGCAGAGTTGGATACCGAGGTATAAGACGTGAAGCAAGAGGAGCAACTCGATTTCCTTTCTGTTTCAGACCTTGATTTACCTCCTCGCCCTGCCAACAGCAGTCTGATCCCCTGCTGCCTTGGCCTCGCACATCAATCTAGCAAACTCAAGTCACAACTCACCTAGGAGCTTCCAGCTCTTAGACCACACTGTTAGGTTGTGTTATAACTGCCTGTAGCAGCAAAATACTTCCGCAGTCGCGCCGTCCCCTTTAGTCCACTCTCTATGGCTACCGACAGTGAAATTCAAGTTCGATTTTTCCACACCAACCCGCTCGCTGCTGAAAATCCTTTGTCGGAGGGTAGCACCCAGCCTTTAGGTCCACCATTCCCTGGAGCATCTTCGGTTCCCGTGTCTGAGCATGACTCCCCCGCTTATGTGGACCCCTGGGCTGACCCAGAATTGGGCAAGAAATTGAAAAGCATCAACATGCCTTTAAAATTCAGCGGCCAGCTTGAGCTGCAGCCGCCTTTGGCATGGAATCGCTGGGTCAACCAGTTGAGGTACGTGATGCGTAGTCGAGGCCTCACTACCACCTGGCAACAGTGCGTTGGCTTTGGTGAAGCGTTGGCAGGCCCTCCGTTGGATCTCTTCCTTGCCGAAGTTCATGGTGCCGCTATCGTGCCCACTTTTGACGAATTTTTGTCCCGTCTGTCCAGCCAATACCTTCCTAGAACCAATCTTCAACACTGGGTTATGGAAGCACTGGCAAATGCTAAATTACAGAGCGACGAATCGGTTCAACAGTACGTTCTTCGTCTTTGTGAGCTCTTCCGTCTTTCTTCCTCTCCCAAGAGCATTGAAGACCAGCACCTTGCCTTCCTTAAGGGTCTTCCCCCTTCCTTGCAAACTGCGTATTTGGATCGCCTGCAAGAACGCAGCGATGATGGACTGCGAGATGAAGCTTTAGAGCCACTCCAAGGCAATTCTATAGTCAAATATCTGGACACTAAGAATCAACGCTACCTCCAAGACAAGCAGCGCAGGGCTGCAGCTGGTGGTCATAAACCCACCAGTCGTGTCAACGCAGCTACCGTAGCTGATCCAGCACGGGTTCAGGCTTGGCTTAAAACTAAATCTGAAAAATTGAACATAGATCTCTCTCTCATCCAAGCTCGGTATGCCAAGAGAGAGTGCTTCAAATGTGGTAGTCCTGACCACAAGTTACCTCAGTGCGGGAAGTCCCCAAACTGAGTGTCCCAGTAGTTTCTGTAATTGAAGGTGCTAGGGACCATTCTGTAAAGAATGATTGTTCCAGTGGTAATCCTGGAATTGGTCAGTCAATGAGTGATGACCAAACTAATGCATTAGAAAGTTTAACCCATGATTGGGATCTTATTGAAGAAGCTATGTTAGAGCGTCTTCAGCAGCAGAAGGAATTTCCGCTTGGTGTTATTTTAGCTAGAATTCAATCTAGAAGAGATCTACAAGAAAGATCTAGTACATTGATGTATTTTACTGGCAAATTAGGTAGTTCTACCGTTAGATTCTTTATTGATACTGGTGCTTGTCAAGAAGTGTGAGGAGCAGCACCGAGTACTTAACCCACCGCCACCACGACGGCACCGGAGGCGGCGGGCTTCATGAATTTACCTCTTTCTATCTGATCCCATTACACCATGGTGGATGATATGCAATGTACAAAGGTTATTTTATGTTTATTAAAGTTGATGATGATTTTTGTGAAGGGAGCTGGATGGAAGCTCCTAGGGGTTCATCTTACCGGAACGAGTCCCGCCTCCTTTTAGCTTCAGTTTTTCTTTTTGTTTTTATGAAGCCATGGGGCTCGTATACCTCCTAGTAGACTTTGAGAGGATGCTCTACTGAACCCTGAGTGATGACGCGATATTTTGTTGCTAGAGATCACTTTAATGTAACAGTTTCAGTTTCAGTTTCAGTTTCAGTTTCAGTTTGCTGAAGGCAGTTTCGTGTCTGAAGCACTGGTTCGTGCAAAACAGCTTCCGCTACAGCGTGGTAGAAGTTTAGTAGTTAGAGCTTTTGATGGCTCCAAGCACGAGTGTAAACACTATAGGAAAAAGTCTTGCTTATCTTGAGCTTATCTGTGACTTATGTGATAAGCAGTTCTTATCTTAGGCTTATACTTTTCCACTAGTCTTATCTTTTGCTTATATTGGCTTATCTTTCGTACACAGTGCTTATCCTGTCTTATCTTTGCTTATCTTGTTAATTATTCTTATTAATCTTGCATTAATTAATTAATTCCATTGAACACTGAAAAGAAAGAAAGGTTGCAGGCAGATATAGAAAAGAAAACTAATAAAGATAGAAAATACAAGGAGATTTTACTGTGAAAAAATAAATAATCACTGGGCTACCATAAACGGGCAACTCTGCTGGTGAGAGGAGCAGTGCAGGCACCTCAGTGACTGCCTTCACCCACTTCTTTTGCAGGGCCCACGAGCGTGGGTTGAATACGTTTCTTCTTCTGCTTTTCTTTCTGGTTTGCTTCCGCCTTTGCCGCCCTTTCCTCCCACCTTTTAAGTCGCTTAGGGTCATCAGGGGCCTCCCGCTTTTCAGGCTGGGTATGAGCCTGTTCCATTTTAAATGCATCGTATATGTGACCTTCGCCTCTGAGACGCAATGCCAGAGCAATATCCTTTGTCTGCACAGTTACGCGCTTGCCATGCAAAGCGCATGCAACCGTATCCTCAAACAAGTGCACCAAATATGTCTCAGCAGCATGATGCAGTGCAACCAGTGCCTCCCCCGTCATCAAATGATTGCAGCCCTCCACCGCTCGTAAGATCTGTCGTACCAGGCGCTGAAAACTCAGTTTTGGGATCATCAGATGGTCTGCAAAGTATTCGCCCCTCAGCTTCCTTATCTCCAGTAACCAACTCAGTTTCTTCCGTGCGTTTCTAGGAATTTTATTTATAGCTGCTGCGACTTCGTTATGATCCAGTTTGCCTTGCATGTGTTCAAGGCGATTCGGGTCGTAAACGGTATCAGTAACCTTAGTCACGTACTGCCAAGGGGTACTAGGCTTCCTAGATTTCTTCTGCACGGTGCCTGAGCCTGAAGGACCATTGTCCACTCTTCTTTTGTTTTGCACTTTTTGCTCAGGTGCCTTAGCAGGAGGAGCAGGGGCAGCAGGTGCGTCAAGCACTGGTTTTTCCATCGCTTCATCTATTTCCACGCTTGCGGCCCCTCCTTCTTGAATAGCAAGGGCAGTGATGATCGCAGCAGTTATGAACTTCCTAAATTGTAAGACGTCGATTGCTCCGCTGTCGACCTTCTTGCAGCCCATCATGATCATCCAGATGTAGTACAAACAGTAGGCGCCACAGTTAACACTATCCACTAAAACATCTTGAATGGTCCGAGGAGCATCTTTGCCGCCCATGAATTCTTGCAGGTATTCAACACTCAACTCCTTGGGATGTGAGAGGCCAGTGCAGTTGTTGAACCACTGTACTACCTCATCTGCAATCTCCTGGTGCACATCCTCGTATGGTTCAATGTTGCCATGAAAGCTGTCCAAGAGAATCGTCTTTTCTTTTTCCAGATCAAGAACCACTGTGTAATAGTGGTACTTCGCTGCCGCATTGTCCACGCATGGCACCACAATCATTTTAGCTCCTTTGGCATGTTCTTTCAGTTGTTGCGCCGTTTTATCTACTTCATCTCCTGGGGTTTCTGCCACACCAGCCTCCTTTCTTCTCTCCTTATCTTTAATTGCAACATACTTCAGAGGGTCGATGAGCACCATTTCTTGCCGCCGCTGCTCAGACATCCCGTGGTATCCAGCATGCATGAAGGCCCTGATACCCTCGTCACTGATCCAAACACCTGCTTTCATCCTCTGGATGTCACGTGCATATGTAGGTGACCAGTTAAGAAGGCGACTAATGTCGGGAGACCTAAGCCCTCCGAGGGACGCGCTGGGCTCCAGCTTCATCATCTCCTCATAGAGAATGTCTATTGCTTTGGCCACCTCAGCATCCAACGCCAGAGGGCCATTCTCATCCACGTGAGCCACGAGGCCCTTGGGGAAGCGTTCCACCAGTTGGTTCACAAGCTGTGCCAATTTGGGTTTCACTCTCTTGATGCCAGGTATTTCTGTACGCTTCGGACTGTCAGGTAGAGACATCAAGTCAACCTGTGGAAAAAAAATAAGGGATTAATAATCAATTTCAGTCGGTCACTGGGGTGTCAAATCTGCTGCAGATAGGGTGCAAAGTGCTTTAATTTGGCTGCCCAGTGACTTACCAAATCACCCTTTGCTTCTTTCCCCAATCGCCGCGCCGTCGCGCTGGTATCTATTTTACCAGCCTCTTCAACCTTTAAAGCGGCCTCTACCGGCTTTTCAGATTCCGGCGCGGCTTCTGCCGGGGTTGAGGTGCCATCTGCCTTTGCAACGCTGTGAGTAGCCTCGCTGTCCTCTGCACCCTCCGCTGTTTCCTCAGTAGCGGCCTTTGCTTCCTTTCCTTCTTTGTTTGAAGGATTTGCCGGTTCCTGCAAAGATAATGATTGGGTGAGTTCAGTGTGCTAGATCAATCACTAATTTGAACATTTGAATTAGACCATGAAAATACAACAAGTTAATACTGGTGTCGTTGTATATGTATAGCTCATAGCTTACCTGGACCTTTTCAGCTTCGTCCACTCCCTTTCCTGCCTGACGGTTGCTCCTTCTTGGGGAAGTAGCGTCCATTTGCGATTTTGCTCTTTGCGATTGACGATTGCCGGCGCCAACCTTGGGTGCTCCGCTACCTGCGCCGTTTTTAACGCCTTTGGGAGGTCTGGGTGGCTTGAATTGGCCCTCGGCCCCCTTGCGGGTGGAATCCAACATCTTTTCCCCACGAGATCTCATCTAGATGGAGCTCCTCGAGGGTGGCCCTCTCTTAAAGTAGCTACTTGTTTAGTTCTCGCCATATACACTCTCCTGGTAATTATTGTTCAATGTTTCTACTCTATAAACAAGTGGTGATTTGCAGCAAATACCCTCATGGTTTTGAATATCCCGCTCGGGCTCCAGGGTCACTGGGCACCAGTGACCCGACTTCGCTGAATTGCCTCCAAAACCCCAAATTACCTATGTAATCAGGGATTAAAAATAATATGAACAACATGTCCGCTGCTGAGCTGTTCAAGCCCCCTCCGGGTGGCTTAAGCATTGCAGATGCACTCATCGAAGCATCTGAACTCCTCACACCCGAAGCCAGCGCGACTTTGGAAGCTATACAATCTCTCTCGTGGCCACAGGATAAAAGCACTGTATTATCTGAGGTGCTCAGGGTGACCGATCCGAATCACAGGAGATCTTTATTAAAAAGATTTGGCATTAATAAATCCACCACTATCAATGTCCCCTCTAGAGGCCCTTTCGTCATGGAGGGAACTAGTGGTAATACTCATCCTATCACTGCTTTAGGTGCCCTGGTCATGGCGGGTGTAAAAGGAATGGAACAGAAAGTAGACGCTTGGTGAGTGATTAGCATGTCTCGGCCGCATGTGTTTTTTATTTTCATTTTATTTATTATTGCCTTTTTCCTCGTGGTCTGCCATCTTAATGGACATGCGTACTGATGTAGGTCTCTGAACGAAACTGATGATGATTCTACTTTGTTTCTTATGCCCGGTGTTGGCGTGTTTACTCCTTTGGTTGACGCCGACGGTGTTGAGTGGGTGCCTTTGGTGGAAGCCATCGCTTCACTCAAGGAAGATATGAAAGAAAAAAATAGAGAACATACTCCTAGGAAGATCATGTTACTGTTGATTCAGTACTTTAGAGGGGTGTGTTTGTATCACACAACTAGAAGGAATCTTCATGAGGCTAGGTTGCCAACGATGGAAGAAATCAAAGCGGGGGTTGCATTGGAGTTACGTACGCCGCCTGGACGCCTATTCTGCAATGTGGGGGATGTATTAGAACCTAATACTACCTACTCCAGCGACAATGAAGATTCCGCTGCTTTGTATCCATTGCAAACAGCACCTGGTATGCTAGCTGGCCCCGCTGAAGGACTTGCTGGTTTAAATCGCGCTAGGTTGGTTGATGCTGGATCTGACGACGACGCCAGCGATGTCTCTGTTGGTTCTGAGCCGTCCAGTGCCACATTGGGCTCCACGCACACTGCTGGAGCCCCTTCTCATGATGAAGACGAGGTGAGTCACTGGGCTTCCTTTTTCAGCGTAATGCCAAGGAGAATGGGGTGCTGCTGGCATCTTAATAACTTTCCTCTAATCTAACAAACTTTTCTCTATTTTTTCGTGCAGACGATAACTCCCGCTGAAGACTACCTTAATAACTGGTTGTTGGAATGTGACAGCTTGAGTACTAGTGAGTTCAAGCAGCGCATTTTTCGGTGGCTCCCATCCAACTCGCTGATGGTCCTTTCTGTGCCAGATGCCATCGCTAACCTTGACGCACAAACTACCACACAGCGTGACTTGCATGCTTACAACATGTATATAGTGCTGGCAAGGTCTGGGCTGTTCCAAACCACCTACCCTCTTCTGAAAAAAGGTGGCAAATTACAGGACAGTGTCTTGCTCGTTCCTCGAGCTTTGTTTGAAAAAATTTTTAATAGCTCGCTGCACCATGACAGTGCAAGGATGGTCAATGCTGCTGCTGCTATGGCAACAGCGGTGTATTGTGATGGTGCAAAGGTGTTTACAAGAGAGGAAGCAGAGACAGTGACGAGGCGTGTGAGGGAGGCCCCGGTGGACGTGAAGGATGTTGTAGACTCTGTACGTATTGACAGAGGAGAAGATATTCAGGCCAAGGCATCTTTGAATCATTACATCTACAACGTGGAGAGAGAGGTAGTTAATAAATTTAAAGACATCGACACTTTCCTGAGCAAAGAAGAAAGACTTTTTGTCAAACAGCAGTTTGAAAAGGTCAAGAGACCAAGAGCTTACGAGGTAGCTTTAGACATTTTAGCAGAACGGAAGAGCAAGGTAGAGAATGCCAATGCTTTGTTGCTGCTAGGAGAAGCTGGGCCCAGTAAAAAACCAAAGATAGTTACAGCTACCGATTAATTTTAGAGTAAAAATCATATTCTTTGAAGAAATATTCCTCTCTTTCTTTAGTCTCTTTCTTGTAATACATTAAGAGCCGGTCAATAGATGCCAAGGGGACTGGCCAGTTGGTACTATCCCACGCGGTTTCGGGGTTGGAGAGTCCTTTTTCCAAGGTGGCTGGGAGAATGCAAGTATCAGATTCGCCCAAGGCATCTTTAGCCTTAAAAAAATTGCAGCAAGCGACCCTCAGCACAGGCAAGTTGTAACCGTGTAAGGTATAGCGGGCATAATACTGCACCTCTGCGACCCAAGGCTCCTCATTATACCTGACTTGCACGTATTTATTCACTCTGCTTATAGAGCGCTTGAATCGAGTAGAGGCAATACACCGAGTTCTGTGTATACAAGCATAACTGTGGATTGCAATCTCCAACATGCCCTCGTGGCTTAATTCACGAAGGTTGTCTTCCGTAACCAAGTCACACCACAAATCATCGTCTTCCACTTCACCGGGGCTGCGTGTTTTACGTCTCTCATCCAATAAATGGATTAGCAAATCTAAAGCCTCCTCGCGCTCCAGTGGAGTGGGCGAGTGTCCATTGCCGAGCAACGCCATTTCACCACCTAAAACTGACCCGTCCACCCCTAGGCCAGGAACCTCATCACCATCATCCATCAATAAAGGCGGTACCTCCTCATCGTCCCTTCCATTTAATTCCGAAGGGAGTATGGCCCTGTGGATGGCTGCAAAGGTATACAATGCAGCTCGGAACAGCATAGCGTTGGCCTGGATCTTCTCAGGGTCACGAACTGAAGTGCCTCCAGTGGCATTCTTCAAAAACTTCAAAGATCTCTCGCCGTACAACTCCCCATACAAACCTGTTGCACCCAGTCTAACCAGCTGACGTGGCAGCCAACAAGCAGCGCGGTGGAGTTGTGAAGTGAGCTTCCTGGGTACATTGGCTTCAATCAACTGGCCATATTTCAACAAAGCGGCATAGGCTTCTTCCTGTTTCTCTTCAGAATAATCCTCTTCACTCAGGCAGTAAATATAATAAATCACAGCTTTGCGCAAGTTTTGCCACATCTCTGCGGCCAGCGGAGGCAGCTCCACACCCATAATTTCACGCCGAATGAAGGGAGAGAAGACAAGAGTGAAGCGCAACCAGTCTTCGCACATCCACTGTCCTAGATACCGGAGCTTTGGTGCAGCTCGGTTAAAATCCCACGTCACTCTGAACTCGCCCTCGTCAAACATCTTGCGTAGCAGTTTGATATCTTCTTTGGACAGACAGATCTCATCAAAACATTGCTCATCTGGTCGCCACGCACCTTTTGTATCCCATCGTAAGACCTCTTTCCAAAAATCTTTCACAAGCCCCAGCAGGAATATGTGGTGTAGGGGCGTTCTGAAGAAGTTATTGTAATCTAGGTATGGGAGATACTTCATAAAGACGCACGGACCAAAGACACCCCAACGTTTATGACGGTCTTTCTTGCCGTCCTTCTCGGCAGCCTCGGCGCGGGCTTTCTGTTGCTTGTGGGTTAAACCGCGTTCCGCATCAACACCTAGCTGGTAAGATTTGCCTAGTCCGGGGCCTACAGTCGACTCTAGGGGTTCATTAAACCCAGGGTACACCGTAGCTCTGGTCTCATATTTCCTGTAATTCTGCAGACAACACTAAATTATACAGGGTCACTGGGGTGTCAAAAAAATGAAGAAAGCAGCGAAATCAACAGCTGAGCGGCAGCCCAGTGACCTACCTTAACTCCATTCATCAAACACTTAAAACACGCCAGAAAAGCTTGACAAGACTTGATTGAGTTGGCAACCCACTGTTGCATAGGGATATCTCCGTCAAAACCAACTAGGATTGGCCTATGTCGGAATCGCGGGACACGCACCAAGACAGGTTCCTTCCCAAGATCCACGTCCGCCCACTTGACGGCCCCAGAGATCTCTACTCCATCTTTCAATAGATTCATGAAGTCCCTAGCTATCAGCTCCATATAGGGAGTTGCATGTTTAGGAGCCTTAGGGCCAGGAATTATCATCAAGGGCACTGTGAACTCAAGTTGGGCCCGTTTCTCCGTGTCAAGGCCTAGACTCCGTAATAAAATTGCACCGGTACTGTGATTTTTACCCTTAAAAGACTGAAAGAAATCACCAAACAACTCATATGCATCATTGTTTGCATCAGCTAGATAGTCTTTATTGAAGTGTTTCACGAAATATTGGCGATAGCGTTTTGTCTCCTTGCACCCCCAAAAGGTGTGTTCCCCTAGGTCAAAACCTCTTGCAGCAACTCTCGCCGAGGTATAATTTGGATTGGCAAAGAGGAACTCCTTGATAGCAACATCCAGGCCCAAGTAAAAGCACCACGATCGAGGCGAGAGTCGACCATTGACGTCCTTCTGGAATCGTGTCTCCCCACATTTTGGACAAAAGGCTTGCGTACACTTAGCAATTGGCTCTTTTGCGTAGCGGTATCGCCCACAAGGACAAAAGTGATAGATGTGGTCTGCGAGATCTCGAACGCCTACGAGTCTCATCACGACGTACGCGCTTGTAGGTACAATGTTTGGAGTTGGGAAGCCCATCTGTAATATTTTAAGCCACTTCTCAAAGTGGTCCCGAGTTTCGCCAATGTATTGGATAGCCAAATAATTTAAATGATCCTTCAGCTTAGTGTCTGTAGCGTGGTGAATAGGGTCATTCAGCCGCTTGCGGTAGTAGGCCACCTTGCCAGGTGTATCTTCGCCTGCTTGGCCATCATCATTTGCATACAGATCTGGGTACTCGTTGTCGAGGAGCCTATCGAAATAAACCTCGGGTGGGGGGATATGGCGGTGATCATCACCTCCTGCAGGACCCTGTTCGGGTTCTTCCAATTCCTCAGGCTCTGGGAATTGGAATCCGGAATCCCAAAAGGGCTCAAAACCACCGGCATCTTCATCGTCGTCGCTGCCAATTTCGGCCTCTTCCACTGCGCCATCTTCCCAGTATTGATGAATTCTAGCGTCGTATGTGCGGAAAGGGTGTGCTTCTGGATCGCGGTCTAGCAGGACGTCTTCTTCGTCGATATCGGCCTGCAGGAAATGGGCTAGGTCACTGGGCTGTCTTGAAAGCACCGAATCAACGAGGGACTGCAAGGAAAAGGGTACCCCAGTGACTGGACCTCAAACTTACCGGCACCAAGGCATCCTCACCGTCCGAGGCGTTTTCAGCACGCCGCTGGCGTTTAGATCTTTGAGCTCGAGCTTTGTAATACTCCACACACTCTCCACTGTAATGGATGCTAGAATAAAACCAGCGCGCATTTTTGCCCTTCAAACCCTGCTCGCATTTTTTGCAATTTTCTTCGTGATCCAAATGAGTTGATGGGATTTTTCTACCTCTTGGAATCTCCCTCAAGCTGTCAACAGCAACGTGGCGGACCTCGCCATCGTGAACTATCTTGATCTGGTACACATCTTGATTTGAGATGGCGTCCCTGGACTTGGCCAAAACGTCAGCAAAGACCCATTGAGGACGTTGCAACCGCAGATCGTGATGTTCATAGCGTAATCCCACTCCAAAGCTTACAGGTTGGGAGTGGTTTGCGGAGCTGGGCCCATCATGGTCCGATTCCTCCATTGCATTTAAATATTTGAACGGGAAGAGTTAAACGGAAAGATAAACGCACACTGAGATGGTCTAATAATATATTTCTGAATACAATTGAATGGATTTAACAGAAATAAGCGTACAGGAGGACGGCTTTCGTTTTGTCCCAGGAATTGTTGAAAACGAGGAGCGGTTAAGAAGATGAAATTCAAAATTTGCAGGCAGAAATAACACTCTTGAAGCGCAAAGTGATGGCGAAAAAATCCACAAAGACCACAAGCAAGGCTCCAGAGGAGGAGGAGACCTACAGCGCACTTGTGTTGCGCATTAATCCGAGTGAAATGAATTCGATCATTGGTAAGGCACCGCCCCCCCGGGAGCTGACGTCTGTCGATATCGACGAGGACGGGGTAGAAGCTATGGTTAAGCCTGTTTTGCGTAGCTTGGAAGCGAAGGTAAGCTCATATTATGGCCGCGCAATGGAGGTTTGTTATAAGCGCGGGATCACCATCGAGGGCACGTCCCAGCTTGCAGTGACACCTGAGCATAAAGTGGTCAGTCTGATTAAAAAAGCTATTGCAACTCCAACGCGCGCGTACGCGGAGATGGCGCTGGGGAGCAGCGCGACTTTGAGGTGAGATGCTCCTCATCGATGATTTGAATTACTGGAGTAGAACTGCAGGTTTTGAGGAGGATGGTGATGATAAATGTCATCGCATTTATTCTTTGTATGCAGTGAAGAGGGAAAAATGGTCTGGGAGCTTGTATACGAAGTTAACATCGACACCCACGCGGAAACCAAAGGGCCTTCAATGACTCATGCGGACGACCCTCATGCGCGCATTACGTTGACTTTGGGTACCCAGGAGACGCTCACGAGTGACACAAGGGATCCTGCTAATCCCAAACGCCGTGGCAAAGGAGATCGTAAGTAAACCGCTCATGAGTTCACTTGGGTCACTGGGCTATCTTTCAGGAGGGTAATGGACCCAATGCGCCGGTCCGGCGGCACTCCAGTGACCGTATCTAAATATTCTGTCTAAATATTCTTTTTATTTCTTTGCAGCGCACAACCGTCACATCAGGGAACTGTCGGCCAAGTATATGGCACAAGACAAGGAAAGTGGAATGTACATCGTACCTGTATGGGAAGCCGCCGTGAACCGGATACTGTGGGACTTGTATGTCAACACCAGGGTTGCAAACGGAGCATCGAAGAGTATCACTCCCATGCAAATGAAGTCTCTCATCGTTAAGCACGTGAAGGGTGCAAACCGGAGTAGGAAGATGGGCGAGGAGATAGCGCAGAAGTTATTGGCGAACCCGGAAGCTGAAGTCAAGAATGAAGAGGCTAGTCTGGGCGGCGCCCAGCATTACTTTCTTTAGCGACGGTAGTTGCCGATTTAATTTTCTTCACTCTACCATTTTTCAGCACGACTAAATCACCTGAGCTAAAGTCGATATTAGCCTTCATTTTAATCAACCACGGTACCCCTAGAATGACATCATAGTTTTGCACTGGGTAGACTCGTAGATTCAGCGTATCATTAACACAGCCCAACTTCAACTTAGAATTTCTCAACACTCGGTCACCGCTGTGGCGACGGCCATCAGCTAGAGTGACATTTACAGCAGCAGCAGCGTTCGTTTGCCATTCGTTCTTTCTGACAAAAGACTCAGAGACAATATTGAAACTTGATCCATTATCAATAAGAACACGAACATTCTTCTTATTCAGCACAGCATTATAAACAGTGGTCAGCGGAACAGCATCGTCCTTCACAGCGGCAAAAGTTGGCTCAGAACTCCAGCCGACTGTTGGCTCAGCAACAACGGAATAAGTATTTAATTCCGACACATTCAGTTGCGTATTAAACTCCATCTTTTGATCCATTTTTAGATCCAGCCCAGCTTGGTTGGCTTCGGAAAACCAACTCCAAGTCACTTCACAACGCCTGCTGGCTGCGCTGTAAAGCGGAGCAGCAGCGCTCATTGGCGACCTGCCCCACCAGAATTCTTGTTGGGGCAGTGGGTAGACCTATGATTAGATTGACGACATATGAAGCACAAGTTATGGTGGCGTATAAAAGCTCTCAACTTTTCGCTATCTGGGTTCGTGTCGTCCAGCTTAGCTTTCAATGCCTCAACATTTGCAGGCTTGTAATCGCCAGTCAGCCATTTCACAGCACTCAGTGATTCCAGCATAGCAGCATAATTAAACCCACCACCGCTCCTTTTGGTCGGGGGTTTAGGAGTATAAGCGGGCTTATCAGTAGGACCTCCCCTAGCTTGTTTCGCCTTCTGGTTGAATTTCTCAGCCATGGGATTCACTGTCGCAACCAGTTCTTGGAAGTCCCAATTCTCAAACACGCGGCCATACTGTGACATGAAATCAAAAACTGATTCTTCGCTCATAGCATCCACATAGAACAAAGCTGCTGTTTTAGGATCCATGCCCAACTCTTTGAACGCTTCAGCAAGTCTTTCGGTTTCTTTGGGCACCGAGCGGCCGACAAAAGAAATCTTTTTCAGCACTCGGACGGCTTCCAGACGAGGGTTATTGGGATCACCGTAATTCGATTGAATCCATTCTTTCACATTATCCCAAGAACTCAGCAACTCAGCAGTACGAACGAGGCCAAAGGACTTCTCTACCTCGGGGCCGAAAGACTCGACCACAGCCTCAGCTCGCAACTTGGGGGAGAGATAATCACCAACACTACCCCCAAACATACGCTCTACTCTTTCTACGAAACCTTTGGTCTTACTTCGATCACCATTAAAGGCTCCTCCAGCCCGCAGTTGCTTCGCAACTTCGTTCTTCATTTTAAACTCGTCCAATGGACTCAAGATCACAGCGGTCTGCTGGCTTGCGCCAGCCTCTCCTTCATCAGCTTGACTCATAATACCTATTTGTCTTCCGTTGCGGAGTACAGGCATACAACAACAGGGCCAACAAGGTCAGTTCTAAATTTTGGAATTTTTATGATTAGATGGGCTTCCAAAATCCAAAGCTGAAACCAGTGTTAGAGTTTAACTCTTCTAGCAACTTTCTATTCAGCAAATCAACGTTACAGCACTTTTAGATAACAATTAAAGAGTGTTCAGCAATCAACAGCATCGGATTCAAGAAGAGAATCTAAAGGAATCTCAAGGAAGAAAGGAGTGAGTCAGTCTGTGACACTAAGGCGGCAAAAGCATATAGTGCTCATGGAGACGAATGGAAAAGAACTGCTGCCACGTGGGCTAAAGAATTCGAGACGCATTACAAGAAAGGAACACTCCCTGGAAAAGAATGGGATAGCCTCCCAACGAAAGAGACATTTGGAGATTCGAGGGCTCAGTTCTACAAGGCTACTGGGGAAGTCACGTCTCCACGGAAATCTCCAAGGTTGCATAACAAGGTAAGCTACATTTCTTATGAATTTAGTTGTGTGATAAAGTACTCAAGCTTTCAAATGGTTCTTCTTTGCAGGTAAACGTAGCAGCAGGAACGGTGAGTTATATTTCATATTTCCTGTTGTTTAAGTTAAGCTACTAACTCTTTTTTCGTCTTCTCCCCCTTCTCCATTCTTTTTTGCAGGCTACCAAGAGATCCCTTCTTACCACCAGTGATGCCTTTGCGAGTGGCAGTCCGGACCATGGTGGTCCAAGCAAGAAGGCGAAGAAGGCAGGTAAGCAGAGCAAGCTGAGCAAGGAGGAGTACGATGAGGATGAGGCGGATTACGGGTCTATGGAGTGAGCCATATAATTGCTTATCCTGCTTAACCTGCATAACAGCAGCAAAGATAAGAATATGCTTATCTTTTCTTATCTTTTCTTATTTTAGCTCGACATTCTTATCTTTTCTTATTTTTCTTATCTTTTCTTATTTTTCTTATCTTTTCTTATTTTTCTTATCTTTTCTTATTTTTCTTATCTTTTCTTATCTTGCTTATCTTGCTTATAGTGCTACAGATATAAGCAAAGATAAGAAACTTGGGTGTAAGATAAGCCAAGGATAAGAAAAATATAAGCACGAGATAAGCCGAGGATAAGAAAAAAGATAAGCTCAAGATAAGCAAGCTTTTTTTCCTATAGTGAAACAAGTGCTGGGGAACATTTCTCTTAGTATTAGTGAATATCGTGGTACTCATAGCTTTGTGGTTGCTCCGCTTTCTGGTTTTGATGTCATTCTTGGTATGGACTGGGTGGATCAGTTTACCGACGTTACGTTCATGCCTAAGCAGCAACAAGTCCAACTGTCTACTGCTGATGGAATGGAATTACTCTTGTATTCAGATAAGGTTCCTGCACCGTCGTTCCCTCTGTGCAGCATGGCTACTTATGAACGCGACCTTAGACTGAATCAAGTTCAAGATGTTTTTGTCGTAGCGGTGCAATGGAAAACTGATCCCCTGTCGGACTCTCCTATATTGGACGTCTCCATTCCAGATCATTTTGATGAAGAAACTAGAACTAAATGGAAATGGTTTAGCTGAGGTGGAATTTCTGGGTCATTTGGTGTCTGCTAATGGTATTAGACCTGATCCTAAGAAGGTTGCCGCGATTGCCGAATGGACCGCTCCCACCAATGTTAGTGAGTTGAAGTCGTTTACTGGTGCTGTAAATTTTCATAGAAGGCATATTGAACACTGTGCGTCTATTATGGCACCTTTGAACAAGTTAACAAAGAAAGAAACACCTTATATCTGGGGAACCGAACAGCAGGCAGCATTTGATGATTTAAAACAGGCTCTCATCAGCGCTCCCGTACTGCGACCTCCCAAATTTGGTGGTATGTTTCATTTATACACCGATGCCAGTGGTGTTGGCATGGGTGGTGCGTTGTATCAAGACTTTGATGATGGCAGGCATCCTATTGCTTTCTGGAGCAGCTGCTATACCCCTGCACAGCTAAATTACGGCGTGCCCGAGCAAGAGCTGTGTGCTGTCATCCTTGCCTTGAAATATTTTGAACATTATCTGAAGAATGCTCAGGTGACTGTGTTATCTGACCACATGGGTCTGTCTACTTTCCTTACAAAAAAAGGGATTAAAGAAACTCGCAGACACATGCGCTGGAAAGATTTTCTGGCTGAATTTGATATCCAGATCAAACACATCGCTGGCAGAGATAATGTTGTTGCTGATGCTTTAAGCAGAAGAGGGTGGCTCGAGCAGCTGCAAGTTAATACAATAAATGTTGGTGGTAGTGATGCTGATAATAAACTTCTGGATGGCTGGTCAGCAGCATGCAATTCTGATCCAGCAATTAAAAATCTGCTAGAAAAGTTTGCTGCCGGGACCTTGTCAAAGAAGAGATTCGCGATGCCTGATGATAAATTGTATCGTCTTTATGGTTCACAGTGGTGTTTGGTTGTACCTCATAGTAAAGTTCACGCCTTACTTCATGAATTTCACGACTCACCTACTGCTGGTCACATGGGTGTTGAGCGCACTGAAGTGTCGGTGCGTCGTCACTACTGGTGGCCTACGTTGCATGCTGATGTAGTGAAATACATCACTCATTGTCCGCACTGCCAACGTAATAAACCAGATAATCAAGCCATGTATGGTAAGATGGTACCAGTACAGGTACCCAAACTACCTTGGCTGGCTGTGAATATTGACTTCTTTGATATGCCGCCGGACGAGGCCGGGATGGATTACGCGTTAAGCGTTACTGATCGTATGTCTAAAATGGTTCATATCTTGCCCTGTATGAAATCTATCACTGGAGAAGGTACTGCTCGTCTCTTTTACGATGGTGTATTTAAGTATCATGGTCTGCCTAAATCTATTGTTTCTGACCGTGATTCAAGGTTTACATCAGCGTTTTGGCAAGAATTAATGAAAATTTTAGGTACTGATTTGCTGATGTCCACTGCTATGCACCCTCAAACTGATGGTCTAGCAGAGCGTAGTCACCGTACTATTAAAGAAACCCTGACTAACTGGACTGCTGCTAATCCCAGCAACTGGTCTCAACATATTTCTTCAGTCGAATTTGCTATCAACAACTCCAAGCAAGGTGCTACTGGTCAAACTCCTTTCTTTCTTAATCATGGTCTGCACCCTCATACTCCTGCTTCCTTATTGGCTGATTCAGTTTTGCCCGCTTCTTTATCTCCTCATGCTGATGATTATCTATAAGGTCTTGGAGCCGCATCCGCTGGCGCGCATTTTGCCCAGTCTGGAGCCAGATCGGCTTTTTAGTGGACAAATCCTTGCTCTTAAGATCAGGTCTTTAGGGTTTTTTTAGGGTTTTTTTAGGGTTTTTAGGGTTTTTTGGGTCTTAGGGTTTTAGGGTTTAGGGTTTAGGTTTTAGGGTTTAGGGTTTAGGGTTTAGGGTTTAGGGTTTAGGGTTTAGGGTTTAGGGTTTAGGGTTTAGGGTTTAGGGTTTAGGGTTTAGGGTTTAGGG